>OY728156.1:1260880653-1262130653 GCA_963277665.1 Viscum album | reverse complement strand
TACTGAATTTATCATTGAAATGAATGGCTTCTACTAAATAATAAAGACCACATTAATAATTATATGAGAGAATATTATAGTAGTATTAAAATATAAATGTTTTTATAATTAATTCCACATAGTGGGTTTACAATGAAAGGGAGGATGTTTCCGATTTTATAAGTGAAAAAACTTTTACATTCAAGAAAACACATTATTATTAATGATATCATTACCAAAATAATTGATCAAAGACTAAATAAGATAGAATTAATAATTTTTTTGGGTTATGTGACGTTGATAAATCATCAACTATGTCTTTCCATTGTTTTTAAACATTTTTTAAATCATTTATCTTAAATTATCATTTTTTACTTTTGGTTTGTTTCATCTGGGTAACAAGCTTAATCCAAAGTAATTCATGTTTTTATAAACATATAAAACAATCAATATAACATATTTAGGTATTATATGAAGAAATTGAATATATATTTAATCAATTTAAATTTCCTGCTAGAATAATAATAAATTTAAATTTTAAAAAAAAATTTATACAGAAACACATTTTTACAAAAATAGATTTTAAACACATATGTGTTCCTAATATTATATATAATTTTATAATAATTAAATGTGTTTCAAGATAAATTTTTAATTTTTTTAAAAAATAACACTAAATTTATCTTAAAAAATATACTAATTTAATTGATTATATAAAATTATACAACATTAATAAATCAATTCATTAAAACAACAGTTTTTTCATTATCATGTTCATTAACGTCAATCACAGCTATAATATTTTTATAAAAAAAATTGAAATTGAAATTATTAAATAATATGATAACTTTGATATAATACACTGAATATCGTTGAATATATTTTATGTATACATGTGATGAATACTAATATTTATTTTAATAAAATAAAAATAGTTTTTCAAATAAAATATTTATTTTGTTTTCTAAATTATATAAATGATATATAAATAAAAATTATAGTAATTTGAAAATATTTATCAACCTTATAAATAAATAAACCTTTTATATTAAAATGTTTCAAAAAAATTAATTCAATATATAATTTTGATAAGTCTATAAAAGTGACTGTTTAACCAAATTGGTATTTCTTCATTAATCACCAAAAAACAAAAAAAAAATCCAGAAAATTCCAAAAACTAATATGAAGATAATTTATTTATTTTAAATAAAAATGGATTTCCATTTTCATATATATATATATATTATAATGTTTATAAATTCAATTTTTGAATCAAATATAAAAATTTATTGAGAAACCATATTTATTGAGAAATGAAATATTCAAATTTTAATTATTCAAATCAAATATAATTTAATAACAATATTATTGTTAAAATTAATTAATAAAAAACATAATTTCTCATCATTAGTTATACATTATCTGAAATTTAAATTCAAATCATAAAAATATGATTTTTATTAAAAAAAATTTCAACAATAAATGATCATTACTATTAATATTAAGTAATCTAATTGAATATAATTCATATTAAATGTACCCTCTATTTTAATTATAAATATATGTCAAATAATATTTACTCTTATACATTATTTTAAATTAAATTTACATGTTTTAAAAATCATACATAATATATTTTATCAAAATATATCATAGTTTCATATTAGTTTGGTATTGTGTAGGGAGAAAGCTATAAAACGCATTTGGATAATATAAAGGAAGTAATATATTAAAATACTATGTTTTTATTCTTGATGTTCATAATTTATGTCAAGATAAATATGTATTTCATCAAGAAATACTACTACTAATTTATCTAGATAGTTCCTAAAGTAAATATTTATCATGTTGATAAATCTTATAGGGGTGGTAATAAGTCTTAATCACATCACTATGAAATAAAAATTTCCATTCATTTACATAATGTTTAATTATGAATATCTTCTCTATTAACCTTATCTTTATGAAATTCATAATGAATGTACACCTTTGAGAAGAATTGATCTCTTTTAATTTTATTAACCAAGTCAACTATCCTTGGTAGGGGATACTTCTTATTTATAGTAATCTTATTGAGATCATAGTAATTTATGTTCACCCACATTGATACATCCTTCATTTCTATATAGAGAAAACAAGACCTGCATAATTATTCATGTGATATTGTTGAGACATTTTCTAAACTCTCATACAACTACGTATTTAAATACATTAGTTCTATTAGGGATATTTTATGGAGTTTTTTTGGATATAAAAGTAGATCTGTGTGTATGATCTATTAAGAACAATACATCATAATCTAGAATATATATAGAAAACATTTTTGGAAATAAATAATTATGTTACTACCCAATGGGTATATATTCAAGGCCATGGGTTTCCATTGTCTTGACCATATGATTAAGATATACTACTTGAATTCAAATTAATACCCACACCATTTTTGTTTTTTCTCACGGAGATTCACGATATTCCTTACATTTTAACATGATAATTGGATGGTTTTGGACATTAAATTTCAGTTTTTTCTAAAATATGTTGTTATCTGGATATTAAGATCCAGTAAATGACTCTAATTACATCAAAATCCACCAAGGGACAGATTTTTAGTTTTATGGTATTATATTCAAATAGATTCTAAGATGAGAAGAATAAAATATATTAGTTTCATTGAAAACACTACTACATGCATTCAAATATATCCGAAAAACAATTTAATATGTATATTATTCAATAGTTCTATGAATTTTGAAATTTATAATGGAATGCAATGAAAAAAGTAAAATAAAACTTTTTCAATTATTTAGTGAATAGGATATGAACCATGTATAACTTCATTTCTTTTATCAACCTTAGATGTGGTGAGGAAGTTAGCATTACCATAATCCTTCAACTTAGGAGATTGTTTTTTTCTATTACCCATTATGACCCATTTTTTAGTTCACTATCTTGTATATTTCCCTCTCCTCATAAAGATAAAACATAGAACTATGGGTGATGGAATGGGTGGTACCTCATTTTATTCCATCACATTGGTCTATGATTTCTTATCTCATTAAAATTCATGATCTTATACTCTTCCAAATTATGTAAAATCCATTCAATTGATACAATTTACATGGTTATTCTTGTCACAACACATCCCTCGGGGCCCATTCTGTGACTTCCCCAAGACCACCTTCCATTGGCCAGGGGCTAGAGACTAGCACTGAAAAGGAGTATCCTTATAAAGGGATGGTTGTGCCTCTAAACCTGTACAAACACACGATCCAAAAACACAACAAGAGGCAACCAAGTAAACTACTGTAGTAAAAAGTGTACTGAAATTAAACGTGCTAGAATACAAGCCCAACTAAAAGGTACAAGTAAAACTTAAAAGAAAAAACAACTCTTGAATCATCCACTGAGGATCCTACCTAAAGGGTATGTATAGATTATGATCACTAGTCACTTCATCACATCACGTCAAATGATTAACCTCTAAACATCATCCCCTCCTAGCCCCCTTAGCCTTTATCAATGTTTTCTATCATTTGCACATGACATAGAAAGGTGCGGGCATAACTCCTATAAAGGTGAGTATAATGATACTCACTAGGGACCCCGAGACCCTCGAAGGTCTCCCAGAGTTCCACGAAGGAAAAACCACCAAGAAAGACCTCAATCAAAAATCATGAAGTAGTAATCAACTTTACTTTGTTATTTTTCCATATAGATACCTATGTTATCAAAAGATACTCATCCTATGCATGGGGAAACTTAAGGCTCCATCTTTTAAGCCATTTTCACAACAATTCCATGAAGGAAGAATACCATAAAGGAAAAACCATGAAGGTAATTCCATGGAGGTAAAAATACAACAAAGGTAACACCTCCAAGGTAACACCACGAAGGTAGAAATATGACAAAGGTAACACCACGAAGCTAAAATTACCAAAAAGGTATCTCCACAAAGGAAAAAAAACAAAGGTGAAAGTACCACAATGGTAACACCATGAAGGTAGCACTATAAAGGTGAATGTACCACAAAGGTAACACCACAAAGGTAACACCACGAACGTGAAAGTACCATAAAGGTAAGACTCATGTCACACAAGGAATAAGTAAGGAATATATGTACAAATTATTAGTAGAGAAGTTAGATCATCATTTTCTGTCAAGAGGAACTAGTGCTATCCATACAGAGTCTGGCCCAGAAAAGATCGCTCAGTACTAAGCTCTGTATGATCTATCTTCAACCTCTGCTTCACTGTCTGCCACTGGGTTCCTGATCAAAGGCCACATGATTTTTTTAGGATCTTATCCTCAACCCATAGGTCTTACATAAACCTCCATGAATATCTACTAAGAATTATCCCAAAGGACCCCCATGTCGTAAGTGTTCCAATGTGATAGACGACACCTCAATCGGACGCATGGTCTGTGATTTATAAGCGTTTTAGATCCAAAAGCCCGGTTGGATTCAGGTTGGACTCGAGTTCAATCCAACCCAACCATACTCAAACATTCTTCAAAGCTCAAGTAGAGTATATAATAAGGTTTTTCTTTCTCTTAGGGTTTCAACGCTATAGACGGTTTGTGAATCGGACACCCAGATTTCAATTTATGGCTCCTTTAGCGAAACTCGGCCTCGAAGGGTCTGGGTCTGGCAGATATGGTATGACCGACCCGACCCGACCCGACCCGGTCTGGGCTGACCCGACCCGACTTGGGAGACCTGGTCTGGTCATTCTGGGTGGTCTGGCCCAGGGATGGGCACAACTCATATGGCTTGCATGGCCCAACCCGTGAAGGGTGTGGCCCGCTGGGATCGCGCGACCCAGTAGATGGAGGGGTGAGACTCGATGGAAGTGAATCCCATTGGGGATCATGTGGCCCGACCCGAGGAGGGGCACGACCTACTAGATTCGTGGCCTGCTGGGGTTCAAGTGGCCCATCCCACGGAGGGGTGTGGTTTATTGGACGCAAGACCCACTGGAGAAGATTTCTCCCTAGATTGTACGGGGGGAGCGGTCCCCCCATTCGGAAGGCGGGGCAGAGGTGACTCTTGGTGCAGCAAGGTCACCTATAGGTCCCACTATGGGTCCCGGTCCACCGCCATGGCTTCCAAACCATATCCATCCCCATCGGCATGCAATGATTCACCGCTTCCCTCTATCCGCAGCAAGCCAGTCCCAACTGCTACTGTTCACCATGACAAAATGACATGAACCCTTCTCCGATGGTGCCTGACATTTTGTGGCCTCTTCCTTCATGACCGACCATTTCCGGCCTCTTCCGTCACCCGCCCTGACTACGACCGTAACCTTCTTCACCGGAAGTGCACGACGACATGCCTATATCTTCTCCACAGTTTTTCGTTGCCGACACCTACTGTCATCCATCGTCTAGGTTTCATCCAACCCGAATAATAAGGATTTCGAAGAACGCTCCAAATTCCAACAAAAAAGGGTGGAGGGTCTGGGCCATGTTCATATGGAATGGACCCTCTAAGATATCTTGTTTACAACAAGGTAGAATGATGATACATCAACACTTAAATCTAGACAAGAAATAAACCCTACATCAAGATCGATGGAGAACAAATCGTTCAAGGAAGATTCGATGTTCATCGATTGGGAGTGATCATCAACACCCACTGGTACTAGTCACATCCCCCAATGTGGTTGCCCTCATGGAACATTATCATAACATCATCTCTTGGTGAAGCCATGCCAACACCCCCCACCCCATACTCTATATAAATAGGGGAGGGGGATGCTGAGTAATGCACACAGAATTAAAGGGGTTCTATTTATACGAGCCTTCCTAATTCAAACATCACTACTAAAAAATATTTGAAGTGTCAATCCATTTAATGTATTGAGAGATCGTTGGTCCCACCACTACCAGTTGTCCATTGGAGGAAAATAAAAATAAAAATAAAATAATAGAGTAATTTTATTATTCTTTTACATGTCCAAAATATAAATTTTTCTATCGACCTAATGCGGTCGATGTGAATCCCCCCTTAAGTGAACACTAAAACTCTGGATTTAATAATTCCCTCATATTTTTAATCTACGAATTGGTTGAAAACATAGAAAACGTCACCCATGTGTTTACTGAACATACCTTAAAAAAGATTAGAAATTCATTTTGGGCACACTAGGACTCAAGAATCATGCGCCGTCAATTTTCCCAGACTCGTCATATCTCAATATAATTAAAAATAATTACAGTGAGAATCCGAGTCTTTACATTCTCCCCACCTAAGGGATTTTCATCCCCAAATTGCACAAAAAGACTAAGGGAAAAAAAGGTGGTACTGATCACGAATCTGAGCCTCCCGATCCCATTTTCTCTCCTAGAGGTTCTCATGCTTCCAGCGAACACGCACAAGAGGTATTGATCATAGATGAAGGACCCACTCTTGTTGATCCTCAATCTCCATTGGAACCTCCATAAGGGTCTCCCCATCATCAATGCCCAGATCTCCCTAGTAAATGATGTGCAATGGATCATGAAAATACCACCTCAACTGCGAAAAATGGAAAACTTCATGCACCCGGTTCATCTATATGGGATGAGCTAGGCGATGCACCACCTCACCAACTCTACTAAGAAACTAAAGGGGTCTGATGAACCTCATAGATAGCTTTCTGCCCCGGCCAAATCTCTGCAAACCTCGTTGAGGTGAGACCCGTAGGAAGACATGGTCTACCTCTTCGAACTCCAAAGGAGTCCATATCTTGTCAGCATCATATATCTTCCTACTCTGTACATTCTTCATCTACTTCGGAATGATCTATACCATCTCGGTGGTAGCCCACACCATCTCCAGACCCATATGTGCTTACTCCCCGGGGTTTTTATAGCATATAGAAGATCTTCAAGGATGACAATATAAGGCATAGAATGGTTCCATACCGATGGTGGAGTGATAATTGTTGTTGTACTCAAACTACATCAATGGAAATTGGTCCACCCAACTAGGTCCAAAATCTAGGACGCAAGCACGATTCATGTACTATAGTGTCTCAACAGTCAGCTCTGGCTAACCATCCATCTGAGGATGAAAGGTGGTGCTCAAACATAACATAATACCAATCATCTCCTATTATACCTTCCTCAACCGAAATGTGAAATGTGCATCACTTTCTGAGAAGATCATCGATGGAACCCCAATGAAGTCGTACAATCTCCTATACAGAGAGGTTCCCTAACACCTCTATTGATCCCCACTCGTGGATAGGTAGGAAGTGGGCCGACTTCGTGAGTCGTTCAATAATCACACATATAGAATCATTTCCCCTGTACATACATGGAAGCCCTATCACAATGTCCATGGAGATACCATCCCACTCACACTCTGGAAGCTCTATTGGCTATGCTAAGCCTGCTGGAACCTGATTCCCAACCTCCACTTGTTGACAAATGAGGCATCATGAAACAAAATCTGCCACTGCATTCTTCATCCCTGGGCACCAGTGCTGACGTTGTTGGTCCTGGTACATCATCACCATACCAGGATGTACTGCCAGAGGGGATGTATGGAACTTCCTGAACACCTCCTTCCGTAACACAACTGGTACCATGTTGCATCCTCTTATGAGGATGATGTGCACCCCACCTTCAAAATATACATCAGGTGCCTATCCTGGGGTCATCTGAGCACGTCGAGCCTCACATCAAATGTCCCCAATCCATTCCTCCTAAAATATTTGAATAAGTGGTGGACTGATAGTCATAGACTGGAGGTAAGCTGCTCCATTTGTATCCACAAAGGATATATTCAATGCGGCTAGCTGCTCTATTGCCTCACTTAGCTGCTATAAACAAGGCCTCCTACTAAGTGTGTCTGCCACTATGCTCCCCTTCCTAGGAGTGTAGACTATCTCCAAGTCATAGTACAAGAGGAACTCTTGCCAACATCAATATCTCATGTCCAGGTCCTTCTGTGAGAAGAGATACTTGAGACTCTTGTGGTCATAGTAGACTATAAAATGTTCCCCATCAAGTAATGTCACCACATCTTCAAGGTGAATACCACTGCTGCTAACTCCATTTCATGGGTAGCATAGTTCTACTCATGATGTCTCAGCTATTGAGAACCATACGCGATCACTGCTCGCTCTTACATCAGGAATTATCAATGTTTGGTCACTGATGCGTCACAATAGACTACATACCCAAATCCTTCTTCTGGTAGCCTTATTATGGGGCACTCATTAGTCTCTGCCTCAGATCCTAAATACAATGATGACATCTCTCCATTCATACGAAGGGTTTTCACTTATTTTTCAAAGCTAAAAAGGGTGTCACCAATCCAGAAAAGTCTGGTTCGAATCTCTGGAAATACCCAGCCAACCCCAGGAAACTCCACACCATGATCACACTCCTGGGTGGCTCCAAAGAAAGCACAACCTCTATCTTCGTTAGATCCACTCCAACTCTATCCTCCTAGATAATGTGTCCCAGAAAGTGGACCTCTCATATTCAGAACTGGAACATTGAGAGATTACCATAATGATAGTGATCTTAGAGTGTATTGGGGACTATCTGCAGATGATAGCCATGCTCTCCTTCTTCGTTGAGTACACCAAGATGTCCTCGATGAATACCACCACAAAGAGATCGAGGTATGGATAGAAGATCCGTTTGTTGAGTCCCATGAACACTTTAGGGGAATTTTTCATGCTAAATAACAAAACCCAGTAGTCATAGTGGCCATACCAATATCTGAATTCCATCTTCTACATATCCTCATCTCATACCCTGAGCTAACAATAGCCTAATCTGAGGTCTTTATATGAAAACCATTGAGATTCCTTCAACTGATCAAAGAGGTCATCAATCACCATAAGAGGATACTTGTTCTTCATGGTCACCTGTTTCAGGCGTTGATTGTCTACACAGAGTCTCAAAATCCCATTCACCTTCTTGGAAAACAATATTGGGGTTGCCCATGGAGAAACACTTTTCCTTATGAACCACTTCCTCAACAAGTACTTCAATTGTACTCATAACTCATGAAGCTCTATGGGAGCCCTGCAATATGCGGGTGTAGATATCAGTGTCATCCCGGGGGTACTTTCCGATGTAAAAATCTACATATACGTGTGGAGGGATTCTTGGAACACCATTAAGAAAGACATTGGCATACTGGGCCACCACTACAGGACAGATTAGATTGTCAACATCAACAGATCTGAGGTTAAGTCTAGCCAACTAATGTGTGATCGGCTGCACCCTCCACCAGGAACGTCTATCCTATGATAAAAATGTTTTCCTTCCCACCGATGAAGGAAAACCTGGTATCATCCTCGTGGACACACCACACTTTGCGCCTAATACAGTCAATCAGAGAATGAAATATAGATAACCAGTCCATACCCAAGATGAGGTTGTAAGGCCTCAACGCTACTACTAGAAGATCACAATTGAAGCACTCAACACCTAGAGTAATCTAAAACTTCTGTAAATAGTGTGTAATTGGTGAATCTTCTCCGGTAAGAGTCTCTAATAGTAAGGATTGAGCGAACAACTCCACCAGAATCTCTGAGCTCTGGTCAACAACGGTGTCAAAGAAAAAGTGAATGGAACCTATGTCTATAAGTATTTAAGATTGGTTGGGGTAGACACTAATCATACCTTTAATCATCTTTATTATGTCGTGGTTTTATGCCTTAGATGTCTGGAGCTGACCCCGTCCTTACCAGCCTGCTCCTTGTGGTCAGGGTGGACCACCTGGAGTTGGTGGTTATAGAACCTTGAATCGCGACCCACTGCCTGCTTCCTAACTAGCTCCTCTTCCATGTCTACCGCCCTGTATACATCATCGCTCGAACCTATGCTTCATCCTCGGAGGTCCCTTGACCATCTACTAGTAATCTATATGGTGGTTCGGGCAGTCGCGAGGCATGTGGCCATGCCCACCACATGAGTAGCACTGCCTACTCTTCAACTGCCCTACTCTGTCCCATGAGCCACGCACCACCAACCATGTATCCAGAGGTCTTCTTCTAGAAGGTCTAGCCCGCTTGGCCCCTACGACATACGTCTACTTCCTGTAATGGATGACTCTTTTACATAACGTCCGGTGGTGGATCTCATTGTCGGCGCCTTCTCAGCTTGGAATCTCTCCACCAAAAGTGCTCTCTCTTGTACCCCAACCTCCGTCAGAATGTGGAGAGATATCATTGATGCTTTGATCTCCCATAAAAGACCCTGATCAAAGGTCTGGGCCCCATATAAAGGGTATTTTACCATGTCGGTGGAGTAGTGTAAGAGATCAGTGAACCTCTTTGAGTACTGGGCCACAGTCTTGATGCCCTACTATAAGTGCAACAGCTCCTGTAAACACATTGAACATAGAGTCGCTGGGATGAACACTTACCTGAAAAGTCCCTTGAAGTCCACACAGTAGAGGGTCACCTTTTCATGTATCTGGAGTGTCAGAATCCACCATCTACCAGCTTCTCCCTAGAAGATACTAGTATCTAGGATCACCATTAGATTAGCTGGTGTCCCGACTATTGAAAATTCTATGGCCACAACAACTTTCCAGTCCTCACCTGTCTGCAGATCCATCTCACCTTAGATCCTCAGATGCCTCTTCCACTAAAACTCGTGAAATACACTTAGTCGGCATGCACCCTCTTATAGTGGGGCTAGGGGAAGCTTCTTCCCAATTGGTGGTGGTGGTACTGTTGGACCATCCGATGGTACTACCGCCGTAAGAGGCCCCGACATCGCAGTCTCATTGCTCGGTGGGACGACATCATGTACCATCTTAGGAATCCTTTATGGCTATCTATGTGGTGTCATCCTGAATGAAATCAGGTGTGCCTTGGTCATAATTTATTCATGGTGAACTGGATCAAAGATATCAAAAAGAAAAATATTTCAAAAAACACACAATTAGTGTCTTCATGCACTAAGTCCGAAATAAGAATTCAGGGTCCTGGTGTGTGGATACGTCGGCTGCCCCACCAACACTGGATTCCCCAAACTGAAAACCACACTCATAGCACTTAACACTATTACCACATTGAAAAGATCAGAGTCCTAGTTCTTTGGTAGAACCAACTCCTCTAATACCACTTAGTCATGACTCGTCCCCTAGGGCACATGCCATGACTACCCCAAGCCTCCTTCAATAGGCAAGGGGTAGGTGACTTGCACCAAAAGGCATATCCATATAATGGGAAGGCATGTTCTTTAAACCTGTACAAACACATGATCCATGAACACAACAATATAAAACCTCAATGTAAACTGGTATAGTAAAACGTTTACTAGAAGTAAAGAGGCCACTATAAAATCACATCTAAAATTTAAAATTACTACTGAAAAGAGAAAACATCTTCTCGATCGCCAACTAAGGATTATACCAGAAGAGTATGTACAACTCACGATCAGTAGTCACTACAACATGTCACGTCAAATGGTCCACCCATGAGCATCATCCAGTCCGGGCTCCCTCATCGTCGATCAATGTTGTCCATCGTCTGCACAAGACACAAAATGGTGAGGGTGTAGCCCTTGTAATGGTGAGTATAACAACACTCAGTAGGTACTCTGAGACACCCCGAATGTCTCCAGAGTTTCACAATGGAAAAACCACAGAGCAATACCTCAATCACAAATCATGAATAATTCATTATCTGTACTTAGGTATATTCCCACACATATACCAATGTTATCAAATTAAACTCATCTCATTCAACTGGAAAATTAAGGCTACAACATTAATGAAATTTTCACAACTATTCCACGAAAGAAGAATACCACCAATGTAACACCACGAAGGTAACACCACAGAGGTAAAATTACCCCAAAGGTAATACCACAAAGCTATCACCATAAAGGTAAACGTACCACAATGATAAAACCTTGAAGGAATCACACAGGATCGCTAAGCACTGACCCACATAGGATCTAACCCACACAAAATCTGTAAGTGTTGACACACACATGATCACTTGGTACTAAAATCTGTATGATCTATCTAAAACCTATAAATCACTTACAGCCATTGATTCCCGCTCAATGTAGGCTTGATTTTGGGATGATCCACTCCTCAAGCCACGGATCATACCTCAACCACCATAAATCTCAACGAATAAGTATCCACAAGGACCCCTATGTCATAAGGTTACAACGCGATAGACAATGAATAAATGGGACTCCCGGTCTGTGAATTATATGCGGTTTAGTTTCGAGGGCTTGGTTGGATTCGAGTTCAATCCAACCCGTTTATAGACCAAATTTCTTAAAAACTGAAGTAGAGTATAGAAAAAGTACTTTATCTCAGCTAGGATCTCAGTTCAGTAGGCAATTTGTAAAATGGAGGCCTAGGTTTAATGTTATGGATTCTTTAGCAAAATTTTGATGGAAAGGGTCTAGGTCCGGTCCGGCCTGGCTGGACCAAACCAACGCGGTACGGGTTGACTCGGACCGACCCGTTGGGGATCGCGTGGCCAGTCCCATTGAGGGGGGTGTCTTCATAGAGGCATGGACCACTGGAACGAGGTCTACCCTAGATGGCATAAGGGGTGCCGTCTCCCCCGTTCGGAAGGCGGAGCAACAATGCCTCTTGGTGCTGCGAGGTCGCCTGAGGGACCCTCTACGGGTCCCAGTACACCATTGTGGACATCCCTAATGGTGCACAATGACGCGCCACCTACCTCCCTCTATGGTTGGCCAGTGTTGGCCGCTGATATCCGCCACGACGATATGACCTGACTCCCTTCTATGGAGTCGCGTGATAGCGCACCGCCTCTTCCTTCACTGTCGGCCATTGTCAGTTCCCACCATCACCCGCTGCAGCTAGCTCCATGACCTTCTTCGCCAGTAGCGCATGACAACGCACCGACATATCCTCTGCAGTTGGATGTTGCCCGCCTCCACCATCACCTAACGTTGTGGGTTTCATCCAACCCGAACAATAAATCTCGTGAAGAACACTCCATATTCTAAAAAAGCGAGAGGAGGGTCTGGGCCTCGTTCTTTTGCCTCGCGCCCTCCGAGTTAGCTTGAATGAAAAAGGGTAGAATAATGATTCCTCAACTCTTAAATTTAGACAATAAATAAACTCTACCTAATGACCATTGGAGTATGTAACATGCGAGGAAGAGTATGTATTCATCGATCGGTGGCGCTCATCACTACCCACTGGTACCTGCCCCCTCCACCAAGTTATTTGTGTCGCGACACTTTATTAGAACATCGTCGCTTGGTGAAGCCGTCCCAGAAGTCCTTCCCATGCTCTATTTAAATAGGAGAGGGGAAGGGTGAGTAGCGCATATGGCATTAACATGGGTTCATTTAATAAGAACATTTCTAATTCTAATGGCGCTGTTATAAAGGATAAGAAGAGTCAATCCATTTAATGGATTGACACGTTGTTTGTACCACGACCTTTGCTTGTCCATTGGAGGAAAATAAAATGAAAAATAAAATAACACAACTATTTTATTATTCTTTTAAATGTCCAAAATCATAATTTTTGTCTTGACCAACTACGTTCGATGTGAAGCCTTCTTTAAGAGAATCTCAGTGCTGCGGATTCAATAGTGCCCACAGATTTTTCATCCGTGTGTCAGTTTAAAAGATAGAAAATGCCACCCGCATGTTTACTAAATGTACCTTAAAAAATATTAGAAATTCATTCCGGGGACACTGGGCCTCAGAATCACACACTGCCAATTTTTGCAGACTCGTAATAATGATATATAATAAAAAAATCATGGAAAATATGGGTTATTACAATTCTTTCCACATGTTTGATGTAAGTGTTGATTGTTCTTCTATACCCCCTTATAATTCAATATTTCATCTTGAAACTCAATCATTTATTTATTATCTCCTAATCCATGGGACTTTTTACAAACTAAATATCTACATTGATATCACATCAAACTACATCTTAATTACTCTCAAAATCATTTATAGATAAATATTAGTACACATTTTGTTTTGAAACACTAATTAATCTATCAATTTGACTATCATTATTGATAAATGAACCCACAATGACCCTCACTGGTATTGTAATATTTTCCTTATAGGTCATGAATGATTCTCACTCCATTTTTGAATTCTATATAAATTATCATTCTATTAGTGGGAAAATATTTTCATGGAGATATATGTTATGATATATCATATTAAAACATTCCCACTAAATTTCAAAAAATTTAACTTTTGTATTTATATTCATAATCATTGTCCACTATTGATAATTTTATTTATATTATTGATAAATGGAAAAGTAAATTTTTCTATCATATAAAATTTTTAATAGAAAATGTATTTTCCATTTTATGAACTCACTCTTCAAAGATGTGAGGATTATAAGATGTGATAAATGTCATAGGTCATGGGAACAAAATGGAATTTATGGATTGTTTCTCTTTCATACGTTATCATGGAATTTACACATTGTTCATGTTATTGTTCATATTCAAATATATATATTAAATTATCTCTATAAGTTATAGAAATTAATCTCCCATTGAATTGAAATTTTCATTCAGTCAGTCATTGCATTTACCCTCTAGTGGGTTCTTTGTCTAGTTTCTCCCGGATCTTACCAATTTCATTAATAGAAATTGTAAAAATAGAACATAACATAATAAACCCTGAATAAATAATTTATTCTCATGGGAAATAAAATTCTAATGTAATATCCATTGGGATCAAAATTCTTATTATTATTTATATAGAAAATGGTTCTTATATGATCAGGTATAATGATATTTTATAATGTAAACAATTATATAACCTATATATCCTTTTTAATGGTTTTAATAGAGAATGTGATCAATATACTCGAGGATATCAAAACCAAGTGTGTAGTTTTTCCAAATTTTTATTCCGTAGGATATGATTGAGTTAATTAAAGAACATAATTTTCATGGATCAATTATTTAGTTAAATCTATGATAGATTCATTATCTACTTGTAGTGATGAGATAAAGATGTCAATGATTTGAAACCAAACATAATATACCGTACAAAATATTTTATATTTTTTCTTTTATTTAGTGTTATCTATAGGGTGTGAAAAAATCAATCTAGTTTGAATTTCCAAAATAACTAAACTATTATATTGTTCCAACTATAGTGACCTAAATTATTTTACACATGTTTTTTTACAATTTTTTAATATTAATAAATTAGTTTTCATGTATTCTATAATTTTTAATGTTTACTATCCGAGAAAAATTAGTTTAATATTTCACTTTTGTTCACTATGTAAATTATTTAAAATTTTCTTCATTAGGCTTCTAAATTATATCAGGATATACTTAGCATAGTTTTTCACTGATGGATACATATATCAATGAATGATGTGAGATAAAATATCATCAATGGGGAGAATAAAATAGAAGGAAAAAAATGGATCAATAATACATGATGAGTAATAATAATAATAATATAATAATAATAATAGTTAATGATTAGAAATATGGTTTCCATTTGAAATATATTGATAATAATGAAGTGTTGTAACATAGTGGTCAAATACCACACATATGTTTTGAACAATGTTAGATTCATGATAACACATATCATATGTTACAAAATAATAATGATATTATTTTGAAAAAATATAGGATTATTTTCAAGAATAATACTCATAAAATCAAAACATATATACTATTAACTAATTTATTAGATCATAGTTTAATTCTTTTCCCTCTCATCACATCTTAAAATGCTAAGAATAATTCATGATAGATAAAAAGGTATCATATAACAATTGCCGTCATGAAATAAAAACATGGGAAGGAATTGGTTTAATAAATAAATTGAAATTTATAAATTAATGAATACTCATTAATGAAATAAAATGAATAAATTGGATAATTGTTTTTTGATAAAATTGAATTATTTATGATGTAATGGAGAGACTACTCAAGAGGTCTCCATGAGATATTTTTTAAATAAAAACTCTTTCAAAAATTAATATCATTAAAATAAATTAAATGGGGTATATAAATTTATATACCAAGGAATAAGTAGTAAATAATAGTTAATGGAAAATAAAAATACATTACAGAATAATAAAATATCAAAAATAGATAAAATTAAGTGTAAACCTAATCTAAAAGTGTTGGGTTGATGATTTCCCTTTAACATAGATCCTAATTTATTTCATATCTCATTTACTACACATATAATAAACATGGGTTTTCTAAATCAAGAAACAGAAATTAAATAATGTTGTTTTTATCACTCTTGATCAGTTATAATCAATGGATTTTATTTTTTCAATATATTGGTTGGAGTTGAAATATTATTATATTTGGTTTTATTTAAAATATATCAACTTGTAACTATGTCATGATAAGTTTTTTATCATTTTAAATTAATAAAATTATCTATTGAAAAATATAAAAACTTTTATTTATAAATTTTTACATTCTAAAAAATTATAACCATAAATAAATGTTCAGATAAGATGATAGTTGGAAATATCCTTATAGGTGGTTAACAGACTGTTTTCTAAAACATGAAAAATTGATGTAAGATATGTGTAGAATATAAATACATTTAAATAAAATAATTTAATTAGATTAATTGTGTCAATATAATTTTTTGATTTTATGTAAATTGTTTTGGAGGTTGGGGTGAGAAAAAATAAATTCTTTGAAGAATATAAAAGAAAAATGATTGGAATATAAATAGTGATATTACTTTATTCTCGATGTTGTTAATTATATATGGATATTATGTCCTTGAAATAATGGATTTTTATGACTCTAGAACATACCTATGGATAAAAAGTGGCTTTTGTGTGTAATTATTGTACATGTTTTGAGAGACCGAAGAACCGTATTACTGATCTGAGAGCAAAAAACACCTTTATTACATACTCCATTTGACATCATGTGTCACACACCAAGCCATGTCACCATCCAATTAGATGACCGACTCGATCCATGACTGGGCCTGAATGGAATTACCAATTCCCACAGGCTTGTATATGTTCTCGTGTATCAAATAAAAGATGAAGGAACAAATTTTCAGAATTAATCATATTAAAAAATCATCAGAAAAAATCCAAATATGAAAAATCAAAACAAACGAGCCTTTAAAAAACTTATGAATTTCGGTTTATAGTAAAAAAAAAGTACTACGACATAAAGGGAAACTAGAAAATCACCACACACCACTTGAAATAAGAGAATAAACATCCCAAATACACCACCACCATGATCCAAAAAAATCCACTAGAAACACAATCTTTCAACACTACACATCTTACCTTAACCAGAAATAGATAGAAAATATGGTCTAAATACACCCAATGGTGTATGAATGGTGTGAGCGAAATCCCAATATAATTCCACCAAGATAAAATATTTCATGAACTAATCATTAAATGAAAAATTATCATACATTTTTTATAATAAATGAAATTATAAAACAATTTTAAGGAAAATAACTATACATGAAAACAACTATGAATTAATTCATCATGAAAAGGAAAATAGTTTTAAAGAAATAGACAATAAATGGAACATATTTTTAAATAAATATAAATTAAAGAAAACACACATTTTTTTAAATTAAAACCAACCATATCTTATGTCGATGGTATGTGCAATATATAAAATGATAACTAGTCAAGAGAGTTACCCATATGAACTAGAAATAGTGGGGACAACAACACCTCGTATCTCATTGGAATGTGGTATAGAAACCATGACCAACAACATTCTCATGCATGAGTTTATAGATAGGAGAATCATTATAAATTCTAGTGGTCTCAAATCCCCATTAATATTTTTTTAGTGTGGTAATAATCAACCATTCTAGGTGAAACTGGGACAAACCACTTTCCAATCAATAGAATACTAGTCCCAGTCTTCCCACCTAGATACTGTAGCTTCCCTTTTTTTTCTTAATCAATTTTCCTATGTCACATTATACCTCTTACCCAATTCATCAATAGAACCTAGCATTATATATCACACACCACCACTTGAACCTAAAAATACAAGTTTGAAACACACTCACACAAAAATATATCCCAAATATGCATGGAAACATTTATATAATTTAAAAAACCATTATAAAAAATTAAAAAAAAGTCAATAAATTAACCAAATTTATTTATAGAAAAATTTCACCTGAAACCCTTTTTAAAAATCAGTCACACATAAATGATATATCAAAACAAAATTTCCATCCCACACATAGTTTAATAAACCAATTACTTGCATTACAAAACGACATCAACTAGAACACAAAGGTTTGCACACAAAAAATACCCACTTTCATATAAAACTACCACTTTAGTAAGTAAACTCATACGCAATAATTCTATATACAACTTTATCATGACAAATATAATTTAATAAACAATTTGAACAATTTATAAAGCATTTGTAAATAATGAACCAAAATTTTTCACACAAAACACCCTCAATTTTATATAAAAAAATTATAACCAAATTAATATCAAAACCATGATAAACAAGATTTTATCCATTTATATCATTTATTAAATCTGTTATATAATATATATAAAATCAATAATTAGCACAAAAATCATTACACAAAAACTATGCTATCATTGACATATACGAAATCATTTTAAAAACAAATTAGAATAAAAAAAATTCAAAAACCACTCCAAAAACTAAAATATTAAGTATATAACATAAAGAAATATAATAAATCATAATTATTTTGTAAAAAATTGTAAATAATGGAATCACCTAACTCAAATCCATTATGGAATGGAAACGCACCACCGAGATCACTCTAGGAGGGTTCCAAAACACTAAGTTTATAGAGAAAACCCCTAAACAACCAAATACCCCACCAAAATAATTGAAATATATAACCCTAGGTTGAGCATGACCATGGGAGAAGAGAAAACAAAGAAAAATATGAAAGAAGAATGATTATAGAGGATAATGGAAAAAGAAAATTACCTTGAAAATCATTCCCCACCATGAGGGATTCTTAGATCTACATAAAAGGGACAAGAGGATGGGATTAGAGAGAATGTGAGAGACCAAACTAGGAATGAAACAACCTAGGGACCCTAATTTGGCCAGATTTGGGTCTAAAATCATTTGGGGTAGTTTAAGAAAAATCAATTTTTTTAAATTCTGGACAGTGTCGCATGGTTAGGTTAAACTATATATTAAGCCATTTGAAAATTATGTGACATCCATGGGGCATGACCACACAGTCACCCATAATTGACAATAATTTTTTCTTCCAACCATGTTGTAGGTTTTATGTAAGATCTCGATTTTGGAAAGGTATGTTTTTGTTATGTTTTGGTTGAATAACTTGTTTCGGGATGCATGGGATGTCTTCTAAAAGTATGAGAGGTCTTGAGGGTGTTTCAGGGGTTCAGGGCCAGAAAGAAAGTAAAACTGGGCAAGACAAGCCTTGGCGCACGACCTGCGCATGACTAGGGGAAACTGTGCAGCCTGCCCAAGTAAACCGTGCAACCCTCTTCCTCCAGACAGTATCATGTGCACGGTTTGCACACGGTTTGTTAAACTAGGCAGCCAAACTGTGTGGCCTTTTAATATTGGAAAAAATTACGAAATTGCCACCCCTGGATTTTAAGAACCCTCTTGGGTTTTCTCTTCCATTCCTCCCTCTTCACCATAGGAACGAACGAAATCGCCCGATAGCTCCAAGAGATCTATCTCCCTCGTTTATAAGACATTTTTTGTGCCGTTGGATGCTGATCAAAGCTCCGGGTAAGGATAATCACATCCTTGCTTCTTTTTTTGGTTTAGGGTTTGTATCTTCTCTCCCCCTTGTTCAGAAGCTCTAAAACCTTATCTTTTGGGTGATTTCTAGGTTGAAGCTCCAATGGTTGGTCATATTGAAGTCTAAGGACTAGATTCAATTTACATTCTACCGTTTTTTTGAGTTAGGTGGTCTAAAAACGTTATCCCATAGTTTTATGGTGGATTTATGCATGTGTGGCTTTGATCAAGGTTTCCTTGGTGTTATTTGATCAACCATGATGTGTTTTGGTATATATGTTTCTTAAAATGGTAAATGGGAACCCACAAGATCCCCAAGGGATGCGTTGAGAATGACTTGACCTAACTGGGGCCATCCATGGGATGTGGCGGCTTTCCCCGGATTGAGGGATTGTGATTAAACAAGTGACCTTGTTGTAATAAATGGTAGAGCTCGTGAAAAAGATGTTGGCATCATTTGATGATATTCGAATAGAAGTTAGATGATTCACCTAGACTTGTAAATAACCTAAGGGTTAATTGGAATGGGTTGAATGGTTGATTCATGGGAATGATGAATGGGTTAAATGGGTTAATGTGTAAATTGATTAAATTCCATAATAATATGGATTATGGGTCTAGTGTTTAATGCTTAGTAAGATAAGCATAACACATGGGAATTGGGTGAGTGGATAAATGAAGTGAAACGATAATGTGTTATTGGGTTAAGGAATAATGTGAATTCCCATGTTGTTTTTTGTGAATAGTGTTTGCCAAGGGGAAATGATATGGTGGGAAATTGGTTACTTATATATATAATCATGAGCACATGGCTTGGTTTAGTGGGGTATGACATAAGGATATATTCCCACATGGAGAGTGAAGACTAATGCTCTGAACTCCACCCTAAATGAATGGGTTAGGGATGAGGACTGAGGCTCTATTCTCCTTATGGTTGCAACCACCCGAAATAAGGGTTCAAGGTGAGAATATGGTTTCTAAGAGGTATCCACCCGGACTGAGGCTTCGAGGTGATAATATGGTTTCTCTATGGGGTTTAGTCCTAGTGAGATAGGATAAAAATGTGTTCACCCTCTTTCTTGTGATTTTCTTCCTTAGACCCATGTGACATAATATATGTGATTAACCCATGGAAATGTGATGAAATGGTAAGTGGTGGTAAATGGTGTGAAATAAATGGAAATGGAAGTGGAAATGGCTTTGACTCTAAACTGGTTAATGGAACATTGAATTATTTCTTGGTAATTATCATTCATTTTCCTTTTGCATGCACTACCTGTTTATACCGGATATATTATAGACACCGTTGGTGGTGGCCTACTGAGTTATACTCACACCCTGCTCGGGCCGCCATTGGGTACCTGAGCAGACTTCTTGTTTACAGGTTTGGAGAAGGGTAAGGGTCCTTTCTAGATATTTGAGTGGTCATGGGTAGCGCTTGGTGGAGGATCCCAACTTGGAGTCGGGACCATTGTTGGAATTTTGGTCGTTGTCTTTATTTAGATTTTTTGTTCACTCTTGCACTTGTAGTAAGACATGGCATGTTTGTTGTTGGAAATGCTTGTTATTCATGTTCCTTGTTTATTGGTTTTTTTTCTGCTATTTGGTTTATTTATGTTGTGGGTTACTCTGATAAAAAGGGGGTATGGTCTCCCCACTTGACTCCATAGACCCCCACAGCTAGTCGGCAGCCTTTGGCGTATGGGGAGGCGTGCTTCAGGTCATGTAACCACCTTATTTGGAGCACCATTTTAGTGGATTCTGGTTCAGGGATGTTACATTTTATACCTACATCATGGTTACATAGGTTTTTCCCCACAGTTTATCAAACCGTTCACCAAACCATGCATATAGTATTTTGAAGCCAAACTTCCATGTTTCCTCAAGAATCTCCCAAATGATCCAAGGATCAACAATTATGGAAGAAATAGAGAAATAAAACACTCCAAATCTGAACACTGAACACACCATGAACTCGAGAAAATTCAAGGATTCCCAAAGAACATGAACATGAACCAAAACATGAAAAACAATGTGTGACAATTATCCCCACTATTAATACTTTATACCATGGGAAAGCCATAAAACATTCTTACTGGGTTATTAATGACTAATTATTCCTCATCAAAATGATCCATTCATAAAAACCATGAACAGTTCATTGATGAAAAATGAATATTATGCATCTTTCCCAAATTAACACAAAATCCCAAAACCACTTCCCAAGAACAACGAGAAAGGTCAAACCACCCCATTCACAACCAATCCAAAACCAGACCATTGGGCCTTGTCCTATGAAAAAAAAACTCACCAAAACCAAAAAGAAAAATAAGAAATCAATATATTTTAATGAATCCACATCAACTGGTTCAACCAAACCCAAACTCTAAATAGATCACCTGTATAGGGGATGGTCAAACAGACTATCGACCATTTGAAATCAACCAGAACCCAAAAAAATCTTAAAATAAAACCAAATGAGATCCACGGGGGTCTACCCACTATTAATAACAAACTAACACTAACTATAGCATGATTTAAAATAAAATAGAACTAGGACTTTACCACATAGTGTGAAAAAACCTCACCACTAACAACCTAGATCACAAGATTAGAGGAATAGAACATGAACATTTAATCGTCCCACTACTGAATGACGGGAAAGAGAACTAAACACAAAATCCATGTACTGAACAAAAACCCCCACCACTCAGGGAGGGGAGGGAAGGGACTAATTGTTGGACCATGGAAATTCCAACCAAAAAATACTTATCACACTTCTCTAATAGACGGATAAAATCCAAGACCACACTCGAATGGGTGGTACACAACAGAACATTTACCAGAATCTCACATAAAAAAATGAAAAACCATATACACTACATAAGGGGTAATTCCTCCATGCTCTTAGAGACAAGGTAAAATTCATAGTGATGAGGAACCAAAAAACACAAGAACTGCCACAATGAAATGGTAAAGGTAAAAACTTATCCAAACTCCATAAACACATGGGGTTATTTACTATGTCCTAGCTTCACTCCAGGATCTATGGATAGAGCATTAATTCATGAAGAATTTATTTACTGGAAGTCAAGAGATGATAATATTAATAAGAACACATTCTTAAATAGCCACATGAAGCTACATAACACTCCCAGGTATAAGTATAATATTAAGGCACACCACAAAACTCACGCCCCTCAAAACACACACTATTCCCTATATAGGGAGTTAAGGATACACATCACCATTATATCTCATTCCAAATATGGATAATAATGAACAATACATACAATGAAACCCACTAAACACCATTTGTACCAAATTTCCACAACTAAGGGAGTCACTTTAATAAGAAATCATCTTAGATGGATCCCAAATATCACACTCATTCAACAGATGGGTTGTGGAATTATTCAAAGAGGTAGATATACCTTATAAAACTAAGAATTAAAAACCTTCGGTTGATCTTTAATAATATGGATAATGGGGAACTATATATACTCATACAACAACATCCATCAAAAATATAAGTGGTAGAACACAAGGAAACCATGAGACCACGAGCTCTATAAAAACCATCTAATGAACCCAAAACATCACATAGAATGAACTCCAACACATATAAGACATTGAAAGACAAGACACATAACTGTTGGATTACAAAAACACCAAAATTTTCAACTAAAAAACAATTTTGGAAATAAAAAAAATAAATCTTAGTGTATTTTCACACTCACCTATGGTGATTCTTTGATTCTCTCTCACATTCCCATTTATATTCCAACCCGAGCCCCCATCCATCATTCCATACCAGGAATCAATCTATAATTTCATATAAAACCATGAATGTGAGAACACATGATAACACTAAAGGATAAAACAAAATAACCTCATTTTATATAAAAAATCATTCAACCCAATTAAAAAAACAGGTACCTTCTTATGTAACACTAACCACCAAGTAAAAACCCACATTTAATACTGAAATTTCAATCAATTTTACAATGATTCAAAACAAAATCAGATATATTTACATATGAATAATTTTTATTGTAGTAGAAAAATATTTCAACACATTAAGATACATTATTTCGTTAAACCATTTGATTAAAAACTCATCCTTTTCATTATAAACTACTTCTAAAACAACCACTTTTTCCCTTCCTAGAAATTCAACATATTCTATTATCATAATCCTCAAGAAATCACTATTAAAATTAATTTCGAATCGTACGAAACCCTTCTAGAAAATTTCAACCATTCAAACCCAATTTCAAAGTCTAATTTATTCTATTTAAAAAATTTCATCTATACATGATTTTTTTTAAATAATCCTTAATTTCGAAACTAATTATTTCAATAAAACCATATGATTGGTTTAAGGAAATATATTCTAATTTTACTATTTATTACTTAACCCTTGATTAGTTTTATAGAAACACAACATTTTAAAAGATATCATAGAGTATATCATGGAAATTAATTTTATACATTTAAAATCCAATCAATCCAATCAATCCCATTTCAAAAATTCCCACACCATGATTTTCAAAACATTTTTCATAATTCATGAAATGTCCAAGAGACCCAAAAAAGGGAACTAGTGTCAATGGATGACTTGAACATATGGTTGGAGGCCAAGTTGAAAAAAAAATTGACAGAGAGAGCCTCTTAGGACCATTACCTTGGCTGCACATGGATTTCTATGACCTGTGAGGTCACGAAGACCAATGGACCACCTCCCCTTATCATATCCCAATCATTAAAAAATCCAGAAAGTCCAAAAAAATAATGAAATTGGATATCCAATGGAAAACCAAAAATAGGAATGAGAATGAATTCATGATTCTCTTAACTTACATAGACCTCATACCTGAGTGTCCTACTATATATTCCATGACATCCCTAAATAATAATGTTTGATCTAAATTGAATGGTTCTCTAAGATCCCACCTACTATTATACGACATTTTCATAAACCATGTTGGGTCACCATCCTACCAAATGCTTGACCGGGCATGTGCCAAGGATAAAATGGTGTTTCTAATCCTCACGAGATGACCCAAGTTCTCGGGTATCAAATAAAATAATAGGGAATGATTTACCCAAATTAATCATTTTAAAATAACCAATAAAATACCCAATATGAAAAATACAAACAAACGACTCTTTAATAATTTCAATAAATTTAGTTTAAAAAAAGAAAAAATATATAAATGTACTATGACACAAATGGAAACTAGAGAATCGCCCCAAACCACCGTGAAACAGGAGAAGACACATTCTCAAGATGCCACCAGTATGTTCTACAAAATGAGCCACTAAAAATCCAATCTTCCAACACTACATGTTTTGTATTATCCTGAAAAAAATAGACAATAGAGCATATATAAATCCAAAAAGGAATGTTGCATTTGAGCCAAAACCTAATTGTATTACACCCAAAAAAATAATGCATGCACCATAAATTAAATGAAAAACATAACTATAAGTTTTTTAATGAACAAAATTCTAGAAATTTTTTATGGAAAATTACATTAATGAAAAATATCATTGAATTAATGAAACATTACCATGAAAAAAAATTTATTGAAAGGAACATTAAATTTAAAACAATTTAAAACAAATAAAAATTAATGAAAGCAACCTTTATATTGAAATTCTGAATCAATCATAATTTATAACGATTATAAGTGTGATATAGAAAATGAGCACTAGTCATGAGAAATAACCATATGCACTAGAAATAGTGGGGTCATAAGTACTTTGTATCTTAGTAGAATGTGGTATAGAAACTATGACCAATGGATTTTTCATGCATGATCCCCTAGAGAGGAGTAATATAAAAAGCTCTAGAGGTATCAAATAATCATTCATATTTAGATAGTGTTGTCATCATCATTACCACTTAGTGAAACCGGGACAAAGCTAATTCTAAATCACTAGAATACTAGTCCTAGTCCACCCACATAAATACCCAGAATTCCCTTTAATTCTCAATACGATTTCCCATGTTACATAATATCACTTACACAACTTATCATCCAAAACATGCAATATATATCGCACACCTCCACTTGCACCGGAAAATAAATTTTTGAAAAAAAGATTCAAACAAAAAATTTCAGAAATATGCATTACACCTTGGATATAATTTTATAAAACATTATAAAAATTTATAAAACTATTTCAATAAACAAAAAATTTATTTTAAACCAAAAGTTCCCCTAAAAACCTCTTTAGTAATAAATTGTTCATCAACGCTTTATGAAAACACAATTTTAACCCCATATATAGTGTAATAATACATTTTCATGATTTAAAAAATGAAATCAAATGGAACACTAGGGTTCTCACATGAATAATACCAAATTTCATATAAAACTGTAACTTTAAAAATTAAATGCACAATCAATGATAATAAATATCACTTTTAGACTGCAAAAATAATTTAATAAAACATTTGAAGAATTTATGAAGAATTTTCAAATGGTGAAACAAAATTTTACAAAAAAACACACCTGATTTCATATAAAACACCACATTAACTCCAAACTCACATAAAAACCTTTCTAAATATTATTCACACTACATATATCATTGAATAAATTAATTAAAGAAATTATATTACATTTAAAATTATCATAACAAACATTACAAACAATCAATACACACTTTATGAAGGGAAAAATAATTTCAACCCAAATGAACATTAAAACATTAAAAATACCACTCCCAACCCTCACAAATAAATTTTATTAAATAAAAAATACAATAATGAATAATTAATTTTTAAAAAATGGTTAATCATGGAATCACTAACCTCAAATCCATGGTTTAATGGAAACGCACAACTAAAATCAATCAACAAGGGTTCCAAAACAATACGAATATGAATAATAACCCTGAACAACCAAAACCCCAATCAAAAACATTGTAAAAGAGAACACAAGACTTTTCATGACTAGGGGAGAAATGAAAACTGAGAAAAAAATAGAAAAACATGAAGAGGGAGGAGAAAGGAGAATGCAATTACCATGAGAATCAAGACCCACCATGAGGGGATATTATATATACATCAAAGGTGAAATAATAAGGGCTTAGAGAGAATAATAGAGACCTCATCATGTCTTGATGCACCTATATAATCCATATAGGGTTGATTTGGGCATAACATGCTGAGGGTTAGTTTTGGAAAAACACAAATTTTTTTAATTTTGGGTAGCGTTATAGGGTTAGGCCGCATGATTTACTAAACTATTCTGAAACTATGAGGTAATATTTGGAATCGGCCACACTGTCACCCCTAATTGTCCCAACAACCATGTGGAAACTATGCGGTACGTTTTAGAGCTAGCGTATGATTACCTGGGTTTGGATACACTGTTTATCAAACCATTTCCACTGAACATTATTGATATGAATCCAATTTTTCTCCATAAAATCCCAATTGAACCAAGGATCCACAATGAGGGATGTAATATACAAAGATTAAAATTCGAAACTAAACACCTGTCACACCCAAAATCAGCGAAAATATTGGGATTCCCAATGAACTATAAAATAAACTAGAACATGAAAAACTCGGTGTGACACAATGTGTGATGTTCCAAGATAAAATAATATATAACACAAAAAATATTGAAAATGAAATATCAAAATATTCATAAAATATTCAATGATGGATGTCTTAGTGTCTTTTAGGTTTTTCTATATAAGAAACCTATAAGGTACTTCTAAACATTTCTCTATATTCAACCCTCACTCGATCACATTATATAACTCTCAATGGATATATATATATTTAAAACATAAGGAAATAAAACATAATATATAATTGAGCACAAAAACTATGTAATAGAATCATGTCAATGAACCCCAATATTTACTTCATATGTTTGTAAAATGACATTTCTAAGGAGAGAAATCTCTGAAAAAAATAATGTAGGAATATATGACCATGGTAATATATCAAAATAGGAATAAAAATAATATAAAATCATTTATGGCTATAAAAATAATAAATAATCATTGAAGCATGAATTTTTTTTGTAATATCCTATTAAAATGACACACAAAATAGAAAATATAATCACTTAATAGAGTGAGAGTCAAAACATGATTCCCATGTCAGGGTTGGATTTGGAAAAAAAATTGACTACCCTATTTTTTCATAGTATAAAACACATGTAAAAATTATAATTTTGAAACTATCTTGGTACTTAATTAAGATGAGGGAAAAATTAGTCCTCTTTTGGCATTGTCCACAACCCATGTATATCTTGAGTCGTGGTTTACAAAATGTGTACGTTCTTTATTTCATTCGATAATAAACATTAATTTGTGCATTGTCAATAGATATATAAGAACAAAAATAATAATCCTTATATATGTGTTCTATAAGATATAAATCCTTCATCATATAAAAAACTCAGGAAATATATATTTGGTAACACTCCCATCCAATGTCACATAAAATGGTAACTTTAGTTGTTTCGGTTGATACAAAAAATTCAATCGCATAAATTTTTTATAAATTAATTCAATGGATTATTCCTAAAAATTAAAAAATTTGATAATATATTTTTATATGAAATTATAAATCGTAAATGATACAAAAAATATACTTTTATAAAACATTTTTTAGCCTTTTAATATGTGATGAAGTTTCAAGTCACTTTCAGAGGAAAATTTTAAGAAGGGTAAGTGAATTTTTTTGAAACTTTTCCTTTAAAAAGATTAACTAAAAATGGAGTCTTATAAAATATATAAATTTATTAATTTAAATTTTTATTTGATGAAAAAACTTTGGTCATAGAAAGTAAAACCCATTCAATAATTTTCTTTCACATTTATTTAATACTCTCATAATAAGAAATGGAATAAATTGATATTTTGAAAATGGTAAAAAATATTGTATTAAAATGAGTTAATATATAATAAGCTTCAATTATTTTATGAGATAATTTTTTTAATCACGTTTATACATAGATATATAAGAGAAAACCAAACCTATGGAGGATAAAGATAGTTCAATGAATGTAATCATTTTATAAAAGAAACATTCCAGGAAATTTATTTTTATCAAAACACATATTAGGTAGTGATATTGAATATATAAAATCATATTAATTGATAAAATTAATAATATAGATAAATTATATGAACTATGTACAATAATATAGCTTATAACTCAAATACAAGTTTGAGATTCAAAAAATAACTTATAGGATACATATTTAATTAGGTAAGATATTTTTTATGAAGGGTTGATGTAGTAAATATAATAAAAAGAATAATAAAAGTAAAAATACAACATTAATAATTTATATTGTATAAGTTTCCCCAAATATATGTAATAAGTTAACAAAGAGCAATAATAACACAATGAATGCGAATTATCTTAACAAAAACCCTCATTGTATGAGGTGTATTAAAATAAAATCCTCTTGAAAGAGAGAGATTAAAATTGAACATATATTATAATTAATGAAATTTAATTCATAGTATAATTTCTCTAAATGTATTTTTATATAGAATGTAAATTTATATTGGGTCGTAATATAAAAAATGTCTCAAATATAGGGATTTGTGAAGAAACCCATTACATTATATCCTTACTTCCACTAATGGACTCTAACATCATATATAAAAAAATATTTTAACATAATAAATTACTTCCAAAAAACATTCCGACCTTTAACAATTTATAATTATAATTTATAATCACAAACACACACACACTCACACACACACATATATATATATAATTTTTTCCCTATTTTCCATATCTATTTTAGGTAATCTAAAACATTTCACACTAGTTTTGAAAATTCTTTGTCGGTATTCATTCTTCATACAAATTCCTTGTTTTAAATATCATTAATGTAACTTTAGTGTTTGAATAATTATCATAAGGGATGTTTTTAATTACATTAATTCATTATCCTTTAATATATAATTGAAAAGAAGCATATATTGGTGACTGTTAACAAATAATAATTTTCTAATAAATTATAGAGATAAACAATAATATAATATATCATGAAAAAATAATAATACTAAAAATTATCTAAAATTATAATAGGTATTATGTTCCCATATTTATCCTTGATATAAAAGGATTTTATTGGTTTATTAGGTGGTAAAACTATCCCATGCATTAATATACCATGACTATGGTGTGATAATGGGATGGTTTAGTTGAAATGTATTTTTAGAATTAGAATACTAATTATATATTGAGTTAATTTTTTATATATTTCATAATTAAAAATATTTATAATAATAATAATATGGGTTATATATATCTATTACATAAAAATAATAGATGACGTTCCTCCTAATATTATTATTTTGAATTAATGAATTTAAGGGGTCATTTTTATTCTCATCATTAATAGGATATCTTGTTTTTTTTAAACTAAATAATTTCATAAAAATAATATTTAACATTAAAACCATTCATATAACTATACATTAAAAGAGTTAATGTAAAATGGAACACTCAATAATATTGAGGCCATAGTCTGCACAAACAAAAGATCAAAGCTTTCGTTTTCCTTAGTATAAGAGATAATAGTATTATAGTTTACTATTTAATAATATTAAATAGGGAAAAAATATAATAATTTCATATAAAATAATATTTTAAAGTAATACATGTTATATGTTAAACGAAAATGAAAACATTACGTTGAGAAGGTGCTAATATTCACATCTGCATGACTAACATTTACATTTTTCTAAAATGTAGAGGGATATGTTGTGGAATCCTATACCATATTCACAATGACATTACATTATACTAGTGATAATTATTATATAATATTAATAATGGTTAATAAGAATCATGTTATATTAATCAAACATAATTTTATAAAAATGATAAAGGGGTGGTTAGAAATTTATATCACAATTGTTTAATTATATACTTTTCAAATGAGGTTATTCCATTTACGAATGATAATTTGAGAAGAATAAATCCAAATAAAGTCTTATAGGAATTTTTTTAAGATATTTGGGTATATTTTTGGGAAAATAATTAGGGTTTTTATGTGATGGGTTTTTGAGAGGAGATCCTCTTTTATGAATGAAAAGGGCTGTTTTCTTTAGAAATACATTATACATTTTTCGTAATGAAAATCACTATCAATGAAAGATGATCCAGAATTGATATGTAAGGGACATTTTATTACATTAGGTCAATAATTGCCTCAAAATTTCTTTCCCACATATTATAAATACAATTTTATGACATTTACTCATTAATTTTTTTAGTATAACCAATGTAGATTTTAATTTAGTAAACAAAATTCCCAAAAAATATAATTAATGATTTAAAATAAAATATTTGTTTTTAAATTTCAACCCATTAATTCCATATTATAAACTAATTTACATTAAATAAGTTTTTAAAATTGTTAAATATTAATTTTAAAACATAAATAATGTAAAATATAATAACAAAAAATGAAAAAATATTACGTATATTAAAAAAAATAAAAACACATGTTTTCAATTGAAAAATAATGTTAAAATAGATAATGTTACTACTAAAACAATATTTATCCAAAAAATGTTTTTCATTAATCTTAGGATATAATTATATCCATTTGATTTCATGGAATTCAAGGTATTCTCAAAAACAATATTCTATACAATTCATTTGAAATCAATTATTTTCTAAAAATCTAAGAAAATAATCTTATGATAATATTAAAAGGCTATAAAAAATTTGACATTCATTAGGTAAACCTCCATTTATGAGTTTTTTAATTAAATATTGAAATAAAATTAAAAAATGTGGAATAAATATTTTCTTATAGGAAAATAACATTATAATTTATTTGTTATTATTTATACTTATTTTTTATAAATTTTTAATGTTTTTACTATTAATCCATTATTGATATTATAAATTATTTTATTTAAACATATTATATTAGTCTTATTGCAATAAAGCTAAATTACTTTCAAAATATTCTTCTATGTATAAAACTATTTTCACAGTTATTTTATTTATACGAATTTTCAATCCTTATTATTCAAAGTATTATTTATTTTCATTATACAGATATTTTATATTTTTTCCCCTATTTATACTTGATAATTCAATTGCATGTGTATAATTTTCATATTTAATATTTAATATTTTCATAAATATGTGAATGTTTTCATTTTAGTTTGATGTAGACCTTTAAGATAAATTTCTAAAAAAATATTTATATATGGAAAATATATTGTGAAATATCATCTCATTACGTCCTCTTTTATAAATTCCATCTTTGATAATTTAATTATCACATACTAATGAAGATAAGTAGGTGTATAAATTAGATATAGTTGGTGTCATAGTTAATTGACAATGAGTGAGAACCCTTAAAAATTTGACTGAGACAACGAATCTCATATATTCTTTCTAGACATTCATATTCAAATATTGAGTTTCTTCCAACAAATATATCAAATCACACTTAATAATTAATTTCACTAAATAACTTATATTCCTCCTTGTTGTGATATACATGATGACTATAGACTGTAAATGTGATATATTTATTTATGAAAATAATATAGAGTATATGATGGAATAAAAAATTCCTTAAAAAATAACATTATTCCATCTAAATGGACAATGATAAGATTCACATTCCCATAATTATCAACATATTATAGAGTAATCCTAATACTAGAAATTCTATTTCACACTCAATTCATTTGGGTGGAGACTTCGTTCTCTTATTAAAATCTTGTGATATATAATATTGGATCGACTAAATATCAATCACATATATAGAATGTAAGATAATTGTTCCACTATTATCAGGATCTACATTAATAGTATTATCATATATATTATCTTTTTTAACATGGATGTCTAGTTCAAAAGGTCTATTATTTTTGTTAGGAGTTTTTTTCGTATTTGACTTTGATAATTTTAAAATTCCATGAATTTGAAGCATTGGGATTTATTATCTATTATTTAAATGATTCGATTCTATAACTAAAATTTATTATACTATTCTTGATTTACAATCCATTTACACCTGAAACACTTTCTTAATACATTCATTAATTCCATTTGGTTGTCCATACCATGATTATAACATGTTATATGTCGAATATTCATTCATTTTTAATCATTTTTACTTGAGAATATATGAAAATATCTCATCTTCCTCATTAGTGTGTTTGGGAGATTTTTATGCAACAATTTTTCAATCCTGGAATATGTTAGTTGCGTGAGAATATCCAAAAGAATTTATACACAATCTTTTATCCCATGGGGTTTCTGATTTTTACCATAATTGTGTTGTCCAAATTATCAATTATTATCATGAATCCTTCTAGATATAACTAATTATAAAACCAAATCGTTTATCAAAAGTTGGTAATAAGAACATATTTAGTGGACTACCATCAGTAACCATTGGAAAATTAACATTAAAATGGATTACCATCATGTAGCCTATAATTCTTTTATATCAATATATATTAATCATTATTTAACCAATATAATAAGAATTTTAACATATAAAAAAATAATTCAGGATATTTTCCCTTAATTTGAGTTATATCATTACTATAGTTGAAATCTGAAAAAATTACTAGAAATAAATTCAGTAGAGAAATTTGTAAAGAGTATATGATCAACCCAAGAATATACCCTTATTATTTCTAGATAGTTTTTTATTTTTAGGCCCATTTTCTATTCATTAGGGTTATTGTAATATACTGGATTATAGAAACATAAATCTAGTATTTATATTAAATTATTGGTACACATTATTAAATTTACCATATTATTTGATAGTTTAGTAGTCCTGGAATACTAGAAACATACATAAATTAAATTTGAAAAATAAGATAAAAAATAAAACATTATAGGATCTTTATTAGACCTTTGATAATATCATTGAAAAAAAGATAGTTCCCGACTATGTTTCCTGAGGAATGTAATATAAATAATAGTGACTTCAAATTATAAGTAAGGGGTAACTTAAATTGGAATATTTTTATAACGTGAATATGTAACATGTAAAACAGTTATAATAAATTAACAATATTAATCTATAATATATTTAAATCAAGATTATAATTTATTCATGGATATATATGATGATAAATATATCACATGATAAATTATAAATTTTTCTATATTAAGTAAATTCATAATTATAAACTTCTAATTACAAAATCATTTCTTGAGGCATCATGATCTTAATGTTAATGAAATATCTTGTTCTTGGTTGGCATGAAATAATCTTCCCATTCTTTTTTTCTCACGAGTCCTAACAATAATTAAAGGGGGGATTATAATATCCGGGATAGTTTTCACTTGTTTAATCATAATTAATTATGTATATGATAAAATGACTAAAAAATTCATATTCATATTTTACAATAATAAACTATATTGGAATAACTATACAATGAATTCCAATACTTCACCCCATGGTAATAAATTATATATTATGATAATAAAACATCCAGAGATTGTATATTAGTGTTTTAAAAATACATATACAACTTTTTAGTAGTCATTCATATTAGAATAGTATCATATTAAATGCCCATAATTTTTCCCAATTAAATAAATAGGATAACATGATAGTAACCCATACAGAGATAGAAGGTGGATAATTAACAAATAAACAGTCAAGTCCCAATAATAATTTGTATTGAACAAAATCATAATGAATGCTAATACTTTTCCACATTTTAATAAATGAGATAAAATTATCATATCCCTTCTAGGTATAGAAGGTGTCTGGTAAAAAAATACATAATAAACACAAAATATTTTTTATTATTCTAAATTTTAAAGGAATTACACATATTAAATAAATATAGATAGGGTAGTGGTGAAGGGTAATTTTAAAGTGACTAGTTATCATTATAATGTAGTAATTGAGTTAAATAGTTTTCAATGGTAGGAGATATATTTCATCAAGGTTCATCAAGTATGTGTGAATATATGAAATCATATCCTTTTAGAGTATCTATTCATATGTGAAGTCACATGGCCATTAATCATGCATTAGGGTGATATTCGAGTAAATTCTCCAAGAAACTCTTATAATGTTGATTACTCATAGGTGCATCTATTCCATTTCCCCATGATCTTTGGAGGATCCAATAATGGATTTCATTTAAATGAATACCATAAACTCTATACTTTCCCAAAATTTATGTTTTTTGGGGACTCATAAGGAATAAAAAGGTTTTAATGAGAAGAAATTTCATTTCTAATATTCCAACTAGAAATTAATTATCTATAATTAAAAAATGATTTATTTAGAATGAATAAATGATATCGATAATTTGATGGTGGAACGAGATCTTTTAAATCAGCACAATCAGAACATAAAAAAAATGATCTAAGAAGATGTTTTAAGTTGTTTCGTATTAAATACATATCAAATATGAGATAATAAAATGACATTAAAATATATATAATGATTATAAATTGTATTATAGAAAACTAATTTCAATTAAAATTTAATGATAAGTATTAAGAGATATTATGTTTCTCATATTATTCTTAAATATTTTTAAGACTCTTTAGAACATTGGGAAAACATTAGGATGTAAATAGATAGTCAGAAGTAGGGGAACTTCAAGATCATTTATTATCATCTGGAGTGGAATGAGATAATTAATGGGATTGATATCTTATTAGAGGTAAAATTGGGTCTTTATCATGTAATGAAATACTTGGTATGGTATAGGAATAGATGGAAATGGGTGTCAGAGGGTGGGGTATTTTAGCTGAATTAGGTTGAGAAATGTTTGGAGAGACACATGGGAAAGAATTTCCTAGCTAATAAGGATTTATATAATTTGTATGTTACCATTTGTTTATTAAAAATTATAGATATCTCATTTAACCTTTTTACAGTTATTAATCTTGATTAAAATTTATCTATGGTGATTAACTTATTTCCAAAAATATAAGATAACCTATCATTCCAAATTCAGTCATGATGAATCTAATGTTCTACTCCTCATGACATAATTTGATTTCAATATATTACAAAAATAACATCTAAATTAAAATATATGATATAAGAAAAAAATTACATAAAATGGAATATTATATATAAATAATTTTCAATTGTTATTTATAGTCAATTATTAATTGAAAGAGTGCTCGTATATTTTTTATGTGTTTATATATCATATTAGAGTCATATTTTATAGTATATTAATCTTATTAATTTTGATTAAAATTATGTAAATCATATGAAATTAATGCATCATAAACTACCATATTACTTGTATAGTAAAAATTAATTATATTGGTAGATATTCTATTATCTTAATGAAATTGTAAGACTTAGTAAGATAGTCATTCATTACACATATAGTATCATTTTATCTTGAAAACATTAGGACTCTAATGAAAAATTCCATAGTAACATCATCCCACTTCAGTATATGTATGTGTAGAGGAAGTGTGACACCATTATCCCATTTAAAAATTTCTCCAAAATCAATATAGATATTTTTGTAACCTATATGTAAATTTTTTTATCAATATGTTATATCTAGAAGGACCATTTTAAACTATGGTAATGTTTAAATATATAAACACTTCCCAAAAATAAACACAGCATATCTATGTATGATGTCCACGACTTTCCCATCATATATTACTTTAATCATTCTTTTTATTTCCTCATTGTATTGGATAATCACTATATTTATTTACTAAGGATAGTAATGAAATTAATTGGAAAAGGAATAATCATTTCACTTATTTAAAAATCACCATATTCATCTATTATAGATCTATGCATATAGAATCTTTATTAAGCCTATCATTGTTTTAACTCCATGTTTACTCTAATAAAATGAACTGTCCACCTAGTTTTCCTTACCTTGTTTGTATTATATCAAGGAATCATAATCCTAGACTAGTTGTATCAATGATATTCTCTTCATTTTAAGAACCTTTTCAGAAATGTTTTATTTCAACCCCTTATGCTTTATAAATATTTTTTGGTCCTTACATAATGAGGTTGTTCCATTAAATTTTTAACGAAATTATTAGGTTTTCCATCACATGGTTTTGAGATGGATAGTTCTATTCATTAATTTTCAATTTCCTTGTTTTAAAATAAATCAACCAATCATTCATCATAAGAGAACATCCATGTCTTTTCCTTGATGCATCACTATTTAGTAAAAATCCATCATTACCCAATTTTAGACATAGGAGTAGTGTATTAACCAGTATCATATTCATCTCTTAAAATAATTACCAACAGTACCCTATGAAATCAATTTAATCCCATTATGTGTTAACTATCTTAATACATTTACCATCTATGAATTATCTCTATAAAACAACTTCTAATAACGATATAATCCTCAGAAACATCATATATATGTTATATTCATCGGTGTATGTCATTATTTTACTACCATTGACTTTTATGGTTCAACAGAGTGTACATCCTTAGATACAAGGTTACAAGGAAAATAAAATTCATTCATCTGAAATTAATTTTCTTTCTATTTCCCAAAAAAACGTAATTTTTTTGAGGGTATCTATGATCATTTTCCGATGTTTTTGAAAAACCATATAGCCCTTAGTGTATATCATTATATTAATAATAAATACTACCAAAAGATGTCAATATAATACTTAAATACTCAATTAATCATATAGATAAAAATATAAGGGGTATTAGTTAATCCAAAATGAATTAAAAATAAATAATAATTTTTAAACCATGTTTAAGATGTCATCATTTGTGAAAAATCCTTATTTATCATTAGCTAAATATTAAAAAAATTAAAGATCATTAAAAGTTATTCTTCTATTTTATGTGCATAAACATAGTCATCATTTCTTAATAATGAATAATTTATATTTTTATTAATGTAATTAATCTATCTTTAATTGATTATTAATATCATAAACCTGTTATTATTTTTCATAAATAAAAAAGGGGATCATATGGTTAAAGACTAGGTAATACAAATCCATTCTCACATATCTCAAAATTCTATTTCCTCAACTGAACCAATTCCTCTAGTGTCAATCTATATTTATTTTTTTATATGTGCCTTTAACTGGGAATAATATCAATGAAGAACTCAACTTCAAAATATAGTGGATGAATAATAAATTCATTAACAAAACCACTGACACATCTTTATTCCTTATGAACATCCTCAATTCTCTAAATATCCTACGTACCCAATCATTTAACATGATCTTCCACTATTCCTAGAAATTTATTATGGATTCCTTTTATGTGAAGTTGCATCCATTATTTAGATTTTTAATGTTTTCCCACAAATTAATATATACTCTACATAACCTTCTTGGGTGAAAATATTCCGCTCACGGGAATTAATATTTTCATTTCAATTTGAATAGAATTTGATAAAAAATATCGTGTAAAAGTCTACCATAGGTACAAAAAACATTTTTCAACATATAGTATTCATATGAATTCAAATTTTAACTTCCTAACATATATTTATTTATATATGATTCCCAATAAGTGTCTATATTTATGAATCCCTTACTATCATGCTACGAAGATATATATATATTTTAGAAAAAATCGAAGATAAAATGGATTATAAAGATGAATTATCAAATAAAAAAATATCTAACCTTGAGGATACAATTGTAGTAGTATCCACCACATTAATAATAACTTAAACATTATATGTGGTAATTTTATATGATTTTCCTTGATCCATTAACATTTTTGAGGTAAATTTCATTGGGGTTTGGGGAATTGGATTTTATAATGTGCATTCACTTTAATGATAATGAATTTAATCGAAATATATTCTAACCATCATTTTTATTCATGATATTGGTTGGTTGATCTATCCAATTTTAACAAACTCTGGTTCCCTTACTTTATGCCCCATGGTGTTTCATCCCACAGTTATCAAATATGGAAATAATCATTATTAATTTTCCCCATTTTTTCTATTCATCTAGTGATACCTAATAATAATAATAATCTTCTAATTTCTTAGTAATACATAAATATTATTTATTTCCATATATATCTTAATTTCTATTGAGACTATATCCACATATTATTTAAATTATTATGAGGTCGATTGACTTAAATTAAATATAATTAAAATATCATAAAATGATCAATGGTTCTTTTAAGAATACATACATAGTCCACAACATGGATACATAACATTGTAATGTTATGATTATACAAAAAAAATACAACATTTATTTTTCTATGATTTAGGAACTAAATTTACATTTCATGTTTTTTTCACTTATTGAATCCATTTTAATATAATACCTCCTAAAATATTCACCATTCAATGCTGCGTAGCTCATTTTCCTAAATTTTTTTCACTATCAGCGATTATTTCCATGAATATCCATTTAAATGATAGATGAACATCATAAATTTTAACTTTTCACAACATTAATAAGAAATTAAAATATTCTATAGGCAGTTGATACTTTTCTCGACAACCAATAGATTAAAATTGACACTAATTGTTGGAGGCATCTATAAAATGAATAAGTGAAACATAGATTCTTTGTAATGTGGATAAATTGGTCAATCTATATGGGTAAGGTTATTTTGATTACCTAGTTCAAATTAAAAAAATGGTTTTGATCAAACTAACATCAACTTCATCCTAAATAACTTCTTGGGGGTACATCCCTACATTAACTATGGGTGATGATATAGTACCCATTTCACCAGTGAGTCTCCATCATTATATAATGGTATAAATTATTATCTCATGATGTTGAGTAGTAAAATAAAATTCCAATATAGTTTTTTATGTTTTTCAGAATAAATATTTAAGGGTTTTTATATTCTTTGTTATATATAACTATGTTGCATTAAATTTATTCAACAACTTAGCTACTGAACCTACACAGGTTCCAACAAAAATATCCTTGACTCAAAAAACCCAAATCTATTATTTATATAAAATTATTATTAGATAATAAAATAGATAACGAAAAACATTTACTTTTTTTCCTGGAAGTCTACCTATAGAAATACATTTAATTTCATGACATAAGAAACAAAATGAAAACATTGTGAGAAAATTATCTTTCCTTCCATCATCTCCCCAAAAAATAAACATTGATATCCACTAGGATTCCTTGTGAATGTAAAATAATTATTGGTGATATCATATGCTTAGTATGGGTAGTATGTTATTGAATCGTTTATTAATATAAATATGGATCATCTGATTTTGAAGTAATAAATAAGGTCATATAATAAATTATCAATTGAAATTGTGACCAATATATATCCTCACAAAGTAAAAACATAAATTTATCACATGGCAATAAATATTTCAATAGTGATTAAATGAAAAATTTCAGACAAATAATTACATACCATAATACAAAACATCCTGATATGACAATCAAGGTAATATATGTTTCTTGGTAGACATATACCAAACTAAAAAAATAAGTTTGTATCTTGAGACATACTAATTCATCGAGGGAGTATATAATTTCATCCCTACACATCACATATTTATGTCCAATTCACTAATCATATTAGAAAATGAATAAAAAATAATGTTACACCATGAATATAATCTTATGTATTAGAATAAAATCATATATAATGATAAAAAATTTCAGCATTTCAATAAACATGATTATATGATCATAACCCATCCAAAGATAAAAGTTGAAATTTTTAAATAGTACACAGTGGAGATAAGAATTATATCTTTATTAGAATCACAAAATATAGAATTCAGTAAAATTACAACATGTTTATAATCATAATAGCATTATCATAACTCACTTATAGATTAAAGGTGAAACAATAAATAATACACAATCAAACATATAATAATTATCTTTATTTGAATTACAACATCAAAAATTCAAATACATTTTCCCACATTAATAATGGGGATAAATTATTCATAATATATCCATAGATAGAAGGTGGAAGGTTAGAAAAGAAATTAACATAGAATATATAGGGTATTCTAAATGTAATAAGAAGTATTAATATTAATTAAATGAAGCTAGTGTAATGGTGAACTATTTATTAAAAGTGTAGGGTTAGAAAATAAAATTGAAATTGATTTCAATAGTTTTATGTGGTTAGAGGAATCCATCATAACGATACATAAAGAGTATGTGAATATATCAATGAATATCACATTGGCCTATCTAGCCAGGTGTGTAGTATTATGACTACTCTTCAATGATTGGGGATATGGTTGATTCAATACATTATCTAAACCTCTTCTTTGTTATTACCCCAAGTATCATTTATTTTGTAGTCACACACACAATTTAGTTTCTAGATTGAAATATCATTTCTTATAAAACCATACACTCTTCCCATTCAAAAAAATTTGGATTTTTGGAATTATAAGACCATAGGAAAATGATTTAATGAGAGAAAATATCATTTTCAAAATACCAAATGGGTTCTAATTCACTATAATTACTAAAATGATGATAATAAAATTAATGTTTTAAATTGATAATGGAAGGGATGAATGATATCTCTTATGTAGGAATAATAACATTATAGAAATAATGGTACAATGGGAGGGGATAAGTTACTAATAATTAATAACATATAAATTTAGGCACAGTACAATGAAATTTACATAAAATAAAAATTTGTAAAAAATTTATAACATTATATTTTCAATTAAAATTGAATGAAAAGAATTGGATGACATTACCTTGCAGAGTAGATTCTTTTTTCATGAGATTACTCTATAGAACCATATGAACTCATATTTATGGATTTTTAGAGGGATAGGGAATGGAAACTCATTATAAATGACAATTGGGGGTGGAATTGAATGAGTGAATGTGTGGGAGACAACTTCTTCTAAAAGTGAAAAATATGGGATTTCTCATTGAAACTGATGTTAGGTAAGGGGTTGGAATTGAATTGCATGGGTGTTAAAAAGGTTTTGTGAGTTATTTGAATTATATAGAGAAATGGTATGAGATAATTTGTTGTATGACATTCAAACCTATTAAGGCATTCTAAATTTTGTATGTGACCTTTTAATTATTCAAATATCAAGATTCCTTATAAACCCATTTACCTTTATGAATCGCGATTTAAAATTAACTTTGGTAAATAATTTATTCGTAAAAATATAATGTAAACTATTAAAACATTTAAAATTTTGAATCAAGATTTGGGATCTATTTATAGTAATTAAAATATTTAATATTTTAATAATTTATTCCAAACAAAAAACATACGGTACATGAATAACAGTTTTTATAGAACAATGTATATTTATATATAAATATTTATATATTCTTATTTTCTTATTAATTATTACTTAAATTAGTGTTTATATATTTTCTAATTTTATTAAAAAATGAATTATAGAAATATTTTAAATTTTAATAATTTAATTTTTTTAAATAAAATATATATAACTCATGGAAAATTAATTCTTTGAAATCAACAATTTTACTCTAAAAATTGTGATAATTAATTGACCCAAACTAATTTAATTTTATTGTCTAAAAATATTATGGAAATAGTATCATAATTTGGAAATAATAATTCCTAATATATAGTCCATGTTCCAAAATAAATTTTTTAGATGAAAAATTAAATGTGTACTTTTCACACATAAACATTATTTTAGAAAAATCCCAAAATGAAACATAAGATAACATCTTAATGAAAAATCTAGAAATTAAGTTTTTTATTAAAATGAAATTATAATTTTTATACATTAAACTATTAAATAAATGATATTAAGAATGAAAATTGTGTTATAATTATTGAATGACGCTATTACATACTATAGTAGTGTCTGATGTCTAATAGTGATATTTGAGTCTATTATCTACCATCATGTTTCAGGTTGGTTACCCATTCGTGCATCTATTATATAGATGGATCCAAATTATAGAATCTCAAAATATATTTCTATTTAGAAAAATCATATATTTTTTAAATTACCAAAATTATATGTTTTTATCCTATAAATAGACACATCAGATGGACTTATCAATAGGTTTTCATTAATGATATCTAATCAAAATCAATAAAAAAACTAATTTAACATCCTGATATTTTATGATTTTTTCCCAAATTAAATTATATTTCTAGATAAATTTCATTATACAAAAAACTGAGTATATATATCATTATGTGCAACAACATGTCATTTCGATAGCACACATATCACCCAACACCCTGCTTTAATGAAAATTAATGTTATATTATTTTTAATATGAATATTATAATCAATTAGATAATTTTTTTGGTTTGAATAGTATTTCCTACTTTAAGAAACATTCATTTAAATTTCCTAATGAATATAAATTTAGTTATAAATTCATTGTAACATACCAATAAAATTTAAGTATAATAAAAATATTAATCAAAAATATTTTTCGTTTAGAAAACCATGTTATTGATATTTGTGATAAAATATTATAAATAATTGAAAGATATTTAAGAATATTTATTTCATTAAATTTCCCTCATTTTTTGAATTCAAAATTTCAATATTAACTTATGCTGTAATTTTATTATTTTAGGAAAATAATAATTTTTTCATTCAATAGTTAAAAATAATTTTTTTAGAACAATAATTAATTATCAATAATTTATTTAATTAAAAACCCAATTTTTATTCAAATTATGATATGTATTTCATAGTAATATTTAAAACTTATAATTACTTTTTAATAAAATTTATATAAGATTTTAAAAAAAGAATATTTTTAGACTAAAAAATCATTTCTTTAATAGAAACCCTTTTAATTTGTATAATGATTCCCTTATTAAATTAATTTAAATAATACATAATTATTTTTTAAATGAAATGTATATAATATATATCACTATATTTTTATTTTGATTTATATAATGATTATTATTTGACAATTAATTAATAAAAAGTCATCTTGTACATGAAAAATACATTTCATGAAAACCTGATAGTTCATTGCATTTGTGGGTTATGTTTTAAATGTGATATTTTCAAATATTATAAAATTAATTTTTAAAAATATTTTTTATTTCTTAAACCATGATTTAGAAAATTTATTATGGGTAATTCTTTTGAAATTTAAGAAATGATTATTATTTGATGAATATTTAAAATACTGAATTTTAAATGAAAACAGTATTTCGTTTAATTTAATTTGAAAGATAAAATATATAATAAATTTGATTGAGAGTAAAATCAAATAAATTATATATCTTAAAATATATTTTATATAATTTTACAAAAAAATAATATTGAAATTGGATATAAAAACATTTTAAACGTTTCATCATTTCTTCTTTGAAAAAATATATTCTATTCTTCTGTGTGGGGTTTATTTTAAATTAAATATTTCAAATTACATGAATATAATTTAAAAATACGGGTTAAAATTTTTTAATCATAAAAGTATAAATTATTGAATATCGTATAATTAATTTTATATCAAAATTAATAGGGAAAATAGTAAAAATTAATTAATTCATTTACATTAAAACTATCTTTTTCGAGGGGTTAAACTAAACATACAAGTGTTAAAATGACATATGAACTTTTAGAACATATATTTTATTTACATAATAAGACAATATAATTTAAAATTCTATATAATTATCTATTTTAGTGGATTTTGGGAAGATAAAAACATGGGGACAACTATTTTTTTGAGAAATTTACATTTGTTTCACCCATGTCACATATAAATGGCCCCCCTCTCATATCTTCCTCACACATTCAAAAAAATTTACAGACAGTACCAACCTATAATACATTCCAAAATATCTCATCCAATATTATAAGCCACATGTATTTCAAAAATTCATCATAGGAGTAATTTTTGTGAAAAAATAACTAGTTTACCCGAACAAGAGGTAAAGTTTTTGAATGATCATTTTTATTTTTCTCATCTTCAAACTCCTTAAATTATAATAAAACCATGCTGATATAATGAAATAAAAATATTAAATATCCATATATGATGTTTTTCGATAATAATTATTGAAAACCATCTTCACTTCTATCAAATGGGTTACTAAAACTCTAATCATGTGTACGGAGGACTACCGCCACACGAACTGATGCCATTAATTTTTCAATTACCACCTATCTCCATTGATTAATATTATTAAGAAAAATTATATATATATATATATAATATTTATAAAATAATTATACATATCTAATAATTATACCATATATACCAATTATCACTTTCTATTCTGTAGGGGATATGAGGGTGTCATACATGTGTATGGCGGAGTACCACCTTAGGAGTAGATGTGATTGGTTTTATTTTTCACAATTTTTGGAATTAGATAATGTTAAAATTAATGAATATATGTGATATAGATGAAAAAATTATGATATTAATGACATATTGAACTTTATGATGATAATGACATTCATGTATGTAGTGATAACCACCTTCGCCAAGGGATGTGACCCTCTTTCATCACTAAACCATATTTATTATATATATAATTACATTAAATTAATTTATATGATATTTATTATATTATTATAATTATTTAACTATAACATATTACTTACCTCATTTCCATAATTCTCATTGATTTTTTTAACTTTACTCATTTTTACATACGAACTATATTTTTATGATAACAACACAATTCATTTCTAAAAACCATCATTTGTTAATGGTCGTTAAATTATAATTGGTGTAAAAAATATGATAATTAGTCCGTTATTATTATTATTTAAATGATTTAAACATTATCTATATAATAGGATAAAAAATAAAAAAACATATATAATTTTTTTTGTTATTTTCCTAAACGCAATTTTAACATAAAATTGTTAATAAATGAGTAAAAAATGAAAAAAAGTAAATAATATAATGTATGATATATGTATTTTATTTTCTATAATATATTTATAATAAATATATATTTATTATGTAGTATTTTTTAATGAGTATGGTGAAATTTGAGAGTTATGGTAATTGATTTCTAGCTTCACTTTTATTTTTTTGCAAGATCTAAAAATTCACCTCTCGTTTCATTGTTGTTGGTTATATACTTCTACATTGAATTTTAATATAATTAATATCCTCCTTTTCATAAATTTAAATGTATTTTATGTTATTATTTATAAGGATTCCTATATCAATTTTTACTTATGTGATGCCCAATCCATATTCACCACATATTTATTTTATGTGGTGCTTATAAAGTACATGAATATATTATATGATGAATAACCGGAAATAATGGTAATTTCATATCCCTTTTTTTATATCCCTTTCATTGGGATTATGGTTCAAATATTTCCATATTGGTAATGGATATATGTTACAATCTCATCACTTATTGGGGTTTTTATGATTAAATATCTATTGTAAAAATATTATGATCCACCTCTCAGTAATTTTCATTTATATTTTTATCTTATTGATTATTAGGATATATTCAAGTAAAACTACCATTTTACAAATATTTGGTACATAAAATAATAATGAATGTTTGTAAGAAAAACCATCTATATTTCTCTCTTTGATCAAAAACTATTTTCATAACAAAAATGTTATCTAAAAATGTTTTAAATTTTTTTAAGAATTATTAAAAATTATATAATAAATACATTTTTATCAATTTTTTAATATTTTTTTCAAAAATGTTCAATCTAATCATCAAATTGTTTTACACTCAACCAAAATTTGAATTTGACCAAAACTGTGAAATGAGTCCTTGTTTTGAGATGTACATCATGAATACTTTTTCAATCACTTAACAATGAATTTTTTGTAATATTTACATATAATTATGAATTTTTTTACAATGAAAAGGATAATTTTAAATTTTAATTTTTTAAAAAGTGTATTTCTATGTGGAATGGATATTTTCCTCAGTAAATGTTCCATGTTATTTACTGTCAAAAATTATTCTCCATCTAATATGAATTATTTTTATGTAACTTCTGAACTATGGAAGATAAGATACTAAGAAACCATTATTATTATTTCTCTAAATGTTTTATTCTTATGGTTGAATGATTTTTGTGAAACCTATATCTATTAAATGAGTTATGTTATGATGAACAGTTGAAATTGTTATGAAAACGGTTTCTTTTTCACGGGTTATGATATGATGTAATGTTTTATGAAACCTATATCTTTTTATGGGATATGATATGAAGAATTTTCAATGATCATTTGTAACATAAATATATAAATTATGTGATTTTTGGGGCTAATATATCCCTCCAAATTATTAGTAATGATTAATGATATATGAGCTCAATGGGTACATGAGATGTTATCCCAACCCTAAAAGAGTATATATGAGAGGATATCCCATGCCCAAGAGTATGTACAAGAGAGGTCATCAATTTAAATAATTAGTTACTCTTTTGGGTATCACAATCATATAATGATAAGAATTTATGGGTGGGTGTCCCTAAAATAATATTATCTAGGATTTTTTGTTTTGCACAATTCTATTAAAAAGGCTAATGTTCATCAATAATGGTTCAGGTTATTTGATTATATAATGGTTCAGGACATATAAACATCATTTCATTATTACATTAGTCAATATTATGATCTTTTATATGTTTTTATGGTTTTAAAATATTTATTCTCATGTTCTCATACCCTTATGTTAATTTTATTCTTATATATCTCCCTTGTTTACACTTATTGATAATTTATCATCACCGTTTCTTATGTATCATTTCTCCATGTTATGAAGTATTTTTTTTTAAATTTACAGTAATAATGAGAGAAATTATTATGGTATACATTGAATAAATTTTATTAATTATTAATTTTATTTTCAATTTTGTGATGGTAGTAAAACGATACTATTTCGCTACGGAATTGGGGATGACCTCATCGATTTATGTTTCAAACATTCCAAGCAGTTTCTAACAGGTTTTTTCATAGAACCGGAAACATCCAATGATTCCATTTCCATTTGAACCTACTTTCTATAGGTAGGCACTCATTAGTTGTAGACTGATGAGGCTTAGGAATTTGCATTGGTCGACAGGATTGGAGGTCGGACTCATCAACCCTTTTTGAGGAGAATTGTTGTCTACGTCAGGATTCTCTTTATAGATTTAAGTTATGTTCGTGAATCCTTATTACATTACCAATTAGAAATTGAGTTTTTCTTTCAGATCTGACAATCAATGATTGATATGTAGGAAATTTGGAGAATCATTTATATGTATTCGAGTTTCCTCATTGATATAGAATCATCTGTATTTGTTAGATATTCTTAGTCAATGGTTCCTTTGATACATAAAAGTCTCTTAGTCATTATGATGACCATACTGGTTTTAAAGCCACTTAGTGGGGAACTTGAATGTTATTTTCATTCAGAAAGACATTGATTATTTTAGAGTTGGGTTTGAACCCGCATATGGGCTACCTATGTAACCTTTGATTAGAAAAAGTATCAGAACCCATGTAGTTTGAGTAAGGGAGCATGATGTTTATGATTGATGGCTCAAGGAAGGATTTCATAATTACTTTTACACTTTATTCTCACATGAGTCATGCTCGGTGTGAGAAACAAGAGGTATTGGTAAAAACCAGACAGTTGTTCCATGGAAGCTGCAATCATAAGAAATAATGTGGGGCTTATTTATGTATGACTGCCCAGATAAATGAAGACTAGGATTTACTTCCGGGAAGAAATCCAGGAACAGGGTCCATAAAGGTAAATGTGCTTCATGGAGATTTGAATACTCTAACTTGGGGTTTACTCCTGAAAAGGAGGCCCAAATTATGAGAGGACTTATGATTGGGTTTTAATCCTGAGAAGAAATCCCAGATCAAAGGTAAATTAGGACTGGTTAAGAGAAATTAAGACTGGGGCTTACTCCTAAGAAGGAGACCCAGGTTAAGGAACTTGAAAAATTAAGGGACTTGGGGCTTACTCCTGAAGAGGATGCCCATATTTGAGACAGGTGCTTACTTCAGAAGAGGATACCCATATTTTAAACTGGGGATTACTCTTGAAAAGGAGGCCCATGTTTAGATAATTATGGATGGGGATTACTCATGAGGAGGATTCCCAAATTAATGGACTTGGGGCGTACTCCTAAGAAGGAGGCCCAATTAAAAGAACATGGACTGGGGCTTTCTCCGGAAAAGGAGGCCCATATTTGAGAATTATTACTGGGGCTTACTCCTGAAAAGGACGCCCAGGTAGATGAGGACATGGGACTTATTCCTGATGAGGATGCCCAGTCTTGAGAATTATTTCTAGGGTTTATTCCTGAAAAGGCGGCCCAGGTGAATGAGGACTTGTGACGTATTCTTGAGGAGGATGCCCAGTCATGAGAATTATTACTGGGGCTTACTCCTGAAAAGGAGGCCCATGTTAAGAGAATTATGTCTGGGGCTTACTCCTAAGGAGGATGCCCATATTTGATAATTTTATGATTGGGGCTTACTCTTAAGAAGGATGCCAAGATTGGGGGACTAAGGGCTTACTTAGAAGGAGGATGCCCAAAATTAATGGGAATTTTGAGTGGGAATTACTCCTAAAAAGGAAGACCAGGTCAAGAAATCATGCCATCAATGGCTTTAAAGAGTGTCTTGATGACTGAATCTTGAATAGGAGAGGTGGAATGGCATAAGAAGGGGTAAATGGGAAAAAATGCACCCAAAAAGGCTGGGGAGAGCAAGTCCTGGCAGGCGCGCAAGTACTGTGTGGGCGCGCAAGTCCTGGTCGCACATGTATACCTGCGCGACACATGGGTACTTGCGCGATTGTAAAAATTCATGGTAATACTTGGGAGATCCTTGACCAATGCCTTTAAAATTTTCCTGAGGTACTTCCAGAAGAGAGGTGATCACGTTTTGGTGGGGATGTAGGGCGGAACTCAAGTATGATTATTTCCCTTAAGGGTAAAACACCTTAGTCCTGCAAGTGTTAGTGAATTATAACACTCAGACCTTACTCCTCTTGTTTATACCATTCATTCTCGGTAAAGAATTACCTTAGATGTATTCAGAAGACATTAAAAAGATACTTGGGCGTTCAGAGCTCTAAATCTGAATTTTGGAAAAATACATCTCAAATGGGGGCCCACAGGGTCTATTTATAGGCTGGAGAAGGCCTCGAGCATTTATCACTTAGGGCGCGTAGGTCACTTGCACGACCATTAGGAATCACACAAGTGGACTTGCGAGATCGTGATGGAACTTGCGCGGCGCATGTGCATTTCAAGCCTTGTTCATGCCTTTGTCGATTTTTGCAGTTTTCTTCAAAGGATGAATCAATATGTGCTAAGATATTCCCCTTTTCTAATAATTAGATTATGTGACGAAAGGAGGATTAACAAAATTACCCCCTCAAAGATGGATCCAAAAGAAATGAGGATTTGACTCTGAGGAAATCAAGAATCAAAAGGAAATCTGGCAGTTTAAAGTCATGCATGTCGGACATAAAAAAGGATAATTTTTAAGGTCGAAATAGCTTTGACCGAATGAATTAAAATTGACTCAATTCCTTGAAAATTTATCTGAAAACATATTACAATACTCATGTATGAGGGAAAATATGTAAACTATGATTTAAGAATATTTAGATCTGAAGAATGATATGAAAAAGGGCTAAAAAGGAATTAGAAGGGTTAGTTCCCAAGAATGATGTAACCATTATTTAACAAACATGTTATGGGGTTGAATTTTGCAAGGCCACCTAAGGGAATTGGTTGTATAGTCAAATAAATAGATTCCTCTGGCTGACAGGTCCATTATCTAGACTACTTATCCAAGGCCACCTAAGGGCACGTGCTGCATAGTCAGGAAAAATAACTCTCAGAAATTCACTTTCTTAGTGCTAAAAGCCTGTGAAAGTTTATGGAGATTTAAATTTTCCAAAGTATATAGTTTGCTGTATGGAACGAGGTACTTGAATATGGAGAAGATATTTCCAAAGAAGATTATTGAAGAATTGGATGGATATCACTCTTACGAAGGTCTGGCCCAAACATACGGAAGGAGAATATAAACCATATACTTGAATACTTTCAGATCATGAAAAATTATATTGGACAAATATGTTAAGGATGGCTACTTTTGCGGATCCCAACATACTGTCATTTAAGACCAACATGGACAAAAGAGGATTTTTTCTCAAGAATGAATTTACCAGTATCCGAAAAACCCATTAGGGGGTTGAATTATGCAGGGCCACCTAAGGGAATTGGCTGAATAGTAAAACACTAGCATATTTTGGCTGACATATCTGTTATGGAGACTGTTTATGCAAGGCCGCCTAAGGGCATGTACTGCATAGTCAGGCAAAATAATTCTCAAATGTTTGAAATTTTTGTTACTAGAAGTTAAGAAAAGGGATATGAATATCTAAAAATATTTAATGTTAGGATTATGACACATAAATATGGGTATTTTCCAATGTATGCAAATATACACAAATCCATACTAACTATATTCATGTTGTGGCTGGGTGATGAATGGAAATGTTGGACTTCACTACGTATCCCATAAGGATGGGAATCAAGCCATACGTGGTTCTTGAACTACAGTTTAACGTCGTGTGGGACAAAAGGATTGGAGATCTTAGTTTAGGGTCATAGAGCTTGGACCATTATAAGAAATTCATAGTGTGTGTTTTCATGTGGACTTTTCAGTCAAGGGACTGAAAGTGAAATTTGGGGTTAGGCCCAAAAGACTTGGGGCTGGATTCGAGGGACACTCGAATGTTTCTACGAATCCCATAAGGATGGGAATCAAGCCCACGTAGTTCTATAAATACCCTCTGTACAGATTTCGTTCATACATGTGAAGGGTGAAATGGGACTTTAGTGTAATGATGGTTTAACCCAAGATAAAAGGTTCGGGAATCACCATGTATGTACGTAGTCTTGGGAATAAAACATTATTAAAAATCAATTTAAATGATGATTCCCTCTCAGTTGAGGGTCTCAATGAATATTGTAGTTTATTGTCATACTGGACAAAAGTGTTGTATAGTTTAACATCGTATAGCAAGGACGAATGTGAACCAATGTAAAGATATCGATTCTAGAGGCGGTTTCATGAATCAACAACGTATGAGATTGAGGTGAACCGATATGAAGAGATTGGTTTTGGGATTGAACCCTGGGAGGTTGCCTACGTACCCAGCCTAGAAGGCAAGGATCAAAGTCCGCGTAGTTCAATTAAAGAATGAATTAGTGATCAAGTTGTTCTTGGGGAGAATGACCTAGAATGTGGTGTTGGCACTTACACAAGGTTATTAGCCCATAGAGAGTGTTCTGGTTGAAGATTTCTCTAAACTCACGTGAGTCATACTCGGTGTGAGAAACAAGAGGTAGCAATAACTCTAATGATAAAAAGTTTAATGTCATATAGGACATATAAAGGGACTATGCAGTTTAAAGTCTTCAAGTTAGGACTATTGGTGCTACATAGTTTAGTGTCATGTAGTAGGGACAAAGCACAATTTAATGTCATGTAGGACATATAAATGGAATTTCTATATAGTTTAGCGTCATGTAGATAGGACGATGGGGACAATATAGTTTAATGTCATGTTGGATAAAAGGGGAACTGTGCAGTTTAATGTTATGAAGTGAGGACAAAAGAGTACACTTTTTAACATCATGTTGGACGTGTTATGGAATTTTTCACAGTTTAACGTCATGATGGACGAAAAAATGGACGATACAGTTTAATGTCATGTTGGACGAATGTACGAATAGTTAACGGTCATATGCATGGACCGTGGATGGTGATGCAGTTTAATGTCTTGCTGGACGTACTGAGAAATGTTAATGTCATGGAGGACAATGGTGTAGTTTAAGGTCATACAGGACCAAGGTGTAGTTTAAGGTCATACATGACCATCATGTTGGACTAAAAAAGGACAATACAGTTTAGCGTCATCTTGGATGTAAGTGCCAATAGTTTATGGTCATATGCATGGACCGTGGATGGTGCAGTTTAACGTCTTGGTGGACATAAGGGACTTGGAAATAGTTTAGGGTCATATGTATGGACCGTTTGTTATGCAGTTTAATGTCTTGCTGGACGGTGGTGCATTTTAAGGTCATACTGGACCATGGTGCAGTTTAAGGTCATAACGGACCGTGGTGCAGTTTAAGGTCATACAGGACCATGGTGCAGTTTAAGTTCATACAGGACCATGGTGATGCATTTTTTGTTTATACAAAATACTTCTTAGAAAATATGGCATTGGGTGGAGTAGTGATGAGTTCTCCATCCATCAAGATTAATGAATAAGCTCTATTGGAGTAGACCCTATGTATGGAGTAAGGTCCTTCCCTTTTTGGCTCAAGCTTGGGTGGTTTCTTTCCCTGCATCATTAGAGTGCCGAGAACTAATACCAATTGTCCCTGTGTGAATGAATGAAGACAAATTTTTTTGTTGAAAGCCCGTGCTATTCGATTATGATAGACTTCCAAGTGGTGAAAAGTGCACAATCTTTTCTCATCTAACCGTTCCAATTCATTCAATCGCTTTTGAGATCGTTCATCCATAGATAACTGATCAAAAATGGCTACTCTGAGCGAGGGTAGTTGAACTTCAATGGGAAATACTTCTTCCCTTCCATATACCAATGAATATGGAGTTGACCGCGTTGCAGTGCAGGTGGTAGTCCGATAAGCCCATAAAGCATGAAAGATTTTATCAGGCCATTACTTCTTATCTTTATCAACCATCTTTTGCAGTATATTTGACAGAGTCTTATTGAAGGCTTCTATCTGGCCATTGGCTGCTGCATGATACCGAGATGAATGGTTGGATTTTATGTTGTATTCTTGATTCAATTTCTTCACCTCAGATGAACAGATGTTGGTGCCATTGTCCGTCAATATGGTATGAGGTACACCAAATCTGGTAATGATGTTAGACTTGATAAAGCTAACAATCCATTTAGAACTGACTTATTTGAGAGGTATTGCCTCTGCCCCTTTGGAAAAGAAATCAGTAGTATTAAGAATTTACTTAAACTGCTTGGGCGTAGTTGAAGGGTAAGGTCCCACCACATCCATTCCCCATGTGGAAAATGGCCATGAGTATTTAACTGTATGAAGAAACTCTGGAGGATGATGAATGAAATTGGCATGTACTTGGAATGAATGACACTTCTTTGTGAAATCAATACAATCCTGTATCATTGAAGGCCAAAAGAATCCAAGCCTTCGAATCTGATCAGACAGTCTATGTCCAGACTGGTGGGCACCACAGATTCCTGGATCCACTTCTTTCACGACAGCCATTGTATCTTCCACATCAATACATCTGAAGAGAACTCCATCAAAACCACGTTTTTAGAGAATTTTCTCTAACTGATATGGGAAATCATAATGAGTAAAATTGACCACACGTCGCCGGATTTGTTCTTTCTTGGCTCTATCAGGTGGGAGTGTTTCATTATGAAGGTATTCCCTGATTGGTGACATCCATCCTGTAGTATGACCATACAGTTCATGAATGGGACTAATTTCATTAATTTCATCTATTATGATTCGAACATAAGGTGAAATTGCACGAAGGTGGGAAATAATGATGGTTGTCTCATCCCAATTTGGATCTTCCAGAGCTGTGGCTATATTATCCAGTGCATCATCTTGAGCATTTTGTGATCATGGTACATAAGAAAATTCCGTTTCTGAAGGAAATTCCACCATTAACTATCTGACATAATTATAAAAAGGGATTAGTTCTTCTTTTCTGATGGCATAATCCCCATTGACTTGTTTGATTACCAGGTCTGAATCACCTTTCACCTTTAAATGATTCACTTGTGCTTGAAGCGCCAATTCCAAACCTGCGATGAGATCTTTTTATTCGGCTTCATTATTGGTACCACCTTCCCATAATAAGAAGGAATAAGGTAACACTGCCTTTTCTGAAAAAATGAGCACAACTCCTAAGACAACTTTTTTGAATTTGGGATTTTCCATTTTCCTCCCTGTTGGACTTCTAGAAGCACCATCAAAGTACATTTCCCATGTCTGAGGTCTATCCTAAATAGATGAGAATTACTCATCAGGGAGTTCAATATCTGATGATGTGTCTTCCACTGAAGGGTGTTCATCCAGGAAATCAGCCAGTACTTGGACCTTTATTGCCTTTTGAGACACATATTAAATGTCAAATTACTGCAAAATAACTGCCCACCATGCCAGACATCCTGTAAGAATTGCACGACTAAGGATGAATTTGAGAGGGTTATTGCGAGATACCAATTGGGCCTTGTGATGTTGCAGGTAGTCTGTCTCAAATTCTGAACTGCAAAAATTAATGCCAGGCAGCACTTCTCAATACATGAATACTGGGTTTCTGCTTCAAGTATAGCCCGACTGAGGTAGTAGAGGCTGTTTAAATTCCCAGCATCATTCTTCTACGCAAGAAATGCACCCAATGATCGCTCTAAGTTTGTCACGTAAAGGATAAGTGAACTTCCTTCAACAGGTGGCATAAGTACCAGTGGACTGAAGAGATACTTATTGAGAATATTGAATGCTTCTTGACATTCTTCAGTCCACTGGTAAGTGATTCCATTCTTCATCAATTTGGTGAATGGTAAACTTATCCCTGCTAAATTGGTGATGAAACTCCAAATATAGGCTAAGTGTCCTTGATGTCCTCTCAATGCTTTCAAACATCGAGGAGGTGACATACCAAGGATTGACTTGGTCTTCTCAGGATCGACTTCAATACCACGATGTCATACAACAAAGCTGAGAAATTTTCGTAAGGTTACCCCAAAATCACATTTTAAGGGGTTCTTCTTTATATTATGTTGTCGAAGATTGCGGAATATGACATCCAAATCAGCCATGTGATTAGAAAGTTGTTTGGATTTAACCACCAAATATTCTACCTAGAATTCAACAAACTTCCCTAAGAAGGTTTTGAAGATATGATGCATGGCACTGTGATATGTTGAACCTTCATTCTTTAAGCCAAAGGGCATTACCCGGTAGAAAAACACACTCTGAGGGGCTTTGAAGGCTGTGGATTCCTCGTCTTCTGGGGCCATGCAGATCTGATTATATCCGGAATATCCATCCATGAAGGAAAGTTCTTTATAGCCAGTTGTTTCATCAATTAATAGTTCTGTAATCAGAACTGGAAAATCATCTTTGGGACAATGACGATTAAGATCTCTGAAATCAATGAAAACTCTAATTTTAACATTATTCTTTTTCACTGGGACAATATTATCCAACCATTTAGGATATTGACCTTCTCTAACAAAGTTATATTTGATGATCTTATCCACTTCAGCGTAAATTTTGGAAGCATAAGTTGGGTGTGTTCTTCTCACGACTTGCTTATATCCTCGATGTTTTAAAGTAAACCCAAATGATGAGTAGAACCATTAGGATCAAGCTCGAGAATTATTGTATAGTTTCACGAAAATATATATCTATTTCTATTTAGAAAGGAAATATACATCTCATGCTCTTCATGAGTCATGGCCGCACTGATTAAAGAGGGGCTTGGGTCTTCTTTTGTACCCAGATTTATTTCTCTAAGTTTATCCACAGTGGTGGAGATAACCTCTTCAAATAATGGAGGAGCATCTCTGATATCTTCCTCTTCTTCTTCATCATGTTTTATTTCTTCTGTTTATACTTGCATAGTAGATGATAAAGCAGAATTTTCATGATTAGAAGAGATGTCAAAATTTGCACATCTTGAAGAAGAAGCTTCCATTTCTTACTTGATTGATGACGAAGGGTCTTCTTTGGGTAATAAAGAGGATATGATGGATTGAGAATTGAAATCATTGTTCACCTCTGATGTTTCTATAACATATTCTGGCCTAATTGGCGAAGTATTAAATTGTTGGATTTCAACAGATGAAATGAAGACGTCACCATTTGTGCTTTCATCACTGCTTGGTGGGTTACCAATTTCTCCTATGTTGTTTGGATCGATTTCCGTAATTGACATTATGGATCTTTCCATAAGAATATTTTGATCTGGATATATCATGTCAATTTGACTGATAGGAACCACATAATCTATAATCACATGTGTAAATGGATTTATTGAAATCTTCTCCAAACCATATAGAGCATTAACTTTTTTAATCTCTTTTGTGGTGGATTTCTCCCTTCCCTTCATGTGATATAATTATGCCTCAATGTATTGAGACTCACATGTCTTGAACGGGGCCTTATCACCATATAATGTCCCAACATGACCATTGAAACAATATTTGAGACATTGATGGTATGATAAAGGGATAGCCGCATGTTAATGTAGCCAGGGTCTTCCAAGTAAGAGGTTGAAAGCTGAGTCTTGGTCAACAACCATGAAATCCGAATTGGTTACAAGATCTCCAAACTGAGTTCTGAGTGTAACATCACCCAATGGTTCTTGTTAATTTTTATCATATCTTTGTGACATCGTGGTAGAAGGAGATAGATCAGATTCTGTGAGGCCCAATCGACGAAGTGTACGAATGGGAAGGATGTTTACTCCTGAACCATTGTCATTGATAACTCTTTGGATGTATATTCCATTGACCTTTCCAGATAAGTACAAATGTCTAATATTCCCTTGCACAACATCGTCTTCATCTTCATTACTAAAAGATATTATTTCATGGAATTCTGCAGGATTATTTTCTATGTGATAGACTTCAGCTGCAGCAATACCAGTTTCAAACTCCGGAGGACTTAACAAAGCCTTGATGAGTGCCTCCCGAAGATCCATTGACAGATTCAAAGAAACCAGAATTGATAACTTGGCCAGTACATGGGCCAGGTGTTTCCATACATCATACTTTTGATCCAGATGTCTGTGTTTCCCAATAGGAACATGTGGTTTAGCAGGTGCCTTGGAAGAAGATGCTTTGGAAGTTGATGCATCTTGTATCCGGATAAGAGTTGGCAATATTACTGGTTTTGGAAGATTAGACTGATTAGATCCATTTACTTGCTGAGAGGAAGAAGATGGAACCTTCAACCGATCTTCCAGAATAACTGTGCCAAGACTAAATTTTCTATTGGCGGAAGAACATGCTTGTTCTTGTTGAGCTCGCTGAAGGGCTCTTCCACGAGTTTCTGCTGCGTACATAGTTCTAGCAGGGGTAGAATTGGAATAGTGGCTTCTGAAAGATCCACGTCTTCCCCTGTATCCTGATCCTTTGGAACTTCCTCTGATTTCTCTATTTGATATAGGGAATTTAGGCTCATTATAATCGAAACTGCAACTGGCATACTGATCTGTTAAAGGAATCATATTAACAGAACCGAAAATCAATTATTCATCCGATGAAGACTCTGCCTAACTAGCAAATTTACGCGGTTCCGTTTGATGGGTCAGTTCCCGTTGTTTCGAAGTAGATTGCATGAAATCTGCTAGGGTCAAAGAATACTTAGGCAATGACATGTACTCATATTCTTCTAATTAATTCTCTTTCATTGAATCATGTCGTTTCTTTGAGTATTTTCCCTATGATGAAGTGGTTTTTGCTGCGTTATTCATAGAAGAAGGTACAATTGGTTTCTTCAATTGCATTCGAAAAATAGAATGTGTTTGGGAGATCGTCTTTTTGACCATCGATTCATCATATTTTTTTTATCAGTTTTGCTTTTGAATTCTTTCCACTCATCTTCCTCCTCTTGAACTGTAGCAGTAACACGTGCTACTTGAGCTGAAGTGCCTTTCAATTTGAATTATCCCTAGTCGAACAACATTTTCAAGAGGTCTTTGAAGACAATACACACATGGATGGGATTCCCCAACATTTGATGAAAGGGGAAATAATTGAGACTATCTTCATCTCCTTCCATGGTTGGGATCTTGGGCCTTGGAAGCTGAACCAAATTATTCTACAGAGCCGAAATGAAGTAACCAGGAACTTGTTCATTTTGGAAAGAGTATGTTTTTCTCTTCAGATCCTCAAATTGTTTTCATATTTGATTTCTTTGATCATCATGACGAAACCGACTTTGTTGTTGGCACTTAGGAGGTGGAGCCCTTCGAGAAGATTAAGGTTTTGAAATAGAAGAAGGTACAGGTGCTTGTTTAAGCATAACTGTAGCAGTCTCTGCTTTACCCATTCTCCTTCCTGGAGCTGATGGAATTACATGAGATTTTAGCCTTAGTCTATATAAGAGAATATTCAATCTATTGAGCGATTGAGGTATGGTCTCTAAACCCTCCTATGTATTTCACAGGGATCAGCGGCGTGCGTAATTCTTCATGAAAATTTGCCACACAGATTGGCAATAGTTCCTCTTGAGGGAGTGCTGAGCTCAGAGAATATGTTAATCCCTTCCAAAGAGAAATGAAATCAAAGACTGTGTCATTCTCCATTTGCTTACAATTTTTATGATCGAAAACTGTTGTCTTCGGAAAAGTTGAGTTGAATTGAAGAAGAAATCGTTGATGGAGATCTTCCCATTAGGTAATTGACCGACATTTCAAGTTTGTATACCAGACAAAAGCTGGTCCTTACAAGGTTCGCACGAAGCATCTGAGTAACATTGCTTCTTGCTGCTCCGGAGTTCCCATCATAGGATCGAAAAGAGATATGTAATGCGTCAAATGCTGTTCAGTATCGCCTGATCCATTGAAAATAGGGAATATAGGGTTCCCAAAATATTATGGGGGAGGGATTGAATCTACCCATTCAGGGTAAGCTTTCTTTTCTGGTTGAACCTACACACACTTCCCTTCCATTGTCTCTAAATGAGCTGTTAATGACTCAATGGTAGTTAATAACTTTTGAGAAACATCCGGTTGAACATGGAATTGGGCAGGTGAAATGACTGGAGCTTGGACAGATGTGGTGGCTGGTACTGCAACCGATGGTATCACTGACAATTTTTTTTGCACATGACCCATAGGATTAGACTTGTGAGGGTGTTCTGATAATGGAGGATATTCTTGATCCATCCAATTAGCTGCAACAAAATCCCTTGGATGACTGACTGCAGCATGTTTAGGATGAAAACTACCCTGAAGTAGCTCTGCATTCATCCTCCTCAATTCCTTCTTCTCTTCTTCCTGTTGAGCAAATATTTTCTCTAGTGAGAGTGATTGGCCTTTTACAGAGGAAGGATATGAAACCTGATTCTTTCCCTTATCCTTGTTTGATCCCTTTTGGAGAGGGGGAATTAGGTTATTTGAAGGAACACCCAGATTTTTGGTAAACCATTGATTTCTTGTATGCACACCTTCTTCATTTGTGTTTGTGCGTACAACTTCTTGAAATTGAATCTCTTCATCTGATCCCTTTGAATGAGCCTCATCTGGTGGATTAGTAACAACGAAATTGATGATATTAATTGATGAATAACATATTTAATCCCTTCTGTCAACATTTCCGTGATATTGTCTTTTTCCATGTCTTTGATGAGACATTTCCTTTTGTTGATTCAATCCCTCAGGAACTTAATGACGAACCGTAATTTAGAGGGAATCTCTTGATAATTTGGCTCTTCGTTCTCTTGTCGCTTCTTCCCCAATCTAGAAAAGACAGACTTCCTCTGAGAAGGGGGTTGATGATTTGACAAATTCCCCAGTCCGGTGGACTGGGGTTGTTCCTACTATCTTTTCTCAAATCCTCGAATCCTATTTGATGATTCAGAGGGTTGGTTTAAAATAGTCCCCAGTCTGGTGAGCTGGAGTAGCTCTTGACACGCTATGTCTGAGACTTTCTTAAAAGATCTCCTGATCTTGTGGACCTGGGTCTAGGAAATAGCTGGATGCATCAATCGACATCCTCTTTTATCACCCAGTTCAAAAGACCGTTGGATGATTTCTGAAACTTCTGTCACTTGGTGTTGTGCTTGATTCAAACGAGAGGCCTGTTCAATATTCTCGTTTGTTTGATGCAGGAGTAATTCAACAACTTGTTCTCTGTATTTTTGATTTTGAGAGGAACTAGTTGAAGCATGTTCTTGAGAAAGATTTTGATTACATACAAAGCCTGGTATCTGTGGCCGGCCATGGGAAATAACATTGCATGAGACCATCTTCGGTAGGCTTTTCTGACTGGAGACCACCGTGAAAAGAAGTTCTCCATGAACACCCCATCCTCTGACATGAATACCATATGGGGCATCAGCAATTACCTGGCACAACTTTCTTATGGCGCCAATGAATGAACGTTGAAGGTCTCTCTGCTTCTTTTCAGCCTTCGGATATCGAGGGACTGATAGAGATGCCAAGTCAATTTGGAATTTTAATACTTCTATTATCTTAACATGATTTTCATATTCATTGTAAGATAATACTTTATTTTTCAACTCACAAAGAGTTTTTCATATGTTGAGACAAATATCATGAATTCCATCTTCCGTCAACATTTCTGGAATGTCATACTGAGAATCAGCCAGAGGCCAAAACATGACTGGCACTTCAGCTTTCTCCAGTTGTTTTCTCATGTTTTGCATTTCCTCTTTATCATTTGATAAAGATTCTTCTACCTGTTTTGACCATTGATGGTGCTTCCTTGTTGCTTCATTGGATTCAATAGGATTGGTAGAGAAATCACTGTTTAAACTAGAAGATGCATGACATAAGGGTGGTTTGGAGAATGGCTTACGCCCTAGGATATCATCAGATTGAGAAAGTATTTCACCTACCAGTTATGAAACATCAGACATGACTGGTTTCACATTTCCAAGTGCCTCAAGATAAGAGGGCTTTCTCGGCACTACATTGTCCACTAGAGCATTTTCCGGGAAATGTGCATCACTACTGCGGAGTGGACTTTCGTAGTGAAATTTATCATCATGGGGAGGACCACCATGGTGGGTTACAACAAAAGATGAGATCTCTAGATCCTTGGTCTTCTAGCCACACAGAGGGTTCTTGTGGCTTGTATCTGAAGATGAAACTTCGAGATCGACAGAATTGTCATGAATCAAGCCTTCATGTGGATGTGTCTATTGAAGAAATTTAGAATTAATGTTCCCACTATTTAGAAATGAATAAGTAGAATCTTTAATTCCAACAGATAACTGTCCGAGGGATTCACGAACTCCAGCATCGAACAAGGCCTTATTACAAATTGGCTATTGTTCTATTGACTGTGTTGGGCGGGTATTTTTCTTAGACTCCTTCTTACTCGCCTTGGAAACCACTTGTTGAATAAAGTGGAGTATTTGAGCATGTGTATGTGCCTTATCAGGAGAGATTTCTAGGTTAGGCTGACGTTCTCTACTCAAATCAGGTGTATGTGCCTGACTTGGTTGTCCGTATGATATGGGGGAGTATGCCGCACAACCCTCTTGGACTGGAACAGATATGTGTGTGTATTCCGGAGTGAACTGTTTATGTGTCACTCCACTGGTAGGGATAGATTTATGTGTCTTTCCCTGAGATGCTGCTGAAGCTGTTTTAATATCCTGACATGCATCCAAGATATGAGCAAGAATTTTCTTCTTCTCTTTCACCATTGATAGAATATGTTTGCTGACTTCAGCTGCCAGAACGGGGATATACGTCCATTCTGTGCTTGGAGAAGGTTTATGTGACTGCTCCTGTCCTCCTTTTAATGTCAGTGAATCCTGACAGTAGTCAAGTGAAGGGGAAGAGAGTGGAGTCTGCCTCCTGTTTGTCACCGGAGCTTTCTGACTGACTTCTCCGAATGCTACCAAGTGAGACTGTTGGTAGGCTTGAAAAATATTAGCAGGTGTATGTGCCTGCTGATTTCACTTCACCGAACATGGTTGATGAGATCCATCATTTGTATTCAAATGAGCCTGCTGACTAGCTGGTGATGTATAAATAGGTGTATGTTCCTGCCTATAGAACTCCACCGGAATTTCCTGGCGGGATTGGCATGATGCTGCCAGATGAGTCTGATGGACTGTAGAATTAAAATGGGCAGGTGTGTGTACCTGATCACTGCTTTCCACCAAGTTAGGTTGGTGAACTTCTCCGGAGATGGAAGAGATGAGAACCTGCTCACTGTTAACCGGACTTCACCTTTGACGATTCATCTTTACTGCTCGGGTTCGAGGAACCTAAGCCGAACACATGGAGTAGGTACCCTCATTATGTTGAGGGAGCATTGTCGCACGAGTCTGGCGGCGAATGTTGGTGGCAGCCCTCAGGAAGGACCCCTGTCTTCTTGAATTAAGGCCCCGAGGGACCTCCTCATTCACCTACCCAGAATAATGGAGCGAATGGTGATTTTTTTCTAGGGATAACGACCCGAAATAGTTGGAGATAGTGGTTAGCACCACCTGGTTCTTGATCACTGGTTGTCGTTGTCCGGACCACCTGGGTGAGTTGTTCACTTGGTGGGCTTGTCAGGAAGCCTCCAGAGTTGGGATGGTACTGTGTTGACGGTACTCTTTAACCAACACATTTCATACCCAGCATTGAAGTCATTGAGTAGGTGATGTCATCCTCAGAGTGGACGACGATCCAGTAGGAGTAGCAGCAGTCGCATTCGCAGCAGCGGTATTCACAGGTGTGAACATGAGAGCAGCCATTTATTAGAATGCAAAGAATCTTGGGAAACAGTGCATGTTTGATAAGACAGACGCAATCAAGATAAATTTAGCCACTACATCTCTTGGATGAGCACATATTTCAATGATTGTTTTTGTTAGCCCTCTCCTTGTGTTTTAAATAGGGGCCTATCCAATATGTAAAACATCATTTTATCTTGGTTAAGAATTCACGTCAGTTTCACCATTTTTTGTTTACCTCTAGAATTGTGGATGACCTCATCGATTTAAGGTTCAAACATTCCAAGCGGTTTCTAACGGGGTTGTTCATAGAACAAGAAATATCCAATGATTCCAAATCCGTTTGAACCAACTATCCAAAGGTAGGCACTCATTAGTTGTAGACTGATGATGCTTAGGAATTTGCATTGGTCGAGAGGATGGGAGGTCAGACTCATCACGCCTTTTTAAGGGGAATTATTGTCTACTCCGGGACACTCTTTATAGATTTAAGTTATGTTCATGAATCCGTATTACATTACCAAGTATAAAATATGTTTTCCTAAATTTCTGATAATCAATGATTGATATTTAGGAAATTCAGAGAATCTTTTATATGTATTTGAGGTTCTTCATTGATAGAGAATCATCTGTATTTGTTAGAGATTCTTAGTCAATGGTATCCTTTGATACATAAAAGTCTCTTGGTCATTATGATGACCATACTGGTTTTAAATCCACTCAGTGGGGAACTTGAAGTTTCTTCTCATTTAGAAGGACATGGATTATTTTTGAGTTGGGATCGAACCTGCAGATGCACTAATTACGTATCCTTTGTTTAGAAAAGGAATCATAACCCACATAGTTTGAGTAAGGGACTATGATGTTTATGATTGATGTCTCAAAGAAGGGTTTCATAATTACTTTTACACTCTAAGCTCACGTGAGTCATGCTCGATGTGAGAAACAAGAGGTATTGGTAAAACCAGACAATTGTGCCATAAAAGATGCAATTATAAGAAACAATGTGGGTCTTATGTATGTATGACTGCCCAGATAAATGAAGATTCAGATTTACATCAGGGAAAAAATCCAGGGAAAGAGTCCATAAAGGTATATGTGCTTCAAGGAGATTTTAATACTCTTACATGGGGATTACTTATGAAAGGAAGACCCAAATTAGGAGAGGACTTGTGATTGTGTTTTACTCCTGAGAAGGAATCCCAGATCAAAGGTAAATTTGGACTGGTTATGAGAAATTAAGACTGGGCCCTACACCTAAGAAGGATACCCAGGTTAAGGGACTTGAAAAATTAAGGGACTTGGGGCTTACTCTTGAAGAGGATTCCCATATTTGATACTGGGGCTTACTCTTGAAGAGGATTCCAATATTTGAAACTATGGCTTACTCCTGAAAAGGAGGCCCAGGTTAAGAGAATTATGGTTGGGGCTTGCTCCTGAGGAGGATGCCCAAATTAGGGGACTTGGGGCATACTCCAGAGAATGAGGCCAAATTAAGAGAACATGGACTGGGGTTGCTCCTGAAAAGGAGGCACATATTTGAGAATTATTACTGGGGTTACTCCTAAAAAGGTGGCCCAGGTTAATGAGGACTTGGGACTTATTCCTGAGGAGGATGCCTAGTCTTGAGACTTATTACTAGGGTTTATTCTTGAAAAGGAGGCCCAGGTTAATGAGGAGTTGAGACTTATTCCTGAGGAGGATGCCTAGTCTTGAGAATTATTAATGGGGCTTACTCCTAAAAAGGAGGCCCAGGTTTAGAGAATTATGTTTGGGGCTTACTCATAAGGAGGATGCCCAGATTGGGGGACTTGGGGCTTACTCCTAAGGAGGATGCCCAAAATTAATGGGAATTATGACTAGGACATACTCCAGAAAAGGAAGCCCATGTTAAGGGGTTCACTCATCTTAAAGGATGAGGTTGAATGAATGAATGAAATCTCAATCTTTAGTGACATAAAGATGTTTAAATCACTAGGTTTTGAGAGATATTCCATGTATTTCCTTTCAGATAAGGAATTCAAATCAAGAAATCATGCCATAAATGGATTTGAAGTGTGTCTTGAAGACTGAATCATGAATATGAGAGGTGGAATGACATAAAAAGGGTTAAATGTGCAAGAAAGGCACCCAAAAAGGCAGGGGTACACATGTCCTGGAAGGCGCGCAAGTACTGCGTGGACGCGCAAGTCCTGGTCGCACAGGTATACCTGCATGACACATGGGTACTTGCACATTTGTAAACCAGCATGGTAATACTTGGGCGACCCTTGACCAATTCCTTTAGAATTATCCTGAGGTACTTCCAGAAGAGAGGCGTGCAAGTTCTGGTGAGGGAGTAGGGTGGTGCTCAAGTATGTTTATTTCCCTTAAGGATAAAACACCTTAGGCGCGCAAGTGTTAGTTAATTATAACTCTTAGACCTTACTCCTCATGTTTAGACCTTCCATTATAGGTAAGTAATTACCTTAGAAGTGTTCGGAAGACATGAAGAAGAGAATTGGGAGTTCAGAGCTCTAAATCTGAAGTCTGGAGAAATTCCTCTAAAATGGGGGGCACACATGGTCTATTTATAGGCTGGAGAATACCCCGGGCAGTTGTCACTTAGGGCGTGCAAGTTACTTGCACGACCATTAGGTGCCGCGCAAGTGTACTTGCACGGTCGTGAAGGAACTTTCATGGTGCATGTGCATTTGAAGTTGTGTTCATGCCTTTGTTGATTTTTTAGGTTTTCTTCAAAGGATGAATCAATTTGTTCTAAGATATTCCCCCTTTCCAATCTTTAGATTATGTGACGAAAGGATCATTAACAGATACAGTCATCAATTTTTTTATTTGGTAAAGTAATGAATATTCATCTAAAATGATGTAATATACATGTATTAGAAGTCATGGTAACTACAACTAATCCTAAAAAATACCTAAAATCATTCCTAATACCAACTAATAATATAAAAGAATTCAATCATGACCCCAAAGGTGAAAACACATTCATCGAAAATAAACTTTTATACCAAGATAGATGATTCAGGATAAACATACATTTTATTCAAGAACATTGACCATGAAATCTAAAAAAAGTCACACAGTTCCAAAAAATTTGTGATATATTATCATTTAAGATAAACTAGATAAGAAATAAATTTTATAATTATTTTTTTGTATTTCCCTTTATTGGAACCCGAGATGGTCCTATTACATAAATATCCTATGTTATACTCATATGTATGACCTATGGAATAAAAACCAAATAATTTGGTGAGATTGAAATAAATTTTTCCATGAAGCATAGGGGTTAGATAAAAAACATGTGATACAATATGGATAAGGTGATAAATATTTGAGAATGATATAAAAGGATAATAATACCATGGTAATTTCTGTATAAGGGTATAAAAAATTATTATATATTGAATGAATATAAAAAATTATTGAATTATGGATATATGAAAATAATTTGGAATATCTGGAAAAAATGTGACATACATAAGAGAATAACATCACATAGAAGAGTATGCAACATAACCTACTTCCCACATCATACTGGGTATGGTTTAACAACCATTATGTTTTATTTAGGAATACTTTATAATCTTTGTAACTATTTAGGATTGAGAATAAATCATGTAACTATTTACTCCTTGTAAACAACCAATGTATCTATATAGGTTAAGGCTACAACATGTGCAACGCTTTAGGCTTATGCTCCAACCCATGTACCTACATGATATTATAAGATATTAAAATTTTTCCAATGCATTAGATGACGTGTAGGACTCCATCCATAAACAACATTATTTATATTCCCAATAGTAAATAAATAAATCATATTTTATAAAATAACTCATGAGAATAAAAAGGGTATCATAAAATTTCCAAATATTGTGACATAAGAAGACATCCAATGTTAGTTTACCTAATACTAAAATCTCAATAAACCATGAAAATTTTTCATAAGGTAATTAAGATAGTTATTCATTAATCATATCCCCAACAATGAATGCGAGTTTTATTTTAATTAGAAAATAAAGGGATCATAAAAAAGTGTCCTTAATAAAAAAATTTAAACTATACATGAGCTGAAAACGTTGTGGGTCATTTTCATTAAAAATTTCTAAAATGTTGATGTGATATTTTATTAGAAAATTACTGTTGGAAAATATTATCATAAAATATACCCAAAAATAACAAATAATGGTATCCATGTAGATATTTTTTAATTAAAAAAATTTGAACATTGATGTCATGACCCGTCCCAATGGGGTCAGTTCCGCAACTCCACAATCCCACCTTCAAAATAACATGGGATTATTTCTAGCACCATGTAGGCATATCACTAAAATGGAAGAACATAGCCTATGTACAAGAAGACATGAACATATATCCAAGACAAATATTCAAAAATATAAAAGAATTTGAACAACCATGAATGCACTAATAGAAATTGAAAAACTATAGTACGACATGAGTTAAATGATTGTAAACAATCCCAAATATAATCTCATCCCAAAGAGTTTGAAAACATTTCCACCCTAATTATAATACTACGGGCTGCTGTAAAGACACAATAGGAACACACCTCATTCTGTCTTGTCTTATTAAGCCCTTTCATTAATAGGTCCATCAAGGAATCTATGAACATGCTAATCATCTACACAACACATGAAATGTGTAGAAAAATACCATGTAGGGGTGTTTATAAAAATAACCAATAATAATATTTAAAATTAAAAATCCCAATGATAAATAGTATAGTCATCTCTACACTTTTCTATGTCTACATCCCATATAACATGAATTTCCATATATAATCCTAAAATACACATGTTCTAATGGTATGTTATAATTGTAATGACCTCCCCGGATTCTCTCATGAAGGATCCTTAAAAAACATGTCTATGAGAACACACTCCTCCGTCTAAATGCACTGATAACATCCATATGAGTGGTAATAATCATTAGGTCTTACAATTATGATTTCACAATAATACTCTAATGATATATGATGCACAGAAGATGATAAATCCCAATGACATGGGGTATACCAACAAATCAAATTGAAATATCCCACTAAAAATATGATCATCACTAATATAATGTTGGTCCTGAAGAAATTACGAACTCCACATTAGCCATCAATATGAATAGCGGTTCTCACTTTGGATCTCAGGGATTGATTCCAACAACTCTATCCATGATGTCCTACAGAAGGGATCACCATCCAATGTGTAAGAGATGATATTTTAATGAACCTCTAGGCGTACATATGAGGATTGTTCCATAAAAATTCATCTCTAATGTATAAAGGACAATGGATTCAATCACAAATTTAGAGAGTACACAACATGAAGTAGTTTCAAACGCCATGTACCGTTAATCAAGGTTCCTACCCATGTAAATGGTCCATATCCAATATCCTATTTATGTATACCAATACATAGTGTATGGTTCCCCCGTGTACTCTTGTTGAGAACCAATACATGTATTATACCACTTAATTTATGTCCAGGCCATGTCTGTGTGGGACCATGTACTCTAGCCTATGAATGTGTACCCTACAAGGTATATGGAAAGCTCACTAATGTGGAACACAAATCATGTGACACAACAACAAGTTATTTGAAATGTATCTTCCTCCCTAAACTCTAGCCTCCACTGAGAGGGGACCAACTGTAGTGTCATTCTAACTTACACAGTATGTGCCATGAAAATTTCATGATTCTTAGATATGGTTTCTGTGTATCTTTTATATTTTCTTAATCAACCATTCTGAACAATCCTCATCCCTAACAATGAATTGAAATAATGAATGATGAATAAAGGTTAAAGAACCATATTAATAAAGAGGAATGGACCTCAGAAAATCATTATGTCCTCCTCAATTCATTTCTTTTAGAATGAAAATATATGAATCCATAATCACAAAGAAATTCAAATAATAATTACCTACAATAAATAGATCCCCTAATACGCATGGTCTTCTTATAAATTTTTTGGTTGATTGATCTCTGTTCATCACAGAAACCAAAATGGGAAAATAAAATATAATTGAATTAAATATTACCTCAATCTGGATCAACTATTTATGAACAAAAATGTTTTGTAATGATCATTAGTGATATCCTTCAAATTTTTCTCACATCGGTTGTTGGTGTCTCATCTAGTCTTCATCTACCAATAGACTGTAATTAGATTACCCTCCAATAGTCCTCTTGATCTCTAGGATTTATAATCTAAACCTAACAATTTCCCATATCCATTTATTTTATTAATAAGTTAGGTATCTTCATTTCAGAAATAAAAAAACAATTAATTATTTTATTCATTTTATGCCCATGATCGATTTTATAAAAATATCATGTGTCGATGAAATTATCTCACATCTATGGTAAAATCCATTTTATAAACTAAACAGTTCCTTCAGAATTATGATCTAGGATCCCATTAATAAGTATTTATTTTTTTTTTCAGGAAAGCTATGTGTGTTAGATATTTAATATATTTCAAATGATTATTCAGGAAATATGTGCATTATAATCTCACACAATCTTAGTGCCTAGACTTAAAAAATATCCATAAAATGGTAAAAAAATAAAACATAGAAAATTTGGGTCATTACATTATCGCCAACATGGGGAATTACTTTCAGAAAATCCAAAAACAAATTCTAAACGATGAGTTGGGGGTACTGAGTATCAATTTGATCATACTTCTCCAATTCCCTCTCCTAAAAATTCCAATTCTGCCACCGGACATGTACTAATGAAATAAACACCCAAGGAGGATACTATCCTAGTGAACCTCAATATCTACTGGATACCCAAAAAATTTATCTTTATACTTAATCTCTAACTCATCCCAATGAATAATGTTTAATGGGACATACAAGTAACTCCTTAGTTTCAATCCATGGAAAACATCTTGTACCATGTCAAACTATGGGTGTAGCACTAAGAGGTCATCCGACACCTCTATAAATCCATATTATCAAAAAAAGCTCCAATAAATCTCATCGATAGCATGCCCCCCTAGACCAAATGGTCGTAGTCCATGTTGAGGGGATGCCCAGAGAAGTACATGGTCTCCATCCATGAACTCCAAAGGCAACCATCATCTATCCACAAGATATGTATAATTTCATAGTTTTGGATTCATCCACACCAAGATGATATATAAATTCTTGATAGTTTTTTTCACCAACCCTTGTCCCAAAAGAGTCAACTCTCCTGGGTCATTTCATTAACGTGGTGACATTCAGGGTCTCTCATAGAAAGGCTAAATTGGTTTCATAATAATGGTGGAATTTACTATATATTTTTAATCAAACTTCGCCAGTGGTAGGTTATCTTCCATAATATGTCCAAAATCTAGCATCCAATATTGCATCATGTCCTCTAATACCTGAATGGTCCACTCTTTCTGGATGATAGTTTTGCGGTGGAGTACTATGTTCAAGCATAACTGAATCCTGAAAGCCATCTATAATCACTTTCATAGCTAGGATGTGAAGATATAATGATAATCAGAAATGATCCCCAGTAGAACCCCATGTAGTCGAACTGTCTCTTGTATGTACAAATATTAAAATATCTCTTCTGAAAACTACTCTCGAATAGCTATGAATTATAATGACTTCATGATTTATTCTACGCTCACTCAGATAGAATCGCGTCCCCTAGATGTATGTGGTAAATCGGTTATTACTTCCATTGATATCCCAACCGACACCCACTATAGAAACTCAAGGGGTTGAGCTAAACTCACTAGAACATAGTGCTCATCCGTCAAATTTGACCATGTTAGGAATTGAGATAGAATCCTTGCAACTCCTTTCATCATCCATAGCCACCAAAACAAATTTTAAAGGGCTAGTTACTTCCTTTCAACACATAGACTTACATAAAAATTAATTTATTAAATTATCGAAGGACCACCTCCCACAAAACAATTTGTAAAATTGTGTTTCTTCTAAAAATAATTACACGCTCCCCAACTTTATAAAATCCACAAGGGGTATGTCCTGTAGATATATTAGTTCTTATTGTCCCATAGTCGGTATCCCAAATATATTTCTACCTGAATCTATGCAAGAGGGAAGGAAAGACAACCATATACTAGAGGTAATCTACTCCATATCAATCCAATAATAATAATTTCATTGAGGCCAACTACTATGACACCATGTTTAGAAACTACAAAAAAGATCTCCTTATGAGATAATCTGCTACTATATTAATTTCCCAAAGAGTATAGAAAATATTGAAGTCATAATCCTAGGGTGAATCTAGAAAACTCTTATTTCTCATGTTAAGAACATTATTAGAGAAGATAAACATGTTAAAATTATTATTATTATAGATGATAATCCGATCTCACATCAGGTAATCTCACCACATTTTTAATGTAGGGACTACCACTACTGACATAGGATAAATGGTCATGTAGTTCTTCTATTTTTCACTAAACTGACATAAACCATTATAAATAACCACTTAACTCTACATCAGTTAATAACCATGGAATGATCCTACTTCATCTCAGAACACTATGTACTCAACACCTCCCACTACTATATCTAGATTATAGAACACATCAAACTCTTCCTCAATTACTGAGGAGCATTATGGAACCATTGTATTCACACAAATACTTCCACTTTAGTTCAAAATATGCCATCGGTTCTGATTTCCTAGAAATATCAAGTCTTATTCTATGGTAATATCTTTACACCCCTTGGATGTTTTTTACCTAAATCACAATCTTGGGTGGCTACTAGGATAATACATCCTCAACCATTGATGAGTCCACTTTCACTCTTTGTGGTGAAATAACATGTCCCAGAAAGGGGAAATCCTGAATCCAAACTAGCACTTCATGATCTTATTGTAAATATGGTTCTCTTTTCATATGCAGAAACAACCTTTACCATATCACGTTCTACTTCTCCCACACCGTGTTCAAATGGATATCTTTGATGAAGAATACCACTGAACAGTTTAATAAATACTAAAATATCGACATCATGATCCCCATGAACACCTCTGGGGTGTTCTTTATGTCTATCTTCACCACCAAGTACTCATAGTGACTGTAGAAACATTTGAATGTCATATTTTTTATATCCTAATCACGTACTGGAAACTGGTTCTATCCGGACCTGAGGACAACCTTATAAAACCATATTTAACCTATCTAATGAGAAAAAAGGTGTCAATACTCATTACTGGATACATTCACTTCACTTTTTTGTAGTTCCTGACCAAAAGGCCACACATAACCCCCAAGTACTCATCAGTCTTCTTTTTGAACAAAACTGGGCTAAATAGGGTTAAACCCCAAGTATTACAAATCCCTTCAACATAAGGTATTTTAAATTCACCCTCACCTCACGAAGATTTTTTAGAGATATTTTATATGATGAAATAGATATTAATTTCTTACAAGAGTGTATATCAATAAATAAGCCTGTCTCATAGTGGGGGTGTTGGCCTAGAACTTCATCAGGGAATACATCCTCATACACCAACACTACTTTAGAAAACTGGAAACTCATAACATCCATTACACCAAGGATCATTCTAGAAAACTAGTGAGTAATTGAGTGTACCATTCAATGAATGAATCCATCATGTGTTGTCTGGGTTTCCTTTTAACTAAAAAATGAGAACCTAGTGCCATTATTGTGGAGACATCACATACTATGCCTGAAATAATCTATTTAGGAATGAATTGTAGAGAACTATCCCACACCTATTAGTAAATCATAAGGTCTAATCAACACTACTAAGAGATCCAAAAAAATTCTCACCACCAATAGTCAGTTCACACTTCCAACACATATGTTTTATTTTAGGGTTCTTTTTAGTGGGAGTCTCTATGTGAAAGGATCGGTCCAGGGGATCAAGAAAAATATATATGTCACGAAAAAGATTTGTTGAATAAAAGTAGTGACTAGAACATGCATAAATAATTAATATAAATAATGTAGAAAAGATACAGATCATACCTAATATCATTCACAGAACATCTTTGGTATAAGAATTGACATAATGGTGCATTCCATACCCCTTTCCTCCAGCTCCCAAGGCATGGAATAGACAACCTTGGGTGGTGGTGGTAACATATCAAAGTTCCTACCACCTCATGTAAATATCCCATATCATTTTACATGTCTTAAACTTTACATAAATATATGATCATTCATCTAATTGTGCCTTACAAGACCATCCATGGTCTGTCTTTCATTTTTATGATGGTTCAGACATTCTCAGTCAAGATGTTTCACGCTTTTACATGAGTAGCACTGCCTTTAGCTAGGCTAGATGAACCCATCCTAATAACCCTGAACTACAAATACTCTATCACGGAAACATATCCTAAGATTTATCACATTTCTAATTCCACAAGACTGAAATCAATTCCCACATACCAATTTCTCATATAATGTCTTCCAACTACCCACATCCTCTTGTTATATCTTCTCAATGAAGAATCTATCAACAAATAAATCTCACAGTAGAACCCCATCATAGGTATGAATTAATAGATGGATAAAAATGGATTATATTACTCTACTAATCCCTCACTCGATGTTCCAAGCCCTGAGTAAATGGTAGAAAACCATATCCATCGAGTACTAGTAGAGGTTCTTAAACCTCAATGAATACTCACCTACTACCATATTTACCTACTAGAGACACAAAAGCTCTTAGATTCATACATCCCTTAACAATGGAAATGAATATCAAAATATGGACATAATAGTGTCTCCTCATCATATGACTGGGTCACTAACCCCAACCATTATCATGTTTAGCGACGGAGATGACTCACCACCAGAACCACCATATGATCTGATAGTGTCCTGACAAGACCCAAAACTCATGTCACTGCCTCAATACAATACTCAGCCCCATTTGGGTCAGTCACACCACAGAACATGGGAGACCTATATAACTGAAACTCATAATGTTCAATGATCTTTCCCACCCTATCAGATGGTACTCCAGGTACAACATGATGCACTAAAGGTGGTGGTATATCTGGTGCACCACATCGAGGTATAACCTCTAGAACATGTCCTTGATTGGATGGCTAATCACTGATTGGATCATCATCGGGATCCTAATGCTAAATCATAGTTAGAATACATCATGGTTGAATATTCAATGTAAAAAGATACACCAGAGTGAATAATTATATTTAGAGATCTGAATCAAGAAGGACATGAAAACCCCAACCAATTACTATAATTCATGTACCATTGTATTCCATGCTACTAGTGCTCCCATGTAAGGAGTCGAAAATATTGTGTTCATATCCTAGGTTTATAAATACCTCAACCATTGCACCAACACTAGAGTCCCGAGTATGAAATCCAAACTTAATGGACCCAAAATCATTTCCCCAAACCAATATCAATGAATATGATCCTAAGGTGGAGAGAAATTTCTATTATACCAATCAACAATGACCCTTCCCAACATGGACCATGCCAATACTCAAAAAAGACTGCATCCAATAGGATAGTGTATGTAGACTTGCATTCATTAAGAATATCACTAACATGGTGGGCCTTATCTTAAGTACTTTTACAGACAAACATGTAACCCATCAGATATAAAGATGACAAGTAAAAAAACTAATCAACCATGCATGAATCCATAGAAAGTCCACAACTGGAGTACAACATGATGTAAACCAAAGTAAATGGGTCCAAATACAATCGTACCAGAAAGAGTCTATATACAAGTAAAACGTGAAAGTAATATTGAGGACTACTATCAAGATACCTCAGGAACACACCATGACCGGTCCTGTCTCACGAATCATCATCTGGTCTAGGTTAGTCTTGGACTCTATCAAATGGCTGATCATATTCACAAGAGAATACATGTACAATAAAACATGTGTATAGATGATTACAACAATTCCTAGTTGGACACCCCATAACAAAAATTCCTAAAAGAAAAAAATACAGTCAAATCTAAAAATGTATATTTCTATAATTGATATAATAAGAATATCCAAATATACTCAACCAAGACACACAATCCAAAATCATTTCACAACTCTAATTCCATCCCACATTTCCAAAATTGAGGTTCCAAAAATTACTCATCTGGTAGAACACACATATGAAATTCGAATCACTGGTGTTGTTCATCCGAGAGGTAATTCTCATTGTGTCTCGCCATTTGATGCACACACAGATAGTCTTAAGAGATTCTATTCAATGGTTGGGATCACCCCCTAGGACATGGGGTATAATGATATATCTAATACTTTCCAATTGTTTTTATATGTATTTAAATTATAAAAAACCACTAAATTTATCAATTTCCCATTATTTACAATAATTTTTGACTAATGGTCTGTTATGAGATAAAATTTAAAAATTGGTTGACTCAATAATTTTAAATGATTTTGATTAGAATAAAATTTTGTGTGTAACTATTATAATATTAATCCAACATGAGGGATTAATTTTTTGTATTATTCCTTGATATATTTTCGTCAACTCCGTATTCAAGACTGAGAGATGGTTTGAATGAAATGAGTCCATAAAAAATCAATAATATTAAATAAGTAATTTGGTAGACAGTGTGTTCCCCACATCCATGACAAAAGCATAATTTGGGCGACACAACTCAAATTGAGGTCATTACACATGGACCAGAAAGAAGACTCATAAAAGAGTTTGGATAATAAATTATGTGGAGTTATTCAACAATTAAGGTGAAATTTTAACATTATAAATTAGAAGAATATTTATTTAATTCTAATCCAAAAAAGGTTATCTTATGTGTTTTCCTCCATAACATTCTCTAGATGTGTCTAATAAATGTGATATTTTGAGGAAAATTGAAACAAAAACAGAAAATTTTCATGAAGACACATATATTCATTTCAAAAATTAATTTTAAGTAACACAATGATACATTTTAAGAAATACTCTATAACTAAAATTTCAACCATTAAATACCCATTATGACCCTTAAGTCATTAATGGTCCTTTGTGAAACCCCAAGAAAATTTAAATTACTATGAATAAGAGGACATCAAAGGATTGAAATTTATATCGATTGGAGATATAATATTGGGTTGACAGCCATGCTTTAATATTTCTTTCTTTCTTTTCCTTTTATTTTTGGATTAATGTCCCATTTAACACATTAGACTTTTTTAAATTAATGTGTTTCTATTTCTTTATTCATACTTATTTCTATTCCAAATCTAATTATATTTATTTATTAAATATTTCTATCATGATCTATATTCACATTTCAATGGTATGTGACTAACACTTGGGTATTCCATGGGGGCAGTTTCACAGTGTTTTTTTATTTTTCTTCAATTGAACATGTTATAAACCTATTTGTGGTGGATGTGGGAGGGATTAATGGGTGTGGTGATCTTCCAACATGGAATTGTTTCAAGTTTCATTCATTTTATTTGATTAATTCTCTTTTACACACTTATATTTTGAAAAATTGTCATACTGCGGAGTAGGGGATGCATGATGATAGGAAATGACATATGGTAGAGGAAAGCTTTTTAGGAAATGCATTCTCAGTTGAGGTGTTATCCTAGTTTTCTATTGGATGAGTTTGTGTTTTTTATACCAAAGTCATGCTAAATTATCACACTCAATAATTCATAGTAATGTAATTTATTAACGAGGATTCACCAAATGAATTATAAAATTTAATTTAGACAATAAATAAATAATGAATGAAACTCTGTTACAAATCCCTAGCCCAAGATCTTTCTTCCCAAATTTTATTTTGCATAATCATTTATAAAGATTTCAATTTTAATTTCTATATTTTAATTTCAAGATATCTTAAAACCCCAAAACTATCATTTTCAATATTTAATAAAAAACAAAAAAATAATTTTAATTGGTGAATTAAAATTAGTGATTGAACTGACTATGATTCTCTTTAAGTGAGATGACTCGGGTCGGCCTCTATGACGCACTATTAATATAAATTTAATTTTTCCATGTCATATGATATGCACACATCAAAATTAAAACCATTATTTGGCTGGTAAATAGTTATTTCCATCTTTTTTGAAAAATTACCATTTTTTAAATAAATTTTATTCATATATTTATTAAAAATAATCTAAAAACTAAACATTCCATGATGTATTCAAATTAATATTATTATGCATGGGAATATTAGTCACCACTTCATCAAAAAGAAAACAGTAAAAATATCAAGAATATTACAATAGATCTGAGATTTAGGAATATAGAGAAAATATATAAAATCTAATGGGAAATAATGACAGGGAATTTGAATACGGTTATGGATTAACTGTGAAACCTATCCCTGAGCTGAAGCAATAACCATAGACTGTGATGGAAGAAATTTCACCACTCACCAATGAAGTTGAGGAATCTAGGGGGTAAAGTGAAAGAACCTAAAGATTCATTCGTCCTCTCTCAACTATTTCAAGGAGATATAGATGAAAAGGGCATGCCTAATGAAATACATGTCGGAGTTCAACATGAAGTGGATAACGTTGAGAACAAATGTGATGAACTAATTTATCTCCCCATACCTTGAAAAGAATATGAGAAACCACCATTGCATATCTACCAATATGTGTAATAATAATCTATCCAATTGTTTGAATTCAAATAATGGATGGAGGATCCTCACTACCTACCTCTATCTAGAAATGATCAACTCCAAGAGGAATTTTCCATCGACAAAGAGATTCAAGATGAACCCACTCTGATAGATGACAAATTCTTAAACATAAACTCATTTAATTTTGTTGAATCTAATTTTTTTACTACTCCCAAATTTTTTTACAAATTTCAGAATCATATGACTATTTTTATGCCATGGATTATGATGAGAATAAAATAAATTTCACCTGTTGATGAACATTGTCCCCTACCAGATAATGTATAATATTCACTATAGGGAGTAACATAATAGAAAGATAATGTTTTAAGAAGACTCAATGATGGATTAGGTGGTTCTATATTTCATCCTACCCCCTCCATGCAAGCTGTAACAAATTGAGAAGGGGGAGGATCTATTGTACTGTATATAATGAATTGTTCAAAATACGAACAATGATGTGAAATATTGAAAAACCAAATGTGGTGGTTCAAATACATGAATCCACAACCACCATCAATCTTTGGATAATAGCTGGTGATTCCCTATAGAGGTAGTACATATATGGGACCCATATAGGGGATCATTTCGAGATTTATCTTTTCCTGATATCTATGAATTTATATTTCATTTAAATTTTTTGTATTAGTCTCGAAGATAAACTGATCCTTATTTGCCTTTTTAGATTAAATTACATGATCCTTGTGATTAATTGAGTAATTTTATTTTGTTTTACCATGATTGTACAAGGATATTCAAATGAGTCTAGGAGTAGAACAAAAGATCTTTTTCCAAAGTGAGTTCATTTTTATTTTTTATCATTTAAAATCCTTATTCTTTTGTCCAATGACATGTTCGGTGATTTAATATTGAAATGGAATTCCCACACATTAATTATCCATTAGCTAGCTTATCCAGGTTAGATTATTTTCTCAGGAATATTAGGACACCATGTTTTTTATTTCAAATATAATGAGATTGAGTGAGAAAAAAGTATAATTGAATTATTAAATTCAAGAATGGATATTTAAATAAGGACTCATGATATGAGGTAATCTATTTAATCATGTATTAGAAATTTCCGAATAATTTTGTTACTCTTTGAATTTCTCAAATTCAAGTAAAATATTTTGTGACTATTAATCATTCCTTAAGTGATTTTCAAATATTATAATTCTCATTCCTTAGAGGATTTGTAGACCATGACCATTCAATTTATTATTGTGCATATTTCAAGATTGATCAGGGGCCATGTCACTAACCAGAACAAGAATTTGATCTATTAAAAGCTATGACTATGGAAAAATAGATTTAAAATGATTGAGGCATATTTCTATGTGATCTTTTCCTTAACATACCTCCTAAAAATAAATCCTTCCAGATCACATAGAGTCTATGTATGACAAATATTGGAAAGATCCGCGTTTCAAGATATTTTTATCCAATCATACACTTCTATTAATATTTGAATGATATTTAAAAATTGATGTGTGGGGATAAATGGAGTTATGGTGTATGAAATGAAACAGATTGCAATGAAACTGAATTGATATTCTTATTATAATAATTTTATGTTGTCAATTCATTTATTATATAGAAATGTTTCTGCATTTTATATAAAAAAATTGAAAAATACCAATGAACCAAAAAATGATAAAAAGGGGCATGTCATCTGGGAAAACCAAAAATCACTTGTAATAGACCAATGATTTTTATCATATGTGGTTAAGTTGTTGATGTGAGTTTTATACTAAAGAATATTTTTAGAAAGAAAAGAAATGAAATATTTCATTGAAAAAAATATAGAACTATAAAATGTATTCAAGAGGTTTCACACATCATTCATTATACATTAATTGATCATAACCCTTACATTGAGTTTTGGGGAATGAGGATTCACTAATTTAAAGGGGATAATTTCATTAAAATTTTATTTTTTATATCATGAATTTCACATAAGATATAATCCTCTTCCTTTGAACCTTAAAATTTGAAGCATCATTCTCTACCTACAATAATCCTTAGAGTCATTTTAACCTTTAATGAAATATATCATTATTATATATGATTGTTTTCTTTACAATGTGGTGAAATTAGATCCTTTACTAGCATATGGATAAAGAATATGTTTTCATGATATGATTATAACTCCACTAGAATCATATCATGGGAGATGAGAGAAAAGATTAATGTGAAGTTAATCCTCACTTGAAAAATTTAATAATAATGAATTTAGGATCATTAATGAATCAAATAGGAAGATCCTTCATTTTTAAATGAAAAAATGAAAAATATATGAAATAATTGTAAATTTGACAAATCATTAATTAAATATTTTTTTTAATTTTGAATAGTTTATTTGGCATAAATTTTCATTTTATATTATTAAATTGAATTTTGAATATTAGTAAAATTGGTGTCCTCTGAATTCGTTGTTGAGATTTTATGCTCGAGGATATGAATGGTTTATGTGTAGTGTAATTGATAGATATAATGGTTCACTCATTTTTTATATGTATTTTAATTATTTAGACCCTCAAAATTTATCAATTTGAGATTATTTTGAACAAATTGGAATTAATAGTGTGTTTTGATCTAGAAGGTAAAAATTGGTTAATTCTATAATTTTGAAAGATTTTTATCATAATGCTATTTTGAGAATAATAGTAAAAATATTTATCTAATTTAGGTGTTTATTTTCTTTATGATTCCTTGATGAATTTTCTTCATCTTTTATTCAAGTGTAAGAGCTTATTAGAATGACATGAGGCCCCAAAAAATCATGTTGAAGAATTTTTCTGATGGATAGTGTGGACACTAACTCCATAATAGAATCATTAGTTTGGCCACACACCTCAAATTGAGGTAATGATACATGGATATGAAAGAGTACTCATAGGGACCTTATACTAATTACTTTTATTGTGTTATTCATCAAATTATACTGAAATTGAACATTCTGCATTGGATGAATATTTCATGAATTTACGACTAGAAAAAGTAATTCAAAATGATTATTTAGTAACATAATATAATAGTTTCATATAATTGAATTTTTTTAATGAAAATTATAATCATATTTTGTAATAGGTTTCATGATGTCAAATATCCTCAATGAGTATAATTTATTAGAGTAAAAAATGGATACTTTGGAAGGAATGGTCTGTAACTGAAATTTCAATTGTTGAAGACCCATTATGACTCCTAAGTAATAAATGGTCCATTATGAAACCCCAAGGACAATTATATTAATATAAATAAGTGGCTGATGGTGGATTTAATGGAACGTCTATTGGAGTGGGATGATTGGAATGATAGTCATTCTATATGATATTTTTATTTCTTTTAATTTTTATTTGAGTTTTCATTTCCCATGTAACAAATTCAAATTTTTTATATGAAAGTGTCACATTTTCTTATTCCATTCATATTTTGATTATAATTTTTTTTATCTTTCTCTCTTTCATCATTTCATCATGATATCTATTAACTTTTCAATTGAAATAGACTAATGCGTGGCTTGGTTTTGGGGGATCATTCATAGGGGGTTTTTTTGGGTTTCAATGAAACATGTTTTAAATATATTATTAGTGGAAGAAGATGTATTACATGGGTATAGTGGACATCCACCAATGCCTAATTTCCAATTTCATAATTTTTGCATCATTAATTCTTTTTCCCTCTCTTTTCATAGGTAATCCCTTTATACGATGGAGTTGGAATTTCGTGAAGATATGAAACAATATATGGTTCAGCCGAGTCTTTTTTGAAATGCATTCTTAGTTGAGGTGTTACCCTATTTTACTATTGAAGGAGATTGGGTTTTTTGGGATGAAGTCTTGAAAAATTATAAAACTCAATAAATAAAAGTATATTAATTCCTTAATGAGGTTTCACCGAATGAATTATCAAATTGAATTTAGAGTACAAATAAATAATGAATGAACCCTTGTTTTCAAATTACGAACCATGACCTTATTTCTATAATTTCATTATATATTAATATATAATTAGTTGTTGAATTTTCATTTCATTATATTATTTTCAGTATTTAACAAAACCCAAAAACAATCATCTATAATAAAACAAAATTATACCAGATGAATTATAATTATTGATTGAACCGACTATGATACTCCTCATATGAGATGACATTGGTCTTCCATTATACTACATTAGGAATATATGTTTTCTTTTTTCCAAGCCATATTAAAGGTTTCCATCATATAATAATAACTCAATCTAGATTAACCCACAATGTACTAGATCCGTGCTAATATAGTGTTGGTCACAATGATATCATGAACTACACCTATATAACGAAGAGGATTATATTATGTCACTTTTAGAAGCGTATAAATATTCTAGAAAATCTACCCAAGATTTCTTATTAAATGGGTCACAACCCTATGTGTAGGATATGACTCCATAATAACACAAAAGGAATTGATAGGGGTACATTACCTAGTTAAACATTCCCAGGGTATAGAGGAAAAGGGAATAAATCCACGATTGAGAGAGTTCATAGTGTTCTGTAGGGTCACACGCCATGTCCCATCGACCCCGATTCATACTTGTGTAAATTAACCATGTCCTAAATACCATGTCCATGTAATAGTAATCATAATATGATTTTCCCTTGTACTTTTCTTGTGTACTAGTAAAGGGTTGGGACATTTTTATTTTATTCTAGATCATGTCCATGTGGGAGTACACAGAGTTCCCATGCCCCTGGTCTCGATTCAATGTCTATCTACCCTATGAGGTACATTCTTATATCACTTAATGGGAAAATTTTCCTTTTTAAAAGTTCACATGTTGTGGGATACTTATCATATTCTAGAAGACATAGCCTCCATAGATAGGGTCCCAAAACACATTTCATTCTCACATACATTCCATGTAGATTGAAAATTTTTAGATTCTATGAACTGGTTTTTGTGCATATTCATTTGTGCTACAACCAGTGTTCTTACCATAGAATACCTAGAAAACTAAGGAACCTGGTTGGCCAAACCATTCGGTTGATGAAAAAGATCATTAGTTTCATTAATTCATTTTTTTTAAAAACATCAAACAATGTTTGTTATTGTGCACTGAGAAACATGAAATTTAGTTACCTACATCGATTGACCCTGTTACATTTCCATGGTTTCACCACCCTCATGTTGTGTAGATCCCAAATATAAATATATAATTGTTTCTACAATAAATGTGTATAGAACGATCGATTCATCAGGATGCATTGGACCATGGTCTACTAAAAGACTCCCACGATGAACAGACAATCCATGGAGAAAAGCACAAGATCAATGAAGAGTAATGGACCTCGGTAGATGTCCATGTTGACCTTGATTCGTTTCTATTAGAATAATAATAGAGAATCAATAATAATGAATAAATTATCCATATAAATACATCAAAAAACTTATCCCATAGTATGTTTGATCCACAGATCAATATATTGGTTGGTTGGTCGATATTTTTCATTGAAACACAAATAAGGATGGAAAACTAAATCAAATAAAACCCTATATTAACTTGGATATATCATTGATGAATAATAAAACTATATTTTTATTTTTGATGAGATGTTATACATCGTCATTGATCATTGATTTGGTCATCATCCCCAAATGAAATCTCATTTCATGGATCTCTAGTGGTCCTCCAGATCTCTACGTTTTAGTGGCTAAATCAAGTAATGCCCCATTGCATTTTATTTAATGAATAATTCTTTTTGTTGCATTACTAAAATAAAATAAAATAATTTCTTTATTTGTTAATTTTCATCCCATGTTGAATTTTATAAAAAAGATCCATTTTGAATAATGTTCTATCATTCATAATGTAAAAAAAGTGTTCCAAACTCAAACGTTCCATAATATTCTAGATCTAGGAACCCATTAATATGTTATCCCACTTTTATATACCAAATCACACCCATTATATTCAATATATTTAAAATATTTCAAAACTTTATTCTAGGAAAACATGACCATGGTATATAATTCCATCAGAGTATTAGGGCACCAAAATAATATATAAAGTATCATGTAATGATATATAAAAATATATATCATAAAAATGGATGGTAAACATCCTCGTGATATTTTTAGATTGTAATTTTTTAAATCCAACATTCTAAAAAGAGAAATAAAATTTTATTTTCAATATTGGAAAATTGAAATAAGACACTTAAATGAGTTAATTTAAAATAGTGTTTTAATATGTAATTGGATAATATTTTCAGAAGATAAAACATGTATATGGAAGATAAATAAAAACATAAGGTGAATGCATACAACTAAAAAAATCTAGTTTTATGAAACTTGAATATATTCACGGAAATAAAATACTATCATAAACAATTTTTCAAAGTGGGATAGATAAAAGAGATTAAATAGTACTAATTTTTAAATATAATATAATAGATAACATTGAAGAACTATGAATAAGTGTAAACCATATAACAAAATAATATACGTTTGATTTACAAAAAAATACCTCACTTGAATCGTTGTTAAAGAAGTAACATTGGATGAGGGGTTGATGGGTTAAAAATATAAATCGCCATAATTTATGAAAAAATATAGAAAAATTAATACATATAGTATATTTTAATGATTATATTTGAAATAAGATCAATAATAATAACAACAACTCAATGAATGATTAGTGAGTTAACATAAAATCATTACAACTTTAGGATCATTTTTATAAAATCCTTCTCAGAGAGAGAGATTGAAATCAAACATCAGTTATAATGAATAAAAGGTAATTAATTATATAATACATTAAATATACAATATATAATCTATATAAATGTAATTAGTTTCACAATTTAATATTTTTTTTCAAATAGGGGAATTTGATGTGAGAACTCTAACCAAATATTCTGACTTCCACGAATACACTCTGACCAACTGTATAACGAACAAGAATATAATAATCATTTATTTTAAAAAAATATTCATAATTATAATCATTATTATCCCCCATTTATTATTATTCTATATAATAAATATATAGTTAGTTTTATTACAAATTTTCAATAACTGGTGTAAGTAATCTTGATCATTATGAATTAGTTATGTATGAATGGTGTTAGTATTCAATATTCATCCAAACATTCTAGTTTTGACATAATTGAAGACACTGTAATGTATTAATAATAACAATTTATTAATTTGAAGTTTCCTTTATTGAGTGTTTCATTATATATTCGTGATGAGGAAATCACAAACTTTATTATTCTGGGGATTCTAAACCAATTATGGGGTTTTTCTTCATAAATGATTTTAAATATATTTATAAAAATCCAAGAAATAAAAAATAAAAGTTTATTTACATATTTTTATAATATTATACTAATTATTATGTTCCCATTATCACCCATTCTATAGAATGCTATCATTGATCAAGTAGGTGTCTAACCCAACACAGATTTGAACATACCATTATTAATGGTTACCTATGAGAGGGATTTGTTAAAATATCATTTTAGCTATATCATAAGTAATCATATTTAGAGATAATAAGTGTAATATATATAAATTTTAATTAATTATAACTTAAATATATTTCTAATAAGTCTATTAAATTGAAAAATGATATCACCTACTTCTTAAGATACTTCTTTTGAAAGGTTATGTTTATAATGTGTATTTACTAATCATATCATTAATATGATTTTAAATCGTAAATAAAATTACATAAATTATTTAATAAATATGAAATTTTCTGTTTAAAAACAATATATGAACCATTAATGAAATGAGGTACTGAAAAATTGAACAAACCATTCATTGAAGGTGCTAGTATGTACATACACCTAGATGAATCATTCAATTTAAATAGAATGAGAAGAAGAGTAATAAATTTTAAAATTTTAGAATACCAATTATGTTATAGATATCAAAATTACTTATCAAATCCCCCTTTTAACCATGATGTTTTTAGGTGAATGAAAACGAACAACATACATCATGGAGGTGGTAGTATGAACGTGGACATTGATCACATTATTTTCCAATAGGAAGAGGAAAATTAAGTTAATGTTTTCCCCAATATCATAATATCATTCAAATTTAATAATTTTATTACTTTTATATATTATTGTGTATATTAATTTCATACTGAATAAGTGCGCATAAAAAATTTAAATTAGGATGGAGATATTAGAATCTTATATCTCACTTTAATTGTTATCTCCTTCATAAAAGGGGGTCAATCCTTTGAGGGGTTGTATTTTGAGAATACAAGAAACTATAAAAGGTAAATAGAAATTTTTATGAGTATGTTGGTTGGATTTTTTTACAAACTACATTTTTTATCTTGTGAGTGGACGTGAGGATATGAGATCCACTTTTATATGTTAAAATGGACATGTTTGTTATACATATAAAAAGGAATTCAATAATGGAAATTGACAGTCAAAGAAGTGGGTAAAAATTAATAAATAATAGATATGGGTGTATATAAATTAGATAAAGGCCAATACATTGTATAATATAACTGTTTTAAATATGTTTAAATTCATTGAGAAATAAATTTCCACTTTTTCCACTTTTACCATTTTATCTTTTATCCCAATAATATATTTTATCCTAACTAAATTTTTCTATATAATTATTAATAACTAATTTTTATATAACATGTCCCAATGTTTTATAATTAAAAATTATTATAATTTACATCAATTTTGAGAATATATAAAAATTAAATTTAGAAAATAATAAAGGTCAAATGTATTAAAAATTATTAATAAGTAAAAAATAAAAGATATGTTATAAAAAATTAAATTTAGGTTTATAATTCAAATAAAAAATTTTAAATATATTTGGATGCATATAAAAAATATATTTTTCCAATTTATTGGTTTTATATGTTTTATGTAATACATATTTCCATCTAATTTCATAATAGTCATGATATTTTCAAAAATTGTATTTTCACCATTGAACTAAAAATAAATTATTTTAAAAAAATTATAATAATTAATGTTAAGAATATATTGTTATTATTCATACAAAAGTGATTTTCACCTTTTCAAATTAATATTATAAAATATTATATTTCAATATTAAAATAAAATTACATATTACAGTAGAAAAGAGTTTATATGGGAAAATAGTTTTTCATATTTTGAACTATTATTTATTTTTATTTAATATCAATTAGAAATTAAATTAAATGTAATATTTAATCAATTTATAAAAATATTATATTATTATTTATTAATAATATACATATATTTTTGAAATATAATACCCCTTTTAGAATAATTTATATTTATGGATAAATTATTTTCATAACAATTTTTGCTATACTATTTTAAATTCATTCGTATTAAAATTAATATTTATTTTTATTATAAATATAATTTATATTTTAGTTACCCCAAATCATATTAGTTTTTTTAAATAGCTAGATTTTAGTGGTCATAGGAATTATTTATATTTTACCTAGATATGTATTTTTCTTCTTTTTATTTTAGTATTGTGAATGAAGCATGAAATCAAACAAAATATTTATTTGATGAAAATATAATGTTAAATCATGGGTTATTATAGGTTTGAATTTGACATGTTTAGGGGAATTGGTCTTTCAAGGAGTGAGAGATGGTGTATTTATAGTTTATGGGACAAATTGTTTTCCTGAAAAATGAGAATATAATATAATTTTCATGTTCAACCATTTCATAGTGATATTTATACAATTATGAATTATATTTTACTAAATATTGTTGATTTTAATAAGTTTAAACTATATAAAATAACAAAAATCACTATCTAATAAAATAGAATGTCCAAACCTTGAAAACCATTCCATGACCTCAATTTATATCATAATCACCTGATGTGGGGGGATATCTTCTATAATATCAATTAGAATTTATTTGATAGTATAGTGATTGACTAAAACTTATATGAAATTATGGACCTTAGATGTTCTGTGTATTGTGTCCACAAAATCTAGGGTGATTATTTTTCATATCTACTATATAATTTTGATAAGTTTTAATATCCCCCTATACTTCCATATCTCTAAATTAACAACATATCATACCAACCATTAAGATACGCAATTTGAAATATAAGTCTTGGTGTCATCCCACGAAAAATAATATGAAATATTTATATAAATATTCATAAATCCTAGATTAATAGAGAATGATTAACAACGTGGATCATATAAGAGAATGTTAATAAAATATGTCATCTATGGAAAAGATAAAAGGTTTTCAAAACTCATTGTTCAATCAAAATTATGGCCGAACTTGTGAACATTTAATACCTTCTTCTGTAGTTCCATATAATCATTATCTTCCACTTTATTCCTTACATGGACATATAATTGAAAAGTCATTTGAGAAAGATAAGATTTATACCCATATTTCACAATTTCTAGAACATTTTTTTTCGTTTTTATAAATATTGTAGATTTTTTATACTCATCACAGATAATCCAGCACGATCCATTTGCCTCAAAAAATTGACCACCTTGTTCACATTCCAATGGAGGTAATGTATTGAGATATAGTATACTTTAGTCATCTCTGGCCATTATATTTGGGGAATATTGAACACTTTTTGTGAATGTATAAAATAATATTCCATTATTATTATATATGTCAAACCATTATCTAAAAATATAATTCCTCTACATTTAAAATAAAAAAATCACCAAAGATAAATCCAAAACATGTGTTAGGTAATTTGTATTATGAATATTCAGTTTTAGAGATGCATAAGATATCAATATATCATACTACATGTAGAAACATCTAATTATATACATTGATACATCACTATATATTACAAAGCCTCATATACTTCATAGAAATGAAATAATATTGTCACAACTTAAATTTATTTTTATTTCTTTGATTTTTTGCGCCAAGTGGTATTATAGATAATAGTTCCCTTAACAGTTAACATAGTTACTGTATTAGAGAGTTTTCACAAATTCCCCAAAATGAATTTATAATATCCATCCTTTTTAAAAAAAACTACTGTTCTCCATCACAACTACTGGTATGGGTCAATTGTCAACAACATCCATCATTGATGGATCTGCCGATATACCATTTCATTATATAACATAAACCAAAAATCAAAGTTTTTATTGTTAAAATTAAAATGTTGTGAATTTTTCCTACAGGAATCCCTTCCTTATGGTCTTCAGAGCATTCCTCAAGTGATATTCTTAATCTTCTTCACTCTTTTAATATATAATTACATCGTCTGAAAAGACTACCACAAATTAATAAATGTAATCTATAAAGATGTTATTCATTAAATCTATAATGATAGTAAGGGAATCAATATAGCCAATTATAGTCACCATATATTCATGGTTTCCATTCATTATATGGAATGTTGTCCCAACTATATAGTTTTTGTTGACCATGAATTTATGATATATAGAATGAAGTAATTTATTTGAAACGTATTGTTGTAGAAAAAGTACATAAAAATATCATCAACATGGGGTAAAGGATACCTATCCTTGATAGTGATATTGTTATGTTCTCAATAAACAATGTAGAGTCACATTTATCTATCTAGCTTCTTAACAAAATTAATATGTGTACCCCAAGGTGACACAATTGAAAAAATAAAACCCTTTCAATGATTGATTGATTTTTTCATCTTCAATTCATGAAACTCATTTGTGGTCATTCTATATAGATTCATTGAAATAGGTGTAGAACTAGGTATGAGTTCAGTTTTTATGTCATCATCAAGATCTGATGGAAGAGTAGACATCACATTAATAAATATATCAAAGAAATATTCCCTCTCAATATTCATATCATTTTTGTTTAGTTTCTCCCCAATCATCATGGATAAGAAAAAAAAATTAATAAAAATTAATACCCATACAGTAGAATTAATTTCCATTATAAGTTTATATTTATCATTATAGTGATGTAAACTCATATGTTGGGTTTGAATATGAAACATGACATCACTTACTCATAATATGTTGTCGATTCTATGTATAAAAAGTCAATCAATGACTATTATAACATCAAATTCATACAAAGGGAGAACAATCAGATTTTAATGAACAAAATTACCACAAAATAAACAAAATAATAATTATATACTTAATATGTGATCCTCATACCATTAACTCTCTTTATTTATTATACAAAATCCAATTACTGGAGACAAGAATTTACATTCATTGAAAATATTATTGATATATTATAATCCATATTACTACGTTAAAATAGTGTAATTCAATATTTGATCATCTGTATTGACAACTTAACATAATAATTATATCTTTAATCTCATACTAAAACCAAAAACCATAGTTTTAGAAACATTAATCCCAGTTGGAAACCACATAATACTATATATAAATTTTATGATATAGAAATTATAACACATTTTTTTCAGAATACGACACTATACGTTTAACATAGGTCATCCATGGTCAAATTATCCAAATCAGTCATTATGTTTCTCAATGAAATTTTGAATTAATTTAAAAATATCCCACCCATGAATATCCAACAAGGTGTATAGTAAGGGAACACTCACATTTCACTAGAATGATAGATGAGTTACAATCTTCCAAGTATTTTTGAGGCTATTTCCCCAAGATGAATCTGTTTAAAAAACATGTGCACTTTTAGTATGTAGACAAGCTGATTTTTCTAGGAAAACCACACTCCTTTAGATACCATGACATAGGATGCTAAAATATAATTAGGATTATGCTACGATTTGTCCTTGAATTTTTATTATCCCAGTTTCCAATTTTTATCTAATACTTTTTCTGATACCAACTATTGGGACCCATACATTTCAAACATATATATAGCTTATCATTAAATTAATATTCATTACATAACCTACCAATCCAAACCATAATTTTATATGTAAAACAAATTTCAACTATTTGATACAAAAAAAATGGTTCATAAATGACTAACATCAACTCCCAATGATTTATATATAACTATCAACCTTCTTAGAGATACCAAATATAATACATTTATTCATAAACAAGGGTTAATAAACATAAATATTTTGATATAATATTATTTTAATGGGTAAAAAATGGACATATAAATGACCAATTAATATAACAATATAAAAATGGCATAAGAACAACAAAATAACATTTGAAATACCAATCCCAACAAATAATTCATTGTAATCATGAGTCATGTAATAAATTATGGATGTTCATTAGACATGAAGCACACATGAATCAAAAAACGTATTCCATGATATCCTAGAATAGGTACAATACATCGGTTTTTTGGCAGACACATATGAATAGAAAATTATGTCTTTATTAGTATAGGATTAATTAAATTTCCATTAAAGTCAATTTGGTTCTCTCCCCAAACCATTATAGTGGTCAATTTTCACTCCCAAGACTATCATAGTGGACAAAGTCCCTTACTAGACATGTCTCACAGCTCATCGTAGCCATGATTATATCATGATATAACTCTCATTACCCAATGAATATGAGGGCTATATAATTCCATGACCACCTATAATATATTTAAAATCCTACAGATGTGTTCAATAACATCACGAAAAATTAATCATATAATATTATGTAAAAATAAATGGTTTTTACAAATATTTGAATGGGACATGAACCATGTGAAGGAAATTAGTTTCATAATCATTTTATAAATTTATTATAGCATAACCTATGGAAAATTGAATGATTTTTATAAAATTATTTTCATCATAATAATAAAAAATATAAAGAAATAATAAGGATGAAAACATTGGATTATATCCTGTATAAAAGAAATGTAACATAAAAGGATTTCATTAGAGATTATAAATGAATTTAAAATATCATTAGGAACATTTTCTGATGAAAACTTCTCTTTCAAATTGAAATAACATTTAAAAAATTATAAAAAATATAAAATATTATTTTAATAATTATAAATAAAATAAACCTTGAAATTTTTTATCTAAATATTCAAATAATTTATTTCTCATTATAGAGGTAAATTTAAATCATGTCTAATATTTTAAAATAATGATTCGATTCATTTTGATGGAATAAATTCACGAGTAGCACATTCAAAAAAAAGAAAGGAATATTACTTCTAAACTATTTCATCAAAAGTTCATACATGTGTAAAAACACATTTAAATAATATTATAATAATAATAATAATACATTAATGAAATAATTTTATGGAAAACATGGACATGGATGAAAATAGATATTCGATCAAATAAATAATTTTAACTACCCAAAAAACATTATTACTATCTCTTGAATACATAAAGCGAGGAACATTAAATTAAATCATTTATTTTATAGAAATAAAAATATTATCTAAATAATTATATATATTTATCTTATAAGGATCATGTTATTTCCTTGTCAAAAATTATATCGTAATTACTATAGACTAAGAATTTTATTAAAACATAAAAGTCTTACTACTATTGTTAATTTTGAATCGTAAGCCTCATTAAAGAAATAAAATTATATGGATATGAAAATACCCAAAATTTAAATAATAATCAGCATTAAATACATTATTGGGTAGCATATAAACCACAAAATTGAAAAAAGCGGTGAATATAAAATTTGTCTTTAGAAATAAAATTGTGATGAAATTAACATAAATATAGTCTCGAATATCATCAAAATTGATAGAAACAAATATGTAACAAATATTCATTTATATTAAATCTAGTATTAAAAAATTATTATTATATATTATACCATACATGATTTACATATAACCTTTTATCTACAATTTAATAATGTTCTGTATTAAAATAGTTTTTCTGAGACATAAATTCCTTGTCATTTATATATATTTACTTTCAAAAATTTTGGATCAAGTATATTGATCATGATAACATCAAATTATTAATTTTAATAATGATATAAATATCATATATATTCATTATATACATATTTATAATCATCCGTAAATGTTAGAGAGAGAAAATATATAACACTATTCATGGACACAGTAAATTTTATGTACTCATGAACGATGTTTTCATTTTTCCAACAGATGGAACAGAAAAGGTAAATATTTATTCAATAAAATATAAATATTTTTATATATTAGAGTTTATATATATTCATTAACAATATCTTTAATACCATATAAGTGAATTTTTTTAAAAACATATCACATCATTTTGTTGCGGAGGAAGTCCATATGTATGCATGAGGGACATTATTTATTTCCAAAAAGTTTTAAGGGAAGAATTAATATGTGATATCATGCTTAGAAAATTATAATTATTCCATAAATATTATATATAAAAATTAAATATATCATTATATCCATCCATGAGAGGTATTGATGGAAACCGAATTAAATTGGTTCAAAAGATGGTAATCCTTCATACACGCAATCTATAGTTGTGTTTAAAATTTGATCGAAGAGAAGATGGATATAGGGTATTCCATTAATATAATAACATATATGTATAGGTAGGATACAAGTGTTTTTATTTTACCATAAGTTAAGAATATTTATAGAATGAATATGAATATATAAAACAAAAATCCATGTTTAATAATTATAACTCTTTTTAGGACAACATCACTATATTTATACATCAAGCCTTCATAGTATGGCTTTATGATCACATCGAGTTTTAAATTTAATTGAGAAGGATTTAATTATAGTATTTGTATTGGGATATTATAAAACAAAAGACTCTTGAATTTCAAAGAGGATTAGAAAGGGTGTTTCATTTTATAATTGAGGGGAGTTAGACAGTTGTATGTTATCAATGAATTCAAAAAATTCATTATCACATTATTGGAAATGAGGAAAAACCATTGACCATTACCAAACAATATATGTCATAATTTTGATATATTTTCAAAATATATATATATATATATATGTCTTTCTTAAGTCAATTTAACCCTTATCTATCTAGTTTATCCCCCGTTAAACATTCTCAACATCAACTATGGTAACCCTTTTGTACTATTTTTACTACACATTATAAACAAAATTTTTGTTAAACATATTAAATAACATTGATTTTCATTATTCAAAACAATTAATCCATTTTAAAAAATTAAATTTGATTAATTTTATATATTTAATTTAAAATAATAACTACAAACACATTAAAAAGATGGTTTTGAAAGAATAACATTCCATAAAAATAAAAAATATTTATTTCAAAATTCAACAGAAATTGTTTTCAATAATATAAATTTAATTTATAATAAAATAAATGAACTATTTTGAATTTTGAATTTTTTAATTTTTTTTAAAATGAAATAAACTAAATGATAATTTTTTTATAAAAATATGTATTCATCCCAATTCAAAGAGAAATTAATTTTTTCAGAAAATTATAAAAAAGTAACCATAAAAAATTGAATATTTATTTCATAATATGATGCTAAAATTACAAAAAAAATTATAAATTTAGAAAAATATAATTTTAAAATCAATACCAAAAATATAATGATGTCGTTTTTTATAAAAATATATATTTTATCCAAAATGCGAATTTAGTCATAACCCATGTATAAAAAAATATTAGATGAATAATAATACATATTATTGGATATATAATAAAAAATATCATTATAATAATTCAATAATAATGATAAATTTAATTTATTATGGACAATCAAATTTTGGTATAAAAATGGGTTATTACAAAAAAAATCCTTTATTGTAATTTGGTTTTTATTTTCATTTCTAATTAATTAATAAAAATAAATTATTTTAAAAATTATTTATATTATAAGTATTTAATAATTTATTTAGTCTTATTCAAACATTCCAATACAATGTCTTGGGAAAAAAATTATCATATTTTACATGTATATCATGGTTCTATTATACTCGGTGCTACGTATAAATCATTAAATCAATGAAATTTAATTTATTTGAAAAAAATATCTCTCATAAAGTCACAAGGTGTTACATGAAGTTGTCTGGAGTGAGGGAATATCAACATGTTATTTTTTTTCAATTTTATCAAATATGTGATCAATCCGATGGATTGTGAATTACTTTTTTCCATTTGTGACTATTGAGTCTATAATTTATTCATTCATAATTTAATGATGGTATGTAATTTTATTTAGAACTAATCTAATTTAATATTTATTTTTGTTGGTTACATATTTTCTGTAGTTACGTTAGTTGAGGGTAAAATATCCCCATGGATGCACTTGATATCCTTACTTCTAGTCAGTTTCCTTTATCAAATATGTTGTTGGGATTATTGTGATTTGGAATTCAATCTTTTTCCCAGGGATTCAATCTAGGATTTTACACAATCATATTAGAGCCAGGATGTCTTGTTTTTTCTATTTTGGGTATTTAGTAGACATATTACATAGTATTTTCTTATATATTGTGATTAAATATTGTCCAATTATTTATTAACATCTTACTATAAAGATTTACCTGTCACCAGGGTGTGTGATTGATGTTCTAGAATTTTAGTGATATGATCATATGCTTCCACATCATGTGACATGTTTGGATTTTCATGTTTGTGGTATTTTATGGATTATTCTATTATATATAAAAAAATGGAATCACATGCATCCTATTTGTCAGGTAGATTTCTTGTGTCATATATGATTCTTGTATGTGATTATCCAGACAATTAAGTACTCATCTAATTAGTGTTCACAACTAGTAATATGTTTTTTCATATGTTTTCTTCATGGAATTATGTTCAATTGAACCTCTATTCAAGAATACGCCTGATAGAATTTAATGTGAGACTATTCTTTCAACACTGCAGTGAAAATGATGATGATAACGTTAATGGTGATGATAATGATAATGATGATGATGATGAAGTAATTATAGTAATGATATGTAATGTGTTTCTTGATCATTCATTTTTAGACATTAATGGGATTATTAATTAACCTTGTTTGAGTCTCAATTATATAAGTCATGTTAAATATGGTTCCAACTATTGATGGTGTGTATTTATCTAGATAGCTCAAATTTTAACCAATTACACTGATCAAGAAATCATTGGCCTCAACATGTATAATCTAAGAGTAAATTCATCATTGAAGGTCTACAGATATCTTCTTAGATGATGATCAATGGGTTGTTACCATATTCGAATTATGTGAATGTTTTCTCTAAGAACTTTTGGACATAACATTATGACTTTGGAAACTAGTGATCTAATATCTTGTGATGTATCAAGTATCCTAATGGATGATATTTCTCTTTTTGTTATTTCCAAGAATAATTACTATTTTGGCTTCATTAAAAAAATTTCCTAGTGACTATTAGTATCCTTTAGAAGGTTTGAAGATAATAATTCAGTTTTAAATGAAAAATAGAAGTATAGATAAAATTGAGTAACAATACTCATGATAAAATTTTGGGTTTCAAATTACTTTGGATATTGATGAATCAAGCATGGGAATAGGGTTTCTAATCCAATTTGTTTGGAATTAAGCTCCAATTTCTAGTTAAGTGAATGAGTTGAGGTCATCAGTCCTATAAAATGAAATGTGTGGGTATATTGTTTTTTCCTAGATCTAACCCCTACATAATGGGTGGTGCATTATGAATCATTGAATCAAAGGGTTTCATTTTATAAAAGAGATAATTTTGAGTTGTCAAGTTTAATAGATCTGGAACATTGTGTAGACATATAGGTTTTTAAAACCATGGACAATCAATCACTCAGAGTAAGAGTGAGGTCTTCATTACTTATTGGGAAGCCCTATTATTGGATGAATAATTTAATTTTTTACACATGGGTACTGTAATGTGAGGAGGGGTGGTGAACTAACAATTCATATTGATTCCATTTTGTTGACATAAAAAGGGGAGGTATGAAATTTAAGTCAAAGTTGATTTCAATTCATGGTAAGAATTTTTATTTGAAGAAAACTCATTTTACAAGACATCCCTAGGGGTTTTTTTCCATGGTGTTTCCATGAATGGGAATGAAATTATGGAAGAATATGGAATCCAATGTGATTGGGGTACCACTGAGTGGTCAACTGAAGGTTTTTATCCTTGGAAATTTTAGGGTTCTATGTTGTGACTTCCATGAAAGGATGATAACTATCTAGGTCGGAGTCATACACCATTATTATGATTATAAAACATATTATTCACTTAATTAATGGATAATTGAATATAGTGTGATATGCGTTGGTTACTCTATGTTTTTGAAGTTCTCAGTTACTTTATTGACAATCATGTGTGAATTGATTATCACAGATTATGATTATGTTTGGAAATGGACTAGTTATCAGATTGATGGACTAAGGTAAGATATGTAAATAGAAAATATGGATGCCCATATGTTGTAAATCATTTAAAAGGTTTTAAATTAAATAAATACCATTATTGAAGGCTTCATAATCATTCATAAGACTTGTCGTTAAACAGTTCCGCTGAATTTTGATGACCATTGTCTGATCGAATTGAGAATATATAATTTAATGAAAAATTATTGATGTTTGATTAAGATGCTGTGATGGATGGAGATCATAGTTGGGATTTATACATAATTTGAAATATGTTTAAACTAATATGGGTTCAGATCATTGTTGCGATGATACAATGTTGACAACTGTATACCTAGTGCAAGCAATTAATGAATCAGTTAGTGAGATTCCATTAAGATTATTCACCCTTTATTTGGTATTCTTGATTGAGTAAATGACATATTTATTATTTAAGGAGTCATAATAGTTGGTTCAGGTTTTATAAATTGTTTTGGTCCCCTACATTTGTTGGAGGTCAGATGGAAATGTACCAACCAATGTTACCATATAAACATTATTGTGCTGGATTCAGACTATATCACCTGTATCATACTATGTTTGAATTTTAAGCCAGGTTCAGATTGTAACGACCCGAAATTTCCAATAAATCTTGTTTCCTAATTTTGTGTGTTATTTTTTTTATTTTTTCTTATACTCAACAAAACTGTTTCATTGGATAACATGAGTATAAATAAAATTAGACTGTTGGGTTTTGACTGTTATATGACAGTTGGTCAATATGACCGCTGGAAACTAAAAATTTCGATATTTGTCTCTAAATACAAGTGGTCATGGTTAATTAATATAGAATGAAGATTTGATGTCCTCACCCAGTAGCCTTGGACCGATCGAAGCCCATCTAACAGAACTTGGGAAGGAGGTAGCACCACTAGGCTTTGCTCTGGACCAAACCCAAGCCGAACTTGATCGTGTGAAGCTAGAACGGAATCGCCTTTGCGAGAAATTCAAACTGAAAGAAATAACTACTTGGGCGATGTTGGCCAAGCCTCCCTCAGATTCTCTCACCTTATCACACCTTACACTTAGGTCCTATACTGGGGTTATAAGGGGCTATGTAAGGAGACCATAACTACCCTGTGTAATCCTTTGTTTTAAATAAAAATTGGGATTTCATCTTATGATGAAGTTTCTGAATTTTCAAATGACCAGATAAATATAGTATGCATATTTTCTGATGAATTTTAGAAAAAAGATATTTTAAAAAAATGTTTATGTAAACCTAAAATAATTAAAAATGTGTAATTATTTTCAAAAAATGGTCTTCTACAATTATGTTCAGTAAGGAGTTTAGAGTCTAATAAGATTAACTTAAATTTTGATGAATAGTAAATTATGAATAGTGATTTTACGCTTAGGATTAGTAATATGACCAAATGGATTAGTAATCTCACTTAAATAAGGTTTTAATATAATTTAGACACCTTGTTTAAGTAATGCGATTCAATAAAATGGGTAAATAACTGTTTCATAAATAATTAGACTAGTATTAGTATTTTCGGGTGAATAGTGTTTTTTAATTAAAAATTAAAATAAAAATAATAATAAAATTATTTTTATAAGATAGACTTTATTTTTGAACTCAGAGAATCGATATTATGTTATGGTAATTTTTGGGGATTTTTCTGAGAAAGATGAATTTTCAGTGAATTGTAAAAATGCAGTTTTAAGGTTTCAGTATTTTTAATGACATCATAACTGTGTCATGATGATTTCATGAGATATTTTAAGGGTTGGCCGACCAAAGGTAATTTTTTATTGTATTGGGGGCCTATTTTGGCCTAACGGCATGGGATGTACCATGGGGGACTCCATGGTTTTGAGAAAACCACTTGTGAGGTGTCCCTAGAAATTATTACAGTATCACCTCATCTTCCCTATAAATACCCACCCTTTACTATTTATTTTTCACTCCCAACTCTCCCCCAAGGAAGATCTGGTCTCATTACCTCCCAAGTAGTCATCCCAAGGTTCCCCCAATCCCTGAAGATCCAACCCTTTGAGTTTTAAGAGTTACATTTTAAGGTAAGGGATCCTACCTCTCTCTTTCTTTTCAAGTAATCTTGTTTATTGCATTTATTTTATGCTCCATGTTCATATGTTGGGGATGTTATTTTATATTCCTCCAACCTCCATTTTCATGTTAATATGATGAGAGATACTCTCTTACTCTCATCATTTTGTTTTATGAATGTTTATGTGGCGCCGTTAGGCTGCCGATTTTTTGTAAAGGATTCTTTCACCCTTCTCATTTTCAAGTTCTATTTTCTTGTCAAGTATTTCAAGTTCCATTGTTATGTAATTTATGATCTCTATATCTATCATACTGATCTTTTTTTTCATATTATGAGAGAACCTATTTGATCTCATCAATTAATTTTTGTTGAAGTTTAAGTGACGCTGTTACGCTACCGAATTTTTAATGGATTTTTTCACCTTTCTCATTTTTTAATGTTCTACTTTCATGTCAAGTATTTAAATTTCCTTTTTACTATGTTGGGGTAATATCTATATATAAATATTAATGATATTTTATGTTCATATGATGAGAGACCCTATTTTTTCTCTTCAATTCGTTATTTTGATGTTTTTAGTGGCGCAGTTAGGCTGCCAAATTTTTAAGGGATTCTTTCACCTTTCGCGTTTTCAAGATCTATTTTCATGTCAAGTCTTCCATGTTCCCTTTTACCTTTTTAGGGTATGATCTCTATATATATAATAATGATCTTTTATGTTTATATGATGAGAGACCCTATTTGACCTCATCAATTCATTTTTTGATGTTTTAAGTGATGTTGTTAGGCTGCCTAATTTTCATAAGAGAAATCTTATTTTTATCTTCCTTCAATGTTTTTCAATTCATATGGTATGTCTTTAAAATTTCATTACCATGTTCTTATATCCATTATATTATGCCCCCCAACTATTTTATGGATCATTTATGAGTGGTTGACCCATGTCCCCTCTCTTTTCAATGTTTTTCTAAAACCCTGAAACATAGCCGTTATGCTGCAGAATTTCTGACTCAAAATATCTCTCTCTTTTCTAGAGTTCTTTTATTTTATTAACTGAATACTCAAATATCTCTCTTCTATAGGGGTATTCACATATATACCAATTTTTTATAATTTAAATTCGGGGATTTACATACATGAGACCCGCTTTCCCATTCCGTGGGTTTAAAGTGACATAAAGATCATGTCTTTAAAGCAGTCTATAATACGTTAAGATTATGAAATGAATCCAATATATTTTATGCTATATGGGTTGTTTATTAAATTATTTATGGTGATATAGGTGGCTCACATGATGATAACGACAAATTTAAGGGTGCACCCTGATAGAGCTCCAATGCAATGGGTAAAGACTTAATCTCTAGAGATGACCATTTAGACTGATACCTTGGTGAATAACCATGGTAATTTTTATTGACACATTGGGGATGGACCACGGTGAAATGGAAATGATTGCCTTTGTTAAATGTTGTAGCCACATCTTCAAGTTATGAAATAAGTTATTTTTATAATGATATGCCTCATGATTTCATTCTCATGCCTTAAAATTCTTTTCATGACTTTATTGATTAATCTCAAGTTCACATATGAAATGTTTCCCATGTTTTTATTACTGGTCCTTCTGCTCACCCATTCTTTTGAGGTATGTAACCAGGTTTTGATATGCAGTAATGAACCTAGGATGAACATAAGGAGAAGCCTTTTAAGTGTTTAAGAAGAATTTTTTTTGTTTGTTTCATGTATTATGTTCTTGGTTTCCAAGACACTAAACCTTAAAGATCCCCAGTTTTGTATAATGTAATGGATGTTTAGGTGAAACAAAGGTGGGATACTATACTTGGTATCAAATGATGGTTTAGTTATTTGTGGAAATTAGTATATGAAAACTTTAGGAAGAATCCTATAGAAAAGTTTAAATAAAGGAAATATTCCTGGTATTTTTGGGAGTATTGAGTAAGGAATTGCCAATCAAATACATCCCTGTCTGGATACGAGTAGGTAGAGGTGGATCTGACACAAATGTACATAGGGGTAAAACCCGAAACCACCGCTTTGAGCTAGACTCGAACAAGAACTGGTACACGAAAAAGGGCCTTGTTGCACTCTTGGTTACGACACTCCAGGGGGATATACTTTGGTAAATTCATAAGCTTAGTATGAACCATTATTAAAGGAACAAAGATAAAATAAAGTAAAGATTCACATAAGAATATATGATCATGGATAACCTAGATTGGAACCTAGGGGATCACAAGTTAGGGTATACTTTTCTTTTACAAGTTATCATTCTATGCTTTAAGTTCATTTTCAGGATTATTGGATAAATATTTAAGCCCCTAATTATAAATTTATTCCTTAGTTAATGGATGGAAATGGAAGAACATTTCCCAACAACCAATGTGATAGGAAATGTGAATATTTCCATATTAATATGACAAAGATGATTAAGGGATTAAAATATGATTATTATTTTTGAAGACATTCACTATTTTGGGAACCCTATTTGATCCAGGTAAATAGATTACTACAGTATTTTTTTGAGGAGTAAAGGATGAATTATATTTTGAAGAATCAATGAATTTAAGGTGAACTTATGGTATTATAGGTTTCTTATGGAAATTATTGAACTATCTTGGGGAAAATATGTTTAGGTTAGTTAATTTTTTTATAAGATGTTAGGAGTGGTTGATGTTGTTTGGAGATGAATGATAAAGTTTATCTTGGAAGACTATGTTATCAAGTACTTCTTGTATTTGGGATTCATTCTTAGTTTGGTTTATTTAGAGGACTTTTAAGGACAGTTATTTATGGATTGGTCTACGATGAACTTTTGGTAGTACCGTGGAATTTTGAGGATTTAAGAGTAGTTTCCCTTCCTATGGGATTCTTTCTTTTTGAAGAGTTGTTTTATCATACCCTTTCTGTTTTTGGGATAATGTTTAAAGATAGAAGAAATAGATAGTTAATCTTTTATGGATTATGTGACTCTCTAGTAGATGATACTTGTCCTTTGATGATACAAAGTAGTTTTGAATGCTCATTGTTTGGAGAAAAGTTTACTTTTTGTTGAAACTTATTAAAGGATGAATCTCTACTTGAAGGTAGGTATATTACCTTCTGTTTTTTTTCTATGTAGTAAATGAATTCCTCAAAACTATGAAAAAGTACATAAAACAAAAACGTTGTCTGTTAGCGTTTCCTACTAGGAATTCAAATACTTTTTGACCCATCATAAGTTTGTGATTTTCTTGTTGTTAAATTTCTCATAATCATGTTTTCTATCACTCTCCCTTAGAACGTGACCCCTTGTTTTTTTCTTTCATGTCCATGTTTTCCTACATGGAATCCTAGTATGGGTTAACTCGGGTGACCTTTTATACTTCCCTTTCTTTCTTTTAATATAATAGTTTTACAAACTCCTTTTCTGGTGTGGGACATTCAATGAAATTTCAAAACCCAGTTTTAAAAATTGCGAGGACGCAATTTCTTAAGGGGGAAATATTATAACGACCCGAAATTTTGAATAAATCTTGTTTCCAAATTTTGTGTGTTATTTTATTTTTAGTTTGTTTTATTTTTTTCATACTCAAGAAAACTGTTTCATTGGATAACATGAGTATAATTAAAAGGATACTGTTGGGGTTTGACTGTTATATGACCATTGGTCAATATGACCGCTGTAAACTAAACAGTTAGATATTTGTCTCCAAATACAAGTGATCTTGGTTAATTAATAAAGAAATAATATTTTATGGCCTCACCCAGTAGTCTTGGACCGATCGAATCCCATCTAACAGAACTTGGGAAGGAGGTAGCACCACTGGGCTTTACTCTAGACCAAACCCAAGCTGAACTTCATCGTGTGAAGCTATAACGGAATCCCCTTTGCGAGAAGTTCAAACTGATAGAAATAAATACTCGTGCGATGTTGGTCTAGCCTCCCTCAGATTCTATCACCTTAGAACACATTACGCTTAGGTCCTATGCTGGGGTTATAAGGGGATATGTAAGGAGACCGTAACTACCTTGCATAACCCTTTGTTTTAAATAATAATTGGGATTTCTTCTTATGATGAAGTTTATGAATTTTCAAATGACCAGATAAATATAGTATGCATATTTCTGATGAATTTTAGAAAATGGATATATTTAAAAAATATTTATGTAAACCTTAAATAATTAAAAATATGTAATGATTTTCAAAAAAATGGTCTTCTACAATTATGTTCAGTACGAAATTTAGAGTCTATTAAGATTAACTGAATTTTTGATGAATAATAAATTATGAATAGTAATTTTACACTTAGGATTAGTAATGTGACCAAATGGATTAGTAATCCCACTTAAAGAAAGTTTTAATATAATTTAGACACCTTGTTTAAGTAATGTGATTCAATAAAATGGGTAAATAACGGTTTCATACAGTATTAGTCAAGTATTAGTTTATTCAGGTAAATAGTGTTTTTTAATTAAAAATAAAATTAAAAATTATAAGAAAATTATATTTATAAAATGGAAATTATTTTTGAACTCAGAGCATTGATATTATGTTATGGTAATTTTTGGGGATTTTTCTGAGAAAGATGAATTATCAGTGAATAGTAAACAAGTAGTTTTAGTGTTTCGGTATGTGTAATGACATCATAATTGTGTCATGATGATGTCATGAGATATTTTAAGGGTTGGAAGACCAAAGGTGATGAATTATTGTATTTGGGACCCATGTGGCCTAACTCCATGGGAATTACCATGGGATATCCCTTGGTATTGAGAAAACCACTTGTGACGTGTCCCTAGAAATTATTAAAGTATCATCTCACCTTCCCTATAAATAACCACCATTTCCTCCTTTAGTTTTCACTCCCAACTCTCCCCCAACTAATCTATGGTCTCATTACCTCCCAATTTGTCATCCCAAGGTGCCCCCAAGCCCTGAAGGTCCAACCCGTTGAGTTTTAAGAGTTACGTTTTAAGGTAAGTGATCCTACCTCTCTCTTTCTTTTCAAGTACTCTCGTTTATGTCATTTCTTCTAAGCTTCATGTTATTATGTTGGGGATATTATTTTATAATCCTCATACTTCCATTTTCATGTTCATATGATGATAGATACTCTCTTACCCTCATCATTTTGTTTTATGAATGTTTAAGTGGCGCTGTTAGGCTGTCGAATTTTTGTAAAGGATTCTTTCACCCTTCTCATTTTCAATTTCTATTTTATTTTCAAGTATTTCAAGTTACTTTTTATGTGGGGTATTATCTCTATATCTATCATTCTGATATTTTATGTTCATATGATGAGAGACCCTATTTGATCTCGTCAATTCATTTTTGTTGATGTTTAAGTGACGCCTTTAGGCTATCGAATTTTTAAGGGATCCTTTCACCTTTCTCAATTTTTAAAGTTCTGCTTTCATGTCAAGTATTTAAATTTCATGTTTACTATGTTGGGATATGATCTATATATCAATAATACTGATATTTTATTTTCATATGATGAGAGACCATATTTTATCTCTTCAATTCAGTATTTTGATGTTTTTAGTGGCGTCGTTAGGTTGCCAAATTTTTAAGGGATTCTTTCACCCTTCTCATTTTCAAGATCTATTTTCACGTCAACTCTTTAATGTTCCTTTTTATTTTTTTAGGGTTTGATCTCTATATCTATAATAATTATCTTTTATGTTCATATTATGAGAGATGCTATTTGACCTCATCAATTTATTTTTTGAAGTTTTAAGTGACACTGTTAGGGTGCATAATTTTCATAAGAGAAATCTTATTTTTGACTTCCTTCAATGTTTTTATATTCATATGTTATTCCTTTAAAATATCATTTCCATGTTCTTATATCCATTATATTATTTCCCCTACTGTTTTATGGATCATTTATGAGTGGGTGACCGATGTCCCCTCTCTTTTCAATGTTTTTCTAAAACCCCAAAACATAGCCGTTATGCAATAGAATTTCTGACACAAAATGTCTCTCTCTTTTCTAAAGTTATTTTATTTTATTAAGTGAATACTCAAATATATCTCTTATATAGGGGTATTCACATTTATACCAAGTTGTTCTATTTTAAATATGGCGATTTACATACATGAGACCCACTTTCGCTTTCCGTGGGTTTAAAGTGACAAAAAGATCATGTATTTAAAGAAGTCTTTAAAACGTTATGATTATGAAATGAAACCCATTTATTTTATTCCATATGGGTTTTTTATGAAATTATTGATGATGTATATATGTTTCCCACATGATGATAAAGACAATTTTAAGGGTGCGCCCTGATAGCGCTCCAATGCATTGGGTAAAGACTTAATCTCTAGAGATGACCATTTAGACTGATACCTTGGTGAATAACCTTGGTAATTTTTATTGAAACCGTGGGGATGGACCTTGGTGAAAAGGAAATTATTGTCATTGATAAATTTTGTAGCCACATCTTCATGTTATGAAATAAGTTATTTTTATTATGATATGCCTCATGATTTCATTCTCATGCCTTAAAGTTCTTTTCATTACTTTATTGATGTATCTCAAGTTCTCATATTAAATGTTTCCCTTTTTTCCCTTAATGTGCCTTCTGCTCACCCTTTATTTTGATGTATGTACACAGGTTATGAGATGCAGTAATCAACCTAGGATGAACATAAGGAGAATCCTTTCTAGTGCTTAAGAAAAATGTTTTTTGTTTGTTTCATGTATTAAGATCTTGGTTTCCAAGACACTAAACCTTAAAGATCCTCAGTTTTGTATAATGTAATGAAAGTTTATGTGACAAAAATGTGGGATGCTATAAAGATTATTAATTTTTAAGGGGTGAATCCCACTTTCATATAATGGATTCACTTGTGAATTGTCTAAATAACTGTTTCATGGAATTTTTTTAGGGTGAAAACCAATTTTGTCTCATGTCTCGATGGTGAATCAAGAGAAAAAAATTACTGAGGATTTATTTTTTAGAGAAAATTAATATATATAAATCAAAATATAATGTAATGTATTAGAATGTGGTTGAGGGACTATGTGTGGGGTTGTTTGTAGAAAATTTAGAATGGGGTAGGTTTTACATTGTAGGATGTGTATGAGGAATAATCAAGATTATTTTTAAAGGTGTTCCATAGTAGGCCCAATTAGATTTATTTATTATTGAAATGGTGATATGGGTAAACTAAATATAAAATATTGTATAATGTGGTTAGGGGTTAGTGGAATTTTTGGTTACTATTTTCCATAGGTGACTCATTTCATATGGATCTTCGTGGTATGTGAATCACACATTGGAGGTTGGGTAAAGTGGTTATGAAAAAATATTATTTACGAATGGCCAAGAGTCTATTCAATGGAATATTAAAAGTTATGATTTCCCAAATATCTTCCCAGTGTTCATGTGAATGATAATAATCTTTTGGACTTTAATTTTTTGTTCATCCATGTATTAGTGTAGTGGGATCGGGATGTGCTTTTAGGGATGAGCAGAACCATGGAGAGATGGTTTGGAATTCTGGTGCGAATGAATATAACTAATTTTTTGGTGTAAATCATAGATGATCTTATGATGGGGTTCTCATATTAACAAATCCAATATAAGATGAGATGAAATATAGTATACATATTGTCATATCTCTTGTTATTAGGGGTGGAAATTCAAGGATGAATTTTAATGTTTTGTTCTCTTAAATGTAAACTTTATGTTGGGAACTAGAGATCAAGTCTATAATGTGAGGGGTCAAATGCATCTAAGGGATGTATTTATGAATTTCAAGAAATATTTGGTGATATGGATGAGATTATTTGTGATGTTTGTTGGGTTCCTGTAGCTGTTTGGAGGTGTTAAAAAGATTCGCGACATGACACAATTTTTTAGGAGATTAATTATAATCTTATGGTGCCCAAATTTTTTTGTTCTAAAATATAATGACATGAAACTAGGATTAACACCATGAAAAACTGATGGGATGTATTTAAGGCGTTTTAATGTCTCAATAATGGTCCATGAAACCCATAGTTAATTTCATTTAATTCTTTTCAGGGGATTTATGGGAATGGAGGGGTTTTTTAATCTAGGATCTCCTCAGATATCTTTTCATCACTAATAGATGTACCATATGTTATAATGTATTCCCTTTGATATGTCTTAACCTCTAAAATATATTGATATCTACTATCTATATAAATTCATATTCATCATTTCATGATTCCTATTATGAAATTATTGTTTTATTTCCATTATATCTTAAAGGAGTTCTATGATAATGATGAGTCTTTTGATTAGTATGGAAAGTGGATATCTCATGATGATAAAGGTGTATCAATTATAGGAGTATAATTAACAATACATCAATCAGTTTCATTAGTTTTTTAGATTAAAAATTTTAATGATCAATAATTTATTTTTTATATTTGTAATATGATTACTATTTTAGGTTAGTACATCATTTTATGAGGAATCATGCCTATGTACATATTTAGTGTTATTTGTGAAGATCTATCATTAGTTAAAAGAGATCATCCATTGGGTATGATGATATACCATTAGTTAAATTTGATATTCTAGTGTATTACATATACCAATAAACTCTACCAGTAATGGATATAAAATTATGGACAAAATTCATTATTTCAACATCTCTGCCATTAGTTAAAAGATGATCTCCCTGTGAAATTCATCTACCATTGATTGATCTACCATCAGACTCTACCCCTAGTGAATCAACCAATATTCAGATATATACCAGAGTTAATATATCTCTACTCTGACCTACCACTATGGTTAATCTACCATATTTCAGACCTTTAACTAGATTTTATCTACATCCAGAACAAATTTACCTACAGACCTGATATACTTCCAATAAGATATATCGCTAGTTATGATGACCTACCATAGATAGATCTATCCTCAGACTATGCTACCATTAGTTAATATATACTATTAGTTTAGTATACCACTTATTTGCTAAAAATTATATACCAAATCTCATTTTCATCAACTTTCTTAAATGCCTAGTTTATGTGAGTTAATTCATTGAAGATACATATGAAAATATTAATCATTATTCCTAAACCACTCCATTGATCCATTGTAGGAAAAGTATTAGTTTACTAATTTGGTTCCCATTATATGGATCTTGGATATTATTATTATTATTATTATTATTCAATGGATAATTTGACATAAATTAATATATGAATATGAGATATTCCCAATGTGTTACACAAATAAAAACATGTGGGTGTGGATATAATAAATATATAGAAAACAAGAACCATCATATTTGGAATAAAGGAATACTAATAACTCATCTATGTAGATGTTTTCATAATATATATAGCTATAAAATAGTAAGATTTCTCTAGACACTATAGTGAAGTATTTTCCTAAAATTTTGGATGAAAAAGTTAATGAACATCACAATGATAAATATGAGGACCTTTGGACTCCTGAATCATTTCAGATAGTGCATCACCAATTATTTTAACTCAACTTTTTTTTTCTATATATATTTATGCTTTATATTGTTTTACTATGTTTTTATACTAAATTTATCTATTCATATTAAATTATTTTATTGAAATGAAAAATTCCTAATATTATATCAAACTCATTTTTATTTGTATACGCTTGGAAATATGTAAGAGTTTGTGTGTGACCTATCAATTATTTTTCTTCTATTTTATAATTATGGAAGGGGATTTTTTCCTAGAAGTTATTGTGTGTTGTTGATTATAAAACAAGATTCGTGTTGTGGATCCCCATTATTGATTATAAAACTTCTTGAAAAAATGTGACTTTCAACTGGAGGTGATTAGTTTCTAGTTGACATTTAATCCCTTGTTTTATTCCCCTAAGTGCATTGAGTTTTTTTTTTAAAAATCGATGTTATAATAATATTTATTATTTAATATTCATAGAAAACCATACCATGATAGTTATCCATAAGCTATTTTTATAGTCTTTGGGTGATTATGAAATATACTTTCAAAAGTTAAATCGATTTGAAATATTGTCTTCAATGATTCTTAACAAATCTAGGAAAATTATTTGACATATCAAACATACATAATTCAACTTCTCTTATTATCAAGGAATTTTTAAATTAACATATTGTATTTAGTTTTAAATTTTTTAATAGATTAAATTTATCGGTTACTCAACCTTCCACACAATTGAGTCACTCACATTGACTAAAATTTCATATAAATGGTTATAATATATATTTTTAGTTGTGATTTAGTAAAATTTTGAAGATCCTAGATTTCTATTATTTCTAAATTTCATTCTCAATATATAATTTTATATAATCGGGATATTTTAATCCTTATTTGAATAGAACAAACTATAATCAATGTAAGAAATAAATCTAGATTCATATTAAAAAAATGTTTTTAGATATCTAGACTATAATTAAAGGCAAAAATTTACTACATAATCTTATAGAGATGGATGGAGTGATCCTACTAAATAATTATATAATAAAAAAATATGAATATATGTTTGTTATTATTTAATATATGATGAATTAAATAGAATTATTAAATGTATTACATCATATTACATATTAAATACATTTTTCTCTATTTCATTAAAGAATGTCTAATGTCAATTAAATGCATTTGAATAATTATAATTTTAAATAAGATAATTTTAAGGTGAAACATAATGAACCTACTTATAATATACATATTGAGATTCATTAGATCATGAAAATAATTAATTAATTAGGGAAACTAATTTTTTAAAATGTTCTAGTGGTGTTTCTATGGAGATGTTTACGAGGCAATGGGATAAGAGAATTAGTGTCAATCCATGAGTAATGTGATTTAAGTATAGTACCTATTAATTGGATGGTTGTAAATATCATGAAATATATGGAGATAATAAAACTAAACATATAATAATAATATGATCTAGAGAGTGAATATGTAGCCTTCAAAACATTGGTTTCAAAAAAAATGAAGGAGTTCAAAGGTGAATTATCATGTGATGAAGAGTCATCTCATGATAGTGACTAAGAATTAGAACAATTGTCTAGAAGACTCATGAAATAATTTAATAGAAGATGTTATTTGAGAAATATATTTAATAGTGAAATAATGGGAATATGGGTTATTAGAAAAATTATTGGAAGAAGAATGGTGTTACAAATGGAATAATCTTCTATGAATACAAGTTAAAATATGGTGTCAAAATATGATTTTTATAATTTTTTTGATGAAATATGATGATTAAAATAAGTGGTGTAAAAAATATATTAAAGAAACATGGAGCAATTTAGATGATTTATCAAGAATCTAATATTTTGGGATATTAATCAAACATGATAGAGACAAAATCTGTTTTATGAAAACACATATAAGGTATTTGGTATATTTATTGATTCTATTGTTATATTTATAATCCATATAAATGTTAAAATTCTATGGAAATCAGTTATAATGAAGAAATGTTAGAATACTATAATATAGTCAATGATAATTTTATTGGATAGTAAGATAAATATAATATTTTAATGAAGAAACATACTCTGAATGCATGTTTAAAAACTTATCATAAAATAAAAATTGATAAACAATTTGTCATATGAAGGAGGAAAATGAGTTAAAATTATATAATTATTCATTTAAAAATTATATGGGAAAATCTTCAAATTAATGAAATACCTTCTTTCATATTCATGGAATGAAATCTAGGCCCAAATATAATACTATAATATGATGTCATCCTCGACAAAAATAATTATAATATATAATTTTATTCATAGTTTTAGTTATGAATAATATTTTCATAGTTTTTATTTTCTAGAACAATGATTTTTTTACTTCCAACTATATAAAATCTTATTATAGTGAAACTGTTATGAATTTTTGGGTTCTGAAATCCTTAATTACTATCTTTCTAGACCCACGATTATTTGGATAACAACGTTATTTTTGGTTATTTTTTTGGAAACCCACATAATGAGTTCTATTAAAAATATAGGGCATCTAAATTGTACCTATTCTATACACATTACCATATATTATCCAGGATTCAATAACCAAATTATTTTTTAACGTGGGAACGTCAATTTTAGTCACAATTCAAATGTAAATATTATTAGACTTTGTAAAATCAATAATTATAATAGTATTTTAATTTCAAATCCTTTTTTTCTCAAAACATTTCATGTCTACATTCATTTCACAATGAATATTGGTTTGAAAATATGATAATTATCCATTATAATGATAATTATGTTTTAAATTATAATTGTAATGTTTTAATAATGGATATACCTAAACTACAATTTTCAAATTATAATGTCTATAACTGTTTTTAAATAGGGAAATATCACAATATCTCTTTAAAATAAAATATATAAGTTTAATCCTCACAAAACCTATAGTTGGTTAAGATGTAAATTTTTGGAACATAAAGAGTTTATAGCTTAAATATAAATCAGTATATTTGTGTTTTTGTAGTTTTAATTTCTAGATATTATTGGGTTTTCATTTTATCTCTAAGAATTGTGTCTTATTATTTTTTTACCAATTATTCCAACTCTTTAGAAAATCATTGTGAACATTGAATTAAATATTTATAATGTGATCAGGGTAGTATGTTTGAAGATAATGATTCTTATTATTATTGCCCACAAAATGGATATAATGATATATTTTATAATCCTAGTACACCACAGTAGGATGGTGTAGTAGAATGAAGAAATAGAACTCTTCAATAAATTTCTCAGACCATAGTAAATTAGTATGAATTTCCAATTTATTTTTGGGAGGGCCTACTGGAAAATTTTATTTCATAATTAACGTATTTTATATACTAACTCTCTTAAAAAACACCTTATGAATTATATAAGTGATGAAAACCAATGGAAAATTACATTAGAGTTTATATTTACTATTTAATTATTATAAATTTTAAAGATAATACTGAAAATTTTCTGATTACAATCATAATTAAAAAGTAAATGGATATTAAACATCTATTAAATCATATAGAGTCTTTAATAAGGTAACAATGTTTATGGAGGAATATGTACATTAAAAATTTAATAAAACTAGTTTTATATGATCCTAATAACAATTTAGACATCATGGAAGATGATTTGTCAATTATGAACATAAATTCCAATACTTTCGATAGTTTTTTTACAACAAAAAGAAGAATAATTTAGTTCCGAGGAATAACATAAACATAGACCTCTAGAGGAAAACGAGATAACCAACCCATCATTTCCTATAACAATTAAGACTCAAAACATCCATATATTTGATCATATAGTTAGAGATATAGATAGAGGAACACAAATAAGAGTTTCTCTAAAAAATTAGATTGAAAATGAATATTTATTATCCTAGTATGAGCCTAAAAATAATAATACTGAAATTACTGCTGAATTTTGGCTGATGGAAATGCATGAAGAACATAATAAATTTGAAATGAATACATTTTTTGATCTAGGATATAATCCTAAAGACACTCTTACCATTCAAACTAAGTTTATTTTTATAAACCATGTGGATGATATGGGTTCTATTGTTATAAATGAAACATGATAGGATGTATAAGGAAACAATCAAGAAGAGGGTATTGAATCTGTGGAATCCTTTTCACCCTTGGATAGAATTAAATACATTAGAATTTCACTTTCCTATAAAAATTAATTGATTTTCTAACATTATCAAATGGATGTCAATAGTGAATTTTTAAATGTTTGTACTGATGAGAATGTTTTTATTGAAAAACCCAATGGATTTTAAAATATTCATTTTCCCTATCATGAGTTTAAATTAACTGAATATTTATGTCATCTAAAGAAATGTTCTAAAGAATGGAATTATAGTTTCGACTCATCACTCATTTTTAACAGTTTTTTAAATTTAATCTATCACCCCAATTTATTTATAAATATAATTTCATAAGTTTAAATAGTTGTTCAAATTTATTTTGATGATAGTATTTTTGGATCTTTTTAATTTTATTTGTGTCCTACGTTTCAGAAAAAATTACAAAATGAATTTCAAATGAGTTCAAGGAATAAAATTAAATTATTTGATGTTTTTAAAATTTTTCAAAACAAAATGTTTTTATTTTAAATCATAGTAAATACAGAAAATTCTTTAATAATCATTTTCTTTTAGATAGTATAAAATTTAGTGTTACACCCATAAATACAACTAGGGTGAGGGATTCTAATGAAACTATAAAATTATAATATCAAACCCGTTATATTATTATGATTGGAATCAAGATATATATAACTATTAGTGAACAAAAAATTATGTTCAATGTGTGTTTGTGTGAATTTTTTTGAAGAGAATTATCATGAGTAATATTTAATTACTATTAATAGAATTTTCAAATACCTCATTTACACATCTAATTTATGGAATTTCTGCTAGAGGATAATAATTTGATTTAGTAATTTATTTATATGTAAATTGTTTTGGGATTAAATAAGATATAAAAGCACCAATGGAACATATTACCTTTATGAAATTCACTAGTTTCACAGTCTTATAAAAACTATAAATATATTACACTGTCTACTATAGAGGATGAGTATATATCAACATTATGATATTGTGAATTGTTATCTAGTGAATGAAACTTCACTAGATTATGGATATCAATTTATACATGTAACTATAACTTGTGACAATAACAATTTGGTAAAAATTAATGAGAATCATGTATGTCTGTCTCGAAATAAACATATTGATATAACACATAACTTTTTGATAGATCAATTCCTGAAATCTGATGTTACTCTTAACTTCAACAGAAATGAACATTATCTTTCTAAAATATTTACAATGCCTCTGAATTCCAATTGTTTAAGATATATAAAAAATAAATTTGTAATTGTATATTTACATCAATCCTTTCCTTTAAAATTTACACCATTAAAATATCAACCATTGGAAGATACACCAATGGTGATTCACCATTAGAGAACTAGCATTGGTTATTTACCATTGGGGATCCACCATTAGGGTTCCACAATTGGGAAATCCACTATTTGTTAATCCACTATTGTGTGATCCACCATTGTTGATCTACCATTGGGAAATCCACCATTGGTTGTCCACCATTGGGTGATCCTCCACTGGGGGATCTACCATTACTGATATACCGGGCGAGTAATTATTATATTCAGTCAGTGCTAGTTTTGTGATTAAATTGATATTTGATTCATTTATATATTATTTATTATATTTTTAAACCTCTAATTAAAAAATGACAAAATAAAAATTAAAATATATTTTTGGGATATCCTTTCTCATTCCATCATTTCATAAATTTTAACTTCATTTTTATTTAGTCCTCATACCATCCTCACACTATTCCTTCTCCATTCAATTAACTGGAATGGTTGGAGTGAAGATGTAGAGACCCAAATCTTGACATACTTGGAAATTGCATTACTTTTGCGGAATACTTAATACATAACAAAAACAGACACACAAGGACCGTAAGAGTTTAGTGTCTTTGGAAACATGGAACGTAATCTTCTAATCATGGTTAAAGATCTTCAACATCTCCCATAAATATCTTCCACTTTTTTTTCCTTACCTAAAACCTTTATTTTAGTCCTTGGGGAAAGGAAAACATAAAAAGGGTGAGCTCAAATGCTCAGTAAGGGTAAGCATGGATAAAATAAAACATACCATATACATTTGAACTTAAAGATATGAACATAATGTTTAAACATCAAAATCATGAGCAAAGACATAAATTGTGGAAGGACATAAGGAATATATCATATTGGAACATAAACCATGATAAAATAGCATGAGAATAAAACATGTAATTATGGCATCCATTAAGCACATGTAATGATTTCCATAGTAGCCAAGGCATTACTACCAAGACCATCTTAGTGGACAAAGTCCCTTTCTGAATCGAGTTCATTCCTCATTCGAGTCTTGTAATACTGAAACAGATTAACTTACCATTCCATCCATGTCTACATCATGAGATATAAATCTTTACCCAATGCATTGGAGGGAGATATAGGTCCCACCCATCTCATAATGAAATCATTATTACTTGTTACACAAAATAAACATACATCATTCATAATAACCCAATAAATAAAAATGGTTTCACAAACATCATCCCATCATCACATATTCCATATAAAAGAAATGGATATTATTTCATAATAAGAAAATTTAAACCATGTAAATCCTAGAGTCATCATACTTGAAACATATGAAATAATTTCATCTTAGATGAATAATGGTTTTGATAAAACACTTGAAACGAATTCTTGAGGAAACATCCTTTCTTCTTCAAAATAAATTTCTTTTCACAAAACGTCATGCAATTTAAAAAGAAGGATATTTTTTGAAAATTGTCATGAAATCATTTGGAGGAATATCCATGAAAATAAGGCTTTATAAAACCATAAAAATCCTTTCATGCCGTATACGTTAAAAATCATTCTACTCGTACTTTTGTCGGAAAAGTCAAAATGTACCTCGTAACGTAAACAAAAGAACGATTCCATACATACAATGTAGTAAAACACAAAAATGGTTAAAAAGGACATTAAACATACATGAATACACTTTTATAAAACATGGACATTGATGATAGAAATAACCCTAGTAAATACTTACGAATAAGAAATCTCGGATAAAAATGAGATTTGAAAATTTATCCCTTAACTTAGGTCTAATATGCTTCGTTCGTATCCAAACCTCCTATATAATGATTTAAATAATGTCATTTACCTATTAAAAAATCACATTCATTGTTATAATATCATATGTGGGTCACTTATGACTTTTTATTACCCGTTCTTTTGTAAATTCATGTTAAAGTAGCGTTTTGGGTAAAATCGTTTCATTTGTCATTTGGGTTTTAACATGAAATTATTCATATGATTACTTAGATCATGATTACATACATCTACAATGTAAAACATGATTTATATATAATATATATTCAGAATATATATATAATGGATCAATAATTGGAATGAAATACACCGTTCATGGAGACGGTAGGCTGTACATACGCATGAATGCTGTTTTCGTTTACTTATTGAATTGATTGGAATTAAGTAGATGACATAAATATATATATACATAAATCCATTGGCATTATTATTTCATATATTTCATGATTACTAATTATATATACTTTATAATAATTCTTGAATGGTTATCATGGAGAGTGAATCTCATCGCGTCGTGGAGACGGTATTCCGTACGTACGCACGAGCGATGATGTCATTCCCATGATCGTGGAATTGTATTAAAGTGTATGTATAATATTACAGAATCAATATCACTTTACTATAATCATATAAATTCATTACTTTCTCCATTATACCCATCCATGTATGGTGGTGGTGGAAAATAGAATACACCACGGCGTGGAGACGGTATTCTGTACGTACGCACCCATGGTAATTTCGTTTTCCGTAGGATGGATAGATGGTGAAATAGGGATTTTCATACATATAATAACATATCAGTATATTATTGATACTTATTTTATTAATTCATAATGAAACAACTAAATAAGAAGAAGTGGAAGAATATATGAAGTTGAAATAATCGGTAACGGACATTACCTCTTCTTTGAAGCGCCTCTTTGAAACCTACTCTTAGGGCACTAAAATTGGTCTTTGAAGACGACCAGGTCCTCTAGGATGTTTCTAGGGAAGTTGAGAAGAGAATTTGGTAGGGTTTTTCCAAGCATGAAGGCTCAAAGTGGTTTGAGGAAGAGAAGGAGGAGGTGCCCCTTTATAAGGGAGGAGAGGTGCACATTTGGTAATATAAGAAATATTAGTTAATATTAAATCCCAAACCCACATAAAAACATCCAAAATGACTCATATCCTAATATTATATGATATAGGGTTGTAATATCATCATCCAATAAAATATAGACATGATATGAATTTATTTTAAACATTATCAACTTGATTAATCCTTATTTAATCAATTTAATTTTATTTGTGGTAATAACATTTTAAATATTAAATTATAACAAATAATTACTTATTTGTTGTGAATTTTCCATAATTAGATACTTTATAAAATTTTATACCATATATATTTAAATTTATAATTTTTAAATATTTTTGTGATTTTTAAACAATTTTATAATATGTTATTTTTATAAAATAACAATAGTGTCAATTTTGACACTATTTATTTATTTGAATTTAAATAATATATACAGAATATATGTTCAAACTAAAAGCTTTAATAGATGTATAAAAGGTCATATGTATCTAGAAAATTATTGGATCACATTAAATAGTTCATATAATATTAATTTTATTATTTTTTTAAAAAATTTATTTGGTTTTATCTCTTAATAAAATAATTACTACAACATTTTTGTATAATTATTTAATATAAATATTTTTTTCATAAATATTAAAAATAAAATCTTATTATGAAGATAAATCTATTAAATTTCATAATATTACATTTACTCAAATTTATAATCATAAAATCACAATATTTGAATTGTTATATTTATTAAATTATGAAGGTGAAAACATTGGCATCATTTAAAATAAAATAATATAAGTGTCATAATCACTTTTATAAGATTCCAAACGGGTATATATTAGGTCCTTGGATGATTATGGTGTATATATACACTACCAATATGTTCTGGTCAGGTTTGTGTGTCTTGTAATTGGTATTATTATTTCAATAAAAACTATATTACTGATTTTTCACTTAATAAATAATTTTTGCATCATTAATAATATCACCATTAATGACAATTATTTAATCCCTAAAAATTATAAATAAATTATCACGATGTATACAATTTTATTAGATTTCTGGATACTATTCATGTTTGATGTGTTATGATGTTTATAATGAAATTAAAATTATTATACTTATAGGATTTAAGAGAGTGACATGTTGTCACTTTCATTGGATTTAATAACAATTAAATTATTTTCTTGGTCAAAAGTCCATAAAATGAATCTAATCCGACCCTTAGGTGATATGGGTATACTTTTAGTCATCCAATAGAATTTTTTCATGTGTTAGGGTAATTTTATAATATTATATTTACCCTTAATTATATGATTTACCTTTAACTATAGTAAATAAAATTTACCGTAGTTACTATTCACAATGCCCAAAAATAAAAAGTAGCTTATTAATATAATTTGGACCCACTGATTCCAAATATGGAATCTCTTTTTCCAAATTCAATACAAAAAAGTTTCAGAAATTAAATTAAAATTAATCCCGTCGTCGAAAGAAAATGGTTTTTTCTTTAAAACATTGCACAAGATTGAATTGATTAAACCTATGAATTCAAGGTAAAATCAATGACAATTACATACATTATATTAAATGGTAAAAATATATTCTATTTATACTTTAAAACCGTTAATTATTATAATTTAACTATATAAATTTTTACGTTGAAAAAAGTTGTTTTTAATTAAAATATATCGTGTTTTTACTATTCATTAAAATATGAAAGTTATCAGAAAAATATCAAAACTTTATCCAATATAAATTTTTATATCCTGATTCAAAATTATAATTTTATTTTGTAAAAATTAACTTATAAACATGTCAAAAACTAGATTTAATGTGGTTGCGCAATCAAAAGGTGGCAAAACTGCATTTTTGAAAAATACATATTTTACTGGAAAAATTTATTTTGTTCTCATAACATGTTCTAGAAAATGTGTAAGATGAATAATAATGTTATAAAATTCAAAATTTAGTTAATACTATTCATAATGGCTAGTTCATAATAATATTATAATAATATATCGTTGTTTAGTAAAACCCTGTATTGTGTACAACACACGCTATCGACGAAGGTCGCGATTGCATGTAATGCAAGCCAAGTTTGGGTTGTGTGTTGTACAAGACTCCTTTTTTGTTTCATAAAACATAATCCAACCGTTTTTCATTTATACATTGAATATATATATATATATACACTCAATGATGCGTAGAATGACTATTATCCAAAGAACATGAAATTGTGTGTAACACAATCTATGAATAGTGTTGTTTATACTGCAAGCTAATACGGTGTGGCGTATAGCACAAGATAATCTTGTTGTAGCTTAAAACACAAGACATCAATGAAATTAAATGAATATTTTTCATAAAAGCTCGGGTTGTTACATTCTACCCCCCTTAAAATAAATTTCTTCCTCGAAATTCGGTGTGGTTATAAATGGTTTACTACTCGAAAGTTTCTTTAATAGAAACCCACATCGTAAAAAGGAATACCAAAACATGGCTTCAAAAACTATAGTATGAAACGTAATGGTTACCCAAATTAACTCATCATTGGGTTTCCATGTAGGATAACATAGGTGAAAATTTGGATATGGAAGAAAAATATAACCATCACGTTATGATGGAGAGTGGTAGAGAACATGGTTATGAAAAAGCCATCAATCACAAATCCATAGATTTGTGATGATCTAAGGTACCATCTGATTAATTGGATATAAGAGCACTAGGACAACATTTTTGGTCTTCAATATCATTTCCCTAAAGATGAAAATTTTGAATTAGATGAAACACTTGATTGATTTTGGCACAATCTCGCTATTATTCGTGCTTTGAACAATTTCCACTTCATCTCTTAAAAAAATGAAGTTGAATTTGTTATTCATGAAGAGTTAGAAAATAATGTTATAGAATGATGGGTCATTCCATCTGTTTCAAGCCAAATTTATCAAATATACATAAGTCCATCTATGGTTAGGTTAATCATATACGATTCCAAAAATGAACTTATACTTCATATATAATACCGCTTAATAAAATAAAACTAGTTTCTACTAACCAGGGACTTCCTCTAGGACCGTGGTTGGTGATAAAGGCTAGTCGCACTTCGGTTGTGGGTTCGATTCCCACATCCTTGTCTGACGTGAGGGGATGTCGCCGGTCCTACAGGTTTTCCTTTCTCTAAAACTACCTTACTATATTAATATCGAAAAAAGGTTCCATCCTTAAACAAAACTAACTTGTGTCCAACATAATCCATTCCAATATTTAAGCTTATCTAAAATACTTCAGTCCAAGATCATAGTACAACGAAAACAATTACTAGAATGGTTATCTACCAAGAATGTGAATACAAGCATTTATCCCACATATATCATAAGATATATCTTGTTGGTTGCATTCCAAACACATGAATACCTTAGTCATATATTCTCTTCAAACATAAATTACCATATAACCTTAGTGAAAACATGAATACTATAAAAAGGAAACTCTTTCCAAAATCCCAAAAAGTCTATATAATCAAACCATAATATCACTTAGTCCTTATATCAGTGATGAGATCATGAATATAATCAATCATCTCAATATCTTCTTATCCCTTCATTATGCGCATATCATATACTTTCCAAAAATACTAGTACCATTCATCACACACTTTCAAAACTTAAGGAAAGACAACAGTGTAACAATCCTTAGATGTCTCTTTATTCCATAGTACCATGAGATTACTTATACAACATTACACTTGATAAACATGTAATCATTCCACAACCTTCTTAAACCATTGACCGAGCTTCAACAATTCTTTCATCTCACATATCATTTGTAGTCTCTTCAACATCATCAACATAAATATTACCCATACGACCATACTTAATCTCTTCATGATACAATCCTTTAGGGAATTGGTTTGCATAATGCCCGTACATTTAACATTTAAAACATTTAACCATTGTTGATGTCGTAGCAATACCATTATCCTCATCCATGGTGTTAATTGAACCTTTTAATTTTCACTTAATGGCTTGATGTCCTTATTTTCCACACCCAAAGCATATTCCAGTTCCTTTGAAACATTCTCCTTGATGCCTATTCCCACATGATTTACATAGGGGAAACTGAACTTTCATTCCTCTATGATCATCAGGAAACTACATCATTCTCTTATTAGTAGAGTCAGGAAACTGACCAAATTTGAGTTTATTGATCATATTATGAGATTGCTGAATCAGCATAATAATGATATTTGGACTTCCAAATCCAATTTCATTTTGTTTCTCAAGAAGAATATCAATCCTTTGTTCGTCCTATCGTCCATTATCATGAATCTTCCTGTTTCCAGCCATTTTCTAAAACCCAAAAGAATAGTGTGAGAGGAAAAAATCATGCTAGGGAAAACAACATAGTAAAGGGGGAGTACCCTCAATATATAACATATTAGGTTAGATTATAATACCATTACCGTAGTTCTAGGACTATATCCTATATGTATACTTATCCTTATGGACATCCCTAGACATACCTTAGAAATATCTCTAGGGATCCCACTAACGTTTTCGCATCCTAGTTTCCAAAGGTTAACTAAACCTTTCCTCTGATACCAACTGTAGAGAACCAAATCTTGACGTACATGGAAATTACATTACTTTTGCGGAATACTTATTATATAACAAAAATAGACACACAAGGACCGTAATAGTTTAGTGTCTTTGGAAACTTGCAACGTAATCTTCTAATCGTGGTGAATGATTTTCAACATCTCCGCTAAAGATCTTTCACTTTTTGTTTCCTTACCTAAAACCTTTCTTTTAATCCTAGGGGAAAATAAAACATAAAAAGGGTGAGCTCAAATGCTCAGTAAGGGTAAGCATGGATAAAATAAAACATACCATATGTATTTGAACTTAAAAACATGAACATAATGTTTAAACATAAAAATCATGAGCAAAGACATAAATCGTGGAAGTACATAAGGCATAGATCATAATGGAACACAAATCATGATAAAATATCAAGGGAATAAAACATGTAATAGTGGAATCCATTAAGCACATGCAATGATTTCCATAGTATCCAAGGCATTGCTTCCAAGACCATCTTAGTGGACAAAGTCCCTTTGTGAATCGAGTTCATTCCTCATTCTAGTCCTGTAATACTGAACTAGATTAACATACCGTTCCAGCCATCTATATCTCATGAGATATAAATCTTTACCCAAATAATTGGAGGGATATATAGGTACCACTCATCTCATAATGAAATCATTCTTACTTGTGCCACAAAATAAACATACATCATTCATAATAACCCAATAAATAAAATGGGTTTCATAAACATCATCCCATCATCACATAATCCATATAAAAGAAATGGATATCATTTCATTATAAGAAAAGTTAAACCATGTAAATCATAGAGACATTATACTTGAAACATATGAAACAATGTAATCTTAGATGAAAAATGGTTTTGATAAAACACTTGAAATGAATTCTTGAGGAAAATATCCTTTCTTCATCAAAATCAATTTCTTTTCACAAAATGTCATGCAATTTTAAAAGAAGGATATTTTTTTGAAAATAGTCATGAAATATTTTGGAGGAAGCTTCATGAAAATAAGGCTTTATAAAACCATAAAAATCCTTTCATGGCGTATACGTTAAAAAATATTCTTCTCATACTTTTATCGGAAAAGTCAAAAAGTACCTCGTAACGTAAACAAAAGAATGATTCCTTACATACCATGTAGTAAAAGTCAAAAATGGGTAAAATGACTTTAAACATGCATGAATAAACTTTTATAAAACATGTACATTGATGATAGCAATAACCCCAGTAAACACTTACAAATAAGCAATCTCGGATAAAAATGAGATTTGCAAATTTATCCCTTACCTTAGGTCCTATATGCTTCGTACGTATCCAAACTTCCTGTATAATGATTTAAATAATGTCATTGACTTATTAAAGAATCATATTCATTGTTATTATATCATATGTGGTTCACTTATGACATTATATTACCCGTTCATTTTTAAATTCATGTTAATGTAGCGTTTTGGGTAAAATTGTTTCATTTGTCGTTCGTGTTTTAAGTTGTAATTATTCATATGATTACATAGATCATGATTAATTACATCCAGAATGTAAAAAATGATTTATATATAATATATATTCAGAATATATATATAATGGATCGATAATTGGAAAGAAATACACCGTTCATGGAGACGGTAGGCCATACGTACGCATAAACCCTATTTTCGTTTCCTTATTGAATTGAATGGAATTAAGTAGATGACATAAATATATATATACATAAATCTAGTAGAATTATTATGTAATATATTTTATGATTACATGTTATATATACTTTATAATAATTCTGGAATGGTTATCATGGAGAGTGAATCTCATCGGGTCGTGGAGACGTTATTCCGTACGTAAGCACGAGCGATGATATCATTCCCATGATCGTCGAATTGTATTAAAGTGTGTGTATATTACAGAATCAATATCACTTTACAATAATAATATATATTCATTACTTTCACCATTATACCCATCCATATAAGGTTGTGGTGGAAAATAGATTACACCACGGCATTGAGATGGTATTCCGTACGTACACACGCGCGGTGATTTTGTTTTCTGTAGGATGGATAGATGGTGAAATAGGGTTGTTTCATACTTATAATACCATATCATTATATTAGTTATACTGATGTTATTACTTCATAATGAAAAAAATAAATAATAATAAGTGGAGAAGAAGAAATAACGTTGAAAGAATCGGTAATGGACATTACTTCTTCTTTGAAGCGCCTCTTTAAAACCTACTCTTAGGGAACTAACATTGGTCTTTGAAGAAGACCAGTACCTCTAGGATGTTTCTATGGAAGTGGAGAAGAGAATTTGGCAGGGGTTGGCCGAGATTGAAATCTCAATGTGGTGTGAGGAAGAGAGGGAGGAGGTGCCCTTTTATAAGGGAGGAGAGGGGCACCTTTGGAAATATAAGAAATATTAGTTTATATTAAATCCCAAACCCACATAAAAACATCCAAAATGACTCATATCCGATGCTTAGATGAGATAGGGTATTTATCTCATCATGTAATAAAATTTAGACATGTTAGGAATTTATTTTAAACATTATCAACTTGATTTATCCTTATTTAATCAATTTAATTTTATTTCTGGTAATAACGTTCTAAATTTTAAATTATAACAAATATTTCCTTATTTGTTGTGAATTGTCCATAGTTTGATACCTTATAAAATTTTATACCATATAAATTTAAATTTATAATTTTTAAATATTTTTGTGATTTTAAACAATTTTATAATCTACTATTTTTATAAAATAACAATAGTGTCAATATTAACACTATTAATTTATTTGAATTTAAATAATATATACATAAGATATGTTCTAACTAAAATCATTAATTGATTCATAAAAGGTCATATGTATCTAGAAAATTTTTGGAGCACATTAAATAGTTCATATAATCTTTATTTTATTATTTTTAAAACCATTTATTTGGTTTATCTCTTAATAATATAATTACTAAAACATTTTTGTATAATAATATAATATACTTATTTGTTGCATAAAAATTAAAAATAAAATCCAATGATGAAGATAGATCTATTACCTTTCACATTAATACTATTAATCGAATTTATCATCTTAAAATCACAATATTTAAATTGTTATATTTATTAAATTATGAAGGTGACAACTTTGGAATCATTAAAAATAAAATAATATAAGTTTCATAATCACTTTTATAAGACTCCAAACGGTTATATATTAGTCCATTGGATGATTATGGTGTATATATACACTACCAATAAGTTTCGGTTAGGTTTGTGGGTCTTTTAATGAGTATTATTATTCCAATAAAAACTATATTACTGATTTTTCCCTTAATAAATAATTTCTCTATCATTAATGTATCACCATTAATGACAATTATATAATGCATAAAAATTCTAAATAAAGTATAATGATGTATATAATTTTATTATCTTTCTGGAGACAATTCATGTTCGATGTTTTATGTTGTCTATCACTAAATTAAAATTATTATACTTATAAGATTTAAGAGAGTGACATGTTGTCACTTTCTTTGGTTTTTATAACAATTAAATTATTTTCATGGACAAAAGTCCATAAAATGAATCTAATTAGACCCTTAGATGATATGGATATAATTTTAGTCATCCAATATAATTTTTTCAAGTGTTAGGGTAATTTTATAATATTATATTTACCCTTAATTACCCGATTTACCTTTAACTATGGTAAATAATATTTACCGTAGTTACTATTCATAATGCCCAAAAATAAAAAGTAGCTTATTAAAATAATTTTTACCCACTGATTCAAAATATGGAATCTATTTTTCCATATTCAATACACAAAAGTTTCAGAAATTAAATTAAAATTAATCCCCTTGTCGAAAGAATACTCGTTTTTCTTTAAAACATTGCAATGGATTGAATTGATTTATCATGCGAATTCAAGGTAAAATAAATTCTAATGACATACATTATAATAAATGGTAAAAATATATTATATTTATACTTTAAAACCATTCAATATTATAATTTATCTATATAAATTATTACAATGAAAAAAATTGTTTTTAATTAAAATATAGCGTGTTTTTACTATTCATTAAAATATGAAAGTTATCAGAAAAATATAAAAACATTATCCAATGTAAGTTTTTATATCCTGATTCAAAATTATAATTTTATTTTGTAAAATTGAACTTATAAACATGTCAAAAAACTATATTTAAGGTGGGTGTGCCATCAGAAGGGGAAAACTGCATTTTTGAAATATACATATTTTACATGAAAAATTTATTTTGTTCTTATACCATGTTATAAAAAATGTGTAAGATGAATAATAATGTTATAAAATTCAAACATTTGTTAATACTATTCATAATGGCTAGTTCATATTAATATTATAATAATATATCGTTGTTTAGTAAAACTCGGTATTGCGTACGACACATGCTATCGAGGAAGGTCGTGATTGCGTGTAAGGCAAGCCAAGTTAGGGTTGAGTGTTGTGCAAGACTCCTTTGTTGTTTCATATAACATAATACAACAATTTTTCATTTATACATTGAATATATATATATATACACTCAATGTTGCATAGAATGACTACTATCAAACGAACATGAAATTGTGTGTAACACAATTTAAAAATAGTGTTGTGTATATTGAAAGCTAATACGGTGGTGCGTATAGCACAAGATAATCTTGATGTTGCTTACAACACAAGACATCAATAAAATTAAAAGAATATTTTTCATAAAATCTCAGGGTGTTACAGAAGTTCCCCATAATTTCATATTTTGAAAGATCAATCATCGCAAAGAATCCTCATGGAGAATTGATTCATTCTATTGTCGAATTAAAAAATAACCATATTTAGACATGATTAGTTATTTAAGAGATATAGATTATAGTTATTGGATGATTTCCTGTAATTATTTACTGATCATAATGATCCATGACTAGGGATGTATGGGATTGTTTTCAAGTAATGATAACCATTATTTACTAGGATAGTTGTCCCATTTTAATAGTTTGAAGTGTGTAGATTAGCAGAGAATGAGGTATTATTTTAAGTTTGATAAATGAAAAATATGATAGAATTTATTCAAAAACTGTTCTAGATTACCAAATATACAACACAAAGGTATATCATATGATTATCAAGGTGTAATTATAACTGATACTTTCCTTTTAATTAATGATAATATCTTATAGAGTTAACTTGAAATGGTATGATGTGAATATATAATACTAAATAGAATTATCGAGGGTGTACAATCCTATTGATGTTCATCATGAATATTTTATGGCATTGGATAAGGGACTTTAGAACAATGAGGTAAAAGATTGTTTCAGTTTATTCTATATGTAAATAGGGGATAAAATAATCATCCATAGATACTATATTGTACATAACGGGGATATTAGTTTGTGTTATTCTATATTATATGCTTCGATCTATTCAAAAACGATATCATATAAGTTTTAATCCATGGTCTTGATAGATAATGATAAATTGGAATAAGCATGTTTGGGTTGTTTTTTATAAATCCATTTTACCTCTAAAGTGATGATAATAAGATGGAATCAATGGGTATTGAAATTAGTTATTCAAAATGAAAATTTATATAAAGATTTAATTCCTATTAAATAGACTATAAGAAATAAATATTCAGTAAATCCATGAATTGTTTCATATCAATTTGTATATTATTCATCTGACGAGGATGTGCAAGAGGAATGAGAATAAAAATTGTAACAATTTGTGTTTGTCTTTGTAGGATAAGGAAGCAATGTAGATATTATCAAAAACCCAAATTTATCATATGGATACGAATTTCCAACAATTTATCTTCTAATTAGAGAGAGTATGTTAAAATATGTAGATGAATATGATAAGATATAAGTCTCGAATAATGAAGAAGTTGAATAATAATAATATTATTTCTCAAATTGGGTAGTTGTTTTATCTAATGATTATAAAATAGTTGATGGTTATAATTTTAATATAGATAATTGATAAAATGTGGATATCTAGAATGATAATGAATATTTTTAAAATTAAATGAATATTCCTAGTCATATTCAGTTGGTTTTTTTGAGGATAAAAAATATGTTCTTAGTGATGTTCAATCCAACTTAAAATGTCAAAAAAAATTTATTCATAGTGTTTAAATTAAAGATCATGTTGATGATACACCTACTATTTGGGAATACATAACAACCACTATGGGGGTTAATTCCATAAGATGTATAAAACATGGACATTACTACATAAAGTCAGATGAATACAGAGGAATTAATGATGATCACACTAGTCTACAAATGTATGGTAGATCTTGTTTCATAGTTATTTAAATAGATCCTAATGGATATAAGATTTAGAAGATTTATAATGCAGGGAAATTTCATGACATCACTATTTTTATACCTTCAATAGAACGTAATTTTAGAGAATCCACTCATTCTATCTCAAATAATATTCCTTCTCCAGTTCCTACTCCTTTTCCTTCACACGATGGTACTAAGGATGATTTAGAAGAAATCAAAGTGAGTATTATTTTTTATTTTAGGTGAGTTCATATACTATAATCACCTAGAGATTCCTAGATTCTGGAACTGAATACAAAACATATCATTAGGCCAGTTATCTTCTACATTCATCCCATGTTGATAATGAAGATTGAAGAAGCTGAGATTTAGAATAAGAGAAATTCTATATGAGATGAAAGCAATGAATTTTATTCTGATGGATATGGTATCAATTTTTAATGTTGGTCAGACTTCCCTTCTTGATAGTTATGAAACCTATCATCCAACAATTACTTCATATTCCACTACTCCACTTCTTACATAATCTATTGACTCTCAGATGGCCAGAGCTATTATAAGGGAGGTGTAGCATGAAATAATTGGTGATATCAATACATTACATCAAAAATAACTATGGGAGATTGAGCTACAAGGATATTATTTATATAAATTCTTATTTTAGAATATTGAATTTATCTTGAAGTGATAAATCTAATATCACTAATTAAATCAAATAATATTTTTCCACACATTGTATTAAGATGAAGATAAATATTTATCTAAAATTAATTTTTGAGAATTTTAAGATTCTTCATGGGACTATGCCATTAAAATGGAAGGAATAATATATTAATGTTTTCCCCTACACTAAACATATATAGGGACGATAATAAGGTATTTTTCAACATGGTCGGGAGATGTCGAAATATAATAATGTATTTTTTAAATTTTTTGAATCCATTTTTAAATTTCTATTTGACTATAGTGGTCATTATAGATTCCATTACTATGCATATTATTACTTATTGACCACATTATTCACCCCTTCCTCCTGATTTTCATTATTTTATCATGTCACCTCACAGAATTTTTCAGAATCATAGGCTAGTTGTGATCAACGAGCTTCCTCAGACTACCTCTACATTCTAAATCTCTTCCATGTTTCCTATTATCTTTGAAAAAAATGAAATTATATATTTGTACCTTCATCTCATTTAGATCATATTTATTTCAACATGGATTATCCTTTAATAGTTATTTCATTTTCATTTGTATTATTTCTGTAGATGTATTCTAATTACATTACTGTCTATTGAATCTTTATTATCCTTAATATTTCTCTATTTACGTGTATTTTTTAAATATATTATTAGTAATAAAAAAGGAAGAGTATTTGTGATTGAAATTTCATGATTTTGATAATATCATTACATTCCTTTATTTTATCAATTCAGATGTCAAGTAGATCATATTATATGTTCATCATTGCCTGTTTTATTTTCATGTAAATTTTTATTATATGACATGATTTTTCATCATCAAAAAGGAGTATATTTTTTGAACCACATTATTTTAATGATAAAAAATCATGTTTGTTATATTTATAATAAGATTAATGTTTTCTGATAGAACAAAATTTTATGAATAAACATTCCTATGTATATATATTTTCCATTAGTTATTATGATCACCTAAAAGTTCAAAGTGATCTACATTTGGATATTAAAATCTAATATTATTTTAACAAGATATAATATTGGAAGAAATATAACACTAGACTTGGCTATTGTTGGATCTACTATTGAGTAAATAATCTATAACTTAAAAAAAATATCTACTAGTTTACTTCATTTTCCCCTAACTGGTATACAATCAGACTCTACCAATAGAGCATCTACCTCCTGTTATATCCAATTCCAGATTTAATCTATTACCATTTAGATCTACTTTAAAATTTAATGCACTTCCAATCAGTAATACATCAAGAGTTAATCTACCATAAGAACATATGTAATTAATAAACATATCTAAAAATATATTATATCTAATGAAAAATATATCTACCACTATATCAGATTACCTACTACTGATAGATCTACCTGTTGATCATTCTTCTATCTGATGAAAATTACTTGTAGTCAGATATATATCTGGTAAGATTAAATTTATGTTCTAAATATCATTATAATTTAATTCCTAAAACTTCTATTTTTTGGGAGTTAATGAATTCTTGATAAACATAGATTTTTTATTAATTTTTTCTAAACCACTCCTAGGGTAAATTGAAGGAAATGTTAGAGTTTCTTGACTTAGTCCCCAGCAAGATGACCAATGATATATTTATAATTAGTCATAAAAATTTCATTGGATCCATATAGCAATGTTTACATGATATTTTACTAATGTGTAATATAGTTAAATACCTGTGGTTGTGGAAGTGTGTAATGTAATGAAAAAAATAACCATTATATGTTGTATAGAAGAATAAATCCTAACAAACATGTGTTGTAGTTTTTTTAGAAAATCTATAGGCTAAAAATAAAATTAATTTTCAATTATCTATTATAATTTTTTCCTATTTGAACAATATTTTAATGCTCATCATAATGAAACATATCATGATGTTTCAATACAATAAGATTTTTTAATTCAGAAAAAACAATTCAATAATATCAACTTGTTTTCTCACACTATGGATTATTTATATTTGATATGTGTGTTGTTTTACCCGGTTTATATGAAAAAAATTTAATCTTATACATTTCATTTTCAATTTTATTATTATACCCATATAAATAGTTTAATATATTAGGTTTTACCCATATATTTTGATCATCCCATGATAATTGTGTATGAATATGTGTTCTCGGTTATTTTTATCTATTGTTGATTGAAAATCCTATTCTAGTTTGTTGTTAAGGTTTACAGTTTAATAAACATATTAGTATCACATGATTTCCAATTGTATGGGATTATGTCTTCTCTTGGTATTGAACCGAAATTTTTATTCCAATTTTATCATATTTCAACGGTAAAAATGTATCTATTTTTTAATATATGAAACAAAATTATACATTGATTGTTAGTATTAACAACTGTTTATTTTAAGTGTATGATTTATTAGTACAGTTCCTAAAATTAATTTCATTTCAAATTTTTTATTAAATGATGCATCATCACTAATTGTGAATTTTTTTTAAATAACAAATGTATATAATTCAACTATTATGATTAAATGAGTTTTTTAATTTATATTAGAGATTTAATTTTAAATTTCTTTAACGAAAGATTTAATAGGGTCTCAATTAACCCCAATCATGAGTCACTCACCCCACACAACACTTTTTTCTAATGATTTCAATTTTGTTATATTATATAGGAATTTTTCATCCTTTTTATATTAATTTTCCCTAATATGTTGTTGTCAGGGTGTGGAAGAACATCCATAGGTGCTTCATCGAGGTTCTAGTTAGGGAGTGAAAAATGATAAGTATTTTATAACATATTCCTTTTCACAGTTAATGATATTTTCTTTTTAGTCATCGAAATAAATATAATTAAGTTATTATTAATTATTTGGAATTCATTTCCTTGATATTGAAATTGATGGAGACTGATGGAGACTGAATAGACATAAAAAAATAAGAAATATTTGTTAATATTTTCTGGTATGATTCTTAGAGTCATTTGAGGTAGCTGGTTCTATGTAAATGAAAATAATGATTATGATTAGATTATTTGTTTGTGATATGTGGTCATGAAACTCTTAGGTGGTTAACCATGAGATTAATTTAACACTTAAAAAACATAATCCTAAAACCATAAAGAATTTTAAATTAAATATTTAATTCAATTAAAACATGGTAACAAGATTCTCGGTTAGAATTTTATGAATTCCTCATATTAAATATTAAAATTAATACACATACAGAACTAACATAGTCCCAGGGTTATATTAGACCTTATGTTTTTTCTTACAGGATGACCATATATGGTCGAGGCTTAATTGGTTATTTATTTACGGTATAATTTTATTTATAATTATCTCAATAAATTTTGATAAATTTATCATTGTGTATAGACAGTGAAACCTATGTTCACATTTGATTATATAATGTGTCTATGTGTGTGTGTAGCTATGAGGTCAGAGTAGTTTATGGATCACATGGTGTGTCTATGTTTTCCATGATACTACGTTTTATGGTTAATCACATGATATGTGAGTGTATCCCATTAGATGTATTTTAATGTTTGATCTCATGATGTATGTGTGTTTCCTTGTGGATATATGCTTGATGTTTGACTACACGTTGATTCCTAAAAGTAATATATACACAATGATGTGATATGTTGTTTGATATTTCATTATATATATATAAATGACATGATATTTATCTCTTATCTTTTAACTATTTATTGCATGTGATGTTCCATTATATTTCACAGGTTTAGCGATATGTATTATCCCAAATAAGAGAGATGCAGAAACCCTTTTTCCAGAAAGAACATGGAATATCCCTTCAAGAGGGATGAATCAATGTGTTTGGGACTATATCATCAAAGGGGGGTGTGTGAGACAAGGATGGTTGTTGATTGATCCACATATACTATCCCTCTCAAAAGGGATGCCCCAAATAATTAGTCATCAGGTATATGAACTACCCCGTCCTACAAGATATGATAATTTTTTTACAATATCTTTAAGGTAGGGATGTCTCAGAGGTGCCTAGGAGAAATTATTTTGGAATTTATTTGAAGAAGGTATGATAATAGTCCATTTTGGTGTGGGAAGCACATGATCCCGTAATATATAGAAATTTTTTATTGTTTTCTTCTTATGGATTATATTATATGCTCACATAGTTATGTTTTTTGAATTTATTTTCAACCTAGATATTATAATCATATGAATATACACTATATTAACTATCCATTCACAAATCCCCATTTCTCATTTCATTCATACATTAAAAACACTTTTCTCTGGAGGCCATTAAACATGGGTACCCTAGAAACTGATAATTAATTGTTGTGTATTATGGGTTGAGTATAGATTAATATCATATAGAAGGATATCTCACTATGTGTTATGGGACCAATATATTATTTGACTGGGAGTGGGAGGGAATCACAATTACTTTTATCTTTTCTATTAATTATGTCATCAGCCTAATGGGATGTAGATGACTAGTTTACAATTTGTAATTTTGAGTCTATATTTTAAATTTTTGTATATTACTAATAGTTTGATATTTTTCTCCTCTAAAAATGATCAACAAACAATTACATGTTTTTTTATTTCTTTTATAGTATTTATATAATTGATGGTATAGTCTCTTATAGTTTCCCTTGATTCTATCATTACTACTCTATTGCCTTGGGAGTATGTGGTGGTACACCTATGGTCATTGGGAATTTCAGCACTGACCATGGTATTCTGTATGGGATGTTCTATTCACACAGTTGGTGCACGGTCTTAGTGATTGTGAAAAGAATCTATTCACGTGTTAATATTTATTTTAAATTTTAAATATTTTTTAAAAAACACATAGGTCATATCATAAGGAAAAATTATATTATTATCATGTAATTTTTTATATTATTTTGTTTAAATAATATTTATGTTTTATATATTTAAAATATTTATGTTTATAAAATAAATTTTTGAAAGGAAATTTAAAATATTAATTAATAATAAATTAATTATAGACATTTTTTTGTGATTTCATAAGTGTTGAATATAATGTTGTCATTTTTTATTTTTTTAATTCAATTTGTTTCGATGGATGATATTGTTCAAACTAAAGGGAATAATAGAACCATGGTAGAATATTATTAATAAAATAGCGTAGTTATTTTGAAAAAAATCAATTTTAAAAAATGAAATATAACCCTCACTGTTTATTTGGTTTTCATTAGACATCATGGGTGGAAGGTGAGAGCTACGCTTCCCTTCAGTATTATCTACATCCCATAATAGGATTTTTTTGAATCACTCTGAATTATATCATATCCTTTTACTATCATTGTATATATCCCATATACTACTTCTAAATTCTATAATCTATATAATTTTCTTTCTAATCATGTATTAGTGTGTATTTGGGGATTTTTTATTCCACAGAAGAACACATGAATCCCATATGTCATTGGTTATTTTATAAAAGTGGATACTCTGAAATACCTCTAACATTCAACTAGGCGTGGTGTTAACACTTATGGTTTATCAATATGTTACTCATTCCTACAGAATATTTCCTGTTATATAAATCATGGTTGTTTAGTTTTCTAAAATAACATTATATATATATGATAAAGGACGATGTTATGACTATAACACCTATTAGAAATGGTTGATAGTCTATAAAAGAAACTATCCTAAATATAACTCCATATCATTTGGAACTATAAAGGATTGATTAATTTATCATTATTTTTCTAGTGGTATGATGTTTATATTGATTTTGTTTTCTAGAGTTATAAATTACTATTTTATATTATTCATATTGATGGATATTCTATGTTTAAATGGTTTATATAATATTATATTCATTTGATGTCCATTACATATTCAGTGTAATTATTATAAAAGATTTTCATGGTTTCAAATGAAATTAAAAAAATGCAAAATGGAAAAATATACTATTTTATTATATAAAATATTTAATATCATTATTTTTTAAAATTATAAAATATTTCATCTCATTAAAATATTCATACCCCACACACCATCATTTTCATTCAATTTACTATTCATTTTACAAGGAATGATCCTCATGATTTCATCCTTAATGGCTATGTGACCCATATATTTCATATATATATATATATATTTAGTATGTCTTATTCAATTAATATTAAATAAACAACAATAGAATCAATGATTGAACAATATATTTTTAGTGTCTTTGGAAACATTGATATTTAAATAACTTATTTATAAAAGTTATATTTTTTCTCCCACTTAGTAATTCACAATTTTGAACATTGTTTGTCTCATTAGATTAAAATAGTTCTCTATGCTGTGCAAAAAATAAAACCTCACAATTTGTCATCTTATATTCTAAAAAAGGGTAAAAAAGAGATCTCAATGATCAATTATTCATAATAAATAAATAAAGGGCATATCAAAAATACTATAACCATTGAATTGTCACACTTGAGAATTCATAGATCATAAAATTGATTCATTTCATAAATCTTGACAGTTCAGTAAACAAAAATATTTCTGGGATTAAAGATCATAAGACATGTAAAAAAGGATATCATATGATTTTTTCATAAATGAGCGGAAAAAATTTTGTTATAACATAATCATAAAAAGATATATTTTGGATACCCACAAAAACAATCCCAGTATATTAGGAATTAGATAACACACTATATAACTTCTTTAGACTTTTGAGAACCTCCCGTATCTCAAAAATTGGGCTTAGGATAACCTCCCATGAATCTCATTTAGGTTTTGGATAACCTCATGTGTATCATATAGTTTTCAAAGTATTAATATCTAACAAATTCAATAGAAATTTTTAAAATTCATACCACACCCCTCAAATATTCATAAATCTAGTCATTTGTATACCACAATATCATCATAACATTAACCATAACCTAAGACATTAAAAATAAAATTGTTTTCATTGATATTTATCATCATAATCATAAAATGTCTAGAGAAAGAATAAATATGGTATCATTCAATCATATCCCTAGAAAATTCTAATTAACATAAAAAGATGATATAAATGATGAATATTCATATATATGAGCACATTAATATTTCTGGAAGAATATACCTTTGAAATGTTTAGATCACATATGAAAATATAAAAAATTTCTCTAAATAAATAAATAAACTTCTTAGAAAAATATCCTTGGAAACAAGGAATGGAATCATCAATGCATTGAGTGATTATAACGGTTGGAAAATCCATTCATATTGTCTATGTGAACACAATTACTCCATTACCATTTTCAAAAAAATTAAAATTTCAACAATCATGAAATCAAAATAATCATTTATTGAAATTATTTTTAAAAAAAGTCAAATGCAACACCCCAATCTAGGATACCCTTTACATACTATCTCAGTCAGTGGGCCACTGGGACTTATGAATGCCTCCCCAAACACCAAATGATACTGAGTAGTAGGGAGAGTCTGATTAGGTTTCTTGAGGGTGATTATATCCCTTGGTCAAGATAATATTAATTGCAATATAATAGTAAAACACTACATATTTTGATATACCAAACTTAGTGGAAGAAATAATAAAAAACATATTTACAAAATACAAAGAAATAATACCATCTCTAGATAAAAACATGTGTTAAAAAAATCATATAATAGACCTGAATGATCACCCATGGATGATCATATAATAATTTACTCAAAATACCCTATAATAACTCTGGCTCTATGCAAAGAACTATCATGGTTTATATTCCATCCATCACAAGTAACTGCATTCTAGATCAATATATTTTAGAGCATGGACTTGGTCCCTGACATGATCTCAACACTATAAATTCTACCTACAACCAATTGGGATCATGTAGGGTTTGAGTATGAAATTACTTCTCCACCACCATTCTATTCCTATCATACATTCATAATTATACATTATTTGTATACATAATTGATGAGCCACAATTCACATACGATAATAAAAAATGACCCCACTTGATTTCAAAAGCCACTAATGAGTATTTTACCTGCACTGAACATTACTAGAAAATTTGATGATGTATCACTAGTAAATCATACTATAAGGACCTTGGTATATCATCGACAAATGTGTTAACTAACACATTATACCAAACAATACCACAAGCATCCTCTCATTGACTACAATATGCACTCTAATAGAACAATGGAAAAACCATCACAAGTACCATGGAATTAATTTTAAAAGACTCTATTTGAAAAATAATATGATGTCCCATGGAATGTTTATACACACATTAATATAAATAATGAATCACCATCATCTCAATTTCCTAACATCATGGGTAATATAGATATCCATCCTCTAATGAATAATAAATCACATTTTTTTAAATATCTTATTGTCCCAAGGTACAACGATATCCATCCCTAAATAATTCCAATCCATCAGTCATAATTACAACATCAATCCTCAGTCCACAACTGATAGTCTCATGCACCATCGAATATGGATTTCCATAGAGAGATCCTCCTCTATAAGATACGGTCAACACCATCCCCTTATCCGATATAACTATGGTGGTATTACCTAACAATGAGTGGTCAACACCACCTCATATAGTCCTATCTATGTGGACATGTCTCCATCAACAATGTCCTTCATCAATGATGTGGAGTGTAGTTGGGGTTTGGCTTACTGGTAAGCACCCCTTAAATCTACATCAAAAATGGGGGTTCAAAACCCATTGGGCGCAGGTTACAGTAGCAGTACTGTAGCGTACTGTAGCAGCGGCGTACTGTAGCAACGGCGAGCACTGTAGCAGCGACAGGGCACTGTAGCGGCGGCAGAGTACTGTAGCGGTGGCGGGTACTGTGCAGTACTGTAGCAGTACTATTCACAGAATGGGCTTTGGGCCAAAAAAATGGGTCTACGGGCCATGTAATGGGCTAAATGCCCACTGGGCCTTCGGGCTATGTAATGGGTCTCCCTCTACCCAGTTAAAAGAGGTCTTTGCTTTCCTTTAATAATAAAATGAGGCTTCGGCCCCAACCTTTAAAAAAAATGATGTGGAGTAATCAAAAAAATTATTATGCCACACCCACCACAAACCTCATTTCGACATGCTAACCTCGTCTCCCATATGCATCATGGTCACCACTATCATCCATATACCAATGATCAAATCACATATATTCTGATGGTCAACACCATCCGATATATCACGACCCACACCCCATCATAATTAATCTCATTATCTCTTTCCTAGTTATCAATATCATCTAAATATTTCATGTCATTCATAACACGTTCCCTCATAACTCATGCAGTCATATAATGTTTAATTAATTAAATAATTCAATACATTGGAATAACTAGACAAACCATCCACAAGACATTTACTCAACTGAATAATATTGAAGAGGAAATAGAATGGCCATATAAATGTCATAAAATAAATTAACAAAGTATTGTACTAGTATTAATTAATTAATCAATTCACTCAGACAACAAACATATGCACCTTTAAAAACACACATTGTAACAACCTTATATTAATGGAGAAAACTGTGTACCACCTACATTAGACACATAAGTTATTACTCATTAAATATTTTCCTAATATATAATATGTTATAAGATAAATCGATATTCAAGAAAAAACCAGAAAAAAATGAAAAAAAATTTCCATATATTTTTCACTCCATATGGAATGATAAAATAAGAAATAAAGAAAGAATATTGAATTTATTACTAATCTGCTTCCAACACACCGAGTGATATATAAATTGGATCTCAGATGAAATAAGTTGGCCTTGTCCTATATTGAATTATAATAGTGAATAGATTACATATATGTGTGTGAAATAAAGGAGAAAGAGGGAGGAAGAAATAAAAAGGAGGAAGGGTTAGTTCTTGGATTTCACCCCTCTACACAAACTGCACATATTTGAATAACAGTATGGATAACTATGAACCAACTGTGTAGTTCCACCAATGAAAGGGAACTGCCTTTATAATATGTCATATTTTTTAGTCACATGGTTTTTTCTATATAGTGCGCACTTACAGCCTAAGAAGAACTAAATAGTTGGGCTTGGCCATAGGGTTGTTCAAACCCTAAACAATGTGTACACAACATCTTTTAAAAATGTAGAAAATTGTAATGTCCATTCACCCCTCCTCACATGGATTCTCTAAACATGATCCATTAAAAAATGGTATATATATGTTACCCTTAAGAGATACATGATTTTAATAGACCATGTAAACATTATTGTGGTTTCTGAAATCATGTTTTTTGAACCTGAAGCACCAGAAAAACCCTTCAAAAAAACACCATTAAGGCTTCATACAATGCTAATTAGATTCTGAATCATATATTCATGCTGGTCTATCCACTAAACTCAAAATTAAAATTTACCCAATAATATAGTCTCATTCAAAAAATGAGGACATTACAGTATGCCAACCTTAGTATAACTCATCTCGTAGCTATGATAAATGATTCTAATATGGTACTCCATATTACCATCTCAAAAAATACCACGTTCTATCCCGACCACACAGTAATAAGTGAATTCCAATTATGTCCCTCAACACCAAATAATTTACCAATCCAATCACGGCTGTACCCAAACGTTGTTATGATTCTGCCACTAACCTTCCTATAGATACATGTAGCAATATGGAATATTGTAATACAACAAAATAATCAGGTTCTCAATTATACCTAAGTCATTCAAGACCCCCATAAAGTGATATGTCTCATCATGTTCTCATTAAAACCATTAACATACCTAACACCCACATTTCCACATCGTAGTGGATACCTATGATTTCTCATATCCAATCTGATTCTTCATATTTTATACATGATCAATAGAACCCATAAGTACTTTTATCACAATAAATTTTCATTTAAAGTGTCACACTAATTCTCAAAAACCATGAATCACACATATATATATATCCCTTCCCTCAAACATCATACCTATACATGTCTTAAAAAACATGCATCATACTTGATGCCCGCACAGAAGCTAGACCCTTATTAGTTCAAATAAAACACAGTCACCTCATGCACTCATATCAATCATTTATAAATCAAAACGTCATTAAATTGTCATGGTGTGACTCTAACTAACATCTTATCCTTGATGTACTCTATCACTTCTAGCTTAACATCATCTGTCTGGCCTAATTCCTTAATACCAAAGGATTTACAACCCTTTTTAGATGCACCATGTATTATACACAGAAAACACTATTTTTTCTGTCATTATGAATCTCTTTAAAATAAATTTCATGTAAAGATGAATCCATTCTACCCATTCCAAGTACTGCTCTTGGTTAAACATTAGATCACTGAGTCTAGATGATTACCTAAATCCTTGATAACTGAAATTTCATCCTACATAATCTCTCTATGTACCCCATAATTCGACATGATTGTTACTCTTTTAGATATTTGTAAAATTGATTCCGAACATATATAGAAATTCCAAACATGAATCACTTCATTGAAAATCCACTTCATTGTGATATCCCCAAATCTTGGGTTGGACTACCATGATGGGACTCTATCTACTTCACCTTTAGCTACCTGATTCATCATTTATTGTATCAACTAGAGTTATCATCATGATCAAATAAAATTGGTTAGTGAAATTACATTCGGCTATCAATGACTAATTTATGACCTCTTTGAATAATATCTAACAAAAAATGATTACCTCCACCATGGAAGAAGTCAACATTTTATCTTTCAAACCCCTCACCACATTAATATCATATCCCACCATAGAATTTGAAAATAAGGATTGGAAAATTAAAATACACAAATAATCAATAATGGATATATATCGCTATAGTTGGGTTATGAACACAATGAATCTATATAACCTCATTGTCTCCATGAATAAATTCGTGAATAAATGAGCCTCCAAATCATTCCATGATAGTCCGTAATATCTGTCATCCATTACCAATATATCATACCATTTTGTTGGGTCCTCTGATCATATATGTAGCCATATTCACCCTCTAAACCGAGAGTTTCTAAAGATGGTAAAAAATCATATTCAATGACTCAATCCAGTTATCCTCTCTATTTCAACTACCATCACCTTGAAATAATAGTGAGTGTAGATATTAGAACTCAATAGTCAAACAATGCAGGAATAGTTCACTTCCCTGAGCTCCCCTATCAATTCCTTGTATGACAGACAACATGTTCTCCCTAAAATTAGAATCTAGAAATGAAAAAAAATATTCCTTTGCATCTACCCAACCATCATTGAATCCTCTACCTATGAATCATTGTGCAACTATCACACATGGGCCTTATCTCGACCGTTAGTGGCCTCATCTTGTGAATGTTGTGGGTCACTATATCTATGCCCTCTTGACACTCCTCCAAAAGCTGTCTAGGGTGTATCACACCAATGAAAAATCATTATGGTAAAAATATACATATATATATATATATCTAATATATGGAATGTTGTAATAGGATGTTCTTCTCACTACACATACACTGACATTACGAACCAATTCCATATGTCATCTGACCTCATGGCCCCTTACCAACCCAAATCAGAGTAGACACCATATGTCATTTCGACTCAGGGAACCTTTACTATCAATACAAGAGATAGGCATTGAATATCGTATAATTTATATATCATCAATCTAGGGTGGTATTGTAGAATTCCACCAAGGGGATATAGAGGAAAACATTTCGTGGAATTTTGTTATTATATTTAATGTGAGCCCATATTCATTATCATTTTATACCCCAAATAGATCCAAGACAATATAAAACATATATGTATAGACTCATAGATGGATCTCATCAAGAAACTAGTACCTGGAAGGGCTAAGTATAATTATATTAAAATGGCTATGTTGGAAAATATTGTTTGTATTTTTCGTTGACACATTAAACAAAAAAACCCCTCTTAGCGTATCTCAGGTTCCCGATGATGATCAAAACATTATAAAACATTATATGAGCCTAATTACTTTGCATGATGAATATATATTCCCCCCTTTTCAATAATGATCCAATCATAAAATATCATAATTCAATAACATTACACCCAAATGTGCCACTTGAGGTGGAAATTAATCATTTGTGAAAGAATAAGACTTAATAAAAATGAAGTAATAATTTAATTGATGGATATATCAAAATAATGATATTACAAGTGTTAAAATAAATATATTTTTACATAATTAATGAAAAATAAAAAAATTTAAGATAACCCTGACATGTTATTGATATATTATAAGTGTTGGATTGATGTTATAATATTTTTAGGATATGTTTAAAAAAATATTGAATTGTATATAAACTACAATTATGAATATATATATATATATATGATAAAGGATGATGTTATGATTATTACACCTATTAAAAATGGATGGTAGTCCACAAATGAAACCATTTTAATTATAACAAGCCATTTGCAGCAATAGAGGATTGATTTAGTGAACACATAATTTCTAGTTTTATTAAGATTATATTGATGTTATATTCTACATTATTACTTATCTATTTTTTAGTATTCATATTGATGGATTTCTTATATCTAAATGGTATAGGGAATATTAGAATAATTTGATTTCCATTAGATGATCAATGTAATGATTAAATATGTTTTCATTTATTCACGTGAAATTAAAATAACATGAAAATGGAAATTTATATTATTTGTTTTAATAAATCAATAATATCATTATTTTTAACAATTAAAAAATATTTAATCTCATTGTAATATTTTTTTCCCCACACACCATCAAATTCTTTAAATTTACTGATCGTTTTTCAAGTAATTATCCTCACTATTTCATCGACAATGGATATTGAGACCCATATATTTCATATGTAGATATTATATGTTATTATATTAATATTAAATACAAAAAATTAGAATCCATGATAGTGAAATATAATTTCAGTTTCTATGGAAACATATATATATATATATAAATTACTTATTTATAAGAATTTTACCTTTTCTCTCATATAGTTATTCATAACTCTGAACATTCTTAGTCTCACCAGATTAAAAAATTTCTTCATATCATGGTGAAAAAAACTGTAAAGTATGATCATATATACTCATTATGGGTAAAAACGAAGATACAAATGATCACCTAAACATAAAAAAGGAATAAAGGGTAAGGAATGATGACTTTAACCTGTGAATGTCCCACCCAACAATTTTTAGACCATCAACATGATTCATGGAATAAAGCATGGAAATTTATCGGAAATGAACAATAAAGGGATCAAGTTTAATTAGAGATGTGGACAAAAGGATTTAATATTATCCTTTCATAAAAGAGTGACATAAAATGTGGAATAAAAATAATAATAATAAATATATTTCATGGATAACAACCATGACACTCATAATATGTTAGGCTTTAGATCATACCCCACACACTTGCCTTACACATGCGATAACATCCCTTACACCAACCTATAGGATTATGATAACATACCTGGAGTCTCTTTTAGGTTTTGGATAACCTCTTATATACCCATATAGTTCTAAGAGTATTAATATCTAACTAATTATTTGGAAATGTATAAAATTCTATTCCCACCCCTCACATAATCATAAATTAACTCATATATATTCAATGACATCACCCAAAAATTCATCATAAAATTACCCATGGAAAAGAAAATAGGTTTCATTGAATTTCTATCATCATATGCATAAAAAATATAAAGAATGAATACATGTGGTATCATTGGATCATGTACTTATTTTATCTAAAGTAATATCATATAATCATATAAAAGTTGAAAATACCTATAAATGGATACATGAATATTTTTTTAGGTGGATACCATTCAAATGTTTAGATGAAATATTAAAATAAAAAAATATCCAAAATAATGTAAATTATTTTCATAGAAAATATCCTTGGAAACATGGAATGGAATCTGAAAAGCATCGAGTCATCATAACAGCAAGAAATTATTTTCATGTTGTGTATATTATAAATATGACTCCATTCCTATTTTCAATAAAAATTTAAAAGATAAAGATTCATGAACTCATGAGAATATTTTATTTAAAATATTTTATAATAAATTCAAATTTATCTCCCTAACATAGGAGACACTTTAACTATTCTATTTATCTGTGGGCCACTCAGCCTTATGAATATATCCCTATAAAAAAAAGGTAACTAAGAACTATAGGGGGTCTAATTAGGTGATTATGTGAAGATTATACCATTTGGTAGTGATAATATAAATGGACATATAATAGTAAAATACTATAGAAAAATAAATACCAAACTGAGTGGAAGAAATAATGAAAAACATCAGTAAAGAAATGCAAAAGAATAATACAATTTTCGGATAAGAACATGTGTTATAACATTCTCATAAAAATAAATAGTCATGAAACATCACACATAGATGATCATATAATAAGGTAGTGAAAATACCTATAATGAACTCCAGCTTGATGAAAAGAAAAACTATGGTCCATATTACATCCATTATAAGTAACAACATTCTAGATTACTATATTTTAGTGTAAGAACATGGTTCCTGACATGATCATAAAACTATTAAGTCTACCTGTTTCCTGAGGGGATCTTGTAGGGTGTTATTATGAAATTAGTTTTCCACCACCAATGCATTCCATTCTAACATTCATAATTATAAATTATTTTTATATTTAATTAATGATCCCTAATTCACATAAAATAATAAAAAATTGCACCACTTATGATCAAAAATCCACACACGAGCAATTTAACTCCACTGACCAACACTAGAACATGTAATGATGTATCATTAATAAATCATACGAGAAGGAATTTGGTATACCATCCAAAATTGTGTCACATAACTCCTTACAAATATTAATACCACAAACATCATATCATAGAGTATAATATTTACTTTAATGGAACAAACGAACCAAAAATCAAAAGTCCAACATAATTCATTTCAAAAGACAGCATTTGATAAATTTTTTGATATCCTAAGGAATTTTGATAGCCTAAATTATATAAATAATGAATCATTATTATCACAATTTCCTGAAATCCTAAATAATAGTGATATCCATCCACATATGACTAACAAATAACTACTTTCTTAATACCCCAATGTTCCAAGGCACAACGATATCCATCCCTCAATAATTCCATCCCATTTTCCACAAATATAACATCAACCATAAGTACCAAAATAATTTTATTAGGAACCATCAACCATGGATTTATATGGAGATAACCTCTTCCATAACTTATTGAATACACCATCCCCTTATCCGATATAACTATGAAGGCCTCCATTGATAATGATTGCCCAACAACACCTTAACTAGTTCTTACAATGTGGAAATAACTCCAACAACAATATCCTCCCTCAACGATGAAGGGTACTCACAAAGTATTACTAAGCCACACCCACCTGAAACCACATTTCCACAATCTAACATCATCTACCATTCACATCATAGTCTCTACTATCATCGTTATAACATTTATTAGATAACTACAATTTTGATGGACTACACAATCCCATATATCTTGAACCATTCCCCCATTCTAAAGAAACTCGTTGCCTCAGTCCTAGTTATCAATATCACCTAAGTACCTTGTAACTACCATCAAATTCCCATAAGACGCATGAATTCATATAAAATTAAATTAATTTATGAAATTAAATCATTTGGAATAACTAGCCCAACCATCCACAAGCCACATACCCAGCATGAAATATTTAAATTTTTATGAGAAAGGCCTTAGTCATCTCATAAAATCAATTAATATTTTCTAATACAAGAATTAATTAATTAATGAACTCACTCAAACAACACACATATGCACAATTAAGAATACACAGCGTAACAACCTTATATTGAAGGAGAAAACTAGGAACCACAAACCTTAGACACATAGGTGTTTACTCATTTAATATCATCCTATAAAATGATCCTATATGATAGAAAATATATGCATTAAAAACATGAATATAAGGAAAAAGTTATTTCATATATTTTACATTACATATAGCAAGATTAAATAATAAAGAAAGAAAGTGGACTGATGTTAATGTTGATATGATTCCAATGCACACAGATACATCTAAATTGAAGATCAGATGAAATAAGTAGGCTTTATACTATATTGAAGAATCATGGGGAAGAGCTGCATGCTATGTGTGTGAAAAAATAAGTGAAAGTAGGATGAATAATGAAATAATCGGAAGAGTCACTTTTTGAATTTCTCACCTATAATAAAATTAGAGAGATTAGAATCATGGTTTCAATAACAGCGGAATAACTATTTAGTGACACTATCCAAAGAAATATTCCTTTATAACATGTAACATTGTATAGTTGAACAGTTTGGCCAGACAGAGATCACTCACTACTTTTGGGGAATTAAGTGTGTGGACTCAACCATAGGGGTTTTCATACCCGGCACAACATGTGCATACCCTCTATTAAAAATGTAGATAATTTTATGTTCATACAGCCCAAGTCACATGGATTTCCAATCAATTATCCATTGAAAAGTGTTAACAAGGTTTTCTCGTAAGAGATACAGAGATTGAATAAACCATATATCATTTCATATACTTTAAGAAATAATGTTTTTGGAGTCTTTTACACCCAATTATCACAAAAAACCGTAAAGAACTCACCAATCATTAAAACACTTATAAAAACCCATTCAGGGTTCACACTATGTAAATTAGACTCTGAATCATATATTCATATTCATACATCCACTAAAATAATAGTTCATGTTTACCCAATAATTCAACCACATTAAAAACCTATCCCACTATAGTCTCCCAACTATATAATAACTCATCCCTAATCTACGATTTCTCATTCTGATATGGTACTCAACATGACCATATCAAAACATAATATGTTCTACCCCAACCACTCAGTTATATGTGAATTTCTATTATGGAACTCCACACCTTACAATTGAAATTTGTGTTCACATCCTAACACAAGTGTTATTCTGATTCTTCCATAAACCATCTTCCAAATATGTGTACCCACATGGGAAACTGTAATACCAAAAAGTCATTAGGTTCTCATTTATACCTATGACGTACATGACTCTTATAATGTGATGCATCTCATCAGGTTCTCATTAATACCCACGACATACCTTAAACCCACATTTCTACATTATAATTGATGCCAAATATTTCTCACATCCCATATGATTCTCAATATTTCATCTGTAATCCATATAGCCCATAAGATATTGTATCATAAAAAATTTTAATGTCAATAGTCACACTAATGGTGAAAACCCATGCATTATATATATACCCATGACCATAAAATACATGCCTATGTATCTGTTAAAAATCACACATCATACCTAATGCCCACATATTTTCTATCCCCTTATCTGTTCAAATAAAACCCATTATGCACATCCACTCATATAAGTCATTACAAATAGAAAATAATTCCATGATCATGGTGTCACTATAACCATCATCAGATGCTTTACATTCTCTAACCCTGCCAGCTTATCATCATGTGTCTGGCCTAAATCCTGACTACCCAAATATTTACATCCCCAAGGAGATCTACCAACTACTATCTACTAACCCCACTATTTTTTGTCTCATAAAATCTATCAATTTAACATAATTTGGAAGAAAATATTAATACAAACTACTTACATCGAGTACTGCTCTAGGTTATACATCAGTTCCCTATGATTGCATGATTCCCTAATACCCTTTCACCCTAATAGTCTTCCTACATAACATTATTAAGTTCTCAATCATGTGACTTGACTGTCACTCCATTGGAGATCACTCACATTGATTCTGAATATGTATCGATAGTTCAATAATCCAATCATGCCATAAAAAATGCATTCCTCTGCGATCTACCAAATTAACTGGTAGGATTACCCTAATGGAACACACCTCTAAATCTCTTTCAGCTACCTGATGCATCACTTTGCGCCTCACCTGGAATTATCACCTAGATCAAATAAATGTGGGTTGTTATTTTCCATTCGGCTATAAATTACTGATTTAAAACCATTGACAATAAGGCCCACTAGAAGATGGTTACATCCACCATAATGACATTCCAAATTTTATCCTTCAAACCCCTAAACCTGTTGATTTAATCTCCCACCATAGAATGTGAAAATCAAAATTGTCCTATGAAATTTCCATCATAATCTATTACTGATGTATCTCTCTATAGTAGTTTTTGGAGTTCAATGAATTGATCTCCCATCAATTTATTTAGTAAAAAATTCTATAAAATCATAACTTCAAAATCATTCGATGATAGTAAATCATATCTGTCATCATGTACTGATATATCATACCAATGATTTGTGGGTCCTCTGATTGTATCTGTTGATAGACCAACCCATTAAATCGAGATATTTTCTAGAAGGTAAAAAAATCTACCTTGACTCAATCTATTATACTTCTCCATTTTGACCACCCTCACATTGAAATCGTGGTGGGAGAAGAGACTAGAAATCAATATTCAAATAATTCACAAACGGTTCAGCTCCCTAAGATCCCCTATTGATTCCATTTAATACTCACAACATGCACTCCAAGAGATTATCATTTAGACATGAACCAAAAAATTTCATTTGTTGCATCAACCCAACCTTCATTGAATACTCATCCTATAGATCACTATCAAACCAACACACATGGGCCTCATCTCTACTATTATTGACCTCATGTAGTGAACAATCTTAGATCACTATATCTCTACCATCCTGACACTCCACCCGAAGTTGTCTAGGTCACATCAAGGAAAAGAAAAACACTATGGTAAAAATTTCAATATATATATATATCTCTATATATCATATATAGGGAATGTTGTGATATGTAGTGCATCCCACAAAACTAATACTCTCCTACCACACACATTCTATATGTCATTCGTCCTCATGGTCCCTTACCCACCCATATCAGAGTTGACATCATATATCATATGGAATCATGGCCCCTTTACTATCCAGAAATGTTATAGGCATTGAATATTATATATGTCATATATCATCATTCCATGGTGGATGCATACTTTTCCACCCAATGGATATACATGAAAACATGTGTGGAATTTTGATATTATTTTAAATGTCTTACCCTTCTCATTTTTCCTTTATACCCAAGACAGATCCATGCCCATATATAAAATATATGCATATAATAACATATGGTTCTCATCATGAACCATAAATATTGAAAGTCTATGTATAATTATATTAAAATGACTCTTTTGGAAAACAATTGTTTAAATATTTATTGACAACATAAATCAAACAAACCCCTCGTAGCGTATTTCAGGTTCCCAACGATGATCAAAACATGATCCAAAATTATATAAGCACATGTACCTTGAATTATGCTTACAAATTACTCTCTTTAAATACTAATCCAAGGGTAAAAATCATATAATTCAATATCATTTCACACAAATGTGCGACTCGATGTGGAAAGCAGTCATCATTTAAAGAATAAAACATAATAATGGTGTAATAATGGTTTAATTAAGGAAAATATAAAAATAATGATATTAAATGGATTAACATAAATATATTTTGACATAATTAATGGCATCTAAAAAAAGTAGATATCATATACATGTTATTGATATATTAGAATTTTTGGATTGAAGTTATAATATTTTATGGATATTTTTAAAAATATGAATAATTAATTGTATTTAAAATAACTTTAAATATATATATGTGCTAAAGGATGATGTTATAATTATTAAACCTATTAAAATTTTTTTGCTGTCTATAGAAGAAAATTTCCTATTTATAACACCATATCATTTAGAACCATAAAGGGATGATTTATTTAACAAGGGAGTCAAATTGGTATTACATTTATATTGTTGTTATGTTCTATATTTTTTACTTTGTAATTATGGATTACTCATTTCTATGGATTTTTTATGTTTAAATGGTTTAGATAATATTATATTAACTCGATGTGCATTATTTTTTCAGTGCAATGATTAAATATGTTTTAAATTATTTCAAATGAAATTAAAATAATATGAAAATGGATATATATTATATTATTTTATAAAATCATTAACATAAATACTTATAAAAATTATTAAATATTTCATCTCATTGAAATTTTTCTTCCCCACTCACTATCAATTTCTTTGAATTTGCTGATCATTTTACAAGGACCAATCCTCGCAATTTCATCGACAATGGACAACGTGACCCACAAATTTCATATATAGATATTAGATCTTATTATATTAATACTAAATAAAAACATGAGAATCCTTGATAGAACAACATATTGTTAGTTATTATGGAAACATAGATATATAAATAACATATTTATAAGAATTTTACTTTTTCTTCAACTAGTCATTCACAAATATGAACATTCTTGGTCTCATCAGATTAAAAAATATCTTCATATAATATAGAAAATGAATCCTCATAAATTGGGATATTATATACAAAGTACGGGTAAAAAAATGTGATATTAATGTCACTTAAACAAAACAATGGAATTAATGGTACTTGAACAAGACTTTAACCATTGAATGCCACACCCGATCTTCGATCTTAAAAAGGAGTCATGGAATAAATCTTGGTAGTTCATCAAACACATGTATTAAATTGATCAAAGATCATAATCGATGTGAAAAAATGACATCACATGATAATTTCATAAAAGAGTGGCATAAAATTTAGAATATTCATTATAAAAAACATATGTCTAGGATACCAATAAATACACACATAATATATAAGTCTTTAGATAACACCCTTTATACCTGATTTAGACTTGTGATAAACTCCCATATACCAAAAATTGGTATTAGGATAACCTCCCATGACTCTCTTTTAGGTTTGGGATAACCTATTATGAACCCATATAGTTCGTAGGGTTTTAATATCTAACTAATTTATGGGAAAAGTAAATAATTATTGGCCCACCACTCACATAATCATAAATTCCCAGATATATATTCCACTAGCTGAACAAAACATTCATAATAATAGATCCACTAAAGAATGAGTTTCATTTATATTCATTCATCATAATAATAAAACACATATAGAATGATATATATGGTATGATTTTATAACCCCACAAGTAATTTATATGTAACCTCAAAGGATGATATAAAAGATTAAAATTTATATTAATGATCATGTGAATATTTATGTAATAAGATACCCTTTATATGAGTGGATCACATATTAAAATATAAATAATTCTCAAAAAAATTAGAAAAATTTCATGGAAAATATCCTTGTAAACAATGAATGGGATCATCAATGCATTGAGTGGTCATAACATTTTGAAATTACATTCATGTTGTGTATGTTAAAATAACGATTCCACTCCCATTTATATAAAAATTTAAAAACCCTCATTCACGAACTCACATGAATATATAATTTAAAATGTATTAAAAAAATTAAATGTAATTCACCAACCAAGAAGACACTTCAAAAATGCTCTCGGTCAGTGGTCCACTAGTCCTTCTGAATGACTCCCCATACACAGAAGTCTTCTTAGTAGCAGGGAGGGTTTGATTAGGTGATAGTGGGGAGACTATACCCTTTGGTTGTTATAATATTAATGTCCATATAATAGTAAAAAACTATAGAAGAATAAATTACAAACTCATCAGAATAAATAATAAAAAATATCAGTATGACATACAACGACATAATACCATTTGTGTATAAGAAAAAGTTTTAAAATAGTCATATATAAATAAATAAACATGAATGATCACACATTGATGATCATATATGAAATTACTAAACAAATCCAAAAATAAATACATATCGAGTTAAGGAAACACAATGGTCCATATTCCATCCATCATAAGTAACTAAATTCTGGATCACTACAGTTCAGAGCAAGAACATGCACCCTAACATGATCTCAAAACAATAATGTTTGCACGCATCTTGATGGGTTCTTGTTGGGTGTGATTATCAAATTATTTTCCTACCACAAATGTGTCATTTTATTACAATAATAATTATACAATTTATGTATATGTAATTAATGATCCTTGTTTTAGATATGATAATAAGAAAATCCCTCCAGTAGTGTTAGAAATCCATAAGTGACCATTTTAGCTAAACTGCCCCACAATTGAAAATGCAATGATGTATCCCTAGTCATCATACCAAATGGACCATGGTATATCGTCCAAAACGGTGTCACCTAACTACATCTACCAAATAATAGCACGAGCATCCTATCATTGAGTAAAATATGCACTATAATGGAAAAAATGAAAAAAACCTAACAAGTCCCACATAATTAATTTTAAAAGACACAATTTCCTCAACAATATGATGTCCCAAGAAATACTGATATCCATTATGCTATAAAAAATGAATCACTATTATATAATTTTCCTAACATCCTGAGGAATAGTTATATCAATTCACATATGATTAATAAATAACAATTTTCTACATAGTTCAATGAATCAAGGAAGAATGATATCGTCCCTCAATAATTCCCTCCCATAAGCCACAAATATAACCTCAATCCTCATCCCCAATTGATTTTCTCATATACCATAGACCATGTATTTATACGTTGAGATCCTCTTCTATAACTTATGTTCATCACAATCCCCTTATCTAATATAACTATAGAGGCATCCCCTAACATCGAGTGGTTAACACAGCCTCAACTAGTCATATCTATATAGACTTGACTCCAACAAAAATTTCCTCCATCAACTATGAGAGTTAATCACAAAACATTCTTATGAAAAACCCAACCGAAACCTTATTTCCACAGGATAACCTCATCTCTGATCCATATCATGGTCACCAAAATCCACCTTATACTAATGAACAGTTCACTTAAATTATTATTATCAACACCATCCCATATATCATGGCCCCCGCACCCATCCTAATGATACTCATTTTCTATGTCCTAGTTGTCAATATCACCTAAATATCTCATTTTATTCCCAGTATGTTCCCCAAGAATTCATGCAGTCATATAAAATTTAATTAATTTATAAAATTTAATCCATTGGAATAACTGACCCAGCAAACCACATGCCCCATATATATCTTAACATAAGTAAAGATTCTATAGAACGTCCATAGAAATATCATAATATCAATTAATTTTTTTGAATAAAAGCAATAACTTGCTATGGATTCACCTCTGAAAACAAACATATTCACATTTAAAATCATAGATTGTAACAACCTTATGTAGAAAGTGAATACTATACACCACATACCTTAAAAATGTAGGTGATTACTCATTGAATATATTCCACTAATCATGTCTGATATGAGAGAAATCAAGATTCAATAAAAACCCCAAAAATAATGAACAATTTATTTCATATATTTTACATTCCATATCGCATGATAAAATATGAAAGAAAAAAAGATAAAGGATTGAATGTATTACCGATATGCTTCCAATGTGCCCAGTGACATATAAATTGGAGCTCTAATGAAATAAATATGTCTTATCCTATATTGAATAATAATGGGTAAGAGCTACCTGATATGTGCATGAAATAGAGGAGAATGGAGGAGGAAAATTGAAATAAGGTGGAAGGGATAGTTTTTAAATTTCACCCCTCTAAAAAAATTGCACAGATTGGGGTCATGGTTTTGATAAATGTGCACTAACATTGTAGTTACAATGTCTAAAGGGAACTGCCTTTATAACACATCACATTGTATAGTCACATAGTTCAACTAGATAGTGCACACCCTCTGCATAATTGGAACTAAGTGTGTCGACTTAGCCATATGTTTTCTCTAACCTTGCACAACATGTACACACCATCTATTAAAAATGTATAAATATTTAATGTCTGTGAAAAAAAAATCACAAATTTTCCCTAAACATGATAAATTAAAAAATTATCCAAAAGGTGTACCAATAAGGATTGAATGGTTTGAATAAAACATGTGCATTTTCATGTGAATTCTGAAATCATGTTTTTAGGTCCCGGTGCACTGAAAAATCAACCATTCCATTGAAGAACTCAAAAGGACATAAAAAACTTCTAAAAACAAAATTAAGGGTTATATATAGTGTAATTATATTACAAATAATATATTCATGTTGGTCTATCAATTAATCATAAAATTCATGATTATTAAATAATTCACTCTCATTCAAAAAACCATGGACATTACAATATTCTAACCTTATAATAATTCATCCTTGAGCTATGATATCGTATTCTAAGATGGTATTGAACATGACCATCCCAAATCATATCATTTTATTCCCTAGATACATAGTAACCCAATCACGTCTTAACCAATAGGTGAATTACTATTATTTCACTCCACAACTTATGATTTACTAACCGAATCACGTCTTAACCAAATTTATATTGATTCTTCATCTAACAATCATCTAGATACGTGTACCCATATTACAACTAAATACCTACAAATAATCAGGTTATCAATTATACCAATGTCATACATGAATCCCATAATGACTTTCAACTAATTTTGTTCTCTTTAATAAACATTAAAAACATAACACCCATATTTCCACATCATAGCGGATGCCAATGATTTATCACATCCCGTCTAATGCTTAATATTTCCTGCATCATACATTGAGCACATAAGATCTTGAATTGTAACCAATGTTCATGTCAATTTTCATACTAAATTCTCCAAATCCATGAATCATATATATATATATATATATCCATTCTCATATAATTCATGCCTATTATTCTCTTAAAAATCGTGCATCATACCCAATTCCCATATACTAGCTAGCCCCATATTAGACTAACTAAAACACTTGCACGTCATGCAATCATAACATCCATTTAAAAAGTAAAATGTATTTCCATGATCATGGTTTGCCTATAGCTATCATCAACTCCATGACTTACTCTAAACATGCTATCTTAAGACCATGTGGCTAGCCTAAAACTTAACTACCTAAATATTTACATCACCAAGGAGATGCACCAACTACAAGCCAGAAACCCCACAAGTGTGTGTCTTTCACAATCTCTATCATTAACATTACATGCATGGAAAGAGGAATTTAGACTACCTACTCTTGGTACTGATCCAGGTTTTAATTTAAATCCTAGAGTCTGGGAGAATCCCAAACTCCCTGCAACCCGGAAAGCCTTCCTACATAAACTCTCAACATTCCCTATCATGCCACTAGATTTCCACTCCATTGGATATTTGCCACATTGATTCTAAATATGTCTTGAAACTCCAAACATGAATCATGGAATCAACAATACACTTCTCTATGATCTACCGAAATAATTGGTTGGACTACCTAGATAGGTATCCTCTCACTAGTGCAGAAAACGTTTTTTACGTCACCATTTTTTACGTCGGTTATATAAACCGACGTCATAATATGTAAAACGAGGTTTTTTACGTCGGTTATTTATTAACCGACGTAAATATTTGTATTCGGTACACCTTTAACGTCGGTTATTATTATAACCGACGTTATTAATCGCGCGACTTCGTTTTTGACGTCGGTTATAACAATAACCAACGTAAACAACGCGGTTTGCGAAGGCTTTTGTACGTCGGTAATTGAATAACCGACGTAAAAAACGCGGTTTTTGAAGGCTTTTTTACGTCGGTTATAAAATAACCGACGTAAAAAAAGAATCCGCAGATGTTTTTGACTTCGGTTATTCCATAACCGACGTAAAAAAACGCGGATTTTGAGCCCTTTATAACGTCGGTTATAAACTAACCGATGTAACAAATGAATCGGCGGAAGGTTTTTACGTCGGTTATTGAAATAACCGACGTTATAAATGTTTTTAAAACAATTATCACGTCGGTTATTGAATAACCGACGTGATAACTCATTTAAAATTTTACCCAGACCCGTGGATTGTCATTCGCGAGTTTACCTTCGACAGTCGCGACTCGTCTCTCTCGCGCGTAAACCCGAATCGGCTCGTCCATTTCGTTGGTTTAGATTCGTTTTGCGATCATCGTTTCTCATATTTAATATCCTCGTATCAATCATCTAAACTCGCAGCACTCAGGTAATCCTCCCACTCGTTCGTTTTTTTTCGGGGATAGTATATATATATGTGTTGTGATTTTTTTGTTGAAACTAGCTAAGATTCTTCGATTGCGAACCCTTTTAACTCGTTTTGGCACCATAATCTTATTTATCATCCCTAGATCTATTTGTTCGACTTGCAATATTGAGTAATTTTATGATTTCACTAATTTTTCATCGTTTTCTATAAATCCCCGAGAGGGTTGGGGCGTGTCCATTTGGATGGGTTGCCCTTTTACAGTTGTTACTACTTTATTCACACACAACAATGGCATAGGTGCATGGATTTGGGGTCGGGGGGTGTCTAGGGGGGTTTACAATGGGGTGGGTGGGTGTGGGGGGCTGTCCAAGGGTGTGGGTGGGTGTTGGGGGGTGTCCAGGGGGGTGTCCAAGGGGGTAGGGGGTGGGGGTGGTGTTTAGGAGGGGTGGGGGGCTGTCCAGAGGGTTGGGGGTGTCCAGGGGTGTGTCCAAGCAGGTCGGGGGTGGGGGGTTGTGTCCAGGAGGGGTGGGGGTGCTTTCTAGAGTGGTCGGGGGCTGTCCAGAGGGGTTGGGGGGGTGTCCAGGGTGGTGTCCAAGGGGATGGGTGGGTGTGGGGGGCTGTCCAAGGGGGTGGCGGCCTGTCCAGAGGGGTCGGTGGAGTGTCCAGGGGGGTGTCCAAGGGGGTGGATGGGTGTGGGGGGCTGTCCAAGTGGGTGGCGGCCTCTCCAGAGGGTATTTGGGGTTGTCCTGGTGGGTGGGGGGGCTGCCCAGAGGGTTGGGGGATGTCAAGGGGGTGTCCAAGGGGGTAGCGGGTGGGGGGTGGTGTCCAGGAGGGGCGAGGGGCTGTCCAGGGGGGTTTACAAGGGGGTGGGTGGGTGTGGGGGGCTGTCCAAGGGTGTGGGTGGGTGTTGGGGGGTGTCCAGGGGGGTAGGGGGTGGGTGGTGGTGTTTAGGAGGGGTGGGGGGCTGTCTCGAGGGTTGGGGGTGTCCAGGGGGGTGTCCAAGCAGGTCGGGGGTGGGGGGTTGTGTCCAGGAGGGGTGGGGGTGCTTTCTAGAGGGGTCGGGGGCTGTCCAGAGGGGTCGGGGGGTGTCCAGGGTGGTGTCCAAGGGGATGGGTGGGTGTGGGGGGCTGTCCAAGGGGGTGGCGGTCTGTCCAGAGGGGTCGGTGGGGTGTCCAGGGGGGGTGTCCAAGGGGGTGGATGGGTGTGGGGGGCTGTCCAAGTGGGTGGCGGCCTCTCCAGAGGGTATTTGGGGTTGTCCGGGTGGGTGGGGGGGATGTCCAGAGGGTTGGGGGATGTCCAGGGGGGTGTCCAAGGGGGTAGGGGGTGGGGGGTGGTGTCCAGGAGGGGTGGGGGGCTGTCCAGAGGGGTCGGGGGGTGTCGAGGGGGGTTTACACATCGATTTGTTTTATATTTCAAAATTGTTTACATTCAAATTATGATTTTTTTCATATAAAAATATATTTGTCTTATCTAAAAAATATATATATTTTTGCTATTTGTTATAGGTAATAATGAGTCGAAGTTGGATTACGGCACATCGAATGAGCAATGAATATGAGGAAGGTGTTGATGCCTTTTTGGAATTTGCTAAACGAAATGTTCCAAGTAGTGACATTTTTTTCTGTCCATGCCTGAAATGTCTGAATATGAAGAAGATGAAAAGTAGAGAGATAAAAGATCATCTGATTTGTCATGGTTTCAATCCGAGTTACAACCCTTGGATTTGGCATGGCGAAACTGGACAGAATGTCACTGATGATAATGAATCGCAAGATGGTAACTCCGATGGAATTGAAGAAATGATTCGCGATATTGTAGCAGAACAAATTGAGATAGAACCGACAGTTGCACGTCTATATGGTGATGCCGAAAAACCATTATATCCTGGTTGTACAGATTTTACGGTTTTGTCGGCGGTGTTAAGATTGATTAACCTGAAGGCGAAACATGGATGGAGTGACAGAAGTTTTACAGAGCTGCTACAATTGATGAAAGACATTCTTCCAAAAGATAACGATCTTCCAGATTCACATTATAAGGCCAAAAAAATATTATGCCCGATGGGATTGAGATACAGGAAAATACATGCCTGTCCGAATGACTGCATTATATATAGGAAGGAATATGAATTTCTGAAAGAGTGTCCTAAATGTGGGACATCACGGTATAAGGTGAAAGAAAAATCACAAGCTGATGTAGAGATTACAAAGCTCCCTTCAAAGGTATTTTGGTATCTTCCTATAATTCCTCGTTTCAAACGTTTATTTGCTAATTCACATGATGCAAAAAGGTTAAGATGGCATGCTGATGAGCGGGTATGTGATGGAAAAATACGTCATCCAGCTGATTGTCCACAATGGAAGAAAATTGATGCCCAGTACCCTACATTTGGAAATGAAATTAGAAATCTGAGACTAGGCTTGTGCACAGATGGAATGAATCCATACCGAACCCTCAGTAGCACACATAGTTCATGGCCTGTTTTATTGGTAATTTACAACCTCTCTCCTGAAGTTTGTATGAAGCGCAAATATGTCATGTTGAGTATCATGATCTCTGGTCCAAAGCAACCCGGCAATGATATTGATGTATACTTGTCACCGCTGATTGATGATTTGAAACTGTTATGGGTTGATGGTATTAGGGTGTATGATTCTTATAAAATTGAATATTTTCAACTGCATGCAATGCTTCTATTCACTATAAATGACTTCCCAGCATATGGAAATTTGTCTGGATACAGTGTTAAAGGGCATAAAGCATGTCCAATTTGCGAACAACAGACGTCATATTGTCAATTGCATCATGGGAGGAAAACAGTGTACATGGGTCATCGAAAGTTTTTGCCTATGGATCACCCTTATAGAAGACTAAAAAAGGCATTCAATGGCTCACAAGAATTTGATACTGCTCCTCAATCTTTATCCCCAGAATTGTATTTTGAGAGGGTGAAAAACCTTGATGTGACATTGGGAAAGACACAGAAATCTGGTAATGATAGACATATTTGGAAGAAAAGGTCAATATTTTTTGAGCTACCATATTGGAGGTATCATGAAGTCAAACATAATATTGATGTCATGCACGTGGAGAAGAATATCTGTGATTCTTTGATCGGAACATTGCTAGATATTAAAGGAAAGACAAAAGATGGGTTGAATGCAGGGTTAGACCTACTGTCAATGGGAATACGTTTGGAGTTAGCTCCCAATCCTAAAGGAAGACGAACATTTCTTCCCCCGGCTTGTCATACATTATCGAAGAGGGAGAAAAGTAGCTTCTGTCAGTGTCTTCATGATATCAAAGTGCCTCAAGGTTATTCTTCAAATGTAAAAAATTTTGTCTCATTGAAAGACTTGAAGTTGATAGGTATGAAATCACATGATTGTCATGTCATGATGCAACAAATTCTACCAGTTGCACTGCGTGGAATATTGCCCATCCGTGTCAGAAAGACTATAATGAGGTTGTGTTATTTTTTCAATTCAATTTGCAACAAGGCGATTGATGTGAATGCTTTGAACATTTTGGAAAAAGATTCAATTTTTATACTTTGTCATTTGGAAATGTATTTTCCTCCAACTTTTTTTGATATGATGGTGCATTTAATGATTCATCTGGTTCGAGAAATAAGACTTTGTGGACCTGTATATCTTCGTTGTATGTATCCTTTTGAAAGGTATATGAAAATATTAAAGGGATATGTTAAAAATCCATATCGACCTGAAGCCTCCATTATTGAAAAGTATATTTCTGAGGAGGTAGCAGAGTTTTGTACGAGCTACTTGGCTACGGCGCAACACATAGGTTTGCCTCCATCTCACCATGAACGGGTTAATAATGAGGGAAAGGGGATTCGTGGCTTGAAAGTCAAATCACTGTCAGCTGAACATATGAAGAAGTTAGAATCATACATCTTGAATAACATACCTGATGTTCAACCGTATATCACATTGCATATTAATGAGTTGAAACAATGTCATCCAAAGAAGAAAGAAATGTGGATTTTGAATGAGCACAACAAAACTTTTTTGCCATGGTTTAAAAAGACCTTGCTTGGTAGATCAGATGTATCAGAGACATTAAAATGGATAGTGGGTGGTCCATCTTTAAATGTGATAACATGGTCCGCTTATGACATTAATGGCTATACATTTCATACGAAAGCTCAGGACAACAGAAGTGCAGTTCAGAATAGTGGTGTATTGGTGTTTGCAGAAGCAATGCATTTTTCGAGTGCTAAGGACATAAACCCAATTTCGGCATCAACTGCATATTATGGAGTGATTGAAGACATATGGGAGGCTGATTACTTTAAAATTAAAGTTCCCGTTTTTAACTGTAAATGGTTTATCGGTAACAACAGTGTCAGACACGATGAATTTGGAATGACACTTGTTAATCTGAATAGATTGGAAGACACAGCTGATTATTTTATAATGGCAACACATGCCAAACAAATTTTCTATGTAGTAGATCAGTCAAATATGCAGTGGGCTGTTGTTTTACAAGGGAAAAACCAATATGTTGGTGAGGATGAATTTGATGAAGATGCTGATTTATGTGAGATCCCTACTTCCATGGAAATATTAACAGAACATAATGATGAGTATGTTGAAGACATGGTTTGTGCCATAAGGAACGATCACGACGAAGGAATTTGGGAAAACAATCCAACTGTACATTCCTAAAATTACAGGTAACATAAGTTTATTTCTTGTTTACATTTAGTTTTTTCATATAATGTTAGATACTGTAAATTTTTTACTTATTAAAACATGTATCAAACCAAAACGATAAAACAATAAAAACCGTAAAGAGGAGAAGTCCTGGGCGCACCGGCTGGCCGGTGGTGGATCACCTGTTGGCCGGTGGACCAGACAGAGAGCCTTCCTCTCTGTCTGGACCACCAGCGGTCGGCCGGTGGTGAGCCAGCGGCCGGCCGGTGATCCAGACAGAGAGGAAGGCTCTCTGTCTGGTCCACCGGCCGGCCGCTGGATCACCACCGGCCGGCCGGTGGACCAGACAGAGAGCCTTCCTCTCTGTCTGGATCACCAGCGGCCGGCCGGTGCTGAGCCAGCGGCCGGCCGGTGGTCCAGACAGAGAGGAAGGCTCTCTGTCTGGTCCACCGGCCGGCCGGTGGTGATCCAGCGGCCGGCCGGTGGTCCAGACAGAGGAAGGCTGTCTGGTCCACCGGCCGGCCGGTGGTGAGCCAGCGGCCGGCCGGTGGCACCAGGAAGTGGGCAAGTCTACTGCCTGGGTCCTCCGGCTGGCCGGTGTGCTCACACCGGCTGACCGGTGGACTCAGTGAGTCCACGTTTCAGCTTTCTTGGGCCAACACTTTGGCAACCTTTTGCCTGTGTTTACCATGTTTATCATTGTTTAACATGCTTACCATATTACCAATGTTTACTATTATGTAATTTAGTACACTTTTCTATTTGTGAACTAATGTTTGTTTTTTTGATTTGAAGGAAAATGACAGATCAATCAGTTGATCAGCCACATGATTCTGGAGATGAGCATATTGGTCATACATCTGGGGAGGAACATTCACATGCTCCTATTACGAAAAAGAGTTCAAAGGTTGGTAAGCGTGGGTGCACACGTTTACCAAAATTATCACTTGCCCGTACGAAGGAGGAGAGGATAGTCGTGGAGTTTGATGATGATGATCTTCCTAGAGGTCCAAATGCTAAAGATTTGAAGGGTTTTGTAGCAACTCAGGCTAAGAGCAAAGTAAGCATTCTCTATGATGATTGGAGAAGTGTGGATAAGGCGATAATTTCTCAGCTGTGGGAGACCATTTTGGTAAGATCTTTTGCTATTGTTTGACTGTTCTTTAAATGTTTCTAGTATATATAATATTTTTAACCTCTTTTTTATCAGATGACATTTGATATTCCTGACACTAGAGGAGTCAGGAAGAAATGCTTATCGTTGGCTGCTAGGAGATGGAGGGATTTCAAATCAACCCTCTCATCTGATTTCATTTATGGTCATAGGAGTCGTGAGAATCCATGTCGTATATATCCTTTTATAGATGAAGACACATGGAGACAATTTTTTGAAAGTAGAAGAAAAGAATCATTTTTGGTAAGGGCAATGTAAACTTTTATAAGATTTCTTATATAAATGATCTTATTATTGTTTTGTTAATGATTACTTATTCTTAATTTACAGCAAACAAGGAAAGCTCATCAAGAGATCCAATCTAAAAATGTATACCCTCATAGTTTATCTCGGGGAGGGTATGCATTATTGGAAGAACAAATGATGGCAGAAAAATTTCAACAACTAAGAGCTGAGTCTTCAAGCTCTGGAGAGGTGGCCCCTCCATCCCCTCCATCTAGACATGAGAAATGGAAAAGAGCTCGGAAGGGAAAAAAGGACAATATCTTTCGGAAGAATCGAGACTCGTAGTTGAGAGGATTGTAAGATATCTATTTTATTTATTTAAGTTTACTATTTTCGTCATATATTTCCAATCATTATAGAAATGTTCAATTAATTATTACAGGACTCTCTTGAGGAGCAGAGTTCACAGGGGACATTTACACCATCTGGGAGGGAAGATATTTTATCTGTGGCATTGGGAAAGCCCGAACATCCTGGCCGTGTAAGAGGATATCCGGCAGGTGTATCGGTAAGAAAAGTGTTGCCACGTTCCTCAACTTCTAACGTTGAGGGAGTTTATAAAAAAAATAGAATCCTTGGAGGCTGAAGTCCATAATATTAATGCGACAATGGAGGACAAGATTAGAGCATCGGTGCAGTTAATGTTTGCAGACTTGCAAAGAAAATTTCAGGGTGCAGCTCCCACTCCACCTCTCCCAGTAGCTCCCACTCCCCCACCTCAGCCTGCGGACCCCATTTTTGATCCTCCTCCTCCGCCGCAGTTACCTACTTATTGTGAGTTGTATGTTGATGATCCTCAACATCATATAGTTTCATATGGGATGGTATATTGTATAGGAGATACAGTTCATCATCAACAGTTAGAGGTAGAGAATCAGAGGGTCACTATACAGGATATTATAGATAGATCAGCTCGGATACCATTACCTACAGATGAGGTGACGACAGTTGGACATAGTATCGGCCATTTTTTACTTTGGCCATCCAGACTTCTTCGACTCATTACCATAGAGGTATGGATGTTATATCTTTTATTTTATATTTTTATTAATGTTTTATCATTTGAAAACTAATATGTTTTTCAATTTATTTTTATAGGAATACTTCAAAGGTAATGAAATACTGTATAGACAACAACAAAGACAGATAGCTATGACATCAGATGCAGATACTAGCAGTCTTGACAAATTTTCAAGATATTCAAATTTGTTGGCGGATCATTATGACTTTACAATGGAAGCTCATGTCTGTGGACGTGAACTATGTGTGGGGATTATGAAAACTGATATCATGGAGTTTGTCACTGGAGATAAGTTGGGCATCAACGTGGTGCAAATTTTTATCATGTAAGTCTTAACACCTTTTCCTTGCGTTATATTTATTAAAAATGTATACTTATGTCTGCTTTGTATTAGGTATCTGTATAAAATTTGTGAGAGGAATGAGCTGACAGATGTATATGGATTCGTGGACCCACAATTGATTTCCCCTGAAGCATGTGCATTGGATGAGGAACAAAGAATGCTTTATATTACTGATAGATTTGAAAAGAATGTAATCACACAGTGTTGGATGATGCCTTTTTGTGAGAGGTATGAAACACATCCCTCTCAAAGAGTTAATTATCTTTTAACATAAAAAACCACTAACGTTAAATTTCCTTTTATCAGGGATCATTGGATGTTAGGGGTTTTTTGTCCCTAGGGAGAAAACACTTTATTGGATATGCTCTCTCCATGATGATGTGCGAGAAAGTTTTAAGAATATATTGGAAACGTAAGTTTCAATTTCACAATAGTTTTATATATTATAATGAATTTTAAATTTACCCCTATCGTATTATTTTCTAACAGGGCATGGGTCCACTTTCGAAAAAGCGCAAAGAAAAGGAATTTCAAGATCAAATATGTACATGCGAAGGTAAATATCCATTTATAATTTGTACATTTTGATTTATTACATAAAAATAATATATTGAATTTACACTCATTCAAACAGAAATGTCATGAGCAACAAGGCATCATCGAATGCGGATATTACATGTTAAGATTTATGTATGAAATAATAACAACTGGGACAGTTCTGAGTTTTGACCTGGTAAGATTTCCTCTTTCTCATAATATTTCAATTTGATTTATTCATTATACACGTTGACTACTATCCTTTTCCTTTGTAGCTTTTTGATGACCCTCAACCCTTTACTGCTAAAGATATCAAACACTTACAAGTGGAGTGGTCAAATTATTTTACAGGTTTGATTGACTTTTAGTTGTTTGTAATGTAAAATGTAATTTTGAATATTGTCAATGTAATTGTGTATTTCGTAGTCGTTTAGGTTGGATTTAGTTTTTTTTGAAGTTGACAGTGTATGTTTTGAATGTTATATAAGCGAATGTTTAATTTTTCTCTACTTCTTGTTTTGGTCTACTGTTGATGGTTTTTCTGGTCTGGATTTTGGTATGGGGGGAGAGGTTCCAAGGGGGTGGGTGGGTGTTTGGGGGGTGTCCAAGGGATATGGGAGGGGTGTCCAAGGTGTGTTTGGGGATGTCCTAGGGGTCGGGGGGGGGGGTGTAAATGAGGGTGGGGGGGGTGTCCAAGGGGTGGGGGGGGGGTGTCCAAGGGATATGGGAGGGGTGTCCAAGGTGTGTTTGGGGCTGTCCAAGGAGTCGGTTGGGTGTAAATGAGGCTGGGGGGTGTCCAAGTGGTGGGGGGTGTCCAAGGGATATAGGAGGGGTGTTTGGGGCTGTCCAAGGGGATGGGGGGGGGGGGGGGTTCCAAGGGGTAGGGGGGGTTTCCAAGGGGTCGGGGGGGGGGGTGTCCAGGGGTGGGGGGCTGTCCAAGGGGTGGGGGGGTGTCCAAGGGGTGGGGGGTGTCCAAGGGATATGGGAGGGGTGTCCAAGGGGTGTTCGGGGGGTGTAAATGAGGGTGGGGGGGCTGTCGAAGGGGTGGGGGTGTCCAAGGGGTGGGGGTGTCCAAGGGATATGGGAGGGGTGTCCAAGGTGTGTTTGGGGCTGTCCAAGGAGTCGGTTGGGTGTAAATGAGGGTGGGGGTGTCCAAGTGGTGGGGGGTGTCCAAGGGATATAGGAGGGGTGTTTGGGGCTGTCCAAGGGGATGGGGGGGTTTCCAAGGGGTAGGGGGGGTTTCCAAGGGGTCGGGGGGGTGTTCAGGGGGTGGGGGGCTGTCCAAGGGGTGGGGGGTGTCCAAGGGGTGGGGGGGTGTCCAAGGGATATGGGAGGGGTGTCCAAGGGGTGTTCGGGGGGTGTAAATGAGGGTGGGGGGGCTGTCGAAGGGGTGGGGGGGGTGTCCAAGGGGTGGGGGGGTGTCCAAGGGATATGGGAGTGGTGTCCAAGGTGTCTGGGAGTTCTGTCCAAGGGGCCGGTTGGGTGTAAATGAGGGTGGGGGGGGCTGTCCAAGGGGTGGGGGGGGGGTGTCCAAGGGGTGGGGGGTGTCCAAGGGATATGGGAGGGGTGTCCAAGGGGTCTGGGAGGGCTGTCAAGGTGTGGGGGGGTGTCCAATGGGTGTTTGAGGCTGTACTAGGGGTCTTGGGGGTGTAAATGAGGGTGGGGGGCTGTCCAAGGGGAGGGGGGGTGTCCAAGGGGTGGAGGGTGTCCAAGGGATATGGGAGGGGTTTCCAATGGGTGTTTGAGGCTGTACTAGGGGTCGTGGGGGTGTAAATGAGGGTGGGGGGGCTGTCCAAGGGGTGGGGGGTGTCCAAGGGTTGTGGTGGGGCTCCAATGTGGTGGGGGAGGGCTGGCCAGGTTGTTAGATGGGTATAGATGAGGGTGGGGTTCAGTTGGGGCTTGGGGGAGGGCTGGCATTGTTATTTTTGTTTGGTTTCTGGTTGCTTTTTGGTGAGAGCAGTGCAATTATTTAAAAAAAAAATTTCTTTCACGTCGGTTATTTTATAACCGACGTGGTAAATAAATCGCCAGGGGTTTATCACGTCGGGTTTTTCTAAAACCGACGTGATAAACCGTTCCCGGGGCTTTTAGCACGTCGGTTCCTAATATAACCGACGTGCTAAAAGGCCTGGGAATCGATTTACCACGTCGGTTATTGGATAACCGACGTGCTAAAACGTTTCCCAGGCCTTTTTATCACGTCGGTTTCTTAAATAACCGACGTGATAAACGATATCCCAGGCGTTTTATCACGTCGGTTTAGGGAATAATCGACGTGATAAAGCCCCCCCGCGCATATTTATCACGTCGGTTATTATATGAACTGACGTGATAACCACCGTGATGTTAGGGATATTACGTCGTGTTTTAAATAACCGACGTAAAAAACGTTATTTATAACGTCGTCCGTATTAACGTCGCCTAAAAACCGACGTAAATAATAAAAAATAACCGACGTAAAAAATGTTTTCTGCACTAGTGTCTATACCTAATTTTCAGATACCTGATGCATCACTTCCTATCCCACCTGGTGTTATCACATGAATCAAATAAATTGGGTTCGTTAGATTCAATTTTCTTATAAATTAATTATTTACTGCCTTTGAGAATAAAGAAAACATAAAAATGGTTGCCTCTACTATGATGGCATGCCAAATTTTATATTTCTATCCCCTTAACTCATTGATGTCATTTCCCACCATGGAATGTGAAAATCAGTATTTCCCTAAGAAATATATCGCAAAATATATAAAGGATATCTCTCCTTGTAGTAGGTTTTTAGCAGAATGAATAGATCATCCCTCATTGTCTACAAGAATAAATTATTAAAAACTCAATCCTCATAATCCTTACATGATAGTCCCTCATTTTAGTCATCATGTACCAGTATATCCAACTGGTGATTGTCGGGTCCTCTGATCATATATGTAGCTATATTGACCCTCCAAACTATGAGTTTTTAAGAGGGTAAAAAATAATCTATGGTGACTCTATCTAGATATCTTATCCATTTTTACCACCCTCACATTTATATAATGGTTTGTGAAGAGACTAGAACACAATAGTCAAATATTTCTCAAACGGTTCTACTCACAGATCTCCCATGTCAATTCCATGTATGTCTCACGACAAGAACTCCCCGAGATTCTCATCTATCCATGACCAAAAGAAATTCATCTATTTTATATAACCATAATTCATTGAATCATATACCTATGGATCATTATAAAACAGACACACAAGGGCCTCATATCTACCATTTTTGGCATCAGCATGTGCATCCTATTAGGTTACTAATTCTCTTCACTCCCGACTCTCCACCAGAAGTTGTATATATGTTGTATCGTGAAAAAGAGTAAAAGATAAGGTAAAAATATCCATATAAATATCTTTTATTAGGAATGTTGTAATAGGTTGTGCATCTCACAACACATGCAATACCCTACCGCACCCAAGTCATATGTCATCCAGCTTCATGGCCATTACCCACCCATACTAGAGTCGACATTATATATCATCTGGCATCATGGAACCTTTAATATCCATAAAATATACAGAAATTGAAAATCATATCTGTCATAAATCATCAGTCATGGGTGGATGAGTAGAATTCTACAAAAAGGATTAGCCGAGAAACATGTTGGGTCATTTTGTTATTATTTTAAATTTATCACCCTTCTCATTATACCTTAATACCGAAAACAATATCCAATCCCATATATAACATATATGTATATAATCACATATAGAACACATCATGAACCATATACCTATAAATTTTAGGTATACTTCTATTATAAAAAAATAAGTTGGAATAAATTTTTAAACTTTTTTTTTGACATAGTAAACCATCTGACCCCTCTTAGCGTATTTTAGGTCACAATGATGATCACAACATAATAAATAATTATATGAACCTCATTAAATTACATGATTCATACATAATCATCCATTTAAATATTGATCAAATGGTAAAAATCTAATAATTCAATGACATTACACCCAATTTTTCCACCCGAGGTGGAAACAAATTAACTTTCAATAATAAAACATAATAATGATGTCGTAATTGTTTAATTTATAAAATTATAAAAATAAATATATTTAATGTATTAAAATAACTATATTATGTTATTATTAATGACAACCAAAAATTATGATGATAACATAGACATGTTATTGATATATTTGAAGTGTCAGATCGAAGTAATAATATGTTAAGGATATTTTTATAAATACAAATAATGAATTGTTCCAAAATTAAAATAAAAGATACTTTAAATATATTTAGATTAAAATAATAAAAAATTTATTATTTTGGAATAATAACTCTATTTTTTTAAACACACCAACAGTTAAATTGGGAAAATAATTGAAAAAAATATTATTATAATATTATAAAATTACTAAAAAACTTGTCCTAATTTCATTTGATGATTGAATTTCGACCCAATTAATCATTTGAAAAATAATATATACTTTTTGGTCCACTTGGGTAGGAATATTACATTTATCATTACATTATTTATTGACATTTTTAAAAATCCATACCAATATTTTTAGTAATAAAATAATTTTCAATATAGGATTTAAAAAAGGTAAATTCCAATAAATTTATTCATTAGAAATATAATAAATTTTTACTCAACATGATAATTTGTTTTTAATTTTTATATAATAAATAATGTAATTAAATACATTCATAATAATGATGCAGTAATTATTTAAAAAATGGAAATATCAAAATAATGATATTAAAATTATAAAATTAAATATATTTTTAACATAATTAATGAAATACATGTTTTTTTGATAACATAGACATATTATTGAAATATTAGAAGTGTTGGATCAAAGTATAAATATTTTAATGATATTTTTCAAAATAAAGATAATGAATTGTATAAAAATTGAGATAAATGATACTTGAAAATAAATAATATTTTATTAAATGGTATTAAATTCATAAGAAAAAAAATTCAGAAAAAAATTATAATAAGGATATATATCTAATTAATGATCCATTTGGGGTTTGTTTGTCATTTTATATTATCTATTGTAACCCTTACGTAATAAAAACAGATGATTCCACGGTAAGAGTTAAAAGAATCAATTTAGGGTTAATGCTAATATATAAGGGTAAAAATGTATCCTAAACCTATATAAAAAATATTGGTTGATTGTATCTATACCCATAATAATGTTGTATTATAAATAAAACACTTTTGAGAAATTTTTAATTGAAATTAAATTTATATTAATTTAATATATTGTGGTATTCTAATAGTGTCCCTCCCCTCTCTTATAAAATGATCATCATATCTTACTTCACCAAACCACATAGAATATTATTTCTTGACCAAACCCTTACCATATATCTTATAAAAATCCCTATACATATACGATAACAGATTTTATTCTCAAAATACCTACCATTGTGTCCCTAATAGGAGATCCAAAAGAGGTTTAACAATGAAGATGTAATTGTCTTTACCAACTCATTCACAATTATTTCTTCTTCTATTTATTCATCAAACATTGTTTCATTTCTAAAACAAAAATACTAGAATCATATAAATTATTACATGTTATTATGATTATAGGACAAAAATATTATTATTTTTATCCACCTTATGAAAAACAATATCACCATGAGTGCGTATGTATGGCTTAATATCGCCATGTTGTAATGTAAATTGTTTTCATCACCAATTTTTTTAGATGGGTATATTGAAGAATATAATGGATATATATAATAAATATGACATGATATTTATTCTTTATTATTAATAAACCATCAAATTCTTTAAATAATGTCCATTAATAGAAGTATACCATCACTCATGCATGTATATAGCCTACTCCATCTATAACGTGATGAAATTAATTCTCCACGTTAGCCAGAAAAAATGATTATAAAAATATTTATGATGAGTAAATATAATATTTATTTACATAGTGTAATTTTTTATACAAATAATATATTCTATTCTGAATGAATATTACTTACACAACAAAACATTAAAAGAAAATTAAGTAGTGAACACCTGAAACTATGGTAATAATGAATTATTATTATCAATACAATATCAGTGGCTTAGGTATGACATCACAAATATTGATATTATTATGGTATAATTTAATAACATGATTCAACCATTATAATGGAGTTTAAAGGACCCTTATGTAAAATAATGTAAAATGTAATAATTATTTTCCTCCCTTATTTATATTAAATATTGTTTATACGCAAGTATTTAATGTGACATATGTATCACCCATGTCCATGTTTCTTAAAAATGTATTCAAAATGAGTATTTTTATATTTTTAGTATGTTAATACTTTACTAAAACCTAGTTCAGAATGTTATTATGATTTATTCTTATAAATATATCACATTCAGGACTATGTTTTTTCAAAATGGGTTTTATTAGTTCATTTATAACGGCATAAATATTTTAAAATTTTAATTTTTTAATTTCAGTAAAATTTTTAAATGTGGTATATGATAGATTGATTCAAAAAAAATTATAATTATTCTTTTAAATATGTGGTCATTTTAAAAATATTATTTTAAAGAAAAATGGTTTTTTTCTCAATATATTTCAAATGATGTTATTATATTGTTTTCAAATATGTCAAAAACTATTGTTAAATATTATGTTTCATTGAGTTTAATAACTTATCATACAACAAATATTATTTTATTGAAGGGTTTATAATGAGTTTGACTATGGATCTTTTATTTTGATACCGTTTGTGGTTTATGGTTAATGTATTCACATTTCATATGCTTTTTTTAATCTGAATATTTATGTTGTTTATGTGTTCATATGAGGAATGAATTGGACTTAGTAAGTTATTGGAGGAGAATAATATACCCCTAGATATATTATTAGTTCTCATTAGAAAAACTGGTTGGGTTTTTACCCATTTATGTATGGAATTTTGGCCGATTACTTGAGTGTTTTTTTATGATTTCTAGCTTTATGAATTCCCTCAATATGGAATTTTTTAATTATATTACATGTGATTATTCCCTAACTAGAATATCCATGTGAATTATTGTATGGAATAATTTAATTTATTCTTACCATATTAAACCAAAGTGTATGTTTAAAAGGATTTTGTTTTAGTTATACTCCATTCCTTAAATGATTATGCTTACATATGAAAGAATCAACTATATTATTTACAATTACAAAGCACGTGAAATCACTCCTTTCATGTGTTTAATTTTCATATAATGTAAATATGTATATTTTTATTGAAATTATAGGTAAATAAATAATAGTCATGATGTTCAGAGTGATCTCTATGTTTCAGTTTAGATTTTGAATTGTAATGTAAGGATCATGTATTTCATCTATTTTCCAAAACTAAAAACTGCATCTTTCATTAGGGATTTGAGTATTGTATCTATAATAATGTAATAAATTAAAGAATCAGATCTATGATACTGGTGTCAGGGTTGGGGTTATTACACATTCTATCAGAGTATTTTTTTAATAACCTTGGTAACTATATTTAAACATCTCTAATTAGGGAACATATCCCTAATATAAACATTGAGGATACATATAGAAGAACATAATATAATTTTGTTAAGGTAGAGATTTCATGGGTCTTAATATAAATACATCCCGGTTGGGATACTACATGTGGATGTGGTTCTAGAATATATGTACCTAGGGGTAAGAATTCTAAGATTGTGGGTTATTCTAGACTCGCCGAAACCTGGTGCACAAAAACGGGCCTTAGTGCACACCTAGTTTGGTATTCCCTATAGTTATGATTATTATAATTTACATTTTATTAATGAATCATTATGAAGGATTTAAAATTAAATAGTTCCCCAATGAAACCATTTTTATGACCTCAATATAAACTATACATAAATGTTTCAATTTATGTAATATATTTTTTAGAATTTTACATTATGAAATCATCTAACCTAGATAATTTAGTCATTTATAAATGGAGCATAGTAGAATGAATGTGTACCTCACTGATAGAAGTGGTCCAAAGAGCTATATGAATCATATATTTAATTGTATTACATAGATATTTCTAAGGGAAATATTCTCCCACATATTTTCATAGTGTGAAAAATTATATAATGTTATAATGGGAAAGTTAATGTGTAATCTATGTATTATGGATTTAGGGAGAATAATGAGAATAAAATAACATATTAGAGAAATATGGATAATGTGATGGAGGGAAATAATTATTTTCCCACATGTTATAATTGGCGAATGAATCACAATGGTAAGGTATTGAATGTATTGGGTGTTTGTTATAAGTACAGAAAAAGGTCCATTGGGAAAAAATAATGAATAGAGGATAATAAAAATATTGATATTTATTTTTTCAACTAAAATGAAATGGGTCACTTTTAGAATAAATGTCCTCAGAATAAAAGAAATATTGTGGAAAAAAATAAAAGGGATCGAGGTCAATCTTATGATTTTACTATAGACGAGGTGGAATGATTATTGTATTTCTATTTTTGGAATGAATAATTATGTTATTTCATTATTTTATCAATGATATTCCAATTATAAGAATTTTGGAATGTATAAGGACTGTACTGTAGTAATATTTTATTAAATATTTTATATTGTGTTGTACAAATATAAGTGACTCAGTGGAATGATAAACATTACAGAAAACATATGGTTGATTGATATATAACCCTTAATATGTTCCTGATACTGAGATAATGATGTCAGAATAAAGGGTTGGTAGATTTGGGTAGAGTAAATTTTATAGTACTTAATACCTTGGAACAGATTACGGGTTTTTTGAAAAAGTTGTTTATGACATCATTGAAAGATTATATAACATTATTTGATTTAAGATGTATATCGAATAAACATTGTTCTATTTAATGAATAAGGAGGTCTTCATGTATTCAAAAATGTTTTATTGTAATAAATATTGTTACCAAATTTCAACGGAATACATGATGAAGGTATTCACATGTTTGTAATGTAACAACTAATAGCTTCTTCATGTTATGAAATGGATAATAATTGGTTCATATTGGAAATGTTAACAACATATGAAGTGGGTTTACTTGATATTTAGAGAATTTTTTATAGGATGAAATATTACATCACACTATGGCGACACTTTTCCAACTAAATGAATAAAAAAATAGATCGAGAAAGAACAAAATTATATGATTGTGTTTTTATAAACATATCATGTAATTATATTTCCTTACATAGTGAAAGTATTCCACAACTATATGAAAATGATTTGAAGACAAAAAATATTAATCTTTTATAAAATATGGAATTTTAATTCATCATATATTTAGGGGTTTTCGGCCCTCAATTTCTAATTGATCATCTAATTGTTTATGATTGATGACCTTAATCACAACCTATAAATATTTCCTGGTTTCACCCATTTATGGATCTCTACTTGAAAATGATTTTATCATATTGGAAATCCAAGTTTTTATGTGACCTTTTCATTTAACATTCATTATTATAAATAATAGTCTATATTAACCCTATTTAAGATGTGGTTTCTTCAATAATAGTATTTTGGAATATCAATCTCTTGATTAATTATATGATGTTTAAATTTTTAGGGTGAAATTTATTTAATTTTCGGAGAATGTAACACCCTAAGAATATATAGTATACTTATTTTTAAAAAATTTAACATATTCTATAGCATGTAATTCATGAAACATTTAGATAGTGTGTTTTACACATAAGAGTGACTTCCATTGATAGCTTCAGATATAAGGAAGATAAAGTTTTAGTAAAAAACAATATATTGTTAAAATACTTTTATAATATAGAACCTAGTGGTTAATTTTGATGTTATGAATAGTATTAACAAAATTATGAGATTTAAATTCCTTGTAATTTTAAAAATCATATTATATGTTTTATGGACATGTTATAAGAAATAAGATAATTTTTTGTTTAGAAATTATATTATTAAAAAATTGTAATTTTACATCCTTTAAATGGAGAACCAATTTGAAATATAATTTTTGATACTTTTAGAAATTTTATATGACAGAAAACATAATTTTATTATTATTAATGTCAAAATTATCTTTCAGTGAATTTTTGTTATTTTTATGGTATGTTTCATTTTTTAATAAATATTGAAAAGTATCTCATTGTCGTTAAAAACTAACATTTTGATTAAATATTTATTATTAGTTAAAAATTATAAAATTATAAAAAGATAAATAATACATATTAATCCAATTTATATTTTTGGAATTGTTTTCATATTAAAATTAGTTATAACAACATATTGAATGTTTGAATGTTTTCGTTTACCCGCGTTCTCACCAGATCTATGAGATTTATGATAAACGTAATTTACCAACACCTGTGAATTGAATTTGGAAACATATTCCTACATGGTAGTAATAAGTATGATTTTAGAGTGTGATAGGATCACTTTTCATAATAGTAACTTTTAAATTTTTTCCATGTTTAAAGCCAAATTGGGTAACTAAATCTGGAACCCTGGAATTATAAAGTGCATCATGGAATTCAATAACATGAATGATATGAAAAACCAAGCATAAAAAGATAATATATTAACCCTATAAATTAGAAAATAATTATTACATAAAATATTTATAATATAATTTATAAATTTTAAAGAAAAAATATATGTGTTAGCTAGTTTTACATGAAAGAGAGACCTTGCATGATAGCTTATTTTGCACATAAGGCCAAGTTTTACCAAATAAAAATGTATTTTTTAATATTATATGATACAACCTAAATTTTTTTCTAGTGGTTATCAATAGTAGTAAATATCATATTAAAAACAATGGTTTAAATAAATTTTTAATGAATTCATTGGTTACAAATTAATGAGAAATGAAAAAATGACCCAGTTGAATATAAAAAGAAATATTATTAATTTTAGGTTCCAAAGGAATTTTTTCATAATAAACATAAATAATTACAATTATTTAATTATTTTAATGAAATTTAAATATTATATATTCAGTAAAATATTTTCTATTTTCATCCAACATGATTGATATGAATAAGATAAGAACAACACATATTTCACAAATAAAAATCAATATTTTTATAAAATAAATTTTAACACCTTTAAATTGGGAACCCATTATAAATATGAATTTTGAAATATTTATTGATTTATTATGTGAAAATAAACTTCATATTTTGGATAAAAAGATAAAAATAGATTTTGGTGAATTTGTTTTATTTTTTCTATGACACTTCATTTTTTAATGAATAGTGAAAAATTCTAAAATTTTAGATCAAAACTACGTTTTCATCAGGATTATATTTAAGGATACATTATAAATTAAATTTCTTCAAATTATAATTATATAATACTATGATCAATTAATCAAATTTAGGGAATTCGAATAAATTTCAATTTGAAAATTTCTTATAAAAACATAGAAAACATTCAAGCATTTTTGCTTTAAAACCAAACATTATCACCCATCTGTCAGATTAAATTTAAATTAATTTCATCATTCTATTATTGGAATTTAAAAAATGTATTAAATTTTTATATTGATAATAATTTATAATTTATAATAAGTCAACATTTTTTAATCAATAACATTAGTTAATGTAATTAAAATTAATCACAACGATTAAGGTAAAATTAAACTTAATAATGTACTAAACCTTAATCTAAAGGTCCCCAAAAAACATTTAAACTTGTAAAAATATATTTTACCGAAATATATAGATACTATAATCTGTTTTATATCAGTGGATAAATTATTGGATCAACGTTCTACTGGAAAGTTTTAGCAACAATTCGATTTTGAAAATATTTTAAGAGTGTCACTCATCATCCACTACAAAAGGCCACCACTTGTACCCATTCCTCAGACCTCTCAAACTACTAATTTTTCCATGATCATCCTGAATTGAATCCCAAAATCCATCCCGTAGACATTGAACCCTCACTTATGGAGGAAATCCAATAATGGAATCCTTTTGGTATAAACTAAAAGCAGTTACTAGATTTTAAGTTAATGTTTTCCAATGACATATTTTCAATCGCTTATTTACCACCCCCAAAAATCATATTATTCCATGATTTTATAAAAAAATAAGTAAACTAAATATACTAGGATGTTTTTATTCAGATTTTTTAGTCAAATCATCCATATACTTCCATATTATTGGAAATGAATGTACTATTTCTGTGTACGATGAACTACTACATCACAATGTGATTATTGTTTAATATAATGGAGGTTATTATTTTTGAAACTCAATTTTATATTTATAATTTATTTATATTTAAGTAATTATTTTATATCACATACCCTTATACACACTATTTTGTGTGAATGTGATAACATTGTTTGAGGAGATGTAGAATACAGCCCCCTCAAAGAAACATGATTCATTCACATGATACATGGACATTATAAGAAATAGATTAATTAAAAAAATGTGACATAAAAATGATAATAATGGAATAATTATCATTATATAAAAAAATAATATATATATATATATATCATTTTCTTTATTACCCTATCTCATAATAAAAATTGATAATGTCGGTTGTGGACATGTGGACCATCACCTCCTTGACACGATGTGATTATTTTTGAATCAAAATAATTATATATATGTTTATATTATCAAATAATATTGTATTTATTATATAAATATTTTTTTGGGAGGATATAATGTAACTTACCTTATTTCAATAACGATCATTGTATAATTATAATGTTGTTATTGTGTACGTACGACCCACATAATCCATGAATGTAACATTGATTCATTTTTCATAACCATATTTAATAATTTCATTTTAAATGTAAAAATAAGGTATAAATACGATAAGTTTGTCATTATTATAATTTCTATATTTTATACAATAACCCCTTTGACCATATTTTACCTACCAATGCCTTTTTTTAAACATAAAAATAAGTTGTTCAGAACAAAGGATGTAAGCATAATTGATTAAGTGGACATATACAACACGGTAATAAATGAAATAAAAGTATTAATAAAAATGAAAAAAATTATGAATCAGTTACTCAATTAACATAAGATAATTATAAATTATGTTTAAAGACATTAACCTAAAAGGAAACACATGGTAAGGAATTTCATCTCAATCTTAATTCCATTTAGAATTATTTGTTGTTATGAACCTAGTTTCATCTATAAAGTATATATACTTCACTTTTACATGATCTATAAAAAATACCTTTACTATGATGATGTTATAACTTACATTCAATTTAACTCATTCATGAGGATATTTTTTTAAAGTGTTTTAAAATGGTATGGGATACATTGCAATGTTTACATGTTATTTTCTTCATGAATAATTTCATTAATAAATAATTTCAATTCGAGAAAATTATATGAACATAGTTCAAAAAACACTTTAATTTAACTATACACTGGTTACCATTGACCTTTGCCTTTTATTAGTACCATTTTTCAACTCTTTGGTACATATTGGTTTAGAAAATGTTTTTTAGAAAACCCAACGTCATTTCTCTCTTAAGTTAGAGAAACTTTTTTTTTATATGAACAATATTTTTTCATTGTGTTTTCAAGAAATTTATTAAATGATATGGTAAATAAAATTGTAAATTTTATTTTTTTTAAAATATTTTCAATTGAGTCTCCATGTCACTTTCTAAAAAGTCTATGTTTCTTATAATTTTACCATTAAAATGGAATATTTTTTAATCTTGTATAAAATTTATGAATTTAAATTCCATCATCCCATTAATGATACCATTATATGTTTAATAGGAAAATTTTTACATAATATTATTTTTAAAAATTATTATCAATGAAATGTGTTTTCAAAAAATTTTTCAAAACAAATGGATATTTTTCTAAATAATGTAACTACAATATATTTTTATTATATTTCCATTCATCAGTGATAACAACCATTTATATTACTTTAGTTGAGGTAATTTGTTTTGATACCGTCCTTAGCCTGCATATGGACGGTTATTGATTAATTTTTTCAAGGAAAGTATTTAAATTCACATCCATGATTCATTTTTCAAATCCCATTGAAATAATCAATCTCTAATGATAAATGAATTTACCCCAACTATTCATATCATTTATCAAGGATATTACAATTTCAAAAAACCATATTACATTATTCATATAGTGTATAATTTAATAGTAATTTGATTATTTGGGGAAATATTTATAATTAATTATTATTTAATCAATATAATTATTTTATAAGGAATGTTATTTATTTAGATTATTCAATATGAGGAATGATTTGGACCGGTACACACGAGGGGGGACCGGTTATAGATAGTCCCTCAATGCAGCAGTTGTATCATGGGACGAGTTAGTTGGTCATCCTCTTTAGATGGTTTTTACTTAGCATTATAAATTGTCTTGTGAATGGAATTGACAGTAATGGTTCCATATACCAAGGAAACAAGACATCAAATATTTAAGAATTTCCTATATTTATTTTCAGTTATTATTCATCCATGTGATTTTACATCGACATATATATGGATACATTTCATTTAAATTTCATTAATTAAATTTCATGTGTTATTATTTCATACCATCCCATTATGATTTTTCATTATCTAGTTATCTAAATGATCTTTATTTTTAGTTATTACATAGACATATTTTTTATGCATGTCATTATTAGTTTATTGATTATATAGAATATGAGTTATTAAATTTACCATGGCATAACTATTTTTCCCATTGATTAATTATTTCTTAGGCTATAATTTACAATGAATCCGAATTTTATCTTATCCTTTTTTTTCAGTTTCCCCGAGAATCCAAGACTTATATTATGAATGATATTTAGCGATATAATATATGGAATAAAGTTATCCTCAAAGTTAATTATTAATTTAAGGAGAAAAAAATAATGTTTTAGTTAGTGTATTGGTTTGTAATACATGAATCATGTATGTATATATTTTACAAATAAACTAGACTCTAAATTCTTTAGTATTTGTTTCCATATAATGATGCTAATTTAATTGATAGAATACACCGGTTGTAGGCTAACTCATGTTAGGTCTCTAAATTAAAACTAAAAAAATATTTTAAAATTATAATATTTCCCTATCACTTGTCTTAATTTCATTGGATGAGTGGATTTTGAACAAAATCGACCATTGGATGAAAATATAACATTTTTAATAATCTTGGGTAATAATATGGAATTTATTCTAATTTAGTTCCAGAAAATTTAAAAATGTAATACTCATATTTTTAATAAATAAATCATTTTTAATATTGTGATGCGTAGAAGACAAATTTGGCTATAATTATTAATTTTTAAAATAATAAATTTACCATTATCTTGATAATTGTTTTTCATAATTTCTAGATAATAAATTTTTTAATCAAATACATTTATAATTTTTATCTAGTAATTGAATTATTAATGGAAATTTCAATCACAAATTATATTAAATTTATTACTAAAATATAATTATACAAAATCAATGACATCAATAAAATGTCTAATAAATTATTCAAGATAGGAATATATTAGAATTGCAGTTTAAAATTTATCATATTAAAATGATATTTTTATAATGATAAATAATGAATATTATCAATATTATCAAAAAAATACATTAAAATTAATAATATATTATTAAATTATAAAATTTTAAAAAAATATTTCATTCTTAAAATAACTATAATTTCTTTAAAAAATCACCAATGATCAATTTGAGGTTATTTTGGAATTTTTTAGTAACTATATTTACCAATAATAATATAAACACGTGTTACTTTGGTAAGAGTTAAAAGAATTAACATGGTGTTAAATCCAAAAGATAATTGATAAAATATATTTTAAACCAATAAAAAAATAATTTCATAGAATTTAGACCAATCCTCATCTCAGTGTTGAAGTAATTCTTTTTTGAGATATACGTAATCTAAAATCGATCTATAATAATTTAATATTTTATTCAATTCCAAGAGTTCCACTCCCCTCTCATATAAAAAGGCATCTCCTCTCTCACTTCCCCACACCTCATTGATCCTTATTTCTCATCCAACCACAAAATATAAACCATATAAACTTTCCAATAAACATTAAATAGGTTTTAATCTTCTCAACAAACAATCCCTAGTTTCCGAAAGAGGTGATCTAATGTAGGTTCCCTAATGAAGATATTATCGTCTTTACTGACTCCTTCAAAATTATATCCTCTTCTACATCATCTTCATGCATTGTTTTCATTATAAAATAATATATCTAGAATAATCTATGTTTTTATATTTTATTATTTTTTTTGGACGAACATATTTCTCTTTTTATCTGTCATATGAACAAGAATATCACCATGCATGCGTAATTATGACTTACCATCTCCACGTTGTGGTGTAATTTGTTTTCCATCACCACATTATTTGGATGGTAGAAATGATGAATATAATATATATAAATAAAAAATATGACATGATATTTTTTATTTATATGTAATATACCATCCAATTCTATACCTCTTAAACCTTAATGGAATGATATCATCGCTCACGCGTACGTCTGACCTACCATCTCCACAACATGATGTGAATCAGTCTCCATGATAACTATAAAAGAATGAATAAAAAAAATTATATGATGGTTTATTATGATATTTATGAACATTATATAATTTTGGAAATAAATAAAATATATCTTATGAATAAAAAAAATTCATGTAAAAGCAAACATAAGAAAAAAAAGCACTTTACACCTAAAATAATGATGATAATGAAATATTATTAACAATGTGATATACCAGGACATTATATGATATCATATGTTAGGAAATGGATATTTTATACATTAATAACACAAAATTACCATTTTTGGAGTTTAAAACACCCTCAACTAATGAAATTTACATGGTTCGGGTTAATTTTACAATCTCATTTTTAATCGGGATAGTTTGTATGTATGTATTTACTGGGATATATTTATTATCCAGGTCCATGTATCCAAAAATATCAAAATTAGTCTTTTCAGGGTTTTATTTAATATATAATTTAACTAAAACATTATTTTAAATGTTTCATTCATTTATTCTTCTCAATCATTCACATTTATGTCTATGTTTTTTGGATTTGGTTTTACGTATATATTTATAAGGACGTGAACACATTAAAATGTTAATTTTTTAATTTATCTCAAGCATTTTAATGTAGAATGGGAAATAGTGATTCAAAATATATATTTGTACAGCGTTATATTTTAAACTCATGGCTAAATAATTAAACATTTCAATGAAAATGTGTTTTATTTCAATATGTTTCTAACGAGTTTATTAGTGTCATTTTATCTTTGCCAACATCCTTTGTTGAATATGATGTTTGATTGAGGTTGATCTCTTATGATAAAATAAATCTTATATTATTGTTGTGTTTATGATTAGTTTTAATATAGAAGTACTATTTTGATACCATTCATGGTTTATGGTTAAATTATTCACATTTTGTTTGCTAGTTATTCAATACAAAGGTTTATGTTTTTTATGTTTTCTTGTAAGGAATGAATTCAACATAGTATGTGATGGTTTTGGCCCACTATATCCCCTAGATTCATCAGTTGGACTCATGAGACAATTTAGTCGGGGTTTTACCTAATTTTGTATGGTATCTTGGTCGAAGCCTTAATGATTTGTTTATGAAGTCTGACATTATGCCTTCCATCATTAGGAAATATTTTATTGATATTACATGTGATTATTAGAATATTATAATATCCATGTGATGGTTTATATAATTTTTTTACTTATTATTTCCATATTATTCTCATTATTATCATTAAAATATTTTTTTAGTTTCTACACATTTCCATCAATGTTTATGCTTATCTAAGAAATATTCATCCGTATTATTTAACATTAATTAGGATCTAAGCTCACACATTTCTTATGTTTCATTTTTCGGAAGATGATAATACAAATATAATGCCTGATTTGTAGGGTTAGGCTAGGAGAAACATAATGTTAAAAGGATTATCTATATTTATGTAAATATTTTGAATTATAATGTAAGGATCATGAAAGTAATCTGGTTTTGATATTTCATAAACTGATCGGTATTTTGGAATTCACATATTATATATATATATCAATGTAACAATGTAAGGCACCAATTCTAGGCTACTGGGTTCGAGGTCATTAGAAAAATAATATCCCACCCTGGCGTATAACGACCCGAAATTTGGAATAATACAGTTTTTTTCTTATTTTGGGTGTTATTTTTCATTATACTCAACAAAACTATATCCTTTTGAAAATTAATTGAGTTTAATTAATATGAGAACATTGGGATTCAACTTTTTTATTACCATTGGTCAATTTTACTGTATGAAACTGTACTCTTAAAATTTTGATTATTGATTATAAATATAAATGATCGTGGTTAATTAATACAGAATGACGATTCAATGGCCTCATCCAATAGACTATGACCATACTAAGCAAATATGTCAGAGCATTTTATGGAGGTAGAATAACTATTCTTTTCTCTTGATGTAGCCCATGATGAACATCAACCTGATAATCTAGAATGTAATCACCTTTGGGGGAAGTTAAAGATGATAAGAATCACAACTCGGGAAATGTTGATTGAGAAACCCCATGATTCTATCACCATTTCATACCTTACTCATAGTTCATATGAATGCGTTATAAGGGGATATATAATGAGGTACTATTTATGTTGTATAATCCTTTTGTATAAATAAAATTTTTATTTCCTATTATGGTAAAAAAATTATTTTCTAATGTCAAAATAAATAGAGGATGAATTTTAAGAAGTTTCATATTATTAATTAATAATGAAAAATAGATAAATTAAAAACATATTTTTATACTTTAGGTAATTTATAATGTGAAATTATTTTCAAAAAATGGACATATAATGTTCTTATCAGAAAAAATTTCATGTCTGATAAGTTAACCTTGATTTTTAGTGTATAGAAAATTAGGAATATAAACCATACACTTATAAATAATAATATGATTAATGTAATAGTAACCTCCCTAAATTAATTATAAAGATAATTTAGTATTCATGAATTGAAATATTACATAATAGAATAAGTAAATAGTTTTTTCAGAAATTATTAGTTAAATATTAGTAATTTAGAAGGTATATAGGTATTTTACATAAAACATTGATATCTATAATTTAGAAAAATATTTTCAAAAAATAGTGTTCATTTTTTAATTAATAACATCAATATTAGGTTAGGGTGAATTTATGAGATTTTTATTAAATGTTTTGTTGTTTTTGTTGAATATTACAAATCCAGTTTTCAGTTTTGGTTTGTCAAAGCATTATTAATGTTGTAACAGTGATGTAATAATTCTCGTCGACTATTGAGAAATAAAATAAGTTATGAGGTGTCCCAAGCTTCCAATACCATTGGATAATATCATGATAAATCCCATGGTTTTTCAAATTATACCAATGAGATGTCTCATGGAAATAAATTAAATATTCTCCCAGTTTTTCTATAATTACCAACCAATTTCCTCATTCCATTCATTAATGAATCATACACAATTATTTTTTATTCATTTTAACTCACATGGAGTCCTCCTAGTGTTCCCTCAACCCCCCAATGTCCCAATTTTTGAGTTGTTAATGTTATTTCTCAAGGTAAGAGAACATTTCACCCTCATCTTTTAGTCAAGACGTCCTTTATGTTACGTCTTCTACATTTCATATTTTTATGTTGGGGTATGATATTATATATACTTATTTATTTATGTTTTATTTAATAAGTATGAGAGACCCTTTACACTCTCATCAACTAATTTTCATAATTTTATGCAATGCTGTTATGATGTTGAATTTTCTTAATAGAATTCTTAACATCTGATTTTTCCATTCAAGTTCTATTTTATGTGGAATAAGATTTATTTTTCCATACCATGTTATTATTTACATTTTTTTAATACCTCTAATGAATAATTATTCATTTCTGGATAGGATAGTATTGTCCTTTCTGTTTTTAATGTTTACTAAAACCATGTTGTATATACGTTATGCTGTAGGATTTTTGTCTCAAAGAAACAATTTTTCTCATGAAATTCCCTTATTTTAATTATGTGAATACCCAAACCTATTTAATTTCTTGTGGTATTAATCAAGACAAGAAAATAATATATTTAATTTTGGAATTGACATAAATAAAACCCACATTCCATTTCCATGTGTTATAAATTACATAATGATCATGTTTTTAAGAACTATTTAAAATGTGTTGATTTTGATATGAAATCTGTTTATTTTATTCTTTTTGGGTTTATTTATGAAATGTTTTATTTGAAAAATGTGGATCAAATTAAAATGAATAATTATTAAGGGTGTTTTATTCTGGTGATCCAATGCATTGTGTATATAAATTAGTCTCCTGATATGAAAATTATTACGTAACCTTGGTGAATAACCTAGGTAATTTTTATGACACCTTGGGGATGAACGTTGGTGATATTCTTATTAATGTCAAAATTAAATGTTGTTGAAAAATATTCAAGTTATGTTTGAAGTTATTATTATTATACATTTTTCATAATATATTTATGATATTCTCCTTGTTCTTATTAATATCACTCAATTTTACATGTAAACTATTTTACTTGTCTTCTTTACAAGGCCTTCTGCTCACCCATTTATTTAACGTATATCTCCAGGTTATGAGATATAGTAATTGTTCATAGGATGAACATTTCAAGAAGCACTTCAGGAGTATTATAAAATTTTTATATGTTTTCATGTATTATGTTCCTTATTTCCAATACACTAATATTTAATGATCCTCTATTTGTAAAATGATATGAAAATTTTATGTAATAAAAATGAGGGATTTAATTGTTGGTATCAAAGGAATGATTAGATAATTTTTGAAATTATTCTATGAAATCATTAGGAATAACCCTATATAAAATTTTAAATATAGTAAAATCTCTCAATATTTATGTGAAATATTATGTGAGTGGTTTTTCAAAAAACAATTCCTTGTATAGATAAAAACGAGAGGATTTGTCACTGGAACAGATGTATATAGGGGTAGAACCAAAAAACAATGCGTTGAGATCGACTCAAACATGAACTAGTGTATGACAATCAGACTTGCTGTACTCCTATTTTGACACTCTCATTGGATATCTTTGGTTTATCACAAGCATTTTATGAATCATTATGTAGGATTTATATAGAAATAAAAATATTTTAAATGAATAAAATGTTTATGCATGAATGTTTTAAGAATTGAAAAAAAAGTATAGTTAAGATATTCATCAATAAAATAAGCTTCTCACTAAGTTTTTATTATTTTAGAATATGGGTAAATAGGAAGAATCGTGCAAATGGTGACTGAAAAGGACCATTCACTAATAGCCGTTCGATGGAAGACAGAATGGAAACATTAATGAGAAGGTTGAACCAAATGACTGTTGTTATTGGATGTAACTTCAATCAAGCATTGAACCCAATTTCACCATGAAGGTAACAAAATTTCAATTGAGTCCATTGTTGTTCAAATACCACTAACCATTATTTGATATGCTGACCCATTGATTTCTAAATAGTGGATGAGCTATATTGAGAAGATCATTTTTTTGTTTTCTATTTAGAACAAGAGATGGTCACCGTGGATGTTAACCTCTTAAAGGTAAAAGCTGAACTATGGTTGGAACTGATTAAAAACATGAGACCAAGAGTTGAGGTTGAATCTATGGAGTTGGAAGAGTTCATATAAATTTTCTTCAATATGCACCTCCCTCGTTCTATGAGAACAAAAATGGAGAAGGATTTTATCGAGCTGAAGTAGAAAGAGAATGAATCTATTGGAAGATATGATTTGAACTTCATTGGACTTTCCCATTACCCCTCAATCGTTGTTATGAATCCTAATTGGATGGTTTCTATATTATTTGGTGGTCTATGACCTCATCTGCAGAAGAATCTAACCTACCTTCATGATGATAGCTATGAGGAGATCAAGTGGAGTACTATGAAAGTCGAACTATATTTCAATGAGATGTAGTGGTATCATAAATCCAATGAGAAGAAGATATCAAAGGATCCATGATTGGGTAGGTGCATTGATCAGGGAAGAGGAGACAAGCAAGTGCAACATCTCACTTGTAATAAATGTGGGAAGAAGCATTTGGGGAAGAATCTTCATAGTGAGATGAAGAGTCTAATTCACCTCACAAATGATAAAGGGAATATGGTGAAGGACCCACCTGAAGTAAAATTCTATAGGTGAAAACAACTTGGGGACTTTGAAAATTAGTGTCCAAATCCAATGGAAGTGAAGGGGAATCACCATAAGCCACAACATAGGACATTTGAGAAAGGTCATACTTTTACTATCACTAGAACTGATGTTATGATCCAAATGATGTGTTGGAACGTACTCTTGTTGTTCTATCAAATATAGCAAGTAATTTTTTTTATTCTAGTTCTACACATTCCTTTATTTATTCTGGGTTTGTAAGGAATTTAGAATCAACCCCTTAAATGTTAAAGGTAGAGTTATCAGTCAATATTTCTCGTGGGATTATCATATATTCATCACTGTTTAGAAACTCTAGTTTTTACATTAGTGAGCACAATATTATCGCAAATCAAGTATTCATTCCCCGGTAGAAATTCAACATTATACTAGGCATAGACCAGCTCTCAATGTATAATTCTATGACCGAATTCAGAAGAAAGGAAATATTAGTAGTCTTGATTGAAAATCCTATAGTTATCTTCCATGGAGAGATATATCAACCAGATAATTGTATATAAGAAACTCATGTATCATTCTTTATGGAGTTGATCAGTGATGAAAAGATGTAAATGATAGTATAATGATAGAAAAAGTCCCCAATATCCATGAATACATTGATTTATATCTTGAGGATTTACCTGAACCTCCCCAAAAAAGAGAGTTACTGTTCTGCATTGAACTTGTAACTTGATCTCATCCAATATCTAAGAACCCATATAGGATGGAAAATGTGGATATGAAGGAATTAAATAAATAACTCCAAGATCTTTTGGAGAAGGGGATTATCTGACAGTGTGTGTATCATTGGGGAGAACATTTTTACTATGTGAAGAATAAAGATGGATAAATGAAAGTATGAAATGATTATAGAGAACCAAATGAGATCAAAGTGGGTATCAAATACCCTCTTCCAAGAATTGATAAATTATTTTACCAACTTTTTGGGGATCAATTCTTCTAAAAGATTGATCTTCAATTTGGTTATAATAACTTGATGGTTTATATATATAATATTCCAAAAACTGCCATCTAATAAATATATGGGTATTATGAGTTTGTTTTTATTCCCTTTAGACTGAATAATTCACCTAATATTTTTATAGATTTGAAGAATATAGTCTTTAAAGACTACGTTGATAAATTTTGGTAGTTTTTATTGATGATATTTTGATATATTCCAAAAGTCACGAGGAGAATGAGGATAATATAAGGGTTATTTTAGAAATACTGCAGAAGGATAGTATTTTTCGAAATTTCAGAAAATGTGAATTTTGGTTACAAAAAGTTGGTTTCTTAGGGAACATTCATAAAAATGATGGAATCTCAGTTGACCCAGAAAAGGAAAATGTTTTAGAGGAGTGGCCTCAACCTATAACATAACTGAGATTCAATGTTTCCATTGATTATAGAGATATTATAGAAGGGTAGTGAAAAACATTTCTTGTTGTTCAAATCCAATAACCATGTTAACTCGAAAAGGATTCATGTCCATCAAGTGAAAGGAGTGTGAGGAATGTTCCCAAGAGAGGAAGAAGAGATTGGTCACTACGCCTGTGTTAAGACTGCACTCAAGTGGAGAAAGATTTATTATTTTTATAAATTCATCTATGAAAGGTTTGGTGTTTTTCCTCATTGTAAATGAAAATGTGATTTCTTATGAATATAGACGGTTGAAGACTAGTGAGAAGAACTCTCCTACGTATGATCTAGAGCTGGATACAATCGTTTTTCCTCTAATGATATGAAGGCACTATATTTATGGTTATAAATGTGATATATACACAGAAAATCCTTGTTTATAGTATATTTTAACACAAAAGGAATTGGACGTGAGACATAGATTATGGTTGGAACTTCTTCAATACTATTATTGATCAATTCATTATAATCCCAAATGAGAAAACATTGTCTCTAATGCATTAACTAGAAAGGACCCTATATTTTTATCCATGAGGAGGATACAAATAGATCCTTTGATCAATGAACTATAAAATCTAGACATGGGAATTATATGGGAAGGGATATCATCAGCCCTATCCCAAGTAATTTCTCAACGATCATTGCTAGGGAAGATAATGAAAAATCCAAATAACTATCATTTGTTACAAAAGATGTTTGAGGATCTGAATGGTGTGATGTGTCCTAAGCTAAATATTCATCATGAAGGTGTACTAAAATTTCATACCAAACTATGTGCTCCATCTATGCTATAATTAAAGAAGGAGATGATGGATGAAGATCGTAGATTAACTTTCTCTATACATCGTGGACGCAAAAAAAATGTATAGGGAACTTTGGGATCATTATTTGTGGGATTATATAAAAAGGGATATTACTGACCACACCCCATGGTGCATGGTATATGAGTAGGTGGGTGTAGATAAAAAAACTTCCAAAAAGGGTTATTACAAGTACTACCCATACCAGCATGGATGTGGGACAATATCACTATGGACATTATCATAAGACTCCCAAGAACATCCAATGAAAACAATGTGATATGGGTTATAGTGGACCACCTCAGTAAGACTGTTCATTTTATCTCTAGTCGGGAATATTTATTTCTTGATCAACTCACCATGATTTATTTGATGTAGGTGGTAAGGATACATGGAGGTCCACTTTCTTTAGTAACTGATCGTGATCCAAGGTTCACAAAAAAATTATGGAGAAGTCTTCCACATGCTCTGTCCACTGAATTGAATTTCAGTGTGTGTAACATCCCAAGTAAGTAATGAATAATAGATATTTTTATCTATGTCTATTAATGAATTATATAGTGTTTTAGAGGCTTAAAATGAAAATAAATCCAATCTTAAGCATGGAATACACTAATATTTTTTAAAAGATTGTTTTACTGCCTTTTGATGGCAAACCATTTTTAAATCTATCTTTTGAAAATTTTATAATCTATGTTTGTCAAAATAAACTTATTCTTTATTATTGGGACATCAAAATTTACTTTGTGTGAATTTTTGGTATTTTTCTGGCAATGTTCATTTTTTAATGAATAGTGAAAAATACAGCATTTTACATCAAAAATGCTTTTTAATCTAATTTATTTATATGATTAGATTATCTTTTGAATTGGTTGTAAAGTTAAATTAGAATATATTTTTACCATTTAATCCAATGGTGGCCATTAGGATTAATTTCACTTTGGAATTGGGCATAAACTAATGCCAAACTTTTCATAGATATTGTTTCAAAAAAACCACCTATTTGTTTTGACAACAGGAATTATTTTCAAATCAATTATTGCAATTTCTGTGTTTATAATTTGGTAAAATGGATTACATATTTGGAATCAGAAGTTCCAAATTATGTAATCAAAACTCTTTTGTTTTTGGACATTATGAATAGTAACGAGGGTAATTATCTTTAATTATCTTGATTAATGAGTAATCAGGTAGTTAAGGATAATAAATTAATATCATAATAATAAAAAATGACACCAACATGTGTCCTAAGGCTACTGGTTGTCTCATTTCCGACAATGGGATTCCTTGTGCCAAACATTGGGGGCCCATGGAATCACTTTTGTGGAAGGTGACTTGTTATCTTTTCATTTTTTTAAAAGAAAGTAAATATAACAAGAATGTATCACCTGATTAAAACATTTTTTAATTTGTCTACATAGATGATATTTTAGACTATAAATATTAATTGGAAATATAAAAAGATTTCCTACATCATAGTATTTTTTTACTAATTTTTAGACTTTAAATAAATTAAATTATTTTTGACATCATGATGATGCAGCGATTACCTCATTAATAAATGATTTAAAAAAATGAAATGATAATGTAAAATCTACGACCTACACATGTCCAAAACCTATTGTATGGGTGGATTTCGAAGCCTTATTACCTTAACCTCGAATTATATCAATGTGGGTCCTTTTGAATCTGAAAATCATTTTCAAATAAGGTAACATTTCTTTACTTTCCAAGAGTGCCCCTCCTCTCCTCTTATAAAAGGCCCCCATCTCTACCTCCTTGCCCACACTCCCAAAGCCTTTGGCTCGGCAAAACCCTGCCCATTTTGTCTCTCCACATCCCTCTCTTACTTTTTTAAGCCTCACTTTGGGCAGAAGTCTTCCCAAAGAAGCCTTTGAGCTCAAACGAAAGGGAGTTACCCGATTTTAAGGTAATGTCTTCACTTGAGTCCGTTTGTTTTAGTTATCTTCTCCAACACCCTAAACACTTTTTATTCATTTATTTTGTAACAACTCCAGAATCTTCAATATACTAGGATGTTGTTATAAGAAGTATTCGATCTACACTTACACACACCTACATCTAATGGTTAAAGGACATACTGTTTTCCTGGATGGTGAATTTATGCCTCCCGAAACGATGATTGTTCAACATTCATTTAACACCTTCAAAGGTGGCCATTAAGATGTCACTATATTTATATATGATATATAATATGTTTATTTTTTCCTTAATCTTCTGTATTTTTCATTTTGGGCATACCTTTATGGTTTCCATTATGGGTAAACGCGATATCTTCATTTAAGGAAGTGCGGACTACCGCCCCCTCAAATTGATTTGATTCGTTAAATACCACATGTGGAACGTATAAAGGATAGAACTATGATATTATATATGATATTATACTAGAATTATAATATAATTTTATATCATTATGATTCCATTCTATAAAATACAAGATAGAAATGAAAGTAGCGTTCATGCGTACGTACGGCTTACCGTCTCCATGAACGGTGCATTTAATTTCTTACCTCTAAATGATTATGTAATATTATTAATTCATGTATATACTAGATATATATGATATATACATCATGATTATAATTCTGGATATAATGGATACATGAACAACTTGTAATTATAAAGGGTTTATTTTTGACTCACGTACCAATGATCGTTAAAACGACCGTTATTAACTTAATTAATTACATAGTGTTAATGACATACAAATAAGTGATATAAAAGGAATAATGAACTTGAAAAAGGTTGTTATGCAAGTAGAAATTAACTCACGTTTATTATTCAGGACATTAAAGAACGATCGAGTCAAGTCGGACCCGAGGTATGGGACATCGTCTCAATCTCCTTTCATTGAGGCATATTTTGTTTTATACAAAACCTTCATTTATACGGTTTATAAACCCCATTGACTTTTACATTTATTCAAAAGAAATCTTTTTTATACGAAGCATTTACTAAATGACAAAATGGACTGTTTTTTGTCGTACGTATGCGGCGACAACGACTTCTCCGCCGCCGTGACCATTATTTGAGTTTCGGCTTCCACTACAAGCCATACCTTCTTTTTTAAAAAAAAATACCATGTTTTTCTTTTCTTTTATTTTGGTATTGAAAATGGTTTTTAATATTGTTTTTATATCAATGTGTTGTATTGATATCTTGTGATTGAAAGGTGGAAATTTTATGTTTCCTTTATGCATGTTTTATGCGATACGATTATGTTGAGGTTCTTGGGAATTATTATGAAGATGGGTGGTTCCTTGATAAACTAAGGGCGGGTGAGCCCGATATAGCTCTCCAATGCATTGGGTAACGCGAAGGAGTGAAACGTTAAGGTTTCTCCGAAGATATTTAGGGAATATACTGTGATGGGTATTCCAAACGTAACCAATAGGGTTACTCCCAACGTAAGAATGTTATGAATGCCTCAAGTTACCTTTATGTTTTATGATTTCTATGATTTATTCATGATTTGATGAGGTATGTTAAAGTGCTTATGTTTTATGGGTAAATTATGATTTCATTCTTATGTATATATGTACCCATGTTTCCTTTCCATATTTTTATATCCCTTAATGAGATTTTTATGCTCATCCCAAGTTTTTTGAAATGTTTTTCACAGGTCAAGGGAAAGGTACATGATATGATAATAGTGTCAAGGAAGTGTCAAGAAAGAATCCATTTTTTATTTTAAATATGTATCCATTGATGGGAAATAAGAATACTATCTTTATGTAACCACTTTGTTTATATGTGGAATGTAATGCATGTTTTATGATATAATTATCTAAAACTCTAAACCCTAAAAGATCCTCAATGTCTAATCTTGTAATAACTCATGATTATGTAAGGTTTAAGGCTGGGGCCTTATAGTTGGTATCAATGGTCGGTGTAGATAACTTTAGGAGTTAGAATTCTAATAAATGATTATCCAAAAATATTTTTTTATGGTCAAATTGAAGTGATATAGTATTTGAAGATTACCATGTTGCTTCAACTAAGACATGTTCGTTCAGAATGGTTTTCCGCAGAGGAAACAGGGAAGCAGTCCTAGGAAGGCATGCAGAAGGAAATAACCTTCCGAATCAGCATTATGAGATGGTCAGAATTGGAACTGAACAGTTTGTTGCAGTAATGGCATAGTTGACTCAAGCGATAAATGGCGGTGGTATCCATACACGAGATCAGCCAGATCAACCGCAGAGGAACATGTCAGTGGTGGAACATTTCATGAGGCAACATCCCCCATCATTCAGAGGATCATCTGACCATGTGCTAGCTGAAGGGTGGATTAAAGCACTGGATAAGAATTTCGATGTCATGCAGTGTTCAGACAATCAAAAGGTTAGTCTTTCTATTTACCGTTTGGAGGGTGAAGCAGATCAATGGTGGTCGATGGTTAAAAATATCAGGGACACTGATGAGATTGATGCTCTCGACTGGGATGAATTCAAAGGTATGTTTCTTGAAAAGTATTTTCCTTAGGCTATTCGACTTAGGATGGAAAAATAATTCTTGGAATTGAGGCAAGAGGAAGACTCATTGGATACCTATGAAGAAAGGTTCACTCGATTGGCAAGGTATGCGCCAAATTTTATCCGAGACCTTGATAGTAAAATCAATCGTTTTTAATCAGGATTAAAGCCAAAATATCGAAGGGAATTAGCTTCTCGTGAGTTTAAATGTTATGAAAAGCTTGTTCGATGTGCTGAGAAGGTGGAAATAATGTTTTCTGATGATCAAGTGTTCTATAACAACTAGTAGAATAAGTGACCAAGGTGGCAGGAGAAGGGGAAGAATTCTTCAAAAAAATATGATGGTAAGAAATCTAAGTTTCTAGTTTGTGATAAATGTGGAAAAAGGCATGGTGGGGAATGTCTTCTGAATTCTGGAAAGTGCTACCGATGTGGTAATATGGTACATAAGGCTCGTGATTGCACTAAAAAAGATCAAGGTGAAGGTAAGACCAAATTTTATTTACAGTTAGTGAAATGTTTTCAGTGAAATGAGATGGGTCACTATGTAAACGAGTGTCCGACAAAGAGCTTCAGTGATGGGAAGCAGTTAGACTACAAGCAGAAAGGGGTGGTGAAATCCTTTGCAACTACTTCAGAAGATGTCGGGCCATCTAATGAAGTTGTATCAGGTACTTTGTTTGTTTTTTCAGATTATGCCAGTGTTTTGTTTGATTCGGGGTCTGCACATTCTTTCATCTCTGAAAAATTTTCTAGTAAAATGGGAATACCATCTCAAGAAATGACTCCTGAACATTTGGTAAAAACACCTGGGGGAAATTTTGAGGCAAAAAGAATTTATAAAAATCTTCCTATCCTTATCTGTGGAAAAAACCTACTTGCAAACCTTATTGTTCTACCTCTAGTAGAGTTTGATGTTATCCTAGGTATGGATTGGCTCTCTATTTACCATGCTAAGATTGACTATAGAGTTAAAGAAGTTTCTTTTCAGAAAGACTTTCAGTTTGTGTACAAGAATGAACCCTTACTGTTGATAACATATGAAGAGGCCAAGAAACATATAAGATATGGAAATGAATGTTACCTTGCACACATCATTGAAAATAAAGGAACTGTTCAGATTAATGATGTGCCAATGGTAAATGAGTATCCTGATGTTTTTCCTGATGAGTTTCTTGGAATAATACCATATCGGGATGTTGAGTTTACTGTTGACTTAGTTCCTGATGATAATCCAATTTCAAAACCCCCTTATCGAATGGCTCAAATTGAACTTTTAGAGTTGAAGGAGCAATTTCAAGATTTATTAGAGAATGGTTTCATTATACATAGCACATTACCATGGGGTGCTCCTGTTTTATTTGTTAAAAAGAAAGATGGTTCAATGAGACATTGCATTGATTATAGAACCTTGAATAACATCACTGTTAAGAACAAATATCCTTTGCCTCATATCGGTGATTTTTTTGATCAGCTCCAGGGAGATCAGTATTTTTCAAAGATTGACTTGAGATCGGGGTACCCTCTACTGAAGGTAAAGGAAGTAGATGTTCTGGAGACTGCGTTTCGTACAAGATATGGCCATTATGAATTTTTAGTAATGCCTTTTGGGCTATCCAATACACCTGCTGTATTCATGGACTTAATTAATGGAATTTTCCATGAGTTCTTGGATACGTTTGTGGTGAGTTTGTTATATATAGTGATGCTTCATTGAAAGGACTTGGTTGTTTCCTAATGAATAATGATCAGGTAATTGCTTTTGCTTCACGGCAGTTGAAAACTCATGAGGTAAATTACCCTACACATGATTTGGAACTAGCTACTGTTGTTTTATCTTTAAAAATTTGGAGGCATCATTTGTATGGAGTAAAGTGTGAAATATATACAGATCACAAAAGTTTAAAGTATATATTCACTCAGAAAGAGTTAAACATGAGACAGAGGAGATGGATGGAATTAATCAAGGATTATGATTGTAAAATTCTTTACCATCTGGGAAAAGAAAATAAAGTGGGTGATGCTTTGAGTCGAAAAAGTAATGCTTCATTAGAAATGTTGCATTTGGAACGTGATCCTTTGGGTAAGGATTTGATGAACTTTGGCATATAAGTTGTTGGTGTAGGATGTTCTTCTGTTTTGTTTCAGGTATCAGTGAGATCATCTCTATCATATATAATCAAGCAATCACAGAAGCAAGACAGTGAGTTGCAGAAAAAGGTAGAGCTGGTTCAGAAAGGTAAGTTTCCCAAATTCAACATTTATAATGATTGAGTTTTGAGATTTCGGAAGAGATTGTGTGTGCCTTGTGATTCACAGTTGAAGAGAGAGTTGTTATGTGAAGCTCATAGTTCTCCGTTTTCAGTTCATCCTGGAAGTACTAAGATGTACAGAGATCTGCAGGAGTATTACTGGTGGGATGGAATGAAAAGAGAGATTTCTGATTTTACTGTGATGTGTTTGACATGTCAACAGGTTAAACCAGAGCGAAAGTTACCGAAAAGGATGCTTCAGCCTTTACCAGTTCCAGAGTGTAAATGGGAGAATATATCCATGGACTTTGTTGTGGGATTACAAAAGACATATCGAGGTAATAATGCAATCTGGTTTATTGTCGATCTCTTGACTAAATCGGCTCATTTCCTTGCTATACGAGATACATTTTCCCTAGATCAACTTTACCATTTGTATCTTAAAGAGATAGTCAGGTTACAAGGAGTTCCCCTCTCCATTATTTCTAATCGTGATCCCAGGTTCACTTCTAACTTTTGGAAATGCCTTCAGAAGTCATTGCGTACTGAATTAAATTTTAGAACACCATTTCATCCTCAATCAGATGGGCAGTCCGAACGAACAATTCAAACCTTGGAGGATATGCTACGAGCTTGTTCGATGGATTATCGGGGAAGTTGGGACTAATATCTTTCTTTGGTTGAATTTTCATATTATAACAGTTTTCATTCCAGTATACAGATGACACCATTTGAGGCGTTATATGGGAAGCGATGTCGAACTCCAGCTTTATGGGATGAAGTGGGTGAAAGGAAGTAGATGTGACCAGAAATGGTAGAAGAGATGGATGAAAAAGTTCAGCTGATTCAGAAACACATGAGAATAGCTCAGAGTAGGCAGAAGAGTTATGCAGACAATAGGAGGAAGGATATAACTTTTGAGGTAGGTGAGCATGTTTTTCTCAAAGTCTCACCATGGGAAAGTGTGATGCGATTTGGTAAGAAAGGAAACCTGAGTCCAAGGTTCATTGCACCATATGAAATTCTGGAGAGAGTTGGATCAGTTGCATACCGGGTGGCTTTACCTCCGAGTTTATCTCAGGTACACAATGTTTTTCACGTTTCGATGTTGAGAAAGTATATGCCAGATCCATCTCATGTTTTGAGTCTAGAGGTAGTTCACCTAGAAGAGAGCCTATCTTATGAGTAACAACCGGTCCAGATTCTTGACCACATGGTTCAACTGTTACGAAATAAAGTGATTAATCAGGTAAAGGTTTTGTGAAAAAACCACATTATGGAAGAGGCAACATGGGAATCTTAAAATGCAATGAGGGATAAGTACCCCCATTTATTTGAAAAGTAAATAATTTGCGGGGACGAAATCATCTAATGGGGGAAGGATGTAACATTCCAATATATTAATGAATAATATATATTTTTATCTATGTCTATTAATGAATTAGATAGTCTTTTAGAGGCTTAAAATGAAAATAAATCCAATCTTAAGCATGGAATACACTAATATTTTTTAAAAGATTGTTTTACTGCCTTTTGATGGAAAACCATTTTTAAATCTATCTTTTGAAATTTTTATAAGCAATGTTTGTCAAAATAAACTTATTCTTTATTATTGGGACATCAAAATTTACATTTTGTGAATTTTTCGTATTTTTCTGACAATGTTCATTTTTTAATGAATAGTGAAAAATACTGTATTTTACATCAAAACTGATTTTTAATCTAATTTATTTATATGATTAGATTATCTTTTGAATTGTATTTAAAGTTAAATTAGAATATATTTTTACCATTTAATCAAATGGTGGTCATTAGGATTAATTTCACTTTGGAATTGGGCATAAACTAATGCCAAACTTTTCATAGATATTGTTTCAAGAAAAACCTGCTATTTGTTTTGACAACAGGAATTATTTTTAAATAAATTATTTCAATTTTTGTGTTTGGAATTTGGTAAAATGGATTACATATTTGGAATCAGAAGGTCCAAATTATGTAATCAAGACTCTTTTGTTTTTGGACATTATGAATAGTAACGACGGTAATTATCTTTAATTATCTTGATTAATGAGTAATCGGGTAGTTAAGGATAATAAAATAATATCATAATAATAAAAAATGACACCAACATGTGTCCTAAGGCTACTGGTTGTCTCATTTCATACCATGGGATGCCTTTTTCCAAACTTGGGGCCCCATGTAATCACTTTTGTGGAAAGTGACTTGTTATCTTTTTATTTGTTTTAAAGAATGTAAATATAACAAGAGTGTATCACCTGTTTAAAATATTTTTAATTTTGTATAAATAGATGATATTTTAGACTATAAATATTCATTGGAAAACTAAAAATCATTCATACATCATTGTATTTTTTTCATAATTTTTAGACATTAAATAAATTAAATTATTTATGACATCGTGATGATGAAGCGATTACCTCATTAATAAAGGATTTAAATAAAATGAAATGATAATGTAAAATCAATAAACTACAAATATCCAAAACCTATTGTATGGGTGGATTCCGAACCCTTATCACCTTACCCTCGAATTATACCAATGTGGTACCTTTTTAATCCGAAAAGCATTTTCAAATAAAGCAACATTTCTTTACATTCTAAGAGTGCCCCTCCTCTCCTCTTATAAAAGGCCCCCACCTCTACCTCCTTACCCACACTCCCAAAGACATTGGCTCGGCCAAACCCTGCCCATTTTGTCTCTCCACATCCCTATCTTACTCCTTGAATCCTCACATTGGGAATAATTCTTCCCAATGAATCCTTTGAGCTCAAACCAAAGGGAGTTACCCGATTTTAAGGTAATGTCTTCACTTGAGTCCTTTTGTTTTTTTTGCTTCTCCAACCCCCTAAACTATTTTTATTCTTTTTTTTAACAACTCCAGTATCTTTAATATACTAGTATGTTTTTATAAGAATTATTCTAGCTACACATACACACACCTACATCTAATGGTTAAAGGACATACTGTTTCCGTGGATGGTAAATTTATGCCTCCCGAAACGATGATTGTTCAACATTCATTTAACACCTTCAAAGGTGGCCATTAAGATGTCACTATATTTATATATGATATATAATATGTTTATGTTTTCCATAAGCTTCTTTATTTTTCATTTTGGGAATACCTTTATGGTTTCCATTATGGGTAAACGCGATATCTTCATTTATGGAAATGCGAACTATCGCACCCTCAAAGTGATTTGATTCGTTAAATACCATACGTGGGACGTATAAATGGATGGAACTATGATATTATATACGATATTATAATGGAATTATAATATACCTTTATATCATTATGATTCCATTCTATAAAATACGAAATAGAAATGAAAGTAGTGTTCATGCATACGTACGACTTATCGTCTCCATGAACTGTGCATTTCATTTCGTACCTCTAAATGATTATGTAATATTATAAATGCATGTATATACTGGATATATATGATATATACACCAGGATTATAATTCTGGATATAATGGATACATGAAAAACTTGTAATTATAAAGGGTTTATATTTGACTCACGTACCAATGATCGTTAAAACGACAGTTATTAACTTAAATAATTACATAGTGTTCATGACATAGAAATAAGTTATATAAAACGAATAATGAACTTGAAAAAGGTTCTTAAGAAAGTAGAAATTAACTCAAGTTTATTATTTAGGACATTAAAGAATGATCAATTCATCTCGGACACGTGGTATGGGACTTCGTCTCAATCTCCTTTCAGTGAGGCATATTTTGTTTTATACACAACATTATTTTATATAGTGTATAAACCCCTTTGACTTTTAAATTTATTAAAAAGGAATCTTTTTTATATGAAGCATTTACTAAATGACAAAATGGAAGGTTTTTGTCGTACGTATGCGGCGACAACGACTTCTCTGCCGCCGTGACCATTATTTGAGTTTCGGCTTCCTCTACAAGCCATACCTTCTTTTTAAAAGAAAAATAAATACCATGTTTTACTTTTCTTTTATTTTGGTATTGAAAATGGTTTTCATAATATTTTTATATCAATGTGTTGTATTGATATCTTGTGATTGAAAGGTGGAAATGTTATGTTTCCTTTATGCATGTTTTATGTGATTCGATTATGTTGAGGTTCTTGGGAATTATTATGAAGACGGGTGGTTCCGTGATAAACTAAGGGTGGGTGAGCCTAATATAGCTCTCCAATGCATTGGGTAACGTGAAGGAGTGAAACGTTATGGTTTCTCAAAAGAGATTTAGGGAATATAGTATGATGGGTATTCCAAACGTAACCAAGAGGGTTACTACCTACGTAAAAATGTTATGAATGCCTCATGTTACCTTTATGTCTTATGATTTCTATGATTTATTCATGATTTGATGAATTATGTTAAAGTGCTTATGTTTTATGGGTAAAGTATGATTTCATTCTTATGTATATATGTATCCATGTTTCCTTTCCATATTTTTATATCCCTTACTAAGCTTTTTATGGTCATCCCAAGTTTGTTGAAATGTTTTTCACAGGTCAAGGGAAAGGTAATGATATGATGATAGTGTCAAGGAAGTGTCAATAAATAATCCATGTTTTATTTTAAATATGTTTCCATTGACGGGAAAGAAGAATACTATATTTATGTAACCACTTTAATTATATGTGGAATGTAATGCAAGTTTTATGATCTAGTTCCCTAAAACTGTAAACCTGAAAAGATCCTCAATGTGTAATCTTGTAATAACTCATGATTAAGTAAGGTTTAAGGATGGGGCCTTATAGTGTGGCCCATCACCCCCAAACTGATGGCCAATATGAAATAACTATTCAAACAATTGATTTTATGCTCAGAACATGTTTAATTAATTTTATTAATGAATGGGACGATCATATCCTACTAGACGATTTCTCTTACAATAATAGTTTTAGTTCGAGAATTCAAATTGAACCCTATGAAGCTCTATATATGAAGTGATGTAGAACTCTTACATGTTGGGATTATTCTAGTGAGAGAATTATTCTTGGGACTGATCTTGTCCAAGAGATGAACAAAATGGTTCATTCTATCCAGCAACACAATAGGGCTTCTCAGATTTGGAAGAAGAGCTATGCAGACATCCATCGAAGGGATATGGTGTATGATTCTGGTGAAAATGTATTTCTTCAAAACTCACTGTGGAATAGAGTCATGGGGTTTAGGAATAAAGTGAATATCAACCCTAGGTGCACTGGATCCTATGAAATCATTGATTGTATAAGAGTAATAGTCTATCACCTTGCACTTACTCAAAATATAGCATATGTTCATGATTTCTTCCACGTATCCCTCTTAAGGGAGTACATTCTTGACCCATCAGATTTAATAAATCCAGAGGTGGTGCAATTGGAACATGACATCTCTTATGAGGAGAAGTTAGTGGATGTATTGTATCATAGAGACTAGGTTATAGGCAACAATACATCCCACATTATTAATGTGTCGTAGACGAACCACAAATATGAAGAAGCCACAATTGAATTTAAGGAGTCTATAAGGAAAAAGTTCCCACACCTTTCACTTCTGATGGAATGAATTGAAATTTTTGGTACGAAATTTCTTAAGGAGGGTAAATGTAATGACAAAATTTTTTGAATAATATTTATTTCCTGATTTTTTGTGTTATTTTCTATTGTACACAAAAGAAATATATTCTATTATTAATTATCTGAGTATAATTAAAATTACTCCATTGATATTTTTCTATTATATGACTATTGGTCAATATTTATTATGGAAACTAAAATCATAACAATATGATTATTGTTTATAAATAAAAATGATCTCAGTTTATCTATACAGAATGAAAATTTGATGGCCTCATCCAATATACACGGTCTATTTTAAGCCTATCAGTTCGAGCATGAGAAGGAGGTAAAATAACTATGATGTACTCTAGACCAATCCCAATCCAAGCTTGAACATGTTATGCTTGAACTAAATTGCCTTCAAGAGAAGTTCATGTAGATAGAAATCACCACATGGGAAATGTTGTGTGATCAACCCCCATAGTCTATCACCTTTGCACACCTTACTATTAAGTCCTAAGTGGGTGTTATAAGGGGATATTTAACAAATCGACAATTACATTATGTAATACTTTTTTATAAATAAAATTTTTATTTCTTATTATGGTAAATGGATTGAATTTAATATGTCAAAATAAATATAGGATGATTTTTAATAGTTTCATATCATTGTTGAATATTGAAACAAAGTTATTTTGATATTTTTTTAAAAAAAAATTATTTAATTAATAATGTGAAAAAAGTTTCAAAAAATGTACATAGACAGTTGTGATCAGTAATAAATATATATTATGATAATATGAACTTGTTTTTTGGTGAATAGTAAATTTTGAATTGTCCTTTTATCTTTATGAATAGTAATGTGTCCTATTAAATAGTTACCACACTTAATTAAGTATAAATATAATGTAGGAATCGGTAACGGTAATATGATATGGTTGCATAAGTAAATAAGTATTTCAGAACATATTAGTTAATTATAAGTATTTTTTTAGGAAAATAGTGATTTTAAAAAATTTCACTTATTTAGAAAAAAAATTTCATTAAATGGAGTTCATATTTGAAATCAGAATGTTAATATTAGGTTAGTTTGATATTATGATATTTCTATAAAAAAATTGGTGAATAGTAAAAATACAGTTTTGTGTTTCTGTGTGCTTAATGACATCATTATTGATGTAATCATAATGTAATAACTATGGAGAACTCTAGAAGAATAAAATATGTTATAAGGTACCCCAAGTGGACAATACGAAGATGAAATTCAAAGGGATAGCCCATGGTATTGCAAATAACACTAATGAGGTGTTGTATGGAAATTAATAAAACATTCCCATACTTTTTCTATAATGATCAACCAATTAATTCATTATATTCATTCCAAATTAATCCTTAAGGAAGATATGGTCTTTTTTACCTCCCATGTAGTCCTCTCAACTCTCCCTCAATCCTCCCAAGATCTTCACCATCATGTTTTTCAAGTTACTCTTCAAGGTAAGGGAACCTTTCACCTTCCTCTTTTAGTCAATAAATCCTTTATGTTATATTATCTTTTTTCCATTTTAAAATGATGTGTTATGTTCTTATATATAATTATTACATGCCAGTGTATAGTGAATCTCTGGAGTCTATAACCAACTAGACGCCATATAATTTTCTAACCAGTGGCAAAGCCCGCCTTGCTTAACAACTAATCCAGGGGGTATCGACACCACTAATCAGGGTTGATCAACAACCATCACTTGGTCATATAAAAGACTACCAGGAATCCATGATGGCTATAGTTATATTGTATAAGTTGGAAGGACCTCTCACACATGGATTAGCTCACCGCACTTGACTACCCCAATAATGGATTCTTATTATGCATTCACCCATAAATGGTTACCTTAGATAGGAGAGCCCCCAAATACACATTCAATTATTTCAAATTAACAAAGTTCCAACCGGTCTATAACACCTTTTAACATTTAAACCTTTTCATAGAATGTTTAAAGTTTCTAATCGGAAATACAATATCACCAAAACAAAATATCTATTAAAAGATAGGACAAACACTTCCATTATGAAGAAAGATCCCAACGTGTCCTTGAGTTCCAAAGCACAAACCAAATCAATTTTGCACTAACCAACGAGCCTTTTACATTTACAAACTCACATCAAAACACATTTCAACAGAAAACAACCATTATTTAAGGAAAACATTGTTTATGAAACACAACTGATTACTTTAGTACCAGAAAACCAGGGCCTTATAATCACAAAACCATTCAAAAAAAATTTAACAAAACAATAAGGTTCTCAAGTAGGTACAATGTTTTTAAACACAATCATTTCTAAAATTCATACAAACATCATCATTGAGTTGCATGTTCCAAACAGACATACCTCTTTAATATTTTATTTAATCCAATTATATAAGTCACACAAGGGAACCAACATTACTTAAATACAAAATTTAATTTAAAATAAGCAATTTTTATTTGGAGCACAATTTTCAAGCGCCACTTTAATACGAGGGAACATCCGTGTGTGCACCTCGTGCACCCAAGGACCTAACAAAATCCAATGGAATTTGATGTGTAACTAAGAAAAAATTAAAAAACCTTTCAAGAATTACCCCAACCATCAAACCAAAACAATAACTTGCATGACCCTAATGCCATAAACCATTGTTTTATTAAAGAAAAGAATATTTTCAAAACATTTTTACCAAAATCCTCAAGCCAATAGATCTACAATTCATAAATACTATTAAAAACCCATAATTTCAAAATTTAACCATAAAAAAATAAGAATAATCATTTCTTACATACTCAATTTCACTTTATGGAAAATACATGTAATTTCAACCAAAATCAAAAGTGAACTTTGACCTAGACATATTTCTAGAATTTCATTTAAAACCAATTTTTTTCTTTTCTAATCAATTTAAATAATTTTAAAAACACTATACAAAGATAAAAAAAGGAACCATAATGGTGAAAATCATGGTAATAAATTTATTGAAAGTGTCAAGAGTCAAAGGAAGTGTATCGGATAGGAGTTGTATGGGCACACCTACCTCAATGGAATGAAAATGAGACGTCTCTTTCGAAGAAGGGGGAGCCGAACCTAAAAGACCCCACACACACCTTAAAATAAAAAAACACACACTACACATAACGTGGAAAATAAAGACAAATTAATTTGAATAAAAATACAACCCAAATTAAGAACACAATATAAGTGTAAATTCTAAGCGCCAGAGCAGTGGTAGATGCACTGTGAAGGAGGATCGAGTTCAAGCCAAAGATCTCTTGAAACTACGTGGAAAATATGGGTTCAGAATAGTGGGTTGGAGCAGCGGGTCACTGTAAAATATGACATGAAGAAGGTTAAGAGAAACTGGTCGCCGTTAAAGGGTGTAGAGGGAGGATTAGGACTACTAGAAGGTGCACTTGGAAATGGATGAGGGGAGGACAGTGCTAGGTGTTGAGGGTGGAGGCAGCCTGGCCGAAGCGTGGGAGCTGGCTGGCCAACGCAAGGCATAACAATGAGGGTAGTGGTGGCGTGGGAAAAGTTGGGCCAGAGTGGGGACCACCACACGAACAGGGAGGGTGCCGCCAGACAGGGTCACGCTGGAGAGGAAGAGTTCATCAGAGCTCCTGCGAGGGGAGTTGATGGTCGAACTAGGAAGGATCTAGGAGGGTGTGGTGGTGGGTGGGGGGGTGCATCAGAGTGTAGGGGGTAAGGCGGGCCTGCAGGAGGCAGGTTGTCGGGTGTGTGGAGGGGGACGAGGTGACGGGGCGAATGGGAGGGCGAGGCGGCTGCTCACAGATGAGAAGGTGATGCACCAGGTGAAACGCGAGAGTGCCGGGGGGGGGGGGGATAACATAGGATAAAGGGGTTTTTAAATTTTATTATATTATAGTGTAATAATAATAATAATAATAATAATAACATGAAATAAAAATTTCAATCCTAAAAATAACAATTACAAATAAATTAAAATTTATTAATAATTCTATTAATAAAAAATCTTAGAAAATAAAAATATTATTAAACATTCCTAATAATAACATTATTATATACACCATAATTAATTATTATGATTACATTTTAAATGTTATACTTATTCCATTTAGATAAAAATTATATATTTCAAGCGATAGACACCTACACGGAATCTGAGCAAATAGTGCGGCTACCACCCACCCTATAGTGACCACAAACAGATCTGAAACCTAGTAAAAATATCAAACATCAAGAATTTTAGACACATGCTCAAACCTCTCCTCAAAGAGGTTGACCGAATCAATGAAATAATAAAAATAAAAATAAAATATAAATTCATTGTGTGATAGGATATATATCCATTTTCTAGTATCTATACACCAATTAGATCTATAATTTTATGAAAAACATCTATAAACAAATCTTTCTCTACTCTTTTCTCTTTCATCCTTGTATTAGACATGAAAAAACGATTTTTTTTTGTTATTGTTAATCTTCTTAAAAGTATGATTTAACTATATCAAATTTTATATATTCAAATTGTATCAGTTATTTCAACAAATTGAATGATTCCTTGAGCTTCTTATTACAACCACATTGGGTCTTCTTCAACACAATTCCATTAACTTTTTATGAACAATATCTATCCACATGTATGAAACCTATGCAACAAATATAGTTCCCAAAAAACACATTCTTAGAATAATGAACTGTATGTTTTCACATTTGTTACTACTAATCTCTTTGTTAACATTTTTCTTTGGAATATACATTTTGATAATATCTCAAATATCTATATTAATAACACCTGATATGGGATGCATTCCTGTTGATCAATTTTTTATAATCTATTACTATTTGTGTTCACTAATTTTTTTTTCTATTTCTTACATAGATCATAATTTTTCCTTAGAGTGGTATTTTTATTATGAAAACAACCATAATAGCATTGTGTTCATTATAATAACCCATATAATCCTAGTCATTTGAATATATTATTTTCTTTTGTTCTATTCAACCATTATCTCTACATATAACTCTTTTGTCACCACACTGATATATATTCAAGATTCCTTATAGGGATTCATGTGTATCTCATGATCTTTTATGCTTCATTATAAAGTAAAAAAATACAACTACATGATATTTCATTATGTTTTTAAAACCATCGATATATATGGGGTTTTCATTAACATTGAGCTGGTACTCATGGTAATTTTCTTAGTTCTATGGCCTTGATGGATTAATTTTTCAATTTATTCCATTATCATAGATTTACCATGTTACTTTTTTTTAATATAGATTTTCACATCATGATCCACTATGTTTTAATTCATTTTTTTTCTCTATAAAAATCTATCTCCTCAAGATAGGCTTCAAATGTAACCAAGAGGTAAATTCATATATGGAATTCCCATTCATTGGTTCCACATTCATGCATTTTATAGGAATTTACTACTTATTACACTAAGGAAATTTCATAATGATCCTTGATTTTTTCCATCAATTCTAACTCATATTATTCTAAAATATCATTTTCTTCTGAATCTAGATTCTTATTTTTTAAAAAAATTTAATTTGGTTTATTTCCTACCTTCCCTAATAAGTGAATATTATCTTAAACCATATCATGAAACATCATGGGATGATTTTCTACCAGAATACCACCCTTTCTATAGTTAAATAATTCAAGGATAAAATTCCATTAAATCATTCCTTTAACCCAGTTTAGATTTTAGGAATTCAATTACATAACCTAATTAACATCATCTTCTTCCTAGGCATCATTAATAGTGACATTATTTATGGACTAGAAATCCACCTATTAAGATATCCCTTTCTCCAAAGAATCATTGTCATTGTTTATCATTTCTTATACTACTAGATTACTATTAAATGTTTTTAATTTCAAATCCCATGGATTAGTACATTTCTGTACATATACTTTTAGATTAAAAAAAGGTGTAATTATTTCAATGATACACTTAACGATCATTATATATTCATGAATTTCTCTAAGACAACACATTTCATCTATGAAAATATAAAATAGTTCAAATAATATATCAAATAACATATTGGGGTGCATTCAAAAAACCATATTTGTTCTATAGATCTTGTATTTTAACTTCTTTAAAAGTTTAATCTTTTTTGATGTTATTTGTATTCTTTTCCAATAATTAATGTGATGATATATAAGACATCACATTCAGATATATTGTGTTTAATAAAGATCCTCCTTATGAATTAATTCCTCTGGAATTAGCATTCATTTATCTTATATTTACTTTGAATAGAGTTATTATATACAGTTTGAAAAAATAACATGCATTGTAGTTTTATGGAAATTCATCCTTAATGATCCAATATGGTGATGCATCTAATTATTCCATTTGATAAAATGGATTCCACAAACTATCAAAATACAGTTATGATTATTAAAATCCATCGAAACTAGAGGGAGAAACATTAATTTCAACATTCATCTGATTGAAATTATTAACTAACCCAAATTAAATAACATTATATGGATGGGGGTGAATCCAGTTAAGACATATTGAAACAAATATCTCATTGGTTCTTATTTAATCATTATGAAAACTATTATTTCTATCCTTCACATAGCACATAATAATTGGAATGTAAAAAATAATTAGAAAACCAAAATTTTACTTTGTTCAGCATCACTATGGAAACTATATGGATCGTAAAAAATAAATGTTCTAATGTTCCAAATTTTATTAAGTGAAATTTTATTTAATTGTATGGATCAGACTCACTACCACTAGTTTACAACCATTCTAAATTTGAAATAATTAATCTCTCTCAACTAATTTATACCCAATAAATTTTTATAATATTGTTATTATGAAATATTGAATAAATATTTTTATAGATTATTTGGTGTCTTATTAATCTCTACATTTAACCGAATTATGAATTACTCATTTCAAAATATTTTTTGGGAATCATTATTTAGTTTGAATAAGATTCACATCCATAAAAAGAACAATTTTTCATATATACTCCAACATCTGTTCATCTCTCTGGCATTGATGCCCATGATCCTCCTCTATAACCCTTTCCATGTGATATATAATCATATCATGAGCTCGAATCCTCTCTTAATGAAATCAAACGAGCATCCACGACTCTTCATGAGTTTTATTCAAGCTCATAAATGGAATCACATAAATAATATAATAAATAATAGGTTTCCATATTAAATCAATACACATTACCTTGAAATTCGAGATATCATTTATAATATCTTGTGTCCCAGACCGCTCATGGAATTATAACCCATACAAGACATCTTCTTCCATATTACCTTAACTCTATTATGAATGAGAGGCATTAGTATCCAATATTTCCTTCAAAAATATAATTATAATTTAAACAATTAAATAAATATTAGAAAAATTTTAAGCATAATGTGGTGTTTCCACAGAGAAAATTTCATATATTGGGTTCAGTATGAATATTCTTTTAAACGTCCAAATTAGCAATATAGGGGTTATTAGTGGCTCATATAATATTAAATACGTTTTAAATTGAAATTACATATATATATATATATATTAAAATATAATATGACATACAATATTACATTTATTAATAAAAAATGTATGAATCCCATCCATTTTCATGACATCCTTCAAACCCTGCTTCTATTGTATAAATGATTTTATCCTCATAGAAATATATCCTATCCAGTATGAGAACAACTCAACTCATACATGGAATTATTAATATTTATGTCGCTAAGAATGATATACTGGTCAAAAATAGTTACCAAATCTCTAATCATGGATCTCATTTTTAGGACTTTTAAAAACTAATGAAAATGTTCTCATATACAAATACTCCAAAAAACCTAGTTATGATCTCCCATGTTATCATTGATCAGATTCCATAAATTTTGTATGAAAACAAAGAAAAATATTTCAAAATAACTAAATTTAAAATAAAATATATTATTTATTAAAAAAATATGTGGTAGAACATCTCTTGTAAAACATAAATGGGAACCTGATCCCATGACACCCATTTCCTAGAATAATAATTTTGTATAATTGCACAAGCCTAACCAATAGGAAAATGCAAATGCTAGGAAATATAAAAAAAATCTGAATCTTACTATAAAAAATAAAAAGAACTCAATTTAATATAAATATATAAGACATACATCTATAATCAATGATCAAAATCTAAAGAAATATTTCCTTCTATAACAGGGTCCATAATCATAAACCGTGATAGGCTATGTCACACCCTTTTTTTCATGTCTACGTTTTGATCCAGTTCATTTGAAATCCCAAATCATTTCTTGGGGATTCTGTGAGATTAATGTTGAGTTTTTATGTTTCTTCTATGTATAATCACCCGAATTGGGTTCCCCATTTCTATTTTAGATATTTTTGTTGAATTGATGGTAACATCATGATTTGGGCCAACCATGAGCCAATTTCAGGTTTTAAAATACAAATTTGGTTATTTTATAACCCATTTTTATTAAACATCATTCACCCATTCCACTTCATAAGTTTCCTCCACTGATATATTCAATCAAAAATATCCTTTTGTACCCCATATGAAATAATAATCATGGTGAATTAGGGTTACTTATTTAGGTATTGGGCCAGCCAATGGGTCCATTTCTAGTTTAAAAAAAATTAGTTTATATCTAATTAAATATTTAATATGCTTTGGGGATTCCACCTCGCGCCCGATTCCAATATCCCTATCCTCACAACCAATTATCTATTTTCCCTGTTTGGAGCTTAGAATATCCTTGGAGTGGGGAGACATTCTTAATGTCTCTCAAATCATTCAGAATTGAAAAGGTAAATTGTATCATTAATAAATCAATCAATTCATACTCTTTTGGCCACCAATTTGCTTTCCATGGTTCTTCCAGACCTTAGGAGTCTCTCCAAGACGTTTAAATTCATTCTCTTTTAACTACGTGTTCATATCTAGTGGAATACAAAGATTTTTGTAGTTCAAAAGGTGAGATTCCTTCTCCTTTATCCTTAATCTTCTTCCTCCATTCATTATTTCATGGTTTTATAATCTCTTCTAGTACTGTTAATATTAGGGTTATGTTATTACATAATTTTCGAAGGGGTTTTTATTCATTTGGGTCTGTTCATTATATTTATAGGGTTTGTAAACCCTCGGATGGTGATTTTGTGTGTGCGTTTCCATTACGCCAAGGATATGAGGTAGGATATACCTTGTACAAGACTTTATTATTTAGGTGTCATCATTTTATTATTGTTAAAACCTGATATATATATGTTTACTATGGGTTTTCTGCCTTTGGATAGTATTATTGGTGTGAAAAATGATTTTTTATGCCTTGTTTTGTGAAAGGTAGTGTTATTTTGTCATAAAAGTGTAGACCAAGTGTTTGTTTAAATGTTTCACTGTCTTTTAAAACTACTTTTTGAGTATTATAAGAATTTTTATGGTATTTTGATCCTGTTAATATAGTTTGAATAAAATTTGGCATTGAATTGGTGTTTTATTCTTTTTCAAGTTCATAAAATAAAATGTTTTGTTTAAAATGGTCATGCCATGTGTCCGGTAAATTGTCAGGATGACTTTTATGTGTGATGTGTGATTTAAAAATTATTTGTTTGGATTTATAAATTAATTGTATGAATTATAAATGGTATATTTGGGTCCTTATATGTTATTTCAATTTGGATTTTATTACAAACAAATGGGTTTTGGTTTACAACATGTATTGGCCCGAGTAGTCAGAAAATGGTCTGTTTCACATCCTTATGAAAATCGTTGTGTTTTTAATATGTAACCTGAGTGTTTTAAAAGATTTATGAATTTGGTTTGCTACTGTAAATGGTGTGTATACACCTCCTTAATAAAATTTAATGCATTCCTTAGTCAAATGTTTGTCTTGATAATGTCTTAAAGGCTCATTGGAAATTTGTTTTGTTTGGTAAAAATGGTTTCCATGTGTATTTCATGTTCTATCTTTTTGGGAAATTTTATTGTCCATGAAAATGATTTATTAAAATTTTTTGGGCTTCCAAATATTTTCTGTATGTTATTTATGGGTTTTTTCCTTAATAGAGCATGTTTGAATAGATTTTATGTGCAAGGCCTCGTGATACTCCTTGAAATTATTTTACGAAAAAATTTAGTTGTTTATTGATTCGTGAAAGAAATGTGAAGAAAGATTGTGGGATGTTTGTGTGTTTATGATTTTGGAATTGAATTTTTATGTGGAAAGTGTATTTTATAATATGTGTAACTTGATTGAGCACCTAATGAAATCCCTGGTATCTTTGTGGGCATACTTGTACTAGTATGTTAGTGATTCCATGGGGTTTGGCCCCCGTTTCACGTAGCAAGTTTGAAAATGGCAACACTAACTAAAATATGAAGATGATGATGATGGGAATCCACTAGGTTATGGTTATCCTCTCTAATAGTGGATCTTTTGCACGAGAATAGAAAATTATTATGGTTTCTTTCACTGAGATAGGAGGTACCTGGGGCTCACAACTAACTAGTTCCTAGGGGTGTTCCTGTGAGTTGTGCTCATTGTCTTTTTTTTGTACTCACAATCGACATAAATAATGTTTGTTTGGTAAATTATGTTTTTCATGTTATTTATTTAAATGTGTACAATCTTTATGGCAGCCCTCATTAAATCAATTTTCATTTTGAAGTTGCACATCTTTGAAAAACTGTTACTTGCATTTTTTGTTTATAAAACATGCATGTTTTTGGCTGATAATTACTGTAGCATGGAAAATCATTTGAAAAACATACTTTTATATCTTGTATTTAAAACGTGAAATTGATTTTTCATTTATTTTAAATGATGTCTATTTGGAATAGAATATCGGCTATCCTTCTGAGTATTTATACTCACGCCTATAATCTTCTTCTGTTTTTATCCCTTGTTCAGGTTTCAGATCGAGTTCAATCTCCATGGGAGACGTGTGATCATGGTGTTTGAGAGTGACCAGCGGTGTCACATAGAGTTAGTTGGTTATCGGTTTTGGTCAATTGAGTTGTTGGTTTAGTTCTACTTTTAGTTTCTTGTACAAATAATGTTTAATTAAATTTTTATATAAATGCATTTTGGGCTGTCCATTTATTTTTACAGTTTTTTTATTGTTTATATATGGGAGAAATAATTCCTGTATGTACTCTATTGATGCCCTTCGTGCTTGTCTCCATCCAGGGAGGACCAGGAACGCCTCTAAGGACTTTTCACGGGCTGACCTGGGTGACCGGTTCAGGGTCGACTCGGGCTGGTACGTGACAGGTTATATCACCTCTTAATAGGTGTTTTGGTCACAAAGTCTTGAGAGTAAGATTAATGTTCATACATATCATCATCCTTAATATCGACTTTTGTGAGAGAATGGAATTGATTAGTGATAAAATCTCTAGGCATCTGAAACAAATAATATTACCTGAAAATAATTGTTAAAAAATTATCATATATATAAATATAATAAATTCCATAATATAATAATATTAATCATATAAAATTGTTAATATATATATTAAAAATAAAAACCTAATAAATACCATGAAAAATATAATAATATTAACTGTAACTTAATTGGTCACACATATTGAAAATATAAAATAGTAATAAATCCCAACATTAATGATGGAGAAAAATAGACTGTCAACACTATCTCTAGAGATCTGGAAAAATAATCATACCTCTAAATAATTACTAATAAATATATTAAATATAATAAATTAATAAATACTATAATATAATTCCCCATTTCTAATCATTATCCCCATGTTCACCAATTATAATTTCATCATGTTACTCTTTAACATTGCCAAATTTCATATGAATTTAAGTTTTATCGTCTATTGTTACTTAATTAAAATTATTATAACACATGATCCTTAATTAAAGTAATAACCAATAATATCTTATTTAAATAATAATACAATTTATATTTTAATTATTCATAGATAAAAAAATTCTATGTTAATATGTTGAATGTCGGTATCTAACTATTTTTTCAAGGAGATACTAGAATGCATTTTCGAAATTATCAATTATACATAAGTTTTATGAAAGATTTAAATATAGTATTTAATTATTAAATATTTTATTTATAATAAATTATTTTAATATTTGGAATTAATAATTTATTGACTATCTTGATTATAAATATTATGATAAGTTCTTTTTGATGTAAAAGGGATATATTTGTGGAAACTATTGTTTTTGCAGAAACTGTTTTTTAAGGAATAATCTATATTTATCTTCATTTGTTAAAATATTATTTATTGATAAATAATATATATGATATTTATATAATATATATATATATATATATAAATTTAAAACCCTATATTGGTTAATAAATTTCATATAGTTAATATAAGATCATGCTATGCTTGAAAAATGAATTTCCCGAAAAACATTTTTTTGACACATATTGCGAGATTGGTTTTAATATAAAATATGAAATATTTTCTATTAAAAATTATTAAATTGATTTTACATTTTTAATCATCATAAATAATATTTTTTAATAATTTTATCTATAATTTTTTTTCATAATTAATAATAAATAGAGTAAAACATGATTACCTAAGTTAGCATTAAAATCTAGTCTTTCACGTTACATGTAGTCGGGTTCGTATTATTTTTCTACAAGCATATAATTTTTATCTTATAAATTTGATATAATATTTATAAATTTTTTTCCCAATGATATAATATTGGTCATTTTATTTTAGTGTTACAACACTTATTTCATAGTCTTAAAACACTAGTTACCATTGAGAAAACTGAAAGGAAAATGTAAGTAAACAAAGATGATATTATAATAACATGTTTAAAATTGTTTATTTTTAGGCTTTGGGGATGTGTATAATCTTTAAAATACCTATAATAAATTATTTATCAGTTTTCTTGGAACATGGTATGATAGTGACATCCCATTATTGAATATTCTTCGACATTAACAAAAATGTTCATCCACCATGATTATAGAAGGAAACATCCCCCATAATTATTAAAACATATCCAGAAATTAGTCATTAACACAACATGAAAAATAACTATAACACATAGTCATCCTCATTCTAATGGTTCTAATCATCTAAAATTTTCAACCCATGGGTCATGGAGAAAATATGTAATGTTGTTTTCTCTAAGAGAAGGTAAATGTATTAACGATTCTCTTTCTTATTTCATTGTCCTTTTACATTATTAATTTTTGTCGTAACAATTACAATATAATTTCACAAATTTTTAAAATATTTTTTTAAGTAATTATGTTTTATTGTTTATATTTATCCATCCCTTTCTCCAGCAAATCAAAAAAGATCCACCACTCGTGTGGACATCAGACTACCACGTCGCGGACAAATCTAATTTTATTTCCATCTCCAAATCACATGGACAATTTTAATTGAGGAAAAAATATTATATAAAATATAATTGTAATGATATATATTTTAGAGAATTTACATATCATCAACTTTTTATGTCTGTCACCCTTAAAGGGAATGATACCACTATCAGTGTGTAGACACAGTCTACCGTCTCTATGAAGTTATTTGATTTATTTTCTATGTACAAATTTTTAGTATGGTTATAAAAAAGTATCTAATAAGTTAATATTATATTTATATTATTAATATAATAATTTAAATTATTTATTTATATCATATTCTGATGAATATGAACTTATGTCACAAAACATGCATGTGAAAATGAAATAGTGAAAACATAAAACTATTGTACTAATGAAATATTATAAACTATAACGTGACTAGATGTCATAATAGTGTCATATATGATATTATAAATATGAATATGATTTTTGTATAAATTATTTACATTTTTAAATCCAATAAATATAAGTTAAAATAATTTTCAATAAAAGGGATATGTGACGTAAGGGATTTAATAATAATTTCAATTTCACTGAGATATATTTATTAATGTGAACATATTCACTTTTATATAGTGTATATAGTACACCGTTTTTTATATAACATGAATAATGATTTATTCATGGTTTTTAATGTTTCAATTAATTTTCATTCCTTCAACTGGCTATAATACAAATTTTACCAATGATGTAATGAGTTATTTTACAATATCTCATTCTTTTGTTAATGCTTTTACATTTATGGAAATAATACTATCATTTATCATTCATTATAACCCATAAATTTAATATAATCTATATATATAAGAAGATTATATATTTTATTCACACACAAAATAACTTTTTTACTATAATATATGTATAAAATATTTATGAGAAAAAAACATTTTATTTTCGTTTTTAATCAAGTAATTTTGTTACTTTTCATAGTTTTAATTAAATTTTTTACACAATTCATTTTACATAATAAAATTTCTTATTAGGGAAATTTTATTTTATCATTTTATTTTAATTTTTTTTAATGATATATTTATACTATTTTATGAAAGTTACATTTTATTAATATCTTTACACCAAGTCCATATAAAGGGGGTCTTCACCATATATGGATTGAATAGACATCCCTTCCACTATAATAGTTTTATGAAATTTTTCTTCTTCTATTTGTTTTTAATGGATTTACATAAAAAATATTGTATATAATATATTTTTCCAATATTTCACTTCTATTTCCATTATTATTTAAAATGGAATGATTTTGGTGAAAATATATATATTTTCATTTTACTGATCATCCCCTCCCACCCCTTGATTAATATTTTTTTAAAATTCTATTGATATAATTATTTTTTTGATAAATTCTCAATGGAAATTATATTTCTCTAAAATATAAAGATTATTTGAATCATTGATAGATTTTTTACCCAAATGATTTAATTGTTTTATATAAGGTGTTTAATTTTAATGTTATTTTATTAACTAAAGAAATATTTGAAATATACATACTTTAATAAACAAAATTTTTAATAGGGAAGATTGACTCCTAAATTATACTCATCATATGATATGTGAGGAATCATTTGAAAATAAAATTATTGGTGGGGGGAAAAATAAATTTCCACCTTGATTCATCCATAGGTCTCATGAGAAAAATCAATTGGTCAAATTTAATGGATTTTAACCCATTGATTTAAACTGTCATGTGAATGGTCTTGAATGTTTAGAAACCATGATGTCTAATTCCATGAAGTCCATTATTATCAATTTTTCTCATCAATAATTTTTCCATTATTATTCTTACCTTGGAGGTTGGTTCTTTTATACTATCCATGGATGGATTTTTTTCTCATGTTATCTATTAAATGGAATGTGTTTTTAAAATATTTATCCTTCCATATTTAGGATTCTTTATCTAATAATGATAGTCAATTTATTGATTAAATTAAATGTTTTATCACTTATTTACCTTCCAATATTCGTTATGAATTATTGATTCATGATACCATCCATGTTGCATAACCCATAATGAGCATTTGAGATCACACATATTTTGTTTCCATTCCCAAGGATATAAATAATAATTATTCGAATGAGTTAATGGGATGGTGATGTTTTTGCATTAATATGTTTTATATTTTATCCCTAATGTAAATTGTTCATCGTGTATGTCTCTATCTCATAAATATTATTAATTTTTTTCCCTTTATTATTTTACCCCACTTATATTTATACAAATGTAATTAATCACAATTGTAGTTCTTGGATTCTTTTGTTGGGTTGTTAAAGTTGGAATTAAAAAAAATTCTAAAAATTATGGGAAAATATTAACGAAAAAATAGATTAGTAAACCTAATATTATGTAAGTGTTGGAAAATAATTATAAAATAACATCAAACATATTTGTTAATAATATATAATGTAGTTTTGCATAGAAATTAAACCTTGTTTGGATGCTACAGTAGTTCATGGTTCTAAAAGAGTTTCACATATGGTTAATAAATCTCAAAAGGGTTCATTCTGATTTTGAATCGATCATCAACTAGTGAATAAAACCATCCTTACTGCACACCTGGAATGACACTCTTGGTTTTATCATAGGATAATTAAAATATTCATAAAGACAATTATGAATGATTTTACAATAATTATATCCCTGAAGAAATGATGTTTAATATTCCAAGAATAACAATGCATAAATATTTAATTTATGTAATTTGTTAGAGCAGATTAAAAATTATATTTTATGATTTAAACCTAATATTTTGAGGATGAAATATATTTTATTCCATTGGGTTGATATTACACCTAGAATAAATAAGGAAATCATTACTAATCTCCACTACATTGATTTCTATACTGAGCATGCTAATACAGATAGTACCTAAGCAGATGAGATCATGGATACATTATGTTGGTTGAACTAGGTTATGATGACTACCTTTTAAAAAATGTAAATTTTTTCCCATAGTGGGAATCCCTTATGTTGTATATTATCAAGTCATTGGAACTTACATATTCATGGGGGATTTTATAAGGGGATGTTATTATGGAGGAGTAATAAGTTGAAAATATATAATGGGGATTCTATAAGGGGATGTTATTCAATAAATATTTTTCTCATGAATAATAATATAAAATGAAGATAATATTCCTCAAAATAATGAATATGGAAGAATAAAGTGTTTTAGAGTATTACTCAACCTCAATATGATTGTAAATTTATTATATGTATTATATATTACATATATAATTCAATATTGACCATTTTATTTAATGGATTAAACCAAGTCTCCACATGATACTAGTATTTCAATAGATTTAATCAAATGAATAAATAATTTTATGTACCCCAATAAAATGAATTAATTTTCTATGTCCTATATATTGAATATTAATCAAGAGAATAAGGGTCCATCTGATAATTAATAAAAAATGAATTCTTCAATGAATAATAAGAAGATGATGTACTGTCCATCTTATAAAAAATTTTGATTTATAAATCTTGGAAAATTATTTAACAGATTGGGGGTGTGTTACAAGTGTGTATTGAAGGATCATTTGGCTCATGAATATTAGGGAATGAAAGATAACAATGATATATAATACATTAAATAAATGAAATGGGAAACTATTTAAACCATTGTGCCATGTGTTAAGGAAATATACCCAATAATAGGAAAAGTGGATAATGACATGTTTATGAGATAACTATAACTAATGTAGATATACCCATTGATATAGTGTAATTTATGTTAAACATATAAAAAAAATTTTCAAATTCATTATTTGATAATGAGTTATCGTACTATTCTATATCATCTATAGTTTCCATAAAAATCAGACATTTTACAACCCCTTGTGAAGGGAGTTGTTAGTCAAAACCGTTATATGAAAATTAAATAGAATAAAGATGTGTCCTGAAGTCCATATTATGACATAAAAACTTCTCTATTGGTGTAATTTAATATTTTTATATGGTTTGATTTGATGTAATCCTTGGTAAAAACTATATTTCAAAATATGATGAAAAAACCTATAATTAAGAAAAGTAAATTATAATTCTTGACGAAGATGTTAAATTCCATATCCTTAGAGTGGATTATTCATCATATTATTCATGTATAGATCCACACCAGTATTATTTCAGTATGATATTTTTAGGTTATAATATAAAACATAAATTTTGGATGGAGAGTGTAATCCTAAAATTCATGAAGTACATATTATAAGAGAATACATTATTATATTTCAAGATGAATTAAATTGAAATACATCAAATCCTGAAGTCGTCTTATTCATTGATTTTATTACTGATTAAAAACCTATATTAATGACTCCCAATATAATAGACACCATGGAGTTGGTGGTTTTTACGAATCGACTTGATTATTTTTGGGATATAGGATTTATTTCCACTACTTTTTCATCTAGGGGAGCCCATGTTCTGTAGAGTAAAAATAGATATAGATCCATGAGGTTATAAATTTAATATAGTGAAATTAATTATTTCATAATAATGAAAAAGTATTAATTCCCTCACATATTTCACATATTCATTGAACTTCATAGATACCACTATTTGTCACAGATTGTACATCATTTTAGGTATTATAAATTGTGATTAATTAAGGATATCATTTTGAAGGCAATGTTCCAAATGAGTTATATAAAATATATATTTATATAAATTCCATTTCAAATGACTAATGCACACTTTATTTTTATGGATCTAATGAATATAGTATTCAAGAACTATTTCGATGATTTTTTATGATATTCATTATTGGTATTTTTGTGTACAATAAGATCAATGAGGACCAAACAAGAACTTATATATAATTTTTCATACTCATAGATTAAAATAGTTATAATAGAAAATTGTTAATTTTTATTTTCTTCATTAAGTTTCTTTTCTTGTCCATATTGTCTTTAAATATGGAATCTCAATTGATCCCATTATGTTCAAGGGAGTCGGTGAATGGACTACTATAATTCACTTAACTGTGGTATTTAGTTTCAATGTTTTAACAGGTTATGATAAATGACTTATTAATAAGTTCTCCATATATGCTAACAAAGTAACTATGATTACACTTAATGGGGTTAGGATTATTTTTAGAATATAATGTGCCGAATTTTTATAATTATTTAATATAATATTTGTAAATTCATCATTTTTGTTCTATAATTGTTATATGAAGGGTTTTAGAAATATTTTGGTGAATAATGTAATGTAATTTTTGTGTCCTTATAAAATATGATAATATAACTTATTATGCATCAAATATGATAAATAATTCAGAAAGGAACAATCGATCCCATGATCATGAGTTATTGGATTTAATATTTTCATTATTGATATGAATAAATAATATCTACAGTAAAATATTTTTAATATACAAAAAATACTGGAGTCGAAAATATATATTTTCGTATAAATATCTTAGCATGAGGCAATGATGGTGGCTCGATCTACTCAAGAATTACAATTTCTTTAAAAAACCACTTAGGAATGGAAAATGATGTATTATATAAATTATGTGGGATACGACATGAATTTATAACCCAAATGAGGATCGCGAAGAATATTTTGTTCATGGATCTTGTAAATAAGGATATGGAAACTATTATGTAAAGACAACAATATATTATCAAATAATTTAAAATTCATCATTATTAAAATAGTTAAAATGTTTTCAAACTAATGATGAGAATTTTCCTGAGAAAACAAATATTAAATTGATGGGAAATAGAATGAATATTTTTTATGAAACTTTATTAAATTTAGGGAAGTTATTATGTGTCCCATATATACCTTATAAAAAAGGTAATAGTTTGATTATGTTCGTATATTCAATTTTTAAATACTCTCTAATTGCACCCAATGAATAGTAGATTGGGGGCCCATTTTGGAAGGATTATAAGAACTGATAAATTGTTGATTACATATAAAAATGATTGGGGTTCCAATTGGTGAAGGTGGATAGACAATATCCTAGTGGAGTAATGAATCTTATTCCTATTCCAATGTGTAAATAGTATGTCATTATTATGAACTTTTTCATAGTTCTGCCAAATGACTCCCAGAAAATAATTATGTAAAATGTGCTAATTCAAATCCCCTACCTAAATATTCACATTTATTCAACATAAGATCAGTAATACCTCATTATCACCTCTCATGGATCCATATTAATAAATTCATATGAATTAATGGAATTCCTCTTTCAATTATACCACATCATGATCGTGTATTTACATCAAAATTCTAGGAGTGTCCTTATATGTATCTAAATTAGGAGCTTCATTTTAGAATCATTTACCATCCTAAAACGGATAGATAGTCCAAAAGGACATTTAAAATAGTGGAAGACTTGATGAGGTCATGATAACATTATATTAATGATATATGGGATTAGTATTTACTTTTTTTATATTTTTATTATTTTAATAGTCTAAGATCCCAGATCTTAGTTTCAGGTATGTCGTTCCTTTTTCATGGAGTCTTTGAGAAAAGATGAGTTTTTGGAAATTTTTTAAGTACACGTTATGTACTTTATGAGTACATTCAGTGTACATTGATGTTGTGCCAGGCCATGTGCTAGCGGTGTCTGGGCCACATGTAACGACCCAAAGTTTTTCAATGGAAATTCCCTTCTTATAAATATGTCATAAAATAACATGAAAACACAAAAAAATGAACTACTAAGTGATACGTAACCATTAAAGATATGTTTTTCACTTCTATGTTTGGAATTTTGAAAATCCGACATTCACGGTTGTGTTCAAGATGATTTTTGGAGTGTAATGAAACAAAAATAATTTTTGGTGAATAGTAACCTACCCTTATGAATAGTAATATGACCCTTATGAATAGTAAATAAGAGTAACATTACCTATGAATAATAAAATAAAATTTAGACATCTTAGAAAGTGAAAATTTGACCTCAGTAAACATTTTTGATATTTTATAAGTAATAAATAATTAACTATAATTAATTATTTAATTTATAAGAATATTTATTTCACTGAAATTTATTCATAAATTATTTAATCAATGTCTACTAGTTTTTGGATAATGTTATGAGACCCTATGTAATTTTGGAAAGAACTATAAAATCAGTTTTAATCTTAAAAACTGTTTTTTTAAGTAAATTATGATTTTAATAGAATATTAAATTAATAATACATAGAAAATTATTTTTGAAAAATGGAAATCATTTTTGGATTCTACACGTTGAAAAATGGTTAGGGTAAATTATTGGGATTTTTCTGAGATACATGAATTTTGATGAATAGTTGAATCCGATAATTCACAATAAATGCTAAATAATGTATTAATTGAGTCATTGATGATGTTCTATTGATGTAAGCCCACATGGTTCTAGATTACATTATAAAATAACTATTCTTTGTCGTTCAAGACTCACAATTCCTTGTCTTAGGTGAAATTAATAAACTAATCAATTTTATATTATGGAAACCCATGTCCCCTCCACTATAAAAGCCACCCTTCACTCCCTCTTTTCCTCACACATCTCAAGATCCAAGCCTTATCTATACACTACCCAAACATCTTCCCTAGAACCTCCTCCAGGACCAAAATCATCTGGTCCCATCAAAAGACCAAGACTAGATTCCTTAAAGAGGATCTCATGAGGAAGATTCAAGAGGTAATTTCTCTCCGTCTTCTCCTTTAATTTCCTTTCAAGTTCAAGTTCCTTTCTTGATCTCTCCCCACCCATCGTCATCAAAATTGTTTCGTAACATTATTATTATACATAAACTGTAATTTTATGATTATAATGGGATATTATATCTCCCCACACCCTTTACCTCTTCCTTTTATTTCATTAATGAGAACGTTGTTCATGAGGTGTTAATTTATCACCTTAAAAAATGACATGCTCTCTTCTTCCAATTATACCTTCAGATATGGTCATGAAATCATTTTTATGGTTGTACCAGAATATTTTATATGTATTATTTTCTATTTTGAGTTCTGGAAATAACCTATGGGCACATTACTAAGTTCAAAGTTAAATCCAGTTCGTTGTGATCAAAAACCGCTCAAATTAACCCAAATAATCATCATTTAAATCTTATCTAATGATTATCCCACATGGATCTAATATAATTCATTAAAAAATCATTCAAGCTAATTTAATTTCACTAATAACATGTAATATAATTTTTGTATGTTTACCCATGTTCTACCCAAACATCATTTTAAGAATACAAGTGAACCACCCAAGAAAAACCATAAAAACAAACATCCCCGAACAATGTTTTTAAAATCTACATGTCATCCAACGGAACAGAATAGGAAATAATGAAACCATAATGAACCCTATTAATTTAAACATGGTTATGGATTTCTAATTAATGAATATAATGTCATTATATGGGACATTTAAGAGAAGGAGGCATTCAGGTACAAGGTAAGGGGAAATTCTCGAACCCAACTTTCATCCTTCGGGTTCTACCAATTTCACTACATTTTTCTATGATCACTCCTAAAAGATCATTTTTTAATATTCGTATTTTATTTTCTTGGATATAAATGTTTTATACTGAAGTTATTTCAATCCAAATGTTTTCCGAAAGAACTCTTCTCTTAAGAACTCAACTTTTATCTCCCATTCAAGGTTGATGATTCTTGTATCAAGTATGTTGTTCCCTCTTTATTTTGGGAACCCAAAGTTTATGAATGTGTTATTATGATATGAAACCCATTCCATTTCATGGGTTAGTTATGTTCATTTATGTTATATGTTCATTGTGGCATGCATGTTAAATGATAATGCTATGATGTGACGGGTGCACCCAGAATTATATAGTGCAATATGAATGTTTAAATGTGACGGGTGCGCCTGGATTTATATAGCACTCCAATGCAATGGGTAAGGGGATTAATCTCATGAGTAAATGTGAAATGACGTGTGAACAAGATTCTAGCTTGGTTTACAAGTATGTGTGGTAGTTAACCACTAAGACATGATGTTTCATTTTTATGCATTGCCACATTATGCTCCTCTCATGTTCACGATCATTTTCCTATGTTATGATTATGCTGACCCCATGCTATATTGTACTCTCCTATCCTCTTACTAGGCTTCTAGCTCACCCCATTTGATGTAAATTTTCAGGTGGATACATGTACTAAGGAGAGGATCAGAGCCACTATGAAGCTACTAAAGAATAAATTAAATAAATGTTTATGATTAATGTTGTATTTGTTTTGTATGTCCCTCATTTTCCCAAGACACTAAACCTTTGGATCCTCTATGTGTAATACTATTATTTTTTTATATTTGAAATGATGTAATAGTAATGTAATAAAATTTCTTGATTCTATAGTTGGTATCAGATGCAAGGTTTAGTTAATTTGGTGATTAGGATTAGTGAACTCGAGAGAAAACCTACAACATGAGACTATGTACAAATATGCACATAAGAATATTTACCTAGGGATCCCATATGTTATGTTTATTGTATAATTGTTTAAATGAATAATTTATTCATGAATTTTTATCTTATGTTTTTTTCTAACCTTTTCTATTTTAGAAAATGGTGGGAACCATGAGAAATTATGCCAATAACTCATTCGAGGGACAATGCAATGATTGCCGGAATGACATCCCTAATGATTTGGGAGGTAGAGTTCAAAACGTCATGGAAATCCTTACCCAATTATCTCAGGTTATGAATAATAACCATAATAATGGGGAACGTCCCCCTTCACCAAAGAGGTAGCATCTGGCTATTGAATGTTTTATGCTGCAACGACAACTGACGTTTAGTGGATCTTCTGATCCATGAGTAGCGGAATAGTGGGTCAACTCCATGGAGAAGATATTTTCTGTGCTTCACTGTTCCGAGATGGAGAAGGTGACTCTAGCTGTTTATCATCTAGATGGAGAAGCTGATAAATTCTGGGCTTTGATTAATAACACCAAGCCAAGAGAGGAAATTGAAGATATGGATTGGGATGACTTTATGATAATGTTTCTTAATAAGTACTTCCTACGAACTCTTCTCATGAAGATGGAGAGAGAATTCATAGATCTCATGCAAAAAGAAGGAGAATCTGTCACAACCTATGAAGCGAATTTCACAAGGCTCGAAAGGTACGCTTCAGGTTTTTTTATCAACAATGATAACAATATTGATAGATTATTTAGAGGATTAAAACCACACCTTCGAAAGGCTCTTGCAATTCGAGACTTTGGGAGTAATGAAGAAGTTGTTCGGTGTGCTCTCAATGTGGATATGGAGTTTGGAGAATGGTATCATGGCAATTGTGATAAGAAGTGAAAGATGGATTATCAAGCTGGTGGATTTAATGACAATGGTGGGAAGAAAAATCAACGACCCACATGCAAAAAATGTTGGATGATACACAATGTGAACTTCCTCAAAGGGACTAGGAAATGCTTCAAGTGTGGGAAAGAAGGAGACCATGCCCAAGAGTGTCTAAAAGACATGAAAAAGAAAGAGAATGTAGCTGATGAATGGAGAGAACCACTCGTGGTTCAATGCAACAACTGTAGGGAGCTAGGGCACTATTCAAACCAGTGCACTAAACCTCGAGCTCTCGAGGGTTATCAGTGTCAGCAGCCACCAAAGCCAAAGGAAGAAGGGAAGGATTATTCCATCACTACTGCGGAGGTTGAGCATGATAATGAAGTCGTACAAGGTACATTTCTTATTCACTCAAGAATGGAAAAAGTCTTATTTGATTCTGGTTCTACACATTCCTTTATATCATGCATGTTTACTAGAAGTATAGAATTAAAGCCCCAAAACCATGAAGTAGAGATATCTGTAAAAACACCAAGTGGTGAAATCATTTCATCCAAAGTGTTTGACTCTACTCCTATTGATGTATGTGGGAATAAGCTTCTAGAAAATCTCATAATACTTCACTTGGTGGAATTCGACGCTATAATGGTAATGGATTGACTCTCGTTATATAGAGCACATATCAACTGTCAGGAAAAGGAAATATCTTTTCATATTCCTAACCATCCCATGATCCTCTACAAATGCAAAGAAGATCATGAATATCCTTTAAAAAATTATTCAATGGTTTGGGTGTTGATTCCCTATGAAGAAGCATACCTCACACAAATGGTTGAGTCAAAGGAAAGTTCCAACCTTGAAGAAATGCCCATTGTGAGGGAATACATCAATGTGTTTCCCGAAGAGTTACACAGAAGTCCCCCAGATCGTGAGGTAGAATTCTCAATAGATCTCATACCCGGAGCTACTCCTATCTCAAAGTGTCCCTATAGGATGGCTCCTATCGAACTAGAGAAGTTGAAGAGGCAGCTGCAAGAGAATCAGGACAAAGGGTTCATACGCCCTAGTGCATCACCTTGGGGTGTGCCAGTGCTCTTTGGGAAGAAGAAGGATGGAACCATGCAGCTGTGTATCGATTATCGGGAACTCAACAAGATCATCATAAAGAACAAGTATCCTCTCTCAAGTATTGATGACTTGTTAGACTAGTTAAGAGGAGCTCAATACTTCTCAAAGATGGATCTTCGTTCTGGATATCATCATGTAAAGGTGAAGAAGGAAGATATTCAGAAGATTGCCTTCCATACAAGGTATGGGAACTATGAGTTATTAGTGATTCCCATTGGACATACTAATGCCCCTGCAATCATCATGGATTAGATGAATAGAGTCTTTCAACATTACCTCGACAAATTTGTGGTAGTGTTTATTGAAGATATTCTCATATACTCCAAGATCAAGGAGGAACATGAAGAACATCTAAGACTTGTGTTGGAAACATTGAGAAAGGAGAAGTTGTACGCCAAGTTCATCAAGTGTAACTTTTGGATGAATCAAGTCACGTTCTTGGGACATGTGATCACATGAGAGGGAATTTCTATGGACCCTTCAAAGAAAAAGGTGATTGAGGAATGGCCCAGGCCCTGTAGTGTCACTTAAATCTGTAGTTTTCTTGGATTAGCTGGGTACTACCATCGTTTTGTAAGAAACTTCTCAAGATTGTCAAGCCCTCTAACTATGTTAACAATGAAAGGGGTAAAGTATGTCTGGACAGAAGAATGTGAGGGATGTTTCAAGGAGGTAAAGAGAAGGCTGATCACTTCACCTGTGCTCACACTACCAAAAAGTGGAGAATGTTTTGTGATATACAATGATGCTTCAAAGAAAGGCTTGGGTTGTGTACTCATGAAAAATGATAATGTGAAAGCCTATGCCTCATGACAGTTGAAGATCCATGAGCAGAACTACCCAACACATGATCTATAGATGGCAGCCGTGATTTTTGCCATTAAAATATGGTGGCACTACCTTTATGGCGCGAAGTGTGACATATACACCGACCACAAGAGCCTGAAGTATATATTCACAAAAAGTAGAACAACATTAGTCAAAGGAGATGGTTAGAGATAATCAAGGATTATTATTTCTCTATTAACTATCATCCTAGAACGGCGAACAAGGTAGATGATGCTCTAAGCAGAAAAGAACCTGCTACTCTATCCATGTTTCTGATTGAGAAAGACCCAATCTTATTGTATATGAAAATGATGGATTTGGAAATCATAAGGGCATAAGATACATCCTACCTTTCCCAAATGATTTCACAACCATACATTCAAGAGAAGATTAAGGAATCACAAAGGGATTATGTGGAGATAAAAAAGAGGGTGAATGCAGTGAAGTAAGGGAAGCTTCAAGAGTTCCATATCGACGATGATAGTGTAATTCGGTTTGGAACACGACTTTGTGTGCCTTCATCACCCGGGATAAAGAAGGAGCTATTAGATAATGCACATAGCTCAACTTTCTCTATTAATCCTAGGAGTACCAAGATGTACCGTGATCTCCGAGAACACTTCTGGTGGGATAACATGATGAAGGATATTGCAGAATATATATCAAGGTGCTTGGTATGTCAGCAAGTTAATGCTGAGCGAAAATAGTCCAGGGGTATGATGCATCCATTGCCGATAGCCATGTGAAAATGGGAAAATGTTACTATAGACATTGTCCGGGGTCTCCCGAAGATCTCAAAGGGAAATAATACAATATGGGTTGTGGTTGATCGTCTCCCCAAGACTGCCCATTTTATCGCTATTCGGGATAATCTCTCACTTGAACAACTTGCAAGGATATATGTGAAGGAAGTGGTGAGACTGCATAGTGTTCCACTCTCAATTTTCTCCGACCGTGACCCAAGGTTCACATCTAAATTCTGGAGGAGCCTTCAACATGCATTGAGTACTGAATTAAATTTCAGCATGGCTTATCACCCTCAAACTGATGGAAAGTCTGAAAGGACTATTCAGACATTTGAAGATATGCTAAGAGCATGCTCTCTTGAATTCAAAGGTGGTTGGGATCAGCATCTCCCATTGGTTGAGTTCTCATACAATAATAGCTTCCACTCGAGTATTCAGATGGCTCCGTATGAAGCTCTTTATGGGAAGCGATGTTGAACTCCAACCTGCTGGGATGAAGTTGGAGAAAGAAAGCTACATGGACCCGATCTTGTTCAAGAGATGACAAAGACGGTTCACGCCATACAGAAAGACATCAAAGCTGCTCAAAGTCGACAAAAGAGCTATGCTAATAATCGTCGAAGGGACTTGGAGTTCGACGTTGGAGATAAAGTCTTCCTTCGAATATCTCCCTGGAAGAGAGTCATGCGATTCGGGAAGAATGGGAAGCTAAGCCCAAGGTACATTGGCCCCTTTGAAATCCTTGACTGCATAAGAGCAGTGGCCTATTGCCTTGAACTTCCACCGAATATGGATCAAGTTCATGATTTGTTTCATGTATCACTACTGAGGATATACATACCAGACCCCTCACATGTACTAAACTCAGAGGTGGTGCAGCTGGAAGATGATCTCTCCTATGAGGAGTAGCCAGTAATGATTATGGACTGATGTGATAAGGTTATACACAACATGACAAATCATCTTGTCAAAGTTTTGTGGAGGAATCATAAGTTTGAGGAAGCAACTTTGGAACCAGAAGAGGCAATGACGGAGAAGTTCCCTCAAATGTTTATGTAAAGTGAAATTTGGGGGTGAAATTTTTTATGGGGGGAAGAATGTAATGACCCAAATTATTTCAATGGAAATTCCATTCTTATAAATATGTCATAAAATAAAATTAAAATACAAAAAAATGAAATAATAAATTATAAGTAACCTTTAAACAGAAGTTTGTCACTTTTATGTTTGTAATTTTGAAAATCTGACATTAACGGTTGTGTTCAAGATGATTTTTGGAGTCTAATGAAAAAATACTAATTTTTAGTCAATAATAACCTACCCTTATGAATATTAATATGAACCTTATGAATATTAAATAAGAGTAAAATTACCTATGAATAATAATATAAAATTTAGACATCTTAGATAGTGACAATTGGCCTTAGTAAACGTTTTTTGTATTTTATAAGTCATAAATAATTAATTATAATTAATTAGTAAATTTAAAAGAATATTTATTTCCTTGAAATGTATTAATAATTTATTTAATCAATGAATAACAGTTATTAGATAATGTTATGAGACCCTATGTAATTTATGAAAGAACTATAAAATCAGTTTTAATCTTAAAAACTGTTTTTTAAGTAAATTATGATTTTAATTGAATATTAAATTATTAATACATAGAAAATTATTTTAGAAAAATGGACATCATTTTTGGATTCAACACGTTGACAAATGGTTGGGGTAAAGTTTTGGGATTTTTCTGAGATACGTGAATTTTTGATGAATTGTTGAATCTGATAATTCACAATAAATGCTAAGTAATGTATTAATTGAGTCATCGATGATGTTTGGCTTATGTAAGCCCCCTCGGTTCGGGATTACATTATAAAATTACTATTCTTGGTCGTTCAAGACTGACTATTCCTTTTCTTGGGTGAAATTAATAAACTAATCAATTTTATGTTAAGGAAACCCCTCTCCCCTCCACTATAAAAGCCACCCTTCACTCCCTCTTTTCCTCACACCTCTCAAGAACCAAGCCTTCTATAAAATCTGCCCAAAAATCATCCCTAGCACCTCCCCCACGTCCAAAGGCTACTGTTCTCATCAAAAGACCAAGAATATCTTTGTTATGGAGGATCTCAAGGGGAAGATTCAAGAGGTAATTTCTCTCCCACTTCTCCTTTAATTTCCTTTCAAGTTCAAGTTCCTTTCTTGATCTCTCCCCACAAATCTTCATCCAAATTGTTTTTTAACTCTAGTATTATACATATGATGTAATTTTATGATTCTAATGGGATATTATATCACCCCACACCCTTTCCATCTTCCTTTTATTTCATTAAATAGAACGTTGTTCATGAGGTGTTAATTTATCACCTTCAAAAATGACATGCTCTCTTCTTCCATTTCTACCATCAGATCTAGTCATGAAACCATTTTTATGGTTGAACCAGAATATTTTATATGTATTATGTTCTATTTTACGTTCTGGAAATAACCTATGTCCAAATTACTAAGTTAAAATTTAAAACAACTTCGTTGTGATCCAAAAACTGCTCAAATTAACCCAAATAATCATCATTTAATTTTTATCTAATGATTCTCCCACGTGGATATAATATAATTCATTATAAAATAATTAAAGCTCCTGTAATATCACAAATAACATGTAATATCATTTATAGATGTTTACCCATGTTCTACCCAAACATCAATTTAAGAATAAAAGTGAACCACCCTAGAAAAACCATAAAAACAAACATCACCGAACAATGTTTTTAAACTGTATAAGTCATCCAAAGGAACATAATATGACATAATGAAACCAGAATGAACCATATTAACTTAAAAATGGTTTTGGATTTCTAATTAATGAATATAATGTCATTATACAGGACATTAAAGAGAAGGAGGCATTCGGGTACAAGGTAAGGGGAAATTCTCGAACCCAACTTTCATCCTTCAGGTTCTAACTCTTTCACCCATTTTTGATATGGTCACTCCTTAAAGATCATTTGATCATCTTTGAATTTCCTTTTCTAGGATATACATGTTTTATACTGAAGTTATTCCAATCCAAATGTTTTCCGAAATAACTCTTCTCTTAAGAACTCAACTTTTACCTCCCATTCAAGGTTGATGATTCTTGTATCAAGTATATTGTTCCCTCTTTATTTTGAGAACCCAATTTTTATGAATGTTTTATTATGATATGAAAACCATTCCATTTCATGGATTAGTTATGTTCATTTATTTTATATGTTCATTGTGGCATGCATGATAAATGATAATGTTATGATGTGACGGGTGCGCCTGGAATTATATAGCGCAATATGAATGTTTAAATGTGACGGGTGAACCTGGATTTATATAGCGCTCCAATGCATTGGGTAATGTTATAAATCTCATGAGTAAATTTTAAATGATGTGTGAACAAGATTCTATCTAGGTTCACATGTATGTGTGGTAGTTGACCACTAAGACCAGATGTTTTATTTTTATGCATTGCCACATTATTCTCCTCTCATGTTCATGATCTGTTTCCTATGTTATGATTATGCTCACCCATGCTATATTATAATTACCTATCAACATACCGGGATTCTAGCTCACCCCATTTGATGTATATCCTTAGGTGGATACATGTACTAAGGAGAGGACAAGTGCCACTATGAATCTACTGAAGATGAAATTAAATAAATGATTATGGTTGATGTTGTATTTGTTATGTATCGTCCTAGTCTGACCACGACACTAATCCTTTGGATCCTTTATGTGTAATACTATTAAGTTGTTTATTTTTGAAATGATGTAATAGTAATGTAAGAAAAGGCTGGGATGCTATACCACACACACGGTTTGTAGGGGCGATGTGGAGGACACTTAACGTGGTGTATAGAAAGGTTAAGTACATGTCGTGTACCCCATAAGTACACACCGTGTACTTTATTTTTTTTATAAAAATGATCGGGGTCACGCCTGATGGAAAAAACTCACTTCTTCTTCAGGTTTATTCATCCGAGAGCGACCCGTACGGCCGCGGAACTTCTCTGAGCCCACGTGCCTCTGTCCATTCTCTGAATCGACCGCTGTCGACTACGTTGGAACTGCAGTGGTAAGATCTTCCTTCTCCTAGAGCGTTGTTTTCCAATTTTTCCTCTTTCTTAGAATATCGTGGGTTGATATTTTTGGACTTTCTCTGAGATCATCGATTTTATAAAGATAATCAATCATCTTGGTTCACATATATCGATATCCTAACATCTTGGTAGGTGGTTTGTGCCTTTATGTAGGATTTCTTTGAATATTTTGTGTGTTTCCACCAATTCCCTTGAACGGGTTATTGTGTGTTTCCAATTTTTGTCCCTGTTGTTTTTCTTCATTTCATGATTGCTTGAGTATAGTTCAATGCTTGTGAATAGGGAAATTTTTATTGTGGTCTGGATGTTTTTCCATGCATGTTTTGCAAGTTAGGCATTTTTCCAGTTGTCATGCCTAGTTGTAGGATAGTGGAACAATTGTACTGTTATGTTGTCGTGTCTTATAAAGGTAGACAAGTAGTTATTGAGGTTTAATTGTGGTGATACGCGCTCTATTCATGTTTGTTTTACACAGGGCATTGAGAACCTAGTGTAGTGGACCATATAGAGAATGGATGTAAGGGCTTCTCTAGATTGTCTTATTAATTAGATGCAATACCAAAGCGGGAATTAATGATGAATGCTTCCTCAGAGTGTCTATAGTTCCTCGACATGGGACACAGGGGGAATGAGACATTTAGTGCTTCCCCAGAGAGCCTTTAATACGATACAAGACTATAGGGGGAATTGACGGTGAGTGCTTCCTTAAAGAGTCTATTCTTCAGCTGAACCAGAGGGGTGAGAATATGTGTGCCTCCAAGGGGTTACTAGTACTTGTAGGTTGAACCATAAGGGTTAGGATGTGAGAAATACCTAGGGGGTTACCTGTTGTTCTACTAAATGTTTTGGCTGTTACTTGTGTACTTTATATGATAGACACTGTGGATTATAGCTGTTGTGTGCTTTCCTATTTACTGCTTCCTGTACTTTTATGTGCCATCTATTCACTGACTTTTAGGCACAGATCTATGGGTGGTTTCTTATTGGAACCTTGTCTCACACCCAGTTCGGGCTATGGTTTTGGTCCCAAACAGACAATGTTTTTGCAGGTATAGATAAGGGAATGCGCCCTTTTATTTTAGGTACTTGACTTGCTGTGGAGCTGGGGATCATGGGACCAGGCTATGGTTTGCGATTCTGAGGAGTTTACCGATTTTCCTTTGCACTTTGGTTTAGTATTGTATTCATAATTTTGAACTTTTTGTCTATTTTCCTAGACATATGTACCATGCATCAATATATATATATATATATCTGTGTTTTTGTCCTCCAGTTGTTTATTGTTAGCCTTCCGCTATTTATCATTTACACTTGTATGGATGGGTATGGTTTCTGCAATTGTCTATTTTTTTCTTCCACTGTGTACTCTTCCAATGAGGGCATAGTTTCCCCACTATCACTCCCAAGGCCCTTGCTGCTAGTCAGCAGGCTCTGGCGTTTTGGGAAATGCGCCTGATGCCATGTGACCAACCTGGTACGGGGTGCCTCTTGGTGGCTTCTAGAACCAATACGTTACAAAGTGGTATTAGAGGGTTTCTTTTCTCAAGATTTAATGTTTGGAGCATTTATCCAAGGATAGGATGGATTCTGTACTTGGTATTAACATGTGCTCAGGAGTAGCTAACCCGTGTATAGAGAGAAGCCAACCTACATCGCTTATTACAGTTTTCTGGGTTTGCTATGTTATAGTTGATCTGATTTCACCTAGAGTGATTCAGATGATTTGTGTTGTTATTGATGTTGATAGTGTGGTTATATTTCTGTCGCAACCTGATGATATGAGGGTATGTCATCTCATGCATCATATAGGCACTTTTAAAAATCACATTCCATGAATTCATGTAATGGAATCTAGGGTGCATTAGAAATTTCATGTTTATGTGATAGACATTGTGTAAATTATGCATGCAGTTGTGATAGATTCTTTGATACAATCCATACAGTTTGATAGTGAGGTTGTTTGTATTGTACCTTGCTTAAATGAACGCCAAATTCTGGTTCTTGAGGTTTTATGGGACATCATGAATCAGAACATGGTAGATCATTGACTTGTTTCCCTTATATATGATAGGTATGAGATACCAATTATTGATTCACGGGGAGTATGGGCCCTCGCGGATCAGAATTTGGCACCTTCATGCTTGTTTTTTAGTGTTTTCTGGGATTAGGTGTGGTTTCAGAGCTACTGCCCAGAAAAACCCAGAAAACACAGTGTTTACTTTATATATACACGCAGTGTAGTTATTAAACATTGTCACTGACTGTGTGAGAAGAAACACGGGTTCTGCAAAATCTCCAGGAACACGCCGTGTACGGTTGGTACACTCCATGTAGTACTGAGCCGTGTACCCAGTCGTGTCACTAACAGCACCGGTCAGCGAATCTCGTGTAATAAAAGTGTGGTTTGTCTGAGCACGTCGTGTAGCCTTGTTCTAGGTACCCGGCAGTGTAATACAGACCGTGTTTTGCATGAACACGCTGTGTCGCCTCATTCTAGTTACCGAGCCATGTCACTAACAACACAGGATGGTGTTATCTCCTCCTATTCATGTTGTGTTTGGTCATAACACGCCATGTAAGGGTCATCCGTGTACTCGACCATGTCACCAACAACACATGTTGGGGAAAATATTCATGTACATGTCGTGTTTGTTCAGAACAGGCCATGTAATCGGCCGTGTATCTAACAACATAGGTCGTTGAAACCTTTTATACGACGTGTCGTGTCCACAGAGAACACACCTTGTAGTCTCAGTTTAGGAAGAACGTGTCAGTTATCCATGCAAAGAGGCTCGGGAAAGGGAATAGAGTTAAGTGCATGTCGTGTAGACATTATACACGCCGTGTTGTCATGTTTTGTAAAACATGTGTGATTCCTTCTCTTGTTTTCTGTTTGAAATCCATTATTATATGTCCTTGATTTTCCTGATCTATGGTATGATTTTTATCTTTCAGAGTTATGCCTCAGAGACGTCCTTCGGTTGTACGTCAGTTGCAGGATAGTGATTGGACGCCAGATGTGGCTGACCAGGGACTTCCTTCCGATCCTCCAGTCATGCCAGCCTTGGCACCTACTGTCATACCAGTGGTAGTCATAGATGCACAATTTAGGAAAGGTTTTAGGTGGATGATACAGACCCTTCAGGGAGCACCACGTCCTACCACGACTATGGAAGACTTGACACGGGTTTTCCAGCCGAAGCATCCTCCTTCTTTCTTGAGGGAAGGGGGACCATAGGATGTAGAGTCATGTATGGAATCCATACAGACTATCATTGATCATCTAGAAATGCCTCCAGAGAGGCGAGTGAATCATGCTACCTATATGCTACGAGACTCATCCAAGAGGTGGTGGGACATGATCTCACTGGCAGGTCATCAGTAGGTTATGTCTTGGGTGGTGTTCCAGTGTGTGTTTTATGACTACTTATACCCAGAGACCCTGAGGCCCTATAGAGCCCATGAGTTCATGAGTCTAGAGTAGGTTAGTCTTTCTGATATGGAGTATTCCTCTCATTTCACCGATCAGCAATGTTTCACACCCCTCCTGGGTGGAGATGTGATGTTATTACCAAGGACGTTTGAGGATGGCCTCATGCGGGAGATCCTCTCGCAGGTGAATATCTTCCAGGTGTCTTCCATCACATCCATTTTCAACAAGGCACAGATTGCGGAGCACAATCTGAGAGACTCTAGAGCTACGATCCATGGCGGTTCTGCTTACAGAGGTAGTATACATCTAGTTGATAGTAGGAAGCGTCATAGGAAGTCTACACGTGGTGATCCAAGGAGGTGAGATATATCTTCAGGTAGCCTTGTAGTATGCTACCAGTGTGGTAGGTCTGGGAACATGAGGCCACAGTGCCATAGCGACCCACTTGAGTGCCAATATTTCGGCAAGATGGGTCACCTTCCACATTTCTGCCAAGTTTTCTCAAAAGTAGATGGTGATGGGGGTTCTTCCATGACTCCTTGTTCAGGAGCAGCACCACACGTTTCCCACCAGTCAGGGAACTGGAGTTCATCCGTCCATTTGGGCCGAGGTGGAGGTCGAGGCCGTGGTATTCAGTCACCAGGCCTTCAGCGTCAGCAGGAAGGATTAGCTCAGAGTGGTCAGATAGGGTCACAGGGCCGCGGGGTAGGCTAGACTTTTGTGGTGGAGCAGACGTATCAGGATCAAGATCCTAGACCTTCTACAGTTCGAGGTACAATCTTAGTAGCCTCTGTTTTATCTTCAGAACTTTTCGATACTAGTGTTACACATAGCTCTATATCTATTTCGTTCATGGAGAGCTTTCGGCTCTGTATCTTTTCTTCCGCTGACTTGTTGACACGGGACACACCTTCGGGGATAAGGAAATCTTGTGTACGTCAGTGTAGAGAGTTCCCTCTTGGGGTTTTATGGTATCGTTTCTTATTGGATCTCTGTATCCTAGAGATGACAGGCAATGATGTCATTTTCATGATAGACTGTTTGGTTCCCTTCAAGGCAGCCTTCGACTGTTATCGTTGTAGGGTGAGTTTAATCTCACCTAAGAGTGAATCTTTTCTTCATAGAGGTGAATGGGATGTTCAGGCGAGACCAGCAGGACTAGAGCATAATGGGATAAGAAGGGTTACGTCCCACTATTTCTCATAGATTGTGCTTCATTGTAGGTACTATAAATTGTGATTAATTAAGGATATCATTTTGAAGAAAATGTTTCAAATAAGGTATATACAATATAAATTTATTTAAATTTCATTTCAATTGTCTAATGCATCCTCTATTTTTATGGATGTAATGAATATAATATTCAAGAAATATATTGATGATTTTTTTATGATATACATTATTGGTATTTTGGTGTACAATAATACCAATGAGGACCAAACAATCACTTATATATAATGTTTCATACTCTTATATTAAAATAGTTATATGGGAAAGTTGTTATTTTTTATTTTGTTACTTCAATAAGTTTCTTTTCTTTTCAATATTGTTTTAAAATGTGGAATATCAATTGATCCCATTAGGTTGAAGGTAGTCAGTGAATGGACTACATCAATTCACTTAACTGAGGTATGTAGTTTCAATGGTTTAGTTGGTTATGATAAATGACTAATTCATAATATCTCCATTTATTCTAACATAGTATCTATAATTACACTTAATGGGGTCGAGATTATTTTTAGAATATAATGTGGTGAATTTTTTAAATTATTTAAGATAATATTGTTAAATTCATTGTTTTTGTTCTATAATTATTATATGAATGTTTTTTGAAATATTGTGGTGAATATAATAATGTACTTTTTGTGTCCTTATTAAAAATGATAATGTAACTTCTTATGCATGAAATATATTAAAGACTTCAGAAAGGAACTATCAATCCCATGATCATGAGTTATGGGACTTAATATTTTCATTATTGATATGAATAAATAATATCTACAGAGAAATATTTTTAATATAGAAAAACTACTAGAGCCAAAAATATATATTTTCATATAAATATCTTAGCATGAGGCAATAATGATGTCTTGATCTATTCAAGAATTACAATTTCAAGATAGAAACCACTTAGGAAAGGAAAATAAAGTATTATATAAATTATGTGGGATACAACATGAAGTTATAAACCAAATGGGGATTGGGAATAATATTATGTTAATGGATCTTGTAAATAAGGATATGGAAACTATTATGTGGAGAAAACTCTATATTATCAAATAATTTAAAATTCGTCATTATTAAAATAGTTAAAATGTTCTCAAACTGATGATGAGAATTGTCCTGAGAAAATAAATATAAAATTGATGGGAAATAGAAAGAATATTTTTTATGATACTGTATTAAATTTTGGTAAGTTATTATGTGTCCCATATATACCTTATAAAAAAGGATATTGTTGGATGATGTTTATATATCCAATATTTTATACTCTCTAATTTCACTAAAATGTATAGTGGCATTGGGGACAATTTTGGTAGTATAATAAGAAATGATAAATTATTGATTACATATCAAAATGACAGGGGTTTCAATTAGTGAAGATGGATAGACAATATCATAGTGGAGTAATGAATCTTATTCCTATTCCAATGTTGAAATGGTATGTCACTATTATTAACTTTTTCATAGTTCTACCAAAAGACTCCCTGAAATAAATTATGTAATATGTGCTAACGCTGATCCCATACCTAAATATTCACATTTATTCAATATAAGATAATTGATACCTCATTATCACCTATCATGAATCCATATTAATAAATTCATAGGAATTCATTGATTTCCTCTTTCAATTCTACCACATCATGATCTCATATTTACATCAATATTATAATAGTGCCCTTATATGTATCTAAATTAGGAGCTTCATTTGAGAATCATCTACCATCCTAAAACTGATAGATGGTCCAAATGGACATTTAAAATAGTGGAAGACTTATTGAGGTCATGATAACTTTACCTTACTGTTATATGGGATCATTATTTAAATTTTATATATTTTTCCAATTATAATACTGTGTGAACCCAGATCATTGTTTCAGGTATGACTCTATTTTATCCTAGAGTTTTTGAGAAAAGATGAGTTTCTGGAAATTTTTGAAGTACACGCCATGTACTTTGATGCCGTTCCAGGCCGTGTGCTAGCCGTGTCCGGGCCACACACACGGTTTGTAAGGGTGATGTGTAGGCCGCTTAAAGCAGAGTACGAAAAGGCTGAGTACAAGTTGTGTACCCCAGAAGTACACGCCGTGAACTTGCTTTTTTGTCATTAAACGGGTCGATGTCGCACCTGATGGACATAAATCGCATCTTCTTCAGGTTCATTATTCAAGAGCGACCCGAACAGCCACGAAACTTCTCAGATCCCCCATGTTTCCATCCATTCTCCAAATGGACCGCTGTCGATTTCCATAGAACTGTAGAGGTTAGCTCTTCCTTCTCCTAGAGCGTTGTTTTCCAATTTTTCCTCTTTCTCAGGATATCGTGGGTTTAGAGTTTTGGACGTTATGTTAGATCATCGACATTCTAAAGAGAATCAATCATCTTGGTTCACGTATATCAATCTCCTAGCATCTAGGTATGTGTTTTTTGCCTTTCTGTTGGAAGTTATTGAATATTTTGTGTGTTTCCACCAATTCCCTTGAACGGGGGATTGTGTGTTTCCAATTCGTTTCCCTGTTTTTTTTTCTTCTTTTCTTGATTGCTTGAGTAGAGGACAATGCTTATGAATAGGGTAATTTTTATTGTGCTCTGGATGTTTTTCCATGCATGTTTTGCATGTTAGGTGATTTTCCAGTTGTCATGCCTTGTTGTAGGATAGTGAAACTATTGTAATGTTATGTTTTCATGTCTTAGAATGGTAGCCATGTAGTTATTGAGGTTTAATAGAGGTGATACACACGCTATGCGTGTTTGTTTTACATAGGGAATTGAGAGACTACTGTAGTGGACCATAGTGAAAATGGACGTAAGGGCCTCTTCCAGGGTGTCTTATTAATTCGATGCATGTCCAAAGGGAGGATTGACGATGAAATCTTCTTGAGAGTGTCTATCGTTCCTCAATATAGGCCACAGGGGGAATGAGATGTTGAGTGCTTCCCCAGAGAACCTTTAATACGATACAAGACTATAGGGGGAATTGATGGTGAGTTCTTCCTCAGAGAATATATTCTTCGGCTGAACCAGAGGGGTGAGCCAATGTGTGCCTCCAGAGGGTTTCTAGTACTTGTAGGTTGAACCATAAGGGTTAGGCTGTAAGAACTACCTATGGGGTTACCTGTTTTACTACTTGTTTTTTTGGCTGTTACTTATGTACTTTATATGCTAGATACTGTGGATTGTAGCTTCTGTGTGCTTTCCTATTTACTGCTTCTTGTACTTTTACTTGCCATGTATTCACTGAATATTAGGCACAGATCTTTGGGTGGTTTCCTACAGGGACCTTGTCTCACACCCTGTTTGGGTCATGCTTTTGGGCCCAAACAGACTATGTTGTTGAAGGTATAGATAAGGTCAACCAACCTTCTATTTCTGGTACTTGACTTACTGTGGAGCTGGGGAGCATGGGACCAGTCTATGGCTTGCGATGATATGGATTTAACCTGTTATCTTTTTCACATTGGTTTAGTATTTTATTCATTATTGTGACTTGTTTGGATGTTTTCCTAGACATATGTATCATGCATCATTTTATATATATGTGTGTGTGTGCTCCAATTGTTTACTGTTAGTCTTCTGTTTTTTATCATTTACTCATGTATGTATGGTTATAGTTTATGCTATTGTATATCTATTTTTCTTCCTCTATGTACTCTGTCAATGAGGGCATAGTTTCCCCATTATCACACCCGAGGCCTTCGCTACTAGTCGGCAGCCTCTGGCATTTGTGGAAATGCGCTTGAGGCCATGTGACCAACCGGGAATGGGGCGTCTCTAGGAGGTTTCCAGAACCAATACGTTACAAAGTGGTATCAGCGGGTTTCTTTTCTCTTGATTTACTTTTTGGATCCTTAACCAAGGATAGGATGGATTTGGTACATGGTATTATGTCGTGCTCAGGAGTTGCTTACCCGTGTACGGGGAAAATCCAACCTACCTCGATTATTACAGTTTTCTGGTTTTGCTATGTTACAGTAGATCTGATTTCACCTAGAGTGATTCACATGCTTTGTGTTGTTATTGATGTTGATATTGTGGTTCTATTTCTGTCGCAACCTGATTAGATGAGGGTATGCCATCTCATGCATCATATAGGCACTTTCTAGAAATCACATGCCATGAAATCATGCCATGGAATCTAGGGTGCTTTAGCAATTGCATGTTCTTGTGATAGAAGTTGTGTAAATTATGAATGTTGTTGTGATATATGCTTTGATGGAATCGCTGCAGTTTGATAGAGAGTTTATTTGTATTTTACCTTGCTTAAATGAATGCAAAATTTTGGTTCTTGAGGTGTTATGGGCCCTAATGAATCGGAACATGGTGAATCATTGAAATGTTCCCCTTATATATGATTGGTATGAGATTCCAATCTTTCATTCACAGGGAGTATGGGCCCTTGCGGATCGGAATTTGGAACTTTCATTCTTGTTTTTCAGTGTTTTATGGGCTTCAGTGTAGTTTTAGAGCTACTGCCCAGAAAAACCCAAAATACACGGATTGTACTTTATATATACACGTCATGTTGTTTTTAATCCGTGTCATTGACTGTGTGAGCAGGAAAACGGGTTGTGAAAAATCTCCATGAACACGCTGTGTATGGTTGGTACACGCCCTGTAGTAGTGAGCCGTGTACCCGGTCGTGTCACTAACAACACAGGTCGGGGAAGCTCGTGTAATACATGATGTGTTTTGTATGAGCACGGCGTGTAGCTTTGTTCTAGGTACCCGACAGTGTATTACACACCATGTTTTTTATGAACACACCGTGTAGCCTTGTTCTAGGTACCCGTCCATGTCATGAACAACATGAGACAATGCTATCTCCTCCTCTACATGTCGTGTTTGTTCGGAACACACCATTTAAGGGTCAGCCATGTACCCATCCATGTCACCAACAACACAGGTCAGGGAGAATCTTCATGTACATGTAGTATTTGTTCGGAATAGGCCGTTTAACTAGTAGTGTAACTGACAACACGGGTCGTTGAAACCTTTTCTAATACATGTCGTGTCCACAGGGACCACGCTGTGTACTATCAGTTTAAGAAGACCGTGTCGGTTAGCCGTGCATGGAGACTCGGGCATGGGAATAGGGTTATGTACACACCGTGTATAGTTTAAACACGCCGTGTAGTTATGTTTTATAAAACATGAGTGTTTCTTTCTACTGTTTCCGTTTTTACTCCATTGTTATATTTCCTTGATTTTCCTGATCTAAGGTATGCTTTTTACCATTCAGAGCTAGGCCTCTGAGACGTCCTTCGGTTTAATGTCAGATGCAAGATAGTGATCGGACACCATATATGGCTGATCATGGACTTCCATCCAATCCTCCAGTCATGCCAGCCTTGGCACTAGCTTTCATACCAGTGGCAGGCGCTGATGCCCAGTTTAGGGAAGGATTTATGAGAATGAAGCAGACCCTTCAGGGAGCACCGCGTCCTTCCACAACTATGGAATACATGAAGCAGTTTTTTCAGAAGAATCATCCTTCTACTTTCTCATGGGAAGGAGGACCACATGCTATAGAATGATGGATGGAATCCATGATAACTATCTTTGATCATCTAGAAACGCCTCCAGAGATGGGGGTAAATCTTGCAACCTATATGCTACGAGACTCCACCAAAATGTGGTGGGATGCGATCTCAAAGGCGGTTCATCAGTAGGTTATGGCTTGGAGGAGTTCCAATGCATGTTTTACGACTACATATACCCAAAGACCATATGGGATGATAGAGCTTGGGAGTTCAAGAGTCTAGAGTAGGGTTCTCTTTCTTTTATAGAGTATTCCTCTCATTTCACCGATCTGCATCATTTTACACCCTCTGGGGTGGAGATGATAATTTCTTATCAAGGAAGTTTGAGGATGGTCTCAGGCGGGAGATCCTCTCGCAGGTGAATATCTTCAAGTTTAGTTCCATAACTTCCATAGTCAAAAAGGTACTGATTGCAGAGAGCAATCTGAGAGACTCTAAAGCTGTGAGCATGGGTGGTTCTACATCCAGAGCTAGTATTCCTCCAGTTGACAGTAGGAAGAGCCATAGGGAATCTACGCGCGGTGATCTGAGGAGGCGAGATACATCTTCAGGTATCCTGGTAGTATGCTACTAGTGTGGATGGCTTGGGGACATGAGGCCACAGTGCCAGAGAGACCCACTGGAGTGACAATCTTGTGGCAAGATGGGTCACCTTCCATGTTTCTACCAAGTTTTCTCACTGGTAGCTGGTGACATGGGTTCTTCCATGACTCTCAATCAAGAGCAGCACCACCAGTTTCTCACCAGTCAGGGAACTGGAGTTCATTCGGACGTTCAAGCCAAGGTGGAGGTCGAGGTCATGGTAGTCAGTCACCAGAGTTTCATCATAAGTAGGGAGGACCAGGTCAGAGTGGTTAGACAGGGTCACAGGGCCGCGGGGCAGGCCATAATTTTGCGGTGGAGAAGAACTATCTGGATCAGGATCCCATACCATCTACAGTTCGAGGTACGATCTTATTAGCCCCTGTTTTATCATGAACACTTTTCGATAAGGGTTCTATGCATAAAATTATCTCTTTTGTTTTCGTGGAGAGCATTGGGCTCTGTATCATTTCTTATGCCGACTTTTTGACATGATACCCACCATTGGGGACGATGACATCTTGTGTACATTAGTGTAGAGAGTTCCCTCTCGAGGTTACATGGTATTGTTTGTTATGGGTTCTCTTTTTCCTAAAGATGATAGGATATTATGTCATTCTCAGGATGGACTGGTTGGTTCACTTCCAGGAAGTCGTCGACAGTTATCGCCATATGGTGAGTTCCATTTCACCATAGGGTGAATATTTTCTTCATAGAGGCGAATGGTATGTTCAGGAGAGTCGAACAACACTCGAGCATCATGAGGTAGGAAGGGTTATAGCCCACTATTTCTCATAGATTGCACTTCATTGTAGGTACTATAAATTGTGATTAATTAAGGATAACATTTTGAAGACAATGTTCCAAATGAGGTATATACAATATAAATTTATATAAATTCCATTTCAATTGACTAATTCACCCTCTATTTTTATTGATATAATGAATATTGTATTCAAGAAATATATTGAGGATTTTTTATGATATTCATTATTTGAATTTTGGTGTACAATAATATCAATGAGGACCAAACAATAACTTATATACAATTTTTCATACTCTTATATTAAAATAGTTATATGGGAAAATTCTTAATTTTTATTGTTTTGCTTTAATAAGTTTCTTTTCTTGTCCATATTGCCTCCAAATGTGGAATCTCAATTGATCCTATTATGTTGAAGGCAGTCGGTGAATGGACTACAAAAATTAACTTAACTGAGGTATGTAGTTTCAATGGTTTAGAAGGTTATGATAAATGACTAATTCATAATTTCTGCAATTATGCTAACATAGTAACAATGATTACACTTAATGGGGTCAGGATTATTTTTAGAATATAATGTGCTGAATTTTTTAAATTATTTAAGATAATATTGGTAAATTTATCATTTTCATTCTTTTATTATTATATGAAGGGTTTTGGAAATATTGTGGTGAATAAAATAATGTACTTTCTGTGTCCTTATAAAAAATGATAATGTATCTTCTTATGCATCAAATATGTTAAAGACATCAGAAAGGAAATATCGATCCCATGATCATGAGTTATGGGATTTAATATTTTCATTATTGATATGAATAAATAATATCTAGACTAAAATATTTTTAAGATAAAAAAACTACTAGAGCCGAAAATATATATTTTCATATAAATATCATAGCATGAGGCAGTGATGATGGCTCGATCTACTCAAGAATTACAATTTCTTGATAAAAACCACTTATGAAAGGAAAATAAAGTATTATATAAATTCTGTGGGATACGACATGATGTTAAATCCCAAATGGGGATTGAGAAGAATATTATGTTCATGGATATTGTAAATAAGGATATGGAAACTATTTTGTGGAGAAAACTCTATATTATCAAATAATTTAAAATTCATCATTATTAAAATAGTAAAAATGTTCTCAAACTCGTGATGAGAATTTTCCTGAGAAAATAAATATTAAATTGACGGGAAATAGAAAGTATATTTTTTATGAGACTGTATTAAATTTTTGGAAGTTATTATGTGTCCCATATATGCCTTATTAAAAAGTTAATTTTTGAATGATGTTCATATATCCAATTTTTATATACTCTCTAACTGCACCAAAATGTATAGTGGCTTGGGGGACCATTTTTGCACGTTAGGCACTTTTCCAGTTTCCATGCCTAGTTGTAGGATAGTGGAACTATTGTACTATTATGCTGTATTGTCTTAGAATGGCAGCCAAGTAGATCTTGATGTTTACATGAGGTGATGCACATGCTATGCATGTTTTTTTTACATAGGGCTTTGAGAACCTAGTGTAGTGGATCATAGAGAGAATGGACATAAGGGATTCTCCAGAGTGTCTTATTAATTTTATGCGAGACCAAAGGGGGAATTGATGGTGAATTCATCCTCAGAGTGTCTGTAGTTCCTCGACATGGGCCACAGGGGGAATGAGACGTTGAGTTCTTCCCCAGAGAGCCTTTAATACGATACGAGACTATATGGGGAATTGACGGTGAGTGCTTTCTCAGAGAGTCTATTCATCAACTTAACCAGAGAGGTGAGACTGTGTGTGCCTCCATAGGGTTGCTAGTACTTATAGGATGAACCATAAGGGTTAGGCTGTGAGAACTACCCAGGGGGTTACTTGTGGTTCTACATGTTGTTTTGGCAGTTACTTGTGTAATTTATATGCTAGACACTGTGGATTGTAGCTGTAGTGTGCCTCCCTATTTACTACTTCCTGTACTTTTACTTGTCATGTATTCACTGACTATTAGGCACAAATCATTGGTTGGTTTCCTACTAGTACATTGTCTCAAACCAGGTCTGGGGCATGCTTTTGGGCCCAAACATACTAAGTTGTTTCATGTATAGATAAGGGAAATTGTCCTTCTATTTTGGGTACATGACTTTCTGTGCAGCTGGGGAGCATTGGACATTGCTATGGCATGCAATGATGAGGAGTTTACATGTTTTCTTTTTTCACTTTGGTTTAGTATTGTATTCATCATTGTGACTTTTTTGGATGTTTTCCTAGACATATTTATCATGCATCATTTTATATATATGTGTGTGTGTGCTCCAGTTGTTTATTATTAGTCTTCTGCTGTTTATCATTTACTCTTGTATGGATGGTTACAGTTTCTGCTATTGTCTATTTTTTTTCTTTTGTTGTGTGCTCTGCAAATGAGGTCATATTTTTCCCAATATCTCACCCAAGGCCCTCACACTTAGTCGGCATGCTCTGGCGTTTGGGGAAATGCGCATGAGGCCATGTGACCAACCGGGTACGGGAGCCTCTGGGTGGCTTTCGGAACCAATACATTACAACGTTGTATTAGAGGGTTTCTTTTCTATTGATTTACTGTTTAGAGCCTCTAGCGAAGGATAGGAAGGATTTCGTACCTGGTATTAAGCTGTACTCGAGAGTATCTAACCTGTGTATAGTGAAAATCCAACCGACCTCACTTATTACAGTTTTCTAGTTTTTCTATGGTACAGTTGATCTGATTTCACCTAGAGTGATTCACATGCTTTGTGTTGTTATTGTTGTTGATATTGTGATTCTATTTCTGTCGCAACCTAATGTGATGTGGGTATTCCATCTCATGCATCATATAGGCACTTTTTAGAAATCATATGCCATTCATTCATTCCATGGCATCTAGGGTGCATTAGAAATTGAATGTTCTTTTGATAGATGTTGTTTAAATTATACATGATTTTGTGATAGATGCTTTGATAGAATCCATGTTGTTTGATAAAGAGATTGTTTGTATTGTTCCTTGCTTAAATGAAAGCCAAATTTTGGTTTTTGAGGTGTTATGGTCCATCATGAATCATAACATGGTGGATTATTGACTTGTTCCCCTTATATACGATAGGTATGAGATGCCAATCATTGGTTCACGGGGAGTATCGGCCCTCGCGGATTGGAATTTTGCACCTTCATGCCTGTTTTTCAGTGTTTCCTGGGCTTCGGTGTAGTTTCAGAGCTACTGCCTAAGAAAAACCCAGAATACACGGCATGTACTTTATATATACATGTCGTGTAGTTTTTAAACCGTGTCACTGACTATGTGATCAGAAACACTAGTTGTGAATAATCTCTAGGAACACGCCATGTATGGTTGGTACACGCCATGTAATATTGTTCCATGTACCCAGTCATGTCACTAACAACACGGGTCGGGTAAGATCATGTAATACACGCTGTTTTTTGTATGAGCACGCCGTGTAGCCTTTTTCTAGGTACCCAGCGGTGTAATACACACTATGTTTTGTAAGAACACGCTATGTAGCCTTGTTCTAGGAACCTGTCCATGTCATGAACAACACGGGATGGTGTTATCTCCTATAATACATGTCGGGATTGTTCGGAACACACTATGTAAGGGTCAGCTGTGTACCCGGCTGTGTCACCAACAACACAGGTCAGAGAAAATCATCAATGACATGCTGTGTTTTTCGTAACAGGCCATGTAACCTTCCGTGTAACTAATAACACAGGTCGTTGAAACCTTGTCTCTTATACACCGTGTCCATAGGGAACACGCCGTGTAGTCTCAGTTTAAGAAGACAGTGTCGGTTAGCCGTGTAAGGAGACTCGGGTAGGGGAATAAAGTTTTGTACATGCCGTGTAGAGTTTATACACTCCGTGTAGTCATGTTTTGTAAAACATGAGTGTTTCCTTCTCCTTTTTCTGTTTTTACTCCTTTGTTCTCTGTCCTTGATTTTCTTGATCTAAGGCAAGATTTTGATCTTTCAGAGCTATGCCTCCTAGACGTCCTCCGGATGTACGTGAGTTTCATGACAGTGATTAGACACCAGATATTGATGATTAGGGACTTCCTTTCGATCCTCCAATCATGCCAACCTTGGCACCGGCTGTCATACTAGTAGCAGGCACTGCTGCGCAGTTTAGGGAAGGCATTATTAAGATGATGCAGACCCTTTAGGGAGCACAGTGTCCAGGCACGACTATGGAAGTCTTGACACAGGTTTTCAAGAAGGGCGGCATCCTTTTACTTTCTCGATGGAAGGAGGACCACATGCTGCAGAGTCATGGATGGAATCCATGCTGACTATCTTTGATCATCTAGAAACACCTCTAGAGAGGCGGGTCAATCTTGCTACCTATATTCTACGAGACTCCACCAAGAGGTGGTGGGACGTGATCTCATAGGAGGGTAATCAGCAGGTTATGGCTTGGGAGGACTTCCAGTGCGTGTTTAATGACTACTTCTACCCAGAGACCCTGAGGGCTGATAGAGCCTGAGATTTCATGAGTCTAGTGTAGGGTACTATTTCTGTTATGTATTATTCCTCTCGTTTCACCGAGCAATAGTGTTTCACACCCCTCTAGGGTGGAGATGAGATGTTCCTAGCAAGGATGTTTGAGGATGGTCTCAGGCGGGAGATCCTATCGCATGTGAATATCTTCCAGTTTACTTCCATCACTTCCATCGTCAACAAGGCACTGATTGCAAAGCGCAATCTGAGAGACTCTGGATCTGCGAGCCAGGGCAGTTCTGCTTCCAGAGCTATTATTCTTCCAGTTGACATTATGAAGCGACGTAGGGAGTCTCTGCGCGGTGATCCGAGGAAGTGAGAGACATCATCAGGAAGCCTAATAGTATGCTACCAGTGCGGAAGGGTAGGGCACATGAGGCCACAATGGCTGAGAGACCTAGTTTAGTGCTAATCTTGTGACAAGATGGGTCACCTTCAGCATTTCTACCATGTTTTCTCACCAGTAGCTGGTGAAGGGGTTCTTCCATGACTCCTCATTCAGGAGCAACACCACCAATTTCTAACCAGTCGGGGAACTAGAGTTCTTCCGGCCGTTCGGGCCAAGGTGGAGGTCGAGGCTGTGGTAGTCAGTCACCAGTCTTTTAGCGTCATCAAGGAGGATCAGCCCAGAGTCGCCAGGTAGGGTCACCGGGCCATGGGGCAGGCCAAACTTTTGTAGTGGAGTAGACCTATCAGGATTAGGATCCCATACCTTATACAGTTCTAGGTACAATCTATGTAGCCTCTGTTTTATCTTCATCACTTTTCGATACTGGTTCTACGCATAGCCTTAACTCTATTGCGATCATGGAGAGCCATGAGATCTGTATCATTTCTTCTGCCGACCTGTTGACAGAAGACAGACCATTGTGGACGAGGACATCAAATGTACGACAGTCTAGAGATTTCCCTATTGAGGTTACATGGTATAGTTTCCTATGGGATCTCTATGTCCTCGTGATGACAGGATATGATGTCATTCTAGGGATGGACTGTTTGGTTCCCTTCCAATAATTCGTCGCTATTTATCATTATAAGGTGAGTTTCCTTTCATGATAGTGTGAATATTTTCTTCGTATAGGTGAATGGGATGTTCAGGTGAGTCGACCAGGACTCGAGCATCATTGGCTAGGAAGGGTTACGACCCAAATTTCTAGTCTTTTTCTGGATGATCAGGGGACTTCACAGTTGGAATTTCCTCTAGTGGTGTATCGTTTCAGAGTTGTCTTTATAGAGGATTTCTCATTTTATTCCTCTGGAATGTGATGTAGAATTATCTATTGATCTCGTTCCAGGAGTGGCACCTGTGTCTATTCATCCATATAGGATAGATACACCTGTGTTGGAAGAGATCAGGAAGTAGTTGGAGGAGTTACATGAAAAGGGTTTCATCTGACTTAGTACTTCTCCTTGAGGTTCTCCTATCCTATTTTCGAAAAAGGCAGACGATACCCTTAGGCTCTGTGTGGATTATCAAAATCTAAACCAGTTGATGGTCAAGAACCGATATCCCTTATCAAGGATTGATGATTTATTCGATCATCTCTGAGGAGCTCGGGTGTTTTCAAAGATATATTTGAGGTCTAGTTATCATCAGTTGCGCATTAGACCGTCAGATATACCTCTTACATCCATCAGAAGTAGGTATGGTCTTTACGAGTATACGGTTATGATGTTCGTTCTCACGAATGCGCTAGTAGTTTTCATGGCACTGATGAACCGAGTGTTCAATCCTTACGTGGATTCCATCATCGTGGTCTTCGTGGACGATATCTTAGTGTACTATAACACTCAACACGACCATACAACTCATCTTGAGATCGTTATGAGTACACTTTGAGAGCATCAGATTTATGATAAACTTTAAAAGTGCCACTTTTGGATGGATTAGATTCACTTCTTAGGTCACGTCATCTCAGGAGAAGGAGTATATATGGAACAAGAAAAAGTGAGAGTTGTAGTTTCCTAGGAGCATCCAAAGTACTTTTTTGAGGTACGGAGTTTCCTAGGGCTGGCTGGATACTACAAACGATTCATTCAAGTCTTTTCACGCTTAGAAGCAATATAGATATGTATGACCAAGAAGGGGTCATAGTTATTATGGTCATATTCTTGTGAGTCAGCTTTTCAGGAGATGAAGGGAAGGTGGACGTCAGCACTGATACTAGTCTTGCTAGATCCAGGAAAGAGCTGTAATGTTTATTGTGATGCTTCAGGTATCGGGCTAGGAGTTGTGCTTATGAAGGGAGATGGAGTCATTCAGTATGGGTCTCGACATTTGAGTCCACATGAGAGGAACTTCCCGAAACCCGATCTGGATTTGGCATCTGTTGTTAATGAATTGCGCTGTTGGAGACATTATATTCTGGGAGAAAACATTGTGGTTATCACAAACCACAAGAGTCTCAAGTACATATTCTCTCAGTGTGATCCGAATCTGAGACAACTCATATGGTTTTATTATCATTAGTATTTTGATTTCGAACTTTCCTATACGTCAGGAAAGGGCAACGTAGTGGAATATGTGTTGAGCAGGAGAACTCATATGTAGGAAGTTCTGGAGGCTACCAGTGAGTGGAAGCTTATGGATCTATTCTCTGAGATGCATCAGGAGGTGCACGATAGACAGGGACGGACTTACCTATATCTTGTAGTTGTTACCTCTACACTTCTTGATTGGGTAAGGACGAGGAAATTATCAGACTAAGAAGGCTTAGTCATGCAGGAGAGTGTGTCAAGAGAGGACCCTCTTCCTGGATGGACAGTGGGTGAGGATGAGATCATGAATTTCCAAGGACGTGTATGGGTACCATCAGACATACGCGAGGAGCAGATGTGGGGTTTTTATTCCTCAATTTGGTTAGTTCGTCCTCGCATCACCAAGATGTATCAGGATCATCATTGCCAATAATGGTGGCCAGGTATGAAGAGTGATGTTGTTGGTTTCATCTTGATGAGTTCTACATGTTAGCAGGTGAAGGCGGAGCATCAATGACCATTTGGCCTTTTACATCATTTACCCATTCCGGAGTAGAAGTAGAATGATGTTGCGATGGGCTTCGTGAATCGATTGATGAGGTTGCCTCAAGGGAACGATGATGTGTGGGTTGTCATCGACATGATTATGAAGGTTGCTCACTTCTTACCAATCAATGAGACCTTCATTATTCATGATCTGGGACGACTATACATCCGAGAGATTGTAAGTCTTCATGGAGTTCCACAATCCATTGTTTTAGACATGGATGCACGCCATACGTCTCGGTTCTGAAAGGGGCTTCAGAGGGCTTTGGGTACACAGGTACTTTTGAATACAACATACCATCCCCATATAGATGGTTAGTGCGAGTGTACGATCCAGGTTCATGGGGATATGCTCCATGCTTGAATTCTAGACTTTGTAGGTTCTTGTGATAAGCATTTACCTCTAGTGGAGTTCACCTACAACAATAGTTTTCAGGGGACTATTCAGATAGAACCATATGAGGCTTTGTACAGTAGGCCATGTCGATAACCTTTATACGGGTTGGAGGTAGGAGAGTCAGCTTTTTTGGGACCTCGTCTGGTTCTGGAGACCTCAGAGAAGATAGAGTTGATTCGAAAGAGGATGGCTGCAGCACAGTCTCGACAAAAGTCTTATGCTGATCAGCGGATACGACCTCTCGAGTTCGAGGTTGTGGATCAGGTTTTCCTGTGTGTCGCATCGAGGTTGGTACATAAGAGGATTCGAAGACATGGTAAGCTTTCAACGTAGTACGTCGGGCCACTTGAGGTATTGGAGAGAGTTGGGCCGGTTTCCTATCGGTAGCGGTTATCTCAGAGGTACCAGGCCATGCACGATGTCGTCCACGTCTCTCAGCCCTGATGTTACTTTTCAGACTCGTCTCATGTCTTTCAGCCCAAGGAGGTTGAGCATGATGCGAATGCATCGATTTAGGAACAACCTATCTGGATTGTTGATCACAGTACGAAGGTTCTCTATGGGCGGTCTATTCCTCTAGTACGGGTGCTATGGAATCACAGGCGTGTACAGGATGAGACCTGGGAGAGGGAGGCCGATGTGCGATCACAGTGGCCAGAGCGGTTCAGGGTTTCTTCTTCTACGCCTCGCTAGGGAAATTTGGGAAAGAATTTCTTTAAGGGGGGAATTTTGTAACTACCCGAATCTTCATTTGAGGCATGTCTTTCCTTTTTCCTCGAGTTTTTGAGAAAATAAGTGTTTCGGAAAATTTTTTATGTAGACGCCGTGTACTTTATGAGTACACGCCTTGTACATTGATGTCATGCCAGGCTGTGTGCTGGCTGTGTCTGGGCCACACACATAGTGTGTCGGGGCGATGTGGAGGCCTCTTAAAGCGGATATGGAAAGTCCGAGTACACATCGTGTTCCCCAGAAGTAAACGACATGTACTTTCTTTATTTTTTTCATTAAATGCACCGGGGTCGCGCCTGGCAGACATAACTCGCTTCTTCTATAGGTTCTTCATCTGAGAGCTACTTGTACGGCCGCAGAACTTCTCCGAGCCCCCGTGCCTCTGTCAGTTCTCCGAATTGACTGTTGTCGATTGCATTGGAAATTCATTGGTAAGCTCTTCCTTATCCTATAGCTTTGTTTTCCAATTTTCCATCTTTCTCAAGATATCGTTGGTTGAGCATTTTGGACGTTTTCTTTGATCTTCGACATTATAAAGAGAATCAATCATCGTGGTTCACATATATCGATCTCTTAGAATCGAGGTAGTTGTTTGGTGCCTTATTGTAAGAAGTCTTTGAATATTTTGTGAGTATCCACCAATTCCCGCGAATGGGGTATTGTGGGATTCTTATTTTTTTCCCCAGTGTTTGTCTACTCTGCCTGATTGCTTGGGAAGAGGTCAATGCTTGTGAATAGGGTAATTTTTACAGTTCTCTAGATTTTTTTCCATGCATGTTTTTCTTGTTAGGCATTTTCCAGTTGCCATGCCCAGTTTTCGGATAGTTGAACTGTTGTGCTATTAAGTTCTCATGTATTATATTGGTAGCCAAGTAGTTCTTGAGGTTTACATGTGGTGATGCATGTGCTATGAATGTTTGTTTTACACAGCGCTATGAGAACCTTGTGTAGGGGACCATAGAGAGAATGAACGTAAGGGCTTCTCTATAGCGTCTTATTAATTTTATATGAGACCAAAGGGGGAATTGATGATAAGTGCTTCCTCAGAGTGTCTTTAGTTACTCGCTGTAGGCATAAGGGGAATGAGACGTTGAGTGCTTCCCTCAGAGAGACTTTAGTACGATATGAGAATATAGGGGGAATTAATGGTATGTGCTTTTTCAAAGAGTCTATTCTTTAGCTGAACAAGAGGTGTGAACTGTGTGTGCCTCAAGAGGGTTGGAAGTACTTGTAGGTTGACCCATAATGGTTATGCTGTGAGAATTACCCAGGGGGTTACCTGTTGTTCTACTTGTTGTTTTGGCTGTTACTTGTATACTTTATATGCTAGACACTGTGGATTGTAACTATTGTGTGCTTTCCTGTTTACTACATCATGTACTTTTAATTTCCATGTATTCACTGACTGTTAGGCACAGATCTTTGAGTGGTTGCCTACTGGGACCCTGTCTCACACCTTGTTTGGGCCATGCTTTTAGGCCCAAACAGACTATGTTGTTTCATGTATAGATAAGGGCAAGCACCCTTCTATTTTAGGTGCTTGACATGCTGTGGAGGTGGGGAGCAATGGACCAGGCTATGGATTGCGTTGCTGAAGAGTTTACCAATTTTCTTTTGCACTTTGATTTATTATTATATTCAGCATTGTGACTTTTTTGGATATTTTCCTATACATATGTATAATGCATCATTATATATATGTGTGTGAGTGTGTATGTGTGCTCTAGTTGTTTACTGTTACTCTTCTGCTTTTTATCGTTTGCTCTTGTATGGATGGTTACAATTTCTACTGTTGTCTATTTGTTTTTCTTCCGCTGTGTACTATACTGATGAGGGATAGATTCCCCACTATCACACCCAAGGCCCTCACTGCTTTTTGGAAGCCTCTAGCATTTGGAGAAATGCGCTTGAGGCTACGTGACCAACCGAGTATGGGGCGCCTCTGGGTGGCTTCTAGAACTGGGATGTTTCAAATAGTTTCAATTTGGTATTCTAATGGTTTTATATGAAGCAATATATGGTATGGAAAATGTTATTCCATATATCATTGATGAGGTTTTTGAATGTAAAATGGAAGTCCCAAAACATGTTAACGAGACAAATAAAATGATAAAGACTATTTTGGGTCATATTAAATGGGATAAATTTCAATAAAAATGTTTTGTTGATAACTTTGTGGAGCTAATGGATTGTCATAAGGGAGATCATATTTCCATGGAAGTATCTCTATAGAGGGTAGTCAAGAGAATTTGTAATATAGTAAAACCAAGAATTAAGTATATCAGGCCCTTTAAAACATTGGGATATGATTATAGTTATGGACTACCAATTTGAATAGCCCCAATAATATCTAAATAAGAGAATTTATTTCAGATATAATTATTAAATAAGTAAATGCAATACCCAACAAATGTTCCCAACACAGAAGAAATAGAATTGGAACCTCGTCTATCGTACTATGAAGATCCAATCCTTATTCATGATACAATATTGAATGTTATGAGGAATTTTGTTATTTGAATTGAAAATATAATATCTTGAAATCATACAATAGAGTATGAAATGTGATAACTATAGTGTGTATTGATATAAAACCACTCTCAAATGTTTTGTATGTAATATCCATTAATATTTTAGGGAAAAAATATTTAATGGAGGGAAGAATATAACACTGAAACCATAATTATAGTAGTTGAATCTATATCATGACAAAAATATTTCATAATTATAATTTTAATATTTCATGGAATAGAAATTGTAATAAAATAATATCAGTATCTATTTCTAACATTCATAGGAAAAATATCTCTAGAACAATTTTTAAAATTTTTCTTTTGAAATAGGATTTAATGAATAATTGTAAATATAGTTTATAACTAATACTATGTTATTTATAATAATTTAATATAATATTTGGAATTAGAAGTATATTTACTATCAGTTGTATAAATATATAATTTTAACAACAATATATGTAAAAATCGATTGTTCTTAGAAAATGTTTTTTCTGGAATGTTTTTTGTTTAAAAAAGTCATATTTTATATCTATTTCAATTTATTTTAATAATATTTAATGTTGAATCCCTAAAATTAAATGTATATATAATATATAAAAATATTAATTTAATTCCATATAATTTGGATTAATAGGGATTTATTTATTTTAAGATTAAATTATACTACATAATTGAATTTCGTAAATAACTATTTTTCAACACGATTTAAATGATAGATTTTTCTAAAAGTTCAACAATTTTTTTATTTTAATTTTTTAAAATAGATTGAATATTAGTAATAATAAATAATAATAATAGTTAATATATTTATCATAAATTTTGGTCACACTGAATAAAAAATATATAAATTATTTAACGTGGTTATGAGTAAAATATGGTTTTGCGGGTTGCGTGTGCTTGCACTAAAATTAATTTTCCACACACATTGAAAAATAATTTAAAATTTTATTTAATATTTTTAATCATATGTTTCAAATTATCTAATTAGGGTCATTATATTTTATTTTAAAATTATTTATTAACTATTTTATAGAAACTAGTTAAAATAGTGAAAACAATTATGGTAATAGTATCTCAACATAGAGGATAATGTAATAAAATGATTAAAATATTTTCTTGTTATTTTGTAGAGGTTTTTATATACCTTTACATACATCCAATAAAATATTATTTTAATTTTCACTCACATTGTGAGATATTTACTTCCAATTATATAATTTTTTTGATATTTAGAAAAATACCCCCCTCTGCCATTATAAAATAACACTCCCTCTACTCACATATTTACACCAATAATTCCATTTATCTCTAAAAAACATTCATATATCTCCCTAAACAATGATTATACAAATAAATATTTTCTAGTATTCCAATTATATGAAACAAATGGTCTTTATAAAGGATCCAAATGATGTTTCTCAAAGATAAAGTAATCGTGTTAACAAAGTTGTTTCTTTTCTTCCATTTTACATCCACCTATTATTTATAAACATTTAAGATATAATAAAAACTTTTTATACTATATATAAATATGTAATTATTTTCGCGGCATATAAAATAACCAGATCCATCCCTATATAATTGGAAACAAAGACATTATGTGTGTGTACGACATACTACAAACTCATGAACTGATGTTGTTTCTTTTCATAACCTAGTCACACCGATAGTCATAGTGATATTAATAATGATTATATATGATTAATATGATATGATATTTATTTTATAAAATTATAATATTATACACACCCTAAATATGTCTCCCATTAAGTGAATGAAAGCATCACTCCTGCGTACATTCATCCTAGTGTTACTAAAAATAGATACAATTATTTTTCCATGTAAATAATCATTAATGGTTCTAACAATTTATCTAATTAGTAAATATTATATTCATAAAATTAATATACTTTTTTTAATTATGGATCTATATCCTAAACATAAGAACAAGAATTTATGTGACAAAACATGCATAAGAAAATAATTTTATGATATGAAACAGTAGAAATAATGAATTTTTATTAACAAACTAGTGATAATATGTAATAAAAGTTTCATAAATGATATTATTAGTATGAATAGTATTATCATATTAAAAATAATAATTTTTAAACCCATTATACTGGAATGAAAATAATTTTCAAATAATGTGGATCATGAGGTAAGTGTTTTCGTCTGAATCTGAATTTCATAGAAGCATATTTCTTGATGTAAACTTGTTATCTTTTATATTGTGTATATAAAACACCTTTTTTATTTTACATGAATACATATTTTTCATAATTTTTATTTTTTCAGTTGAAATTTATTAATTCATCGGGTAATAATCTAAAATATTCTAATTAAGTAAGAATCTATTATAAAATATCACTTTATTTTGGGGACTATTTTACTTTCATTTAAGGAATCTAATATTTTATACTTCATAATCACAGATAAATTTTTAATCTTAGGGATATTTAATGATTTTTCACACTGTTTTCAAAATTTAACTTTATGTCTCAAAAGAATAAATAAACAAGATGTTTAATATAAAATTAATTTTATTTCCCTTTATAATAGTATATTTTTATATTCCATATCTATTTTTGTTGAAATTATTTTAAAAAATAAAATTTCTTAACACAACTGTTTTATTAAGGATATTTTATTTTTTCAATGTATTTTAATAAACAATCTAAAAGGGATAATTCTAATGTATTCCCGATGGTATGTTTGTGACCTTCCTTACAAAATGTACAATGGAATTATTATCTAATATATATAAATATAAAATAAATCCCAAATACTATTACCATTTTATGAATTGTATCTTCCCCTAAATGTTTGGAATTAATTTAATGAGTATACTCAATTATTAAATATTATTTTGATACACCACATATAAATCATTTATTATTTTAAAGACTATTATTTTTCAACAAAAACATAGATTCCAAATGAACATATGGTTACATCTCATTTCATCATTAAATGTTATATTGTTGAATTTCAATTGAGAAAATCAATTTATTGTGATCATTTTCATTGAAAATTACACTTATCATAAATATAAATATTATTTGTTTAATGGGTATTATTATTTCTTAAATTATATACCTTTTATTATATATGGTGATTACTTTGAAATTTATATTACTAATTAGTTAAGTATTGAAAAATTTGTACCCATTAATCAATATGGATATTTTATATTAGTAAAATTGGTTCAAGAATTAATTCCATCAATATATTGATAATGAATTAATTAGTCATCTGGAAATGGGTGGGGATAAATTTTATATATCCCCTATATTAATCTATAGGTATCAGAAGATAAATAATTTGGCCAAATCAAATGGGTTTTTCCACAATGATTTAAACCATCATGTGAACGGTCTTGATGGTATAGATTTCATAATGTATAAGATAAGGAAATATAATATTATTATTATTATTCAATTTGAATTCATTTGTTATTATTTTCCATGATATTATAACATTGATATTATTAATGGATTCATCTTATTCTCATATAATTGAATAAATGAAATGTTTTTTCAGATATTTATATTACCCTATTGATTTTTCCTTGTCACATCATGATATTTGTGGTCTCTAAAATCTCTGTTACAATAAAGGGTTCGATGATCTCAATTTTCCACATTTCTTCAAGTGAATATCCAAGAATGATAGAGGTTAAAAATTAATAATGATGGCCAATAGTGTCTCCATGGGGATACAATTCCAACATTTCTAGAGTAAATCACAATGGTTAAATTTCATAATAGATAAATAGAGGAAACCAAATATGAACCTAATGAACATTATATAACCGAAACTATAACAGTAGACTAGAAACCTAATGAAAATAATTTTGTAGAAATAATGAAAAAGAAATTAAGCTGATAATAGTACTCAATTATGAAAACTGAATCATATATGAAAGTTGATGATAATGCATTTCATTTCTATAAAAAATTGGAAAATAGGAATACATAAATGTATGATATACATGCTCTTAAAAAGAAGAAAAATGAAACAGAAATATATATTTGCATCAGGAGCTCCAACTAGGTCAATATAAACCAAGCTCCATCCAAATGAAAGAAATATATATCAGGAGTACAAATAAGTATGCCTCCACTTTTAAACACATACCTACATGTAATATAATCAGGTACCAATTGTGACCCAGATAGGGTGTGAGATAAATCTCAGTAGGCTACCTCAAAAGCCTTTGTTACAAATTTTCCACATAATACAAACTAAATTTCTGTAGATATATATACATGGAAGTAATGATAGCACATAAATGTAAACACACGAAAACGGGAATAATTCTTATCTAGTAATGCATCTGAAGATGAGATCATTTAATAAATTCATCTGTGATTTGTTAATATAATAATCGATGTGAGTTTCAAATATCATTAACGTCATATCATTATTTTAATAGTAAGTGATCCAAGATGTTACAAGGCATAATATAATGGTGATCATAATTAAAAGTATCCTATGTAATAACAACGGTACATAGACCTCAGGGGTTGATATAACTCACTAATAATAAATAGGTTGGCTATATGGGTCTGTTTGTTTTCCAAGGGTCATAATCCAATGAATTATTTTGGAATATGATTCTAACTGAGTAAAATGAATTCATAATAGGTAAAATGTAAAATAAATGACTAGGACCAATGTGTGTATCCATGGAGGCTCATGTACATTGATTTTATGATGGAGTCAAGGAGTATATCCCAGGAATCCTATGATTATAATGACACAATAATACAACATCATGTATGAAAAACACTATCATACAAGGATTGATTTCCAAGGCAGCTCTCGACCTTGGAAGCAAACATCCCGATATCAGATTGGGGTACCCAACAGATCAAGCAATTCCCTCAGGAATCCAAGACTGGACTGAGTTTGAAAACTATTGTAAAATTTGAAATGTCCATTTTCATTAGGATTCTTATTGGTGATTCACTATATATACTAGGAAATGTCAAACTCATTCCATTTAAAAAGTCATTTGGTGTAATTAATTGCCTTTCACTATTTTTGAAAGGCATAAATAGACATACAACAATTTTTAAGTTCATTCAAGTCCTAATAAAAAATATTTCCACTCTGCTACCTTCAATTATTCATGAAAAGGTGCTCTATTTAGATTCATCAAAATCATATAATTACATTCAATTATTCCAAGTTATATTAAATGTATACATTCTAATCATAATTAAGATTCATTAATGACATTGAAAATTTTACCTTATAATTGTTAAGTGAAAATATTATATACATGTCTAACAATATATATTAAGAATTTATTTTATTAATTCGGGGCTTAACATTAATAGGGTCATGACATTACGCACATGAATGGTGTCATATATGAACATATCCATCCTCTATGGGCATAATAATTGAAACACACTTCATGTGGTGGAATGAATTAAGGTCTGAACCTCCAATGAATTGATGATACTATATATCAAGGGAACTAGAAAAGTAACATGATGATTATAAGTAAGAAACATGAATTCAATAGGGTACTCCCAATGACATCAACACACACAAACTATGACAAGTTATAAAATAGAATAACTTTATTGATGAGTCATAAACTACCTACCTTAATCTCATATGACTCTCCTCATCCATTATCATCCTTTATATTGGCATGGATCAGATGAAACCTAATGTATATATAAACACTATGAAAATAGGGCATATGAGTCAAATTCCAAATATATCTTTCAAGGAGAACTGAAACAAATAATGAATCAAGAAAAATTTAGTACATGATGATGCACATCTGATGTTTTTCTCAGGAATCAAAGAAGTTGTTGAATGATGAATCTTGATCCGGACATATTAAAGAGGATTTTAGAGATTCAAAAAGGGAAAGGAATGGTGTTGTTAAGAATTGGAATGATCAAATTAGGATGGATGAAAAAAATTTATATCATTATGTGGATTATGGAAATTTCCCCCAAAAAATTATGGCCCTCGATTTTTCAACATGGTTGGATAAACTTTGTAGAAACAATGCATTACTCACTTATTAAGGAAGATACCCACATGGTTTGGTTTCATGGTTAGGTAACCATATTACAACCATGATAATAAACTTTGATAGAAACAACAAACATTATAAAAGGGTGTGTTTCCCCTACAATACAATTACAAAAAATATCCCCCCCACCCCATTGTCCAACACCATGAGATTTTTAGTGGTCGTGTGAGATAGGTCACATAGTGTTTACTAACCATTATGCTATATGGTTTTTCTACGCCAGTCAGGTTTCCCAACTCCAAAATCCCCATACCACCCTAAAAACATTATAACGTCACACGACAACCATTTTATATCCCAAAGTAGAAGTTCTAATGAAATTAATTGGTTCCATACATGAGATAGAAAAGGGTTCTTACAGTATTCCCCCCTTAAATGAACTCGTCCTCGATTTTACCTTCCATGGGTAAAAAAATACCAATCATAGAATAACATCTACCACTGCACACATATGTCGGCCTCCGTCTCCCAACTCATTTCCTATACATAGTTATGATGCCTTAACACCCATACTAATGGAATAGATTGTCGTCAAAGATCATTCATGATCGGACCAATGATGTTTATATGATACTCCTCAAAAGAAGAATCGTTGTCTAACTCAACCTCATCAGGATGAAATGTATTATATCGGTCATTCACTACAATATTTGTGACCATTAACAATGAGAAAATATCATATAAACAGTGGTAAAAAATAATTATTAACCTCACCACTAATAATGGTGGTGGGGTACCGTATATCATTGCTAAAAAATCACTAATAATGTGGTCCTATATATGAGATACAAAATTCTGATAATGGAAATCCATTGTAAATAATTTTTGTAGTACTCATGAAGGACTAACCTCTACAGTGTGATATTCATATTAAAGAACACCAAAATAAATATTTTCTCTATAAAAAATATATAATTTAATTGAATTAAATTTAACATCATGAATACAATAAAAACACTACAATTTTGATTTCAAATAATTTTTCATATAATTACATTAAGAACAACCCACAACTATTTTAAAACATTAATGATTCATCTTTTGGCGGCCATGGTCACCTCTCCAAAATGTATACTGATGGAATCATTTGGTGAAAAAAGTAAAATCAACCAGAGAAAAATAATACATCCATATTGTAAAAAAATTATATATTAGTAACAAAATAATGAAATAAATTAAACATCAATATGAAATAATACATTAAAAAAGATTATATTTTTATTAAAGATCAAAATTTTAGTTGCACTGGTCACACCATGTGTTGTATTGTGGCGTCTTTGATTATTAAAAATAAAAAATGAGTTATGTATCATTGTTCTAAATTATCAAATCTATCCAAAATCATTTGATGGGATTTTAGTATGTCACTTGTTATTTATACTAAAATTAATGAACATTTTATATAATGACACACATAGACTTATCCTCGTCATTCCATGCATCAGAATGAGGTACGAATGATTCCTACAAATCACAATTTACTTATGGATAATTTTCATAGTGTATCAAAAAAATTTGAATGCACCTCCTCAGTTTTCATTGTGTCCATTGTGTTTTCTTACTAAGACATTCTTCCAAACTAGAAACACACACACTGAGTCATAATAGTTGCATCATGCACCTGTTTGATGTGACACTACATAGATGTCACAAATGACATATGAATCACTATAAAAAATTATCTAGTCAATAAAATCAAGTCTATTTGGTTTTCAGTTAGTGAGTCATTTTTTACCAAAATCTTTAATTTCAAACTGATAACTATCACATTGATTAATACTAGTCACACCATGCAATTAATTGAGTTTTTTTAATTATGAATGTCAAAAAAAAGCTAATGGATCATATTCCTAAAGTATCAAAATATTAAAAATGAGTTTCCTTAACATTAACTATGTCATTGATTATTTTTACTAAATATAATATCCAATTTATATTTAAGGACATACTTTTAGTCATATCAGCCATAATGTGTGTTAGATTAAGGTGTCGTGGACTTATACATGTCACAAAAAACTTATGGTTAATTATCCTATATTATCCATATAATCCAAATATGTTCTCTCAGTTTTGAGATTGTAAATTTTAATTTTTACAAAAATTAATGTAAATATTAAATTAATTGTTACAATTGAGTTATATCTGTCATACCATGAATCATATAGAGGTGAATGTGATTCATACACATCAAAAATGACATATTGATTGTTTTCCATAAGTATAAAAAAAATCATAATGCGTTTTCTCGGTCTTTAATATGTGACATTTTCTTTTTAATAAAATTAATGTCAATTTTAAATAAAAAGACTTACATAGAGTTATACTAGTCACACTATGTGTTTTGTTAAGGCGAGGATGATTGATAAATGTTAGCTATGGATATTTAGTCATTTTCTTAAATTATCAAATCAATCCAAATGCATTTTTCTCAATTTTCTGTATGTCCCTTATTTTTTTTAATATTAATTTCAACTATAATATATATAGACACACGTGGAATTATACTGGTCACACCATTCATAATATTGAGGTTCATGTCATTCTGACAAGTCAAAAATTGATTATGGATATTTTTTCATAAAGTTTAAAAACAACCAGAATTTGTTTGTTCACTTTTTAGTTAGTCACTTCATTTGTTATTGAAATTTCATTTGAAACCGGAGACACATATTTTGAGTCATACTAGTCAAATAGTTTTTCAGTTTAATGTGATATTTATTCCTAAAAATCATAAATGACTTAATAATCATTTAACATAATTATCAAGTCTATTAGAGTGATTTTCCATTATTTTAGTGAGTGATACCTTTTGAACTGAAATGTCAAAATAAAAAAAAACGTGGACATCGAGTATTATCGGTCACAATTTAGATCAGAGTGATTTGTGGATGATTCTCACACATACCAAAAGAATTATGGATTTTGTTCGAATGTATGAAATCATTCAAACTATATTTTCATTGTTTGGAGTATATCGGTTTTATTTTTTACATAAATGTATTTGAAAATTGGAAACATGAACATTAACTCATGCCAATAACATATCATGTCTTTATAATGTGATAATGATTCAAATAAATCCCACATGAGTTAAGAATTGGTGTCCAAAATTATTAGACCAATTTGAGAATGTATTATTATTTTTTAGTGAGTAACACCTTTTTAACAAAATGTCAATTTGAAACTGATAATTAATAATTTGAGTCATACATGGAACATCACATATAAAATTATAGTGAGATTAATTCTAACATATATAAAATTACTTATAGGTAATTTTATTAAATTATAAAACCATCTGAATCTGTTTTAATGGTACTGAGTAGGTCAGTTCTCCTTATGAATAAATTTGATATTAATTTTAAATAAGAATCCCTACATGGTGTCATATATGTCACATCATTCCTGATATTTAGGTTTGGATAATACCAATATTCCATATATTACTTATGGATTGTATTCATAATGTATCAAAACAATATGTATTTATTTTATCAGATTATAATTTTTCACATGTCTTTTCGAAAAAAAATGACATCGTAAATTGAAAACAAGAATATTGAATCATATAGATCTCATCATGTATAATTTAGATGACAGATTGATTCCTACATGTCATAACAGATAAAAGAATTATTATCCTAAATTATCACGAATATCAGATTGGGTTTTCATAGTTTCTAGTGATTAAAACTTTTTGAAATAAAATATCGATTGTAAAATATTAATGGAAACTTTTAGTCATAATGTGCACATTATGTATCAGATATATGTGTAGATGAGTTCTACATGTCAAAAATTATTTATAGACCATTTTATTAATTTTATTAAAAAACATGAATATGTATCCTCTATTTTGAGTATGTTTTCCGTCATTTTTTAAAAACTATTTGTCAATTTTAAATATAATGAAGAACATGGAGTCATATGTTTAACAATATGTGTCATATTGTGTTGTGGATGACTCCTACATCTCCCAAAGTCTCAAATAAATTTAAATTCCATTGTTATCACAAAATCTAATGCATTTCATTTTCAAACTTCCAAATTGTGATATTTTCTGGATTTTATTATTGGGAAAACCAATATCATTATTGAAATCCAGGATAATAGTAAAAGATAATTTTTCCCTTTTATCAGGAGGATTCACCACGATGATCACATGAACATCCCATACACATATGTATTTCAACATGAAATGGTTTTCATCTAGAAAAATAGACAGAATAAGTAGTTTTGCTAGCTCAAAAAATATTAGTAAATGAAAATAATAATGATCTATGAATATAATAATTATTTATTAAATAAAATGATGTCATAATTAATTAAATAAGTAGTTGAAATTAACCTTTTCATGATGTTTGTATACATTCTTGACCAATTTACAAGTTTTCATTATCTCAATTACAGTATTAAAATCCAATCTCTCACAAGAATGACTTACTTAAAACAAACCAACCATACCCAAAAAAGTAACCCTCTTATATAATAAAACAATTCAGATATGTGTATTACTAAAAATAAATAAATTAAACCAAAATATGATAAAAATTAATTACCTCGATGGAAGTCACATTTTCATGGTATTTTTTGTACATAAATCATCACGCATACTACCCATTTGTTTTTGATAAAATATGTATTGTCTTGTGAAAAATTCTTTTCTGGTTATCATATTAGTAATAGAAAAATTTAAGAACAAAAAGTACAAGTAAATATCATAAATGAAATATAGATTATCTTTAAAAGTACCTCTTTGGGGATGCAAGTTTTTTATATCATATAATATATATAATAAATTTACCAAAATAATAATCCAAATATGTTAAATTTTTTGAAATGGAAAATATAGAAACATTCTAAAAATTTAGTAAGTTGATTATATATAAGTTTACAGAGTCAAATATTTTTATATATAACATTTTATTTATCTTGATAAATAAATATTCATACTCATTTTTCACAATGCCTATCCTCATGCCATGAATATCATGATATTTAAACACCTCTTGATAAAAACAGATTTATCTATAAAACATAAAATAAATAATAAATGTTCGTTTTTAGTTATAAAACATTTTATTTCGTGTATTAAAAATTGATAAAATCCATCATTTTTTATCAATAATTTTGGTATCCATGTAGTGAATCTATGATATAAATCATTTAAGTATCCCAATAGACTATAATAGGACTCCAATATTTCCTAAAAACAAAAAAGTAATAAGTGATGAATGAAAAGAAAATATATTTATATGATTAAATTGTAGAATTTTATACCTACATCATTGGTCTTAAGAAGATTCTATCATCTGTAGGTATTTGTTCAAAATATTTGTCCATTTTTTCAATATTTATTTCATTTTGTTATATCACTTCTTTTTGTTATGTAGAAGTGACATGAGGACTAACGGGACCAAATGTATGTCCATGGGTTAATCCTGTAAATTGGTTATGATATATTGACCAATCAATAATATGAAATTTATTTAGTCATAATTTAAATATTATATTAGCTTTTGGAAATACAAATCATGAAAATATAATGCATGTATACATGTAAAATTATAATCTTATCTATTAATATATTAGGATTTAATTTACATTCTCACAACCTGTGCAATCTATAATGTAATTATCATACAGTTTTCTTCAAAATCCACTAAGTGATTACTACCATTTTGCAACATTGTATCCACATGAACCTTAAATATTAGTAAATTTGAATATTGAAAGGGTAGTGGTAAATGTGATTTTATAAGATATTTTTATCAGTTGGTTGATTATATAGATGATTTTACTAAAACTATCACTTCAACCACTTCTCATTGTCTGTATATAATTATATTCATGGGATCATACCTTTTTTCAAATTTTCTGGGTTTCAAAGGAAAAATAAATTGAATTTTCAGACCTCCTTATCAAAATGTGTTTTATATGATCTTACAACAACACGATGGCTGTTTTAACAACTTGTTAAACTATATGAATATCTTCATCATTATGTGTAATAGGTAGCTCGGTGATCGGATCATCGTATACACTATTTTCTGCTCCCACATGAAATTTATATGTGGTCTGTTGTGTAGATGGTTGTATTCAATGTTTAACATCAATTCCCTCTCTAAAATGTGATGGGTGTGTGTTGATATATATCAATCACCATCATTATCACCCTATATAAAATAAATACAGTAATGGTATTAGTGTTTGTGTCGTAAAAATTTTATAGAAAAAATTATTAGAATACCTGATGTAATATAGATAGATAAAGGGAATGTAACACCTCAAAACCTGTGGGGGTGTGTTATGGTCATCACACAATGGTTTTTATTGATTTTTTTTTTCATATTTTCTTCCTTGTCAAAACAATTTGTAACAAAAAAATATTTTAATGAAATTTTTATTCAAGGGAATCAAATCATGATTTTATCTCTTCAATTCTGAATCTATTCCTCTATTTTTTTCTCAAAATATGTCACAGGTGTCACCATTAAACTCATACCTCTTACACAACCATATTGTTAGATCTGTTTCATGGCAACCAATAGTTATTTATCATTCACTATAGGTTCTGATGATTCTCGTGACTAACCCAAATATAAAATATAGGAAATTATGTAATCATTGTTATGTAATAATTATTTACAAAAAAATATAATTTCATACTTACTCATGTTTCCACAACATTTTTTTGAGTTTTCATATTATAGTATCCCATATTTATTTAAACATCCCTATCTCTAAATCACACAGTTTTGGATAGAATTTTTATTTGATTTGGATTCATATTTGTACATATAAATATAGAAACATAATTATTCTATTGTTTAGAGTCACATAAAATTATTATAGAATAATTGAAATATGTACCATTATTTTTTCAAATGACGCATATCTAATCCTTTCATTATGGTATTGGATCATTGAATTTTCCTCCCATTCATTATTTTTAGTAAACATTTTATGTTTCATAAATAAAAATTAACAATCAATGTGATGAATACATGTATTGTAAAAGAATCAATTATAGTCTACAATGTAACTAAAAATAAATCTCTAATATTGTCCAGTAATCACAGTCCACAGTTCTTGGGTTATCAACAGTGCATATATATGGGGTGGGTGTGGGTTTATTTTCCCTTCAGCATCATGAAGATAAATTTTTGTTTGAATTGTGTGAAATACTATATGAATACTTCTAGAAAGAGTTACTACATATTTCTATTGGGAGTCAACTACTATAAATGAACACTATAATTGATTATATAGAATAATTTAATGTTTAATTACTATATTTTCTTAGTTAAATAATGAAATGATATCATAATGTTACTGAAATATCTTCCCACATTAGGGCCGTAGGTTTGGTCCCAACCTTTCACCATGAATCTATATCAATTTTCACATGTTTTCAGGTGATGATTCTTTTGTCACAACTAAACATAGAATTATTGGTGGTAATATTCTGGCCCCAAGCATTTCATCCGACCTTTAATTTGATTCAATTTTTTTAACTTAATGATTTGGTCTGACACCGTCATACTATAATGCAAATATTGTTTCATCATAAATATTTCATCTCTAAACATTACATTGGATTTATCATCAAAAATAATTTTCTCCTCCTGATCGGTATCATCAAAATGTACATAAGGTTGTTTTACCTATGCACTGGGAGTAGCAATGAGTAGATTAATATATTGTTCCTCAATATTGGGAGCACTGACACGTGCTACATGTCATTGTTCCACTATACTTAGAGAAATATTTGGTTTTTAGTCCTATTTTTCATCATAATTGGAAGAACCATAACATGTAGATTTTATTATATACCTAATTTGTTTAAAACATTATTTATATTTACTAAATGAAGTAATGAATAGATAATAAAATTATTTTACAAAAATTATATTAAAAAAATTATTACATGATTATTGAAATATGTTTTCTTTAATGCTGAATATATTTGACCCTTTAATCGACTATCCAAATCCCATAATTATAGTCTCCTCTCATATTTCAAATATTGTATTCATTGGAAAAACTACAAAATTATTGTGACAGCCAAATGAAAGGGTCACCTTTTTTGGCATTTTACCAAACCATTTAGTTGTTTCGGTTGATAACATAATAATTGACCACATTCAGTTTGAGAGATATGGAATATAAAATACTTATATTAACTATGATTTCATTACAAATGGTTCATCTTTGTACCATTCTTTACTAAAACCCCCCTTCATGAATCAAAATTCTTCTATTTTAACAGCACTCCTTTTATCAACCAACTTGTATTGAAAAATAATCACATGTTAATTTGTATAGTCTAACTCTGATATATGTTTTATGTTTCCAAAGTATGAAATATTCATCTAAATTGGACTTCTATACTTATTACACGAATCCAGCATGGATTTAACCACAAGTCTAACAAAACTATTTTTAATTTTACTTTATTCATCGTGTTTTTTGTATAATCATATAACTATTAATTAGAAATCCAGTTTAATGTAATACAAACACTCTTGGTCCAATTTCTAATGGTAAATGTTGTTCTGAAATAGAATAAATATTTTCATATGTCTCCTTATAAACATGATACCTAAACCATCCTATAAACTATTTATTATGTGTAGTTGATATCCATTTTTTATCCCTTGATGGAATCTTATTCCTAGTAGTTTTATTTAGGTTTCAATACTTGGGGAAACCTTAAAACAATTATACAAAACATAAATGTTGGTCAGATTATTGTCTGTAAAAATAATTGTGACAATATCTCATCTAGAAGTTCCTTCACCCACAAGCCACGCATTGTTACATGATTCTGATATACTAATACTTTCCAAATCCCATAGGCTGTATGTATATAAATAAATGGATTCTGAAAAATTATCATTATAAAAAAAAAACCTATGGAAAACATCAATTTTTGGAATACCCATTCAAAATCATCATTTACCATTCAATGGGGTACATCCACCTATAGTGTACTAGACCACATAGTTAAATAAGAATCATAATGTAAACCATCATCTGAGCTATAATATCAAATAAAGATGGATGGAAAAACATTTCCAATTCACCAAATATGATTTAAATTTACCTTTCCATAGATTGAAATGTTGTAAGGTTTGTAACATTTCTATATAAATCATTACAAAATAAATATAGCTTGGTTAACGTGTGATAAAAATTCAATTGGACAATACAATTTAATGGTCTTGGAATTACATGTCGCATCAAAACATGATAGTCATGTGTCTTCAGAAACATTATATTTAAATCAGTATTTCACATGATATTCTTGATATTTGATGAAAACCCCCTCTATAACCTTAAAATCATTCAAGAATTTTTAAAACTGATATCTCTCACACCTAGAAATTGTGTACGAAGGTGGAATAAAAAGACCATTTTCACCATTCATTGGGGCTAACTCTTGTAATATTAAATTTCTAACTAGGTCCAACAAAACCTTAATTCCATCCTCTATATTATTGGGTGTATTTAGTAACCTGTTTATGACACTATCACATACATTTTTTTCAATATGAAGAACATCAATTTAATTTCTGACTTATATAAAATTAAATTATAGAGATTTTAAAAATTGATTTTTTCCTACTAGTTTTCATAAGGTCTTTTCATAAAGGGTAACAAATGAAATTTCTACAACGTTTACATTCTAAAACTATTGATCACCTATTATTATAGATGGTTTTTTACAATATTATAAACTTCCATCAAATGATATCATTGAAGATTAGTAGTTATGACATCGAGGAAGAAATCTATGATGTCTTTAATACATAGTTTCAGATGAATGTTTTAACCTAATTGACTATGTACATTGTTATTAGATGGGAAACCATTGAGTGGCACTGATTATATTTCCAAAAAAATTTACATATGATGGAAATTCATCTATCATCCTATGACACATGACCCTCAACAATAAATATTCATTTTTGGGACAATCATACAACAGAACTGCTGAATCCTAAAATAATTTCAAGTCATAGTTCAATGGATTGAAATAAAAATCAATTTCATTACATGGTAGATTTTTTATGATATATTCATCGATAACATGATGTATTTCCATTTCATAACTAACCATAGTTGCAATTTATAATTTACCAACATAATTAGAAATGTACTATGACTACTTCTTAGAAAACCAAATGAACTCACTCAATTTATAGATATTGAAAGAAGATAGTTTCTCATATCCTTTATAAATTCAAGATACTAATTATCAATTATATTCCACTATGGAGATTATTTGGGGTGATTATTTTTCCCATGTTTATATTTGATCCACATAATTTTCATGCAAGTCTCCTCACTACCATATGGGAACCTAATCCTTGGAATTAATAGAAATTTACATATAATTTTCATAAGTCCCAATTCAACTGTATTATATAAATAAGAACCACACATTGGGAATTCATTATGTGATATTTCTTCATTGAGAAACTATATATAGTCATTAGGGTAGGCATGTATTGTCTCATAGACTATACCCATCATGGTTTCCATTCATTTAGCATAATTTATTCTGGTAGGGAGATCATTATCTTATAAGATAATAACATTACGGAGATCATGTAGTTTTTTAAGACTATAATCACCCTATCTATTTTTTGCATTCAAATTATATAGCTTTAGTAGAAGATAAATTACATTATGTGTAGTTGAACGAGTATAAAAGGGAATATTTTCAAAACACTTTAACATCACAGACAATTTTTGACAATCATGATCTTCATCTACAATTTTCCTTTTCATTTCATTAATATGGTCATAATCATCATTCAAACCTATAATCACATACTTGACATGGTATTCTTCATTATCCACATTTTTAATCATATCAGATGATCCATAAAATTCATTTTTATACCTGTCACTATGAATCATTCATTTTTTCCTCATCTCTATTCCTAAATTTATATCATTTATCAATTTCATGAAAAATCATTTTTTCTTCCACCTCATCGGGAATAATTAGTCATGAATAAAATTAGCATAAGATGGAAAAAAGATTTGAGAAGGTTCATATGCAAGATCTTTTGTAAACTATATGAACTATTTCAATATATCTACATACAAATTTTTTATAAAATTTTCATCCATACATTATTTATTAATATTTATTCAATTTTATTTGTTAATATTAATATTTATCAAGATAAATAAACAAATGGGGTATTTAAAATAAGGGGAACCCATCATTTGAATGATAATTATTATTGAATTAGGTTTCCAAAGACTCATCCCCTTTCAAGCTAACACCAAACCAGAGAGAAGATGTATTTAACCAGGACTCCCATTATTTAAACCATGCAGGTGATGTTGGATGCAATTTAGGTTTACGATTTTCAAAGGGGTTTAATCATTAATTCACCTTTGTAGGAGTGATGTCATGATAGATATCCTAAAGGATTTATAGAGTAATTAAAATTCCATTTCCATGGTGTTATTGCCAATCTATATTATTTAGAAGCTTTATATAGTGGTACATGGAGGCTAATGTTTCCATTATTGGGCTATGGTCACCCGATCGGTATTATTTAAATAAAGGATTTGTGTGAGTCTAATGAACCCTAAGGAATAAAAAAATGTTTCTTGTGTTTTTATAATGATGTATGAAAGTACATATATGTTAAAAATGTATTCATAAATTATAGATTTATATATATTTAAAAATTAATAATGGTTCCAAATTATAATATATAATAGATATACTAATGAAAGTATAAATGTATAATAATTAATAAGGAATAAAACTATTGTTGAATGTTAATTTAAAAACTAGTAATCTACAAAAGTATACGAAATTGATAAATTTTTTTATTTAATGTACATATTTAAATATGATACAATATAAAATTTATAATTTTAAATTTTATAAATGAATAAGACTAGAAAGGTATAATTATTTAATAAAATAAATTCTTAAATTAGATTAGTATAATAATATATGGTATAATATTTATAATAGTATATTACATTAAATTTATATAAAACAATAAAAAGTATTTCAAAAGAAATTATAATAATGATAAACTCTAGATTTGTCAAAAGAAATTTTCATAACAAGCATTTTTTGTTCTTCCTATATTTTTTGACAAAAAATATCTATTAGAGGGATGTGGAATAATTATAAATTCCTTTCCATATTAAATAGATAAAAATACTTTAGTAAGAAATATGTTGTTCTAAAAAATTACCTCATTTAATATAAAATGAATATTTTATTAATTATGGAAAATGATAATATATTAATTGAAATTGATCATAATGTCATTACTAAATATAGATATAATATAATAGTATTATATATGTTTAATTTTTGGCTTTTTAAATATTTATGAAATATTCTTCTGGGGAGAGAACAATATTTTTAATGAAATGTATAAAATAAAATCAGGAATTATAAATTAAATATTTAATTAAAAAACTAAAACCCGTTTTTAAATAATACATTATGTGAATAATATTTTCACCATCATTTTTGAAAATAATTAAAAAATATCCAATAAAAAAATTTCATTATCGAAACATTAATATATCAAAAAAAGTTGTTGTAGAATGATTTTTGAAACATAGTCTATATAAACGTTATTTAGGTACCAATTAATATTTTGGTTTCATATTTAATTTAATATTTTTGGAATGGTATCATTAATGTGTTTTCACATCACCCCACCATTGCACGACCATAATCCTAATTTTATCATTACATCTCCCAAATGCACATTCTATCTCCATAGATAACACATAAACCAATTGTACACCCCAGTATCATCAAAATGAACACTAACTCAGATGAAAAAAAAATTAACCGCCATGGTGGATCATTGGGAGAATAATGGATGGAAATAGCCATGTAGAATGGGAGGTTATACAAAAAATAACCAACAAGAATTTATTAGAACAAACGATTCGAATCTAGGGCACCGAAAAGGTGGCAAAGAGTTGTAGGACTACGATGCGTGTAGATAAAATATGATGGGATTTCAGTTCATTGAGAGAAAGTGAATCACGAGCAAGTGATGTATGACTAAAAAATGTTTTAAACAAGATAACATCCCATATATTATGAAAACTAGTGGTGGACTAGGGTTTGATGGTGGGGATAACTAATGTAGAGGCAGCGACAAAGGAAAAAACAATGGTAGTGATAGTGTATGTTGTGGTTCCAGTGGTAGTAGGGTCTGATAAGGGGGCAAGCCGCAATAGAGGAAACAACAAAGTCAATGGCTGAGGTAGTGACGACATTTTCATAGGTGGTAGTGGTGGCTTCAGAGTTAAGGGTTCCACAAATTCTTCCTGCAAGAGTGATGGCAGGATTCTGATAGGGTTCCATTTATAAAAACACCAAAGGATTTTATAAACACTTTTTGGAAAGCACTGATAATGGTCTCTTTTACCATCCCTTAAATAGAAAGCACTAATAAAATTATCCTTTATTAGCATTTTTAGCACTGATACTGAAACCTCATTATCAGTGCTACAAAAACACTGATAAAATGTGTCTTTTTCAATGCCAAAATTATGGCACTGATAAAGAATAGTATTATCCTTACTTATTAGTGATAATAATGGGTTATTTTTATCAGTGCTAAAAGAAGCACTAATAAATATCTAATATTAATAATTTATTTATTTTTTTACATATATTAAAAAATTTATATATATAAATAATGTATTTATAAATATAATTATATATTAATATACTTATATATATTTATAAATTTATAAATAATAAAAGTGAATATATGTTTATTTATTACTATAAAATTATAATAAAAATATTCATACTATTTATAATTAGAGTGGTACCCACAAGCACCAAATATATATATTATATTATATATATATATTTATAATTATAAATAAATATAAATTTTTTTAAATAATTTTAAAATAATGATATATATATATATATTTATGTATTTATAATAATATATTTTAAATATACTAATTATATATATTTATAAAATTATATATATAATTCATATATTTAATATAATATAATAATTATTTTGATTAATATATATTCAGTAATATTTATAATTGTAAATAAATAAATATTTATTTAAATAATATAAATTTATATTAAATATATTTATTATATTTATAATTGTTACACATTTATATAATTAATATATTTATTATAATATATTGGTTTTTTAGATATATCTATATTAAATTATATATATAATTAATGATATTTTTATATAATTATATATAATTTTATATATTTGAATATATATATATATATAGTTATAAAATTATAAATATATATAAATATTTTTTTATAATTTTATAATTAGTATGATATGTGTATTTTTTTATATTATTTAAAGTAGAAATGATTATATTTATAAATATTTTTATCTAATAATATACATATGTTTATATTTTTTTATTAATATATACATATATATATTTATAATATCATTATAAATTTATTTGTTATAATTTTATAATTATATTTATTTAATGTAATATTATTATTATTTATGAGAACATAATAGGTTCATGGGTATAGCATGATTGAATCATACACCTAATAAAGTATAGATCATAAAATAACAAATGTATAAATGACCATTCATGAAGAATACATAACATATTCATCTGTCATTATAACATAAGTAATCATGACATTTTATAAATCACAATCATATCCAGAAATAAATTGAGGACCATATAGCTTCAATTATACTCACACATCAATATATGAACTTAAATAACGACAATCATGTCCATGAATATAATTATTATTTCATGAGACATAAATCTTTTTTATTTATAGACCAAATGTACATAAGAAATATATTTATATATATATATTTAAAAATAAATATATTTCAAAAAACTGTATATATAATTTTAGATATATCAAAATATATGTTATAAAAATATTTATTATTAAAAAAATATTATAATATTATAATAACATAAATATATAATGATTTAATTATATTCATATAAATAATTTTTTAAAACATTATATATATATATGAGATATTAAAAAATATAAATATTATTATATCATATTTATATTAATTATGATCTTGTTTCGTAATTATTCTATATAAATAAACATTATTTATAAATATGAATATAATAATTATATATAATAATAATAATAATTTTTATTAAAAACCTTTAACATCGCTCAAAATAGTGCTGATAAATATTTCCTTTATTAGTGCTAAACCAAGTGTGAAAAAAAGATACACATTTGTTATCATTTTTTATCACTTTTAGCTAGTGATGACAAATGGAAGTCTTTATCAGTGCTTTCTACTTATCGCCGATAAAATTAGGCACTTCCCATGATCGAATCTATGGTAGTGGGCGTGATGATAGAGATGTTGCAAAATGTAGAAGAAGTCGTGCATGGAATGGACCATTGACGTAATAATAACTGATAAGATACAGACCCAACTCTCCCTGGAATCTCAAATGGACTAAAATGATTGTTGATAGATTCCCTTTCCCAAGTTTCATTCTATTCCCAAACATTGTCAATAAACATAGTAAAACAAGCTATCACACCTCGAACTCTAGAGGATGTCAATGAAGATTGACATAGTTTTTCTATATAAACAAATAAATAGACATATGATTCCGGATAATTTTTACCTACGCTGAAGTATCCTACACGAGAAGAGGACCATGTAATATTTCCCCTTTTTCCCTCTATCCAGAACCGGGGTGAACGACCCATCCAACCATATAATGCCTCAAAAACGATTTATCTAAATTTCCACCTAAAAGTTATCATTCTATTTGAATTCGATGAGAGTAATATGATTCTTCGAAGAACCAAATAAATCAAGGATTCATTCTGAGATCATGTTTTCTGAACTATGTATCATCTATTCTAGATGACCATCGGTCTAAGGGTAAAAAGGTGTGCTCAGAAGCACTTGTGTGACTATAGCTCCCTACAATACCTGCCAGATTCATGATGTTAAATATGATTCCCCATATGAAATTATAGTATAATGTACTCCATATAGTTGGACGATCTCATGAACATAAAATATTCCCAACTAATAAACTAAGATAGTAATTCAGATGGAAAGTAAGTGGGCTACATTCTTCTATCTTTCCATCACAATCTAAACTATGTCTCTACCACATGGTGACCATGATAGGGGAACACAAAAATCTATAACAACATCTTCCAATTGAAATTCAAGAATTTTAAGAGGATGTAGAAATAATATTGGTCACTATTTATCTACCTTGAACTACTGATATGTGGAACAACTAGTCATAATTTCCACTATCCAACACTTCCTCACATTCCACCAATACTAGTGTTGCATATCTCAATACAACATGGATATTCCATGTTGAACATCCCATTGAGAATTGTGGTACTCTCACATCATTTCCTATTTCATATCTATAGGATCCCAGACACATATAGGTATAATTAGGATGTCATATTTCTCCACGGACTAATCTGAAAGTGGGTCCTTGAAACTAGTTCTCTATTAGAGAATCAAGTCATCAGGATCAAAAAATTGCATTTTATTTACCCTCTTAAGGAGTGAAGAGGGTTCTTTCAAGGCATAGAGATAAGACTGCTCATTATAGAAATGAAACTCTTGATACATATTATGGAATAGGGCCATCAATTTTTATTCATCAATATATTCACATATGATTTGGGCCTGAGTCTCTTGATTCAACACATCATCTTCTCCATTTCTATTTCCAAGCAAGTAGTCAAGGTTAAAATTAAAGGGGTGAATGTAATCAATCAATATTTATTGTATGAGATTCAATTCACTCTTTGTAATGATATATTTCAATATCTATTGGTCCTTGTATACCAAAAATATCTCACGCATCTCATAATGTCTCTATTAATGTATGGCATGGACAACTACATCTAGCTCGAGGTCATGTTATGGGTGATCCCTCATAGGTGGAATAAAATTATGAGATCTGTATAAAAAGAATTCATCCCCCTACGTCATCACTACATAAATAATATCATGATATATCAAAGAATAATATATAACAACTTCTAATATTAGGAATAATTAGAAAAAGTTTCAAAACAAGCTTTCCCTTTAGCTTTTGAAATGCTTTCTCGCAGTCATCCGACCTTATGAACCTGACAACACTCTTTATACGATTAGTAAGAGTTGCAGAATATCATGAAACGTCTTTAATAAAACACATTTAACATTCATCCAGCCCTAGTAAACACTATTTATCAATCACATTCATAGAATTCAACAAAATATCCCAACAGTCAAATTCTCTAGGTCAACATATACTCCTCATTTTGAGCAAAATATGACCAATGAAGTGAAATAAATTGTTCGATATTAGAAGTTATAAATATTTCATAAATATGATTCATTCCAAGTGTATTGAAAAAGGATATCACAATTTTTATCATGGAAACTATGAGTGTGAAAATATTCATAGGTTCACTCCAACATGACCACGATAAAAGAATCTAGATAGACGATGACAGCCCTATTCATAATGCGATAAAAATGGTTAGTGTGTTTATAAGACCGAAAGAAATAGAGATAAAATAAAAAATTCCATATATAATTTAAATGGATATATTATTTTTTATAAATTCTCAACTCATACAAAATGATATCCAGATCTCCGTTTGATCTGTGAGAATATCCTAGATCGTCATTGTTCTTCAAAGAGATCTTCTATTCAAGGAATTGGATACCAATTCTTGTAAAAAATAGGGTTCAATAGACTATATTCCATTCATAAATTATTGGTCCCATCTTCCTTATTTTTCAAAATCATGGGTGAGCCGAAATAGAATATTTTAGAATGTATAATACATTTTTCCTTCAGATCCTCCATCTATCTCTTATGCTCTAGGATCTCATTAGGTGCAATTTTGTGTGGACAGATAGAAAATAGAGGTACTTAAAGAAGAAGATCGATTCTAAAATATAACTCTCTATTAGGTGGTTAGACATAAAAATAATCAGGAATGATATACTGGAAACGATATACTATGAGATGAAAGTCTGATAGATGAACTCCATGCCCCTCTGTGAGGAGACTAGAAATTTTAGAAGTAACTCCACCAACCGCATTATGCTCTATTATCACTCTATTGACATGGACATTCTAATAACCATTATGTAGATAAATATTTAAATATAGTGATGTAAACTATAACCTTTAGTGACAGATGTCTAAAAAGGTATGATATTGGCCCAACCAATCTATCCGAGGAATGAAATCGAATCTAATCATTATAAAAAACAACGATGTCCAATAGGAAAGGGTAATTTTATAACTCGGGGGGGGGGATCCCATTATTGGAGTATGATCAATGACTATACTCACAATGTTTTATATAGGGTTATTACACCATAATAATACTAAATTTCTATCCCAATACTTTCTATGGTAGATAAATATATGGAGTGTGAATAACTGTGACAAATAATAAAGATACTTTAGTAAATGTGTCTAGAATAGTACATTGTGTGGCATATGGTATTAAAATATAATCCGTCATAATTTTCTATAAATAATACAAAATTCTTCATACCATGACCTATGATGCATCTATACTACCATAATTATGATCACTATTATAGCACATCTAATCAGTTGTTTTGATACCATAACAATGACATCATCTTTGATCGGTCCTGTTGGTGCTACACTGACTCCCCCCCGAACATGGTGTAAAATAACCTACCCCTGAAGGTCGATCTTGTGTGGATCATTATACACTAAAATATGTTGGAATGTTCTATTAGAAACAATAATGATTCCAAATTCAGACATAAGAAAGGCACATCATCAGGTCTCTAGGACACGGAGGTTTTAGATGGCCATATCGCCCACATTAATGGCATATAATAGATATTTCATTGAGGGTACTTTGAAAACAACTACATTGACTTGAATAATTTATGGAATGTTTTCACCTTTGTGAATTACTATTTGATTCCTTGGAAACTAATCCCTTATGCATGATACTAACACCTTCCCTCAGGTTTCACTAACAGATTAGAGCTCAGTTGATGATCTTTGAGTTAGTATGTTAGAGAGAAATGATCACCGAAGTAGAAAATGGAATACTGGATCCCATCCTCAGTGTGTCTACCTCGTGAAATCTCATAACCAACTAGACATGTTGGAAGCAATGTATCACAGTAGAACCCGATGACTAATCAATGACTGATATGGATCCTTTTTCTAGATATTAGAACACTATTTCTGAATCATCACTTATCATTTTAGAAAATATTCTATCCTATAAGTAAGTCTAATAATCATCACATACAATTTGATAATGAAGACCATAATGGTTAATGACATCCCACCAGTGCTTTCCCATATCTGGAAGAATATAGGTATCATGCCTGAACGTGTACATTGTAGGTGTCTCCATATGCTCAAAGATATAGAGAGAGTCCTCTAGTGAAGAATCAGCTCCCCGTGGACCGTCATAACCCAATAAGGTGGGTGGGTGTTTCTATTGGATCATATTGTTCATAACATCCATTGCATGGGTAGGTCATGGAGCACCTTGAATGGACTTCATCATATATTAGAGACTATCTGGAAGATGAGTTTCAATGCCCTGATTAGGTATAAGAGGTCATGCCTCATGTGGAACTCTATTTGGTAATATGGTACATTAAGGCCCAGTTTGAATAGAGAATTATCATCTCCACCCTCATGGTGCATGACACAAGGACATTATGGTGTCACTAGTCTTAAAATTCAAATCACACACCTCAGATGAATATTTAAGAACAACTAGAAGCACTAACCGAATAATAATGACAAAATAATGGCTCACTACCCATGGTATAAAACTCCAACTTCCACATAGAATACTAGTTACTAATAAGTTTTCATGCTTCAATTATAGGGTTTCTAGTAGGTGATGGTTCAAAAATACAATGAATATTAATATATTGTAAAAAATTTCATTTTATAATACAATATTTATTTTTTATGATGTTGTATTTTTTATAAATTTTTGTCTACGTCTGAATAAAATGGAATTTTATTTCTATTGAATCAGGGCCTATACACCTTATCACTGAAATTGACACTCATTTAATTTATAATTAAAGTAGTCTATATTTGGTATCAGAATATAATGAGTTCAAAATATTTTTTTTGGCTCGGTATACTATAAATTATACCACAAAAGGTCCCATACACCACATGAATCCAAATTGGAAATCATTCAATCATAAAAAAGAGTACCACATGAATATATGTATATATATATAAAAAAGTATCACTCGACAATCATAAGAAATAAAGGAAAATGAAATTATGGGAATTCATATTTATATCATAGAATATTGATTGTATGTTAATTATAGGTTCCTCAAATGATTCATGTAACAATTTTCATTTCTCTCATGTCATTGGACAAATGAGGTAATGCAATCCTCAATCAGAAGTAAAATAATTACCATAAAATAACATGTGCCTTACCAAATGGTGAAAGGATGTCAATGATAATAGGTAAACATATATCATCAATTATAATTCTAGAAACTGTGAATTTACCCCAAACATGGTCTTGCTAGGCCCAAGAACGACTCACAACCATGTACCAATGTACTCTTAAACGTTTTTCTATTATCTAAAAATAAAAAATTAACAAAGTTACCCCTCTGATACCACTTTTTGACATCCTAAACCTAGGTGAATCTCAAATGTTCCTGGATCATAGTTTTCCACATGGCCTCAAGCGCGTCTTCCCAAACACCATTGGATGCCATCAAGCTATGGGGAACTGAAGTGTGTGAATGGGGAGACAATTATATCATTACTTGAGTGGAATAAATAATATTAATATAATAATAGTTAAATAGTTGATGAATAATTACGATATATTGAACAATATATAATATACACTTCAACACTAGACCTGTAAACCACTATATTAGATGCATACAGAAATTACCAAATAAACATATAATAATAGTCAAATATGATAACTAAATCATAAAAATTTGTTGATGATAATGTATGTTATGTACCCAAAAAATAATTATATAGATTTACATAGTAGTATGTAAAATATTTTATACAAAAGAAAACAATTATGCCATAATCTATCCAAGCATCCTGAGCTACAACTCAGCCGTCTTATACAAAAATCAATCATTATGAAATAATTAAATACAATGTGTTTAATGTTGGATTATTCCCCTTGTAAACACATGAATACATTTAATCATCCCAAGTAACAATGGTTTAATAGATAGGGTGTGAGATAAATATTCATAGGCCACAAAAAAATGGCATCTATAATATTTGGTCCATGTTATATAATCTGGTAGTGTGAAGGTATATATATATATTTTAGTGAAGAAATTACAATAATTTAATTACATCAATACATTTTTTAGCCAAATGTTTTTATGTATCTAAAAATGAGATCATTTAATTAAATAATTCAACACGAGTTTATATTACAATCAATGTAAGGTAAAACAAAAAATAACATTATATAATTATTGTAATTTTGAAGGATCCAAGATATAATATTCAATACATTAATGGTGATGGTAACTCAGAGGATCTAATGTATTAAATGAGGCATCCTTGAATTTAAGGGCCATGCCAACTCAGAAATAATCTATATCCTATCTATAGGGCACTTTATGTAATCAAAGGGGAATCTCTGTAGCCATTCCACTGTATTATGATTCCAACCAAGTCCATGGAATCCATCCAAGGTATAATGGGATAATATTATAATATTCCTAGTGGGTGTATCCCTAGAGACCCATGTTTGAAGATGTCAAGATTGATCATTGGGGTTTGTACAAGTTATCATATAATGTTAATGGAGGGGTCCCAGGGTGTCATGTATGCCATCCAATAGATGAAAGTGATCTGGTTCCAAGGTGGGACTCATCTTGGAAACCAACATCCCTGAACAAGAATGATGTTCTGGAGTTCTCAATGCATTCTCTCAGGTATCTGAGGATAGGCCATGTCTGAACACTCCAATATAAGTGTTAATGTCTATATTTAATAGAAATGTTTTTGATTATTACCTATTTAATTTGGACAATTATAACTCATTCCATTTATTATGTCGTTTGGTTCAAGATTATGACCATAATTATTGTGGGTATACATAACTAGTATTTTAAGCATTTAGTAGTTTATCTAAGTTATAATAAATCTGTTAGTTTCACTTAACCACCATCCATTAAGCATGGAAGGGTGTGAAATAGATGTGTGACAAAACCACTTGATTACATTAAATTATTCTGTGTCATATTGATAGTATAATTACTATTAATAATTAAGAATCATTAATTATAATGAATCACTATGCCTAGAATTCACTTGGGACATTATAATATACTATTATAACCATTAAAATTCATATTTTATTTTATTATGGAATGGAATACAATTAATTGGGTCATTCCTTTTCATACCCGAATGGTGGCATACTCGAACAAAACCAACCACTAAAAGCCTATGTTTGGTAACATCCTACACGGGGTGGAATAAATTTAGGAATCAACCAATAATGTTGTATTCAAACTATATAGATAAGTTTAGAGAATACGTTCATTATGATTATAAGAAAGACACTTGAAATTAATAGTCTACACCCAATGAAATATGTGGGCACACACATCAACAACTTATAAAATGGGGACACTTGAGGGATGAGTCAAAGAAAACCTACCTTGATCTCATACATCTCTCCTTATCTAGTAGCATCCATTAGTTTGGAAAAAAATAGAAAAAATACTAATAATGGATCAATGCCATAAAAATTGGTTATATGATCATGTATCCATATTACTCCATCATGGATAATAGAAAATAGGAACAACTCATCATTAACTAAGTACATACCAATGGTCATCCAAAAAGATTAATGAGGATCAAATTGAATATCAGATGATGAATCTGGATCAAACCCTATGAATGATAATTTGAGATGATCAAAACGAGAGAAGATAAGTGATTCTATATTCTGCAATGAGAAAAGGAGGAATGATTAAAAAATAAATGATCATTAATTTATTTCTTGTAATTTAATCCTAAAATTTAGTGTAGGGTTTGGTCGCATGGTTTTCCAAAAAATGTGTGAACCATGCATGACTCCCTTTTAAGGTGATACATATATGGTTAGGTTTTACTATAATGTAAACTATCCACCAGAAATATGAATTACCTCTGCTAAAATCTATTGGCATTCTGTATGGGCGTGAGGCCCCTAACACATGGTTAAGGAAAATCATTCACCTGGTTTCATCATACCATAAAGCCATGCATGGTTAGGAGATACAATAAAGGCTATTTCTCATACATTTTACTAACCATGTGGCCCAATGTTTTTCCTCAATGACTAGGGCTTTGAGCTCCAAACTAGCCATCAACGCCCATGAAGCCTTTATAACCTATTTTGGAATTTATAGTATTCACAAAACAAATAATTAGAAAAGAATTTATTGGATCCATACCTGAGAAAAAAACAGGGTCATACAATAGTCATGTTATTGACTAAATTTCATGTGTTCTCAGTTATTTAATTTCAATAATTATTATTCATTTTTTGGTTGATGACATATTTCTTTTTTGTAACCCTTGTTGAGGATTTCCGGTCACCCATATTTCTTTTTATTTATGAAAGATTTGAAGAAGTATTCTTTGAATATCATTAAGGATACAAAATGTTTTCCATTACTATATTATATAATATTTCTACATTGTTAAATATTTATTGTGTATTTCTATGGCTCTTCAAGAATTCTAAATTAATTGGTCCTTCAGAATTAATCCCATGTAATCTATACCTACATAATAAAGTAGACAACTAGCTTTAGTTCTTTTAGTAGCGGTTATTATAGTTATCAATATTATCATCTGTTAACCATGGGATTCATCATAAATATTTATATCCCTTTGGGAAATATATTTATTTGGAATCGTTTTTCTGGAAAACTACAATATGTTACACTTTCGAAGAACCATTTTCATTTTCATAAAACTAGTTTTCATGATAACTCATTTTAATTACATACGTATAGTAATTTAAATCCATAAAAATAACATGATAATTATCATAATAAATATTATGTTCTTTATATTCCAAAATAAAGGATTAATTTGTGGGAATATGGATTTTATGTTTCATTTCAATAACTCCATATTGTGGATGGGATCCCACCCAAAAATCAGTATAAAACTAATGACATTTAAACATTGTTACATATTGTGGTCCCTTAAAACATAACTAAATTATTTCAACTAGTATATCAGAAATGTCGACTTCACATCCGTTTTTATGAGATATGTTCAAAAAACACCAACATTAAATTATTTTAATGATTCAATATATTTTCATGTTTGAAATCAGAATACATTAACAACATATCCATTGTAATATATTGAAAAGGATAATGGTTTAATTTAATCACACATAATATTATATAAATTTATATATAATAATGTGTTTCCTGAAAATAATATTAATTGTTAATAAAATATATAATAAAAATGTATTTAATGTTATACTGCTAACAAATTAACATTCCAATATTTTAAACTAATATAAAGTGTTATGTTTTCAATGTTATTCTAGATTAAAATTGGTAATTTTATAATTGTTTTTTGCAATGGTCATCATATAGTCTATAAAAGAAATATAATAATAAAATTTATCTATGAAACAAATAAAATAATTAATAAAAATTAGTACATAAAAGAAATTTCATATAACTTCTACTTATTTTATTTGAACATAAGTATTATATCTATGTAGTTCTCCATATAAAATCAATTATTCATGATATCTTATAAAACCAAGCTCAAGAAGATTAAAAAATGAAAATTAATCGTCATTGTGGGAATCAAAATTTTCCTCATTATGACCCAAGAGATTATTTTTTGAATAACATTAAAATTAAAAATAATAACAATATATATTTTCAGTTTTCTCATAGAAGTACAAATAATAAATTGGACATTCAATAGATGATTTTTTAAGTGAGTTCATCTTTAATGTTTTCATATATCCCTCAAATAGGTAAATAAATCTGAATTGTACCATCTATCCACATTCAGATTTAAAAAAATGATATATTATATTTTACATTTCGTCAATAAAAATAATGGTGGTAATATTTTATTAAATTTATATAAAATTAAATCAACCTATTTATTAGCCAAAAAATTCATCAAAATTTTATGATTCTAAAAAATAATATTGCAAGAAATATGTTATTTGGTTTTATATGACTGAGAATAAAACATTCAACAGCCTGAAAAGAATAACAAGAAACCAACAATCTACTATGAAAAGATAGTAAAATCAATTTAACCTTGTAATATATCTATTTTTGGGAAATGAGATATATTATAAGCAGACCCATCCAGTCACATCAAATCTTTAAAAAATTCATTGAATAATAAACCACAATTTTTAAAAAGTGTATAATAATGTTTTGGTTTCTTCCAATTGTTTAATCATTCATTTTATGTTAATTCATGTTCAAGAAAATTGAACGTTTTAGCAAGATCAATCCTTTACTTTAAATTAGCTTGGGTCATACATGGGGTGTCCAACACGATGTAAAATATGATATCAAAAATATTATTCTCAATATTAATTACATTTAACATGTGATGACCTAGTGAATGATACAAATAATGAATGTTCCAAAAAGCAGTCTACATTATCCAATTATAAATTCTTATATAACTATATATTTTTTCTTGTTTATAATAGGTAAAAATGGTATATGAGGTAATGAAGAGATGATAAATTTTAAATGAATACCAGGGAGTAATGTTAGAGATTCATCACATGAAATATTACACACTATAATGTTATTTCTTATATTTTAAAATAGGTGACCACTCGGAAGAAATATCAATTTTTTTTTGTCAAAATTAATAGTCCATCTTCCATTAACAATCATTTAAGCATGGTTCTCAACCATATAGTATGAAATTTACATTACACCATGTTTATTCTAAAAATATACAATAGCTTGGGCTGATATGTCATTGAGTATCCTGTAAAATAATCATTCATTGTATAATTATTATATTCAACTTTATCATATGCAGTTTTAGCAACATTCCATAATGAAATTAATTCATTAACTACTGGATTTTAAAAAGTATCAATATCCCTTTTAATATTTACTAGAATTAAAAACAACTAATATATATATATTTATCTGGTTCATTCATCAGTATATGTGGAGGTATGTTATATGGATTTATGAAAAGAATCTATGAATAATATAAATTGTCGTATGAACCAAACTGAGAAAATTCATAAGTAAATCTAATATACCTTATATTATGATGCTATAAAGAAAATAATGCATGAACCTAATTTTCCTGAATGAAAATCACATGGTTTAATTAATATTTTATTGAGGGAAATATTTGATTTATTCCATGTCATCAATTCAGGTTAGTTTCAAAACATAAATATAAATAGTTAATAAGGTGTAATTAGAAAATACCCCAAACTATTTCATTGGAAATCTGGTCTAACCTTGTTCTACCACTTTAACATTTGGTTCCCCACATGTTATACAATTAAATAATAATTTATAGTTACCATAATAAAATAATTAGAAATTTTAACATGTATTTAACATTTGATAACTATTAAAAAAATTATGGACCAACATCATGGTTTCATAAAATCATAAAGGTAACATATTTTCATCCGGAAATAATGGTTTACCCAATGAAACTATTTGATAAAAAACTATTTTACAACATATAATTTTAATTAATATGGATAAATGATTAAATAAATTCCTATTTTATTATCTTTCATCCAATATATGTGTAATCATCATAAAATTTCAAAAAAAATATAAAATTGAATTAGCTATGATTTAGGATTTGAAATATCATTCCGTGTTTTTCTTTCTTAATTTGGCTGAAAGGTAACCAGATGTTCTATATTATGTAATGATGGAATTTAAACCAAAAATTTCATATTTTCTATTTAATTTCATTCTCTACGTCGATAAAAAAATATTTTATTTTTTAAACCACATCATAGTTTAATATGTTCAACATTATAAAATATTTTTAATATCATTTGAATGAATTTATTACATTGGAATTTAATTATATTTTCTAAAAGGATAGGGTCGAAGCATCATTTTTTTAATTATCACAATGAAAATTCCTCTTCAAACTGGGTAGAGGGAGACCTGTTTCAATACCCAAAGGCCCAGTGGGCATATAGCCCATTACAAGGCCCATAAACCGAAATTTTTGGTCCAAGGATCATTTTGTGAATAGTAATAGTATTGTTCCTTCCATCTACAACATCTGGACGATACCTGACGCTGCTACAGTGTCCTGCCACTACTATAGTGTCCTGTCATCGCTATAGTGCTTGTTGTTGTTATAATGCCACTGTAGCTCCAGTACCGCTATAGTACCTACACCCAATGAGTTTCAAACCACATTTTTAAATGTAGGGTTATGAGGAGCTTACCAAAAAGCCAAACCCCAACTACATATGGGAATTTAATTATTCCTTTAATACAATTACAAATTTATTCATATGAATGATATACAAGTGTTTTGACCCTTAATATTGTAAATATTTATTGTATATCTGTTAGGATATTTTTGATGATTTATGTAATCAAGACAACATAACAGAAACCATTTACTACTACCTAATTCCATTGTTTTCAAAAAAATCTAAAATAAGGGAAATTATTTTTTTTGATTACTAATTATTAAAAATAATAGCTGACTTGTAATTATGAATATTAATAATAAAAATTCACTACTTTTTAATTAATTTTTGACTAATTATACAAAAAATTCTTATTTTAATAAATTTATTACAAATATTAATTAAGTAATACTTATATTTTATTTATTATATTTTTTTAATAAATATTACTAATTATAAATACTTATTTGTATTTTTAATATATGTTTCTAGTTATTAACAGTTATCGACGGTTTCCTGAGGGGATAACTTATCCATCTTACTAATTTTTCTCCATATATAATCATATGAAGAGGTTGAATTGTGCACGTATCAACCTCGAATGATGAAATATTGGATATAATATATTTATGTAAACACCCAATAATAACTTGTATTTCTACGATGAATGGTATGAATCCATTAAATATTATGGGTCTTACTTCCCACTTAGCTGTTATTAGGGGATTTAATGACATCTAGTTCGTGTCCCCTAAGAGGGGGCTCTATTAAGTTTAATTTTATTCAGAAGACCAATAAGGACTTGATTAGACTATTGGCTCCATCAATATTAGAACCAGAATTATTTATCTTCATGAATGGAAGTTATACATCAATATGATAAATATCAAGGATATATATGCTTAGGTATGGATTAAATTCATTATCATAGTTAGGTACTATAGGATGTTAAAATTTGGTTTTACCTTGCCTCTATGATTGGAGTGCCAATTAGAACCAATCACGCTGCATAAGTAGTTAGTTATGGTCATTATGAACATGTTATGGTGGATGATGATTTATGATCTATAATTATTGAAAAGGTGGTTTTATAAAAAAAATCATTTATAAACATTACATATAATTGAGTTTGCAAAAAACCCCCATTTTTTCATATTTTTGGACACTCAGAGTCAAGTTGTAGATGTGAAATATTTTATTCTAACTATAAAATTAAATGTCAAAATTTGTGGATTTTTTGGAGGAAAATAAAACATGACATTTTCTACAGAAATAATAAATTAAATCACACATCTGAAAACATGGATGTTTCTATAGCTTCTCCCATGATAGTTAATAATAATTTAAGACATACTCAAGTCGATGATGTTGAGTCTGCTAAAGAAACTCAAAGACAATATGCTGAAGGTGATTTTGTAAGAGATGGATGAATTGCATCTGAGTCCTCTAGGCTTATTTCTACTTCTAAAAATAAGGGTATTCCCCCTTTATATTGGGATAATATTGGTGATTATATTAACTTTCCTTCTCTTGGAACTCTAGGTAATTATGTTTTAAATGGGATATCCTATATTGGATTTTTTCCCAAGTGTATAGTAGTTGAAGAGGTTGATAAATTAGTTTATTGGAAATATTTCATGGAACACTTCCATTAATGTAGTGTTGAATTTATTTCTTGGTAGGAGGATATTATGGGTAGTTGAAATAGTATAATGGTGGAGGATATGATGAATGTTCCAATATAAAATATTTTGTAAGACATAAAGTATCTGAAAGTTCATTGAAAATATGATCCAATGAATAAAAATGAAATTGTGACACTTCACGTTCACTCTTAATCTTTAGAGAATAATAATTATAACTTGGTTTTAATATATATGGTGGTATCTTCTAAATTTAATACTTTTGCTCCCATAATGGATGAACAAAAAAATTATATGTGTTTCTGATATAATGATTAAGGTCACATTTAGTGGATATAAAAAATCCTACTAAATTGGATGCATGACATGTCTAGGATTTCCCAATCCAAGAAAACATCTGTGGTTTTGTTGGATGCTCATTAAACTAGGGCCACTAGTCATGCATTGGGGGGGGGGTATGTGACTCTATTTGAGATCATCTATTTTTCTTGTAACATCCAATTCATCACATTAGATAAATTTGGGGTCTATATTGGCTATTATAATTTCTAATACATCTCATTCAGAAGCTGACCATGCCTCTAGTGTAGCTTAATAAGAAATATAGGTTTCAGTTTTTGACTCTCGTGCAACAAAAAAAAGAAACTATGCACTATTTTTTTCCATTACATTTTGCTCCACCCCAAACATAGAATCTAAATATAGGTTGAAATTTTAGTACTCATAATCCCTTTGATATAATTTTTTCCACCTATACTGATGATGATGAGAAATAAAATAATGATCAGAATAGAGATATACTCATTATTGATAATGATGCTACTGGGATATCAGATAATGGTGGTGGGCCTTGGATGTAGGTCAATACATGGAGGAGGAGAAAACATCATCATGGTAGATGTGGTCAAATGTCTCGCCACATTATGATAACCCACTCTCAGCTATATTGATGTCATTTTTTATAATATTTTATGTGGATTCTCTGGTGTAGAATATTCATCCTTTTCTAATATATGAATTTTATTTTAAAATTAAAGGGGCCATTGACCCTGAACCTTTCCAAAAAACAATTAAATCCATTTTAAAGGATGCTACTACAATATATTAACATTTACAAGTTAATATAATTTTTTATTATATAATAATAATATCTTCTTTAATATACATAAAAATTTAATAAATAATATTACATTTTCAAACAAATCAGTATTCCAAATAAAATTTAAAATTTAGTAAAAAGTATTGTAATTAACTAATAATTAAAATTTATTAGTAATATATTTTTATTATTTTAAATATTTTATAAATAATACTAATATTCACTAATTATATATTAATTATGAAATTCAATTTCTAAAATAATACAAATTTATTTACATTATTTCTGAATTTTAACTGATTATTCTGATCATTTATTAATTGATAGTATTTATTATATTTTTTACATGTTTCTAAAAAATACATATTATTAAAAATATTTATTATTTAATATTAATTATTTTTAATTATTAATATCATTTAAAACAATTACTTGGAATTGTTTAATAATCTAGGAATCAGATATAGATAGAATGTAATAAGAATATGAACTGAATATCACTAGTGAATAATATGTAGCATTGAAATAATTAATATAAGAAAGAAGCACGAAAATGTAGAATATATTAAAATATTATATATATTTTTCATGCATTGTAATTGTTCAATCATATAAAGAGTCATTAAAGTTAACATATCAATAAATTTTCATACTAAATGATAAAAAGATTCTTAAGTATTGTAAGGTTCTATGGGTTACTCAATCTCAAGACATTATGACACCTTCCCATTCACTTTAATAAGTAACTAATTTCAATTGATATAATCATAAATATATAATTATTTAAAACATAAAACATAGTTGTGATTAATTATGCTATAAATATGAGATAAAAATGTACACCTTATGCAATCAAATAATTTACTAAAATTCCAAACAAGCATTTGAATTTAATTTAATCTTGAATAATTGGAAACTACATTTCAAAACAACTTCATATAAATTTTTTATTGAATATAACAATTATACTAAAAATCAATAAATATTAACACCAAAATGAGAAAAATATATTTAATCCTAAGGTAAAAAATTCTGGAAAGATCATGACCCATCCCAGTGGGTCCCGTGTGACGACTCCCCAATCCTACCATCAATAGACTGGAGGCTGGTGACTACCACCTTGATGGCATATCAATAACATATGAGGCATTTCATATGTACAATGTACACACACTCACATCCAAAATCCCACATAATGAAGAAATGTAAAACCACTGAGAAACAAATGCAATCATATATCTATTTACCACAACCAGAGTATAAAAAGAAGTAATATAAAGTAAAATACAGCCAAATACCATCCCACCAAATAGGGATTTTAACCACAACCCCAACCTGTATGTTAAGGTAATGGGGATTTCATATGAAAGTTGTAGGAAACCACCTTATTCTATCATATCTCACAAAGAACATTCTAGTCCTGGTCTACCTAGTACTATTTCAAAAGGTTGATCATCTAGAAAAGAATTGATATGTTTAGGAAAATCATATTCAGGGGTGAGTATAACAATACTATGTTGGACACCCTGAAACGAAAACATAATACAACAATGGAATGCATAATAATGTATACATAGTAATATTTATACAATTAATATGGAAGTAATATTGGGATATAATCCATCAAAGACACACAATCTAGAGGTAATCCACAAGAACAGTGTACCAACCTTTGGATTATAGCTGGAAGATTTCACAAAGAACTAATCCAGGTTAACACAATCAGTAGTATGAATGCACTGATGACACCTATTTGATAGTTAATTCTCATAGTTTACTATAATGATAAATATTTTATAATATATCCAAAAAGATTATGATGAACTGATGAGGATCTCTATTAGGGATATGGGGTGCTACCAACAAATAAATCTGGACTAACCCACTAAGTAGAGGTTTGGAACCCACATAGTGTTGGTCTCGTCGATAGAAAGAACTTCACCTATGGAACAAATAGGAATAGGGGATCCCACTCTATACCTCTTAGAGGAATTAAAATACTCTATCTAGGAAGTCCTACTGAAGGGATAATAGTCCTAGGAGTATGTAATGATTCACACCAACCTTCAGGGAAACTATAACACCCTGAGATTTTTTGAATTATTGCATTTTCAAATTAATTTTTCCTCTTTTATATTTTTCATTTTATTGGGAAATTGAAGATAACATATTTTATATTAAATCACTATGTTTGGATTATGTTTTAACATCCCAGACCCGGGTGCCATGCTACGGGTTCCCTGAGCTCGGTTCGCCAAAAGACCCCAAGCACATTTCCCCAAACACCAGAGGCTGCCGACTAGCAGTGAGGGCCCAGGTCTGATAGTGGGGAAACAATGCCCTCATTTTTCAAAGTGTAGCACAGAGGAATACAAAATAAAACATACAACAAATAGCAGAAGCAGTAAACCCTACAGATGGTAGTGGATATGACCAACAATGTATAAATAATGATGCTACATATCTCAAGTTCAATGAAAATAGGCATAACATGTTATACATCAATACAATACAGTAAACCATAGAGTACAACAAAACAAAGCAAACAGCTAGCAGCGGCATCACACGCCTAGGCTCAGTCACATGCCCTCCTACTCCTCAGCAACAGTCAAGTACCTGTATAGGGACCCTTGCCCCTATCTACACCTGCAACAACGTAATCTGTTTATGCCGAAAAGCATGACCTAAATAGGGTGTGATAAAAATATCTCAGTAGGCACCCACCAAAGGCCCGTGCCCAACTGCGTGTAAGCATGCAACAACAGTGTGCAATAGTAAAATTCAATAAAGTAATCAGTACTCAAAAGAAAATAATTACTAGTTATATTACCATTTCATTATCCATTTAATCCATTTAAATCTTAGAAACCACCACAATGCATTTCTAGGTAAATCGTCCACGTCCTCAGACAAACAAAACCTTACCCTTAGGCAACCAGAATCCAATCTGCAGGTATAGTCCTCATGCGTAATAGAAATTTCCCTCAGGCAAAGGATGTTTCACCCTTAGGCACAGAAGTCAAGCCCTCTGGCACGAAAGGTTACCCTCAGGAGGAAATAACTGCAGCCCCCAGGCTAAATAGTGCAGTGCCCTCTGGCTAATCACAACAATGCCCTCAGGCTAAATAGGTAACCAGGCCATGCCCAACAGGTAAACAAACAGTAATAAGAAATTTCTCTCAAGGAAACTCTACAATTACTACTTTGAAGGCATACCCTCCGGTATCCTGGCCAAACGGATAAAAAGAGAAACACACCCCGGGGGTGGTTCCAGATCCAAGCAATGATCCCAACCAGAATGTAATTATCACAATTAAATACCTAATCAATTCTAGGTATTAAATATAGAAACGACCTTAGCCACATGACACCTCATCATGGGTTCGTGGCAGAAAAACGCACGACAGTTAGAAAATAAACACAAAGCCACCTACCATACACGTTATTGAGCATTATACCCGAACACCGACTCCAGAAACGCCCAAGAACAGCGTAGATCTAACGAAGAACAAAACCCATTCAAATGTAAATAACATACGTTAGGAGAAGAATTGGCAAGAACGATACCAGGAGAGGAGAGGGTTTACCCCTGCGGTTCTAATGAAATCGTCTGAAGCCGAATCAGATTCCATACAAATGCCCGGTTGATCTTCAAAGATCCGACCTCCTCATTTGGCTCCAAAATTGCACAAGTGACTCCTCTGCCAAATGAGGAGGCTACTGCTTGTTTTAAGCCAAAAAAATAAAGTACACGGCGTGTACTTCTAAGTACACGGTATGTACTTCTTTTATTTAACTATTTATTTGGCAGCAACGCCACGCTGTTCATCTGTCGACATGAGTACACGACATGTACTCTCTAGTACACGGCGTGTACTGTCGCCCAGCTGGCGGCGACGCCACCGCCTTACTGTTTATGGCTGCCGACTGACTACACGGTGTGTGAGGTACCACTAAATGGCATGTAGTTGGTTCCTACACCCTTCATCGCCGGCATGGCTACACTCCCCATGTACTCATCCCAACACAGCCAAAAGTACACTGCGTGTGGATAAATTACACGGTGTGTAGTTTCAAAATTAAGGATTTTTCCCCATTTTCCATATTTTCTCAAAAACACATAAGGAAAAGGAAAAGAAGAAGCTCGTACCTCTAAAATAAGAACGAGGTTCTTACAAACTCCCCCCTTATAGCAATTCGTCCCCGAATTTCCCTTCCAAGGGTGGCGAAGAGAAAGCTTAGAACAGCTCTGGCCACTGAGCACATACGTCGGCCTCCCGCTACTAGGTCTTGTCCTGCCCTCGGCCATGCTGCCATAGCCCCCGTACGAGAGGAACTGACTAGCCTCGGAGAACCTTCGAGCTCCTGTCAACGATACGGATCAGATGCTCCTCAAAGGATGCATCATGCTGAAGCTAAACCTTCTCTACCTGAAAGGTGTGAGACGGCTCTGAATGGTAGAAACGCAACTGAGACACGTGGAAGACGTCGTGCATGGCTCGGTACCGCTGCGGTAACTACAACCGATATGCAACCAGCCTAACTCTCTCCAGAATCTCAAATGGTCCCACATACCTCAGTGAAATCTTACCGTGTCTCTTGATCCGTTTGTGTCCCAGCCTCGGAGAAACACACAAGAAAACCTGATCCCCGACCACTAACTCCAAAGGTCATCTACGGTGACCAGTATAAGACTTTTGACGAGACTGCGTTGTAGACATCCACTTCTGAATCAACTGGACCTACTCAGATGTCTCATGCACGAGCTGTGGCCCCAGTAAAGCTGCCTCACTTTCCTCTAACCAGCACAAAGGTGATCGGCATGGCCTACCATATAAATCCTCGTATGGTGACATATCAATAGTTTCCTGAAAACTATTGTTATAGGAAAACTCTACTAAGGGTATATGCTTCACCCAAGATCCCCTAAAGTCTAGGACGCATGCTCGCAGCATGTCCTCTAACACTTGTATCATCTGCTCTGATTGGCCATCTGTCTGAGGGTGGTATGCAGTGCTCAGAAGCACCTGTGTACCCAGCGCCCTCTGAAAACTCTGCCCGAAATGAGACGTAAAGCGGGCATCCCTATCTGAAATGATAGAACAAGTGACCCCATGAAGACGTACGATCTCTCAGATATACAACCTTCCGAGATCGTCCACACCGAAGGTCTCCTTGATCGGCAAGATGTGAGCTACCTTCATGTGTCTGTCCACAAAAACGCACACGACGTCATTGCCCCGAGGTGACCACGGCAATCCCGTCATGAAATCCATCGCGAAATAATCCCATTTTTACTCCGGAATGGGAAACTACTGTAACAACCCAGCTGGTCTCTGATGCTCTACCTTCACCTTCTGACAGGTGGAACACCTCCTAACAAAACCAACTATCACTCTCTTCATACCCGACCACTAGTACTGACGCCTCAAGTCATGGTACATCTTGGTAACCCCTAGATGAACTGCCCAAGCTAAAGCATGAAACTCCTGCATCATCTCCTCGTGTATATCCCTTGGATCCCATACACAACCATGGAAACACAAATCCTCATCATCGCCTATCATCCAACCGGGAGGAGGGTCCTCACTTTCCACTGAATCGTGTAGAACTAGGCCTTATGAAACTGATAGCTGCCTCATCCTCACTCTGTCTAGGAGGGTAGTAGTCACAGCTAACGAGGAAAGATAAGTCTTCCCCTGACTGTCATGCACCTCAAGATTCATCTTATAGAACAAGGCCATAAGCTGCCACTCGCCCCTGGCCTCCTGAACTGCCTGTATCTGAGTCTTCCTGCTCAGTGCATTGGCTACTGCATTACCTTTACAAGGTGTATAAGGAAGCTCAAAATCGATGGACGATAGGTACTCGACCCACCTTCTCTGCCTCAGATTCAAGTCGCGCTAAGTAAATATATACTTGAGGCTTTTGTGGTCTGTGAAAACCACAAAATGCTCTCCCAAAAGATAATGTCTCCAATAGCACAACGCATGCACAACTGCAGCCAACTCGAGATCATGCGTCGGGTAATTCCTCTCATGTGGCCTCAACTGCCGAGACCCATACGCCACAACTCGGACACCCTACATCAAAACAACTCCCAGACCAATCCATGATGCATCACAGTAAGCTGTATAGCTCTTCCCCTGCTCTGGGAGTATCAGGATCGGTGCTGATGTCAACCTTCCCTTCAGGTCCTGAAAAGATGTCTCACAAGATTCTGACCAAACAAACTTCACACCCTTCTTAGTCAGACCTGTCAATGGTGCTGCTATGCGGGAGAAGTCCTATATGAAACGTTTGTAGTAACCATCCAGCCTTAAGAAACTCCGTATCTCAAACAAGTTCTTGGGCTTCTCTCAGAAAACTACTTCCCTCACCTTCTCTGGGTCTACTGCAACTTCTGCCTCAGAGACAATATGACCCAGGAAGTGAATCTGGTCCATCCAAAAGTGGCACTTCGAGAGCTTAGCATATAAGCGATGCTCTCTCAGTGTACTCAATACGATCTCAAGATGGGTGGCATGGTCGTGTCGAGTGTGAGAGTACACCAAGATGTCGTCCATGAATACTACCAGAAATGAATCATGATAGGGATGGAACACACGATTCATCAGAGCCATTAAAACTGATGGCACGTTCGTGAGTCCGAACGGCATAACCATATACTCATATAGACCATACATAATCCGTAAAATTTTAAGCGGTATATCTGATGGTCTAACGCGGAGATGATGATATCTGGATCACAATTCAATCTTCAAGAACACTCTTGCACCATGAAGCTGATCAAACAAATCATTTATCCTCGTCAAGGGATATCAGTTCTTAACCGTCAACTGGTTCAGCTTCTGATATTCAACACAATGTCTGGTGGTATTATCTGCCGTCTTTTAAAAAAGGACCAGAGAACCCCAAGGAGATGTACTAGGTCGGATAAAACCCTTTGTCTGTAACTCCTATAACTTCCTCTTACGCTCCTGCAACTCAGGCGTGGCTATCCTATAAGGAGGAATGGACACCGGTGCTACTGCTGGCACTAGCTCAATAGAGAAATCCACCTCGTGCACTGGAGGTAGACCTGAAAAGTCTTCTGGTAAGACATCCATGAAATGATAAAAAACTAGAGAGAAATATGTCTAACAAGTCCCCTGGTCATCCAGATATAAGCTCGCAATCTGGACTGTAACTCCACCACACCCATGATGCTCAAGTCCAGCTCAACTAGCCTGAACATCCCACACGCCCTTGTATAGAAACTCCCTGCCCACTGGTGACGTGAAACACACCCTGCGACGATATCAGTCTACAAAGGCTTGAAAGGGAACCAACCAGTGCATCCCGAGAAGTACGTCATAGATATTCATCTCCAGGACATAGAGGTCCTAAAAGAAGTGACACCCACCAACCTCAAGGGGGAACTCCTTGCACTGACGCACACCAACTATCCTTGTCCCCAACAGAGTGTCTATTGTCAAGATATCAGAAGAAGTAGAAACACCGAGCCCAAGGATCTCCACAATGGGTAAAAATATGAAACTATGTGTAGCACCCATATCAAAAAGTAATGAAGGCAAGACAGAAGCTACTAAAATAGTACATCTGACTGTAGAAGGTCCGGGATCCTGCTCATGCCGGGTCTATTGTACCGCATATTCCTGCCCAGTGCCGCGGCCCTGCGACACAACCTAGCTACCCTGAGCTGTCCCGCCATGTTGCCTCTGAGATCCTGGTGTCTAGATACCATAGCCACAAACACCATCTCTGCGTGCACACCCTGACGTATTCCAGTTCCCTGACTAGTATGAAGCCACTGGTCCTGCTCCTTCACGCTGAGTCTGCACAGAACCCCTCTCACTAGCCACTGGTAGAAACGCCCTGCAAAAGTGCTGCAGATGACCCATCTTGCCGCAAGCTCGGCACTCCACTGGGTCTCGTGGACACTGTGGCCTCTTGTGCCCCTCTCTGCCACACTACTAGTACCTGACTGTTCCACCTGAAGAAGCTGCCTGACTGGTACTGCCGCCCTGAGAGAAGTCCATATGTCTCTTCCTCTTTCCAGTAGAAATAGTACCAGTAACTAGTGCTGAACTGCCCTGGCCCACACCACTTGATTCCCATATGTTCCTCTCTGTAATCAGTGCCTGATTCACAATCGTGTGTACATTAGGCAACCTGAAAACATTTACCAGCGCTCAGATGTCATACCAAAGATCATCCTCAAAACATCTGGATCTCAACATCTCATCACCCACCAGCACAGGGGCAAAACGTTGAAGCTCTGTAAAATGAGCAGAGTAGTCCATCACCGACATAGCGCCCTACTGCAGATTCATGAACTCTCGAGCTCTATCTTACCTCAACGTCTCGGGAAAGAAGAAGTCATAGAAGACTGCCTAAAAATCTCCCCACGTCATGTCCCTATGATGCTCTGACTGGGTGGTAACATCCCACCACCTCTCGGCAGAATCACGCAGCATGTAAGTCGCAAGCATGACCCTCCGCCCTGGAGGCATATCAAGATGCTCGAAAATATTCTGCATCGATCCTAGCCATGACTCTGCAGCCTGTGGTCTGCCATCCCCTAAAAACGTAGGCGGATGCTGCTGCTAAAAGATACGCATCAGCTCGGCCATAGATGTGGCAGCCTGCGGTGCTCCTTGAAAGGTTTGCATGAATAGCAATAAGCCTTCACAGAACTACGCCTCTGCACCTGTGTCCGGTATAACAGTTGGTGCCGCATCTGGCTCTGCTAGTGGATCAACTGGTAGCCCATGGCCCACCATCTCTAGAGTATAATCGTCGCCGCTCTCCTGGAAAACAACTCACGGTCGTCTAGGCGGCATGACACTACAAGGTCAAAAGCATGCCTCAGATTAAAGATTATTAAGACTGAAAGCGAAAGAACCAAAAAGGGAACAAGAGGAAAAAGGTATTCAAAATTGGAAAAACAAGACTACATGGCGTGTACAATGATTAAACAGCATGTACTTGACTTCCCTTCCCCTGCCCGGGTCCTTCTACATGGCTAAGCCAAACGGCTTCCGTTCAATAAAACTACACGACATGTATAATATCTACATGGCGTGTATGGTGTTATTTTTTTCCAACTGCCCGTGTCGTCTGTGACACGGACGACTACTCGGATTGACACTACACGGTGTGTTACACCCGTACAGGGCGTGTACAACACCCCATTTCCAAGCCACACGGCTAACTCCACACGGTCTGTCCTCAGACAAGCCTACACGGCGTGTCCCAACGGCACACGACGTGCTCAGGGAGAGGTTACACCGGCCCGTGCTGTTAGTTACACGGCGGAGTCCCCAGGTCACACTACACGGTGTGTCTATAACTGATACGACGTGTTCTGTCAAAGAGTTCACCGACCCGTGTTGTTAGTTACATGGCCGGACTCCGGGTCGCACTACACGACATGCATAAAAACTACACTGCGAGTTTTACCCAAGCCCATCTCTACCCCATATCGCCGCCCACATGGTTTGTGACACGGGAAGATACTACACGGCGTGTACTCGGGGTACACGCCGTGTAATCAAAAAGGTCATTTTTTCCCGAACAGAAGAAAACACACGGCGTGAATGAAGTCCTACAAGACGTGTATTCTGGGTTTTCCGGACAGTATGCCTCAGAAAATTCCCAGGAACCCAGAAAATACTGAAAAACAACACCAAAGTGTCAAATTTAGACTCGTGGGGACCCATACACCCCACGAATCAATTTTTGACAACTTATTTGTGTTATAACCAATAACAGTCAGTGATCCACCAAATTCCGGTCAATGGGGGCCCATACTCCCCAAAAACCAAAGTTTGGCGTCCATCCTATAAACAAGCTCAAACAAAAATAACATATCACATGGCATGTATTAATCAAACAGTTATCACAACAACATTCTTTATTAGCAAAACAACTATCACAACAACATGCAAATTATAATGAACCTACATGGCATGGAAACTATGCATGGAATGTGATATCTAGAAAGTGCCTATATGATGCATGAGATGGCATACCCTCATCTAATAGAGTTTCAACTAAATAGAACCCACCGATAAAATATAAACAGCACAATCCAAGTGCGTCACCCAATGGTGAAAACATATCAACCATAAAATTAAAAAATTAAAATAATGTATAATACGAGGTAGACTGGCTTTTCCCTATACATGGGTTAGCTACACCCGGGCACAACTTATTACCAACTACCATTCCTTCCTATCCCCGACTACGGATCCAAATAGTAAGTAAAAGAAAAGAATTTCCTTTGATACCACTTTATAACATCACGGACCCGGGTGCCACGCAACAGGTGCCCCAAGCCCGGTTCTCCACAAGTCCTCAAGCGCATTTCCCCAAACACCAGAGGCTGCCGACTAGCAGAGAGGGCCCATGTCTGATAGTGGGGAAACTATTCCCTCATTTGTCAAAGTGTAGCACAGCAGAATAAAAAATATAACATACAACGAACAGCGGAAGTAGTAAACCATACACAAGGCAGCGGATATAACCAATAGTGTGTAAATAATGATGTTACATGTCTCAAGTTCTAAGAAAACAGCCAAAAAATGTTATACATCAATACAGTACAGTAAACAACAGAGTACATCAAAACAAATCAAACAGCTGGCAGCGGCATCGCGAGCCTACGCTCGGTCCTATGCCCCCTACTCCTCAGCAACAATCACGTACTTATGTAGGGACCCTTTCCTCTATCTACACCTGAAGAATCGTAATATTTTTGGGTCGAAAAGCGTTACCCAAACAGGGTGTGAGAAATATATCTCAGTAGGCACCCACCAAATGCCAGTGCCCAACTGCGTGTAAGCATGAAACAACAGTGTGCAGTAGTAAAATTCAATAATGTAAGAAGTACTCAAAAGTAACTAATTACCAGTTATATTGCCATTTCATTATCCATTTAATCCATTTAAATATTAGAAACCACCACAGTGCATTTCTAGGGAAACCATCCACGTCCTCAGACAAACAAAACCCTACCCTCAGGAAAGTAGAATCCAACCCACAGTTATAGCCCTTATGCGTAACATAAATTTCCCTCAGGCATAAGAAGTGTCATCCCCAAGCACAGAAGTCAAGCCCTTAGGTACGAAAGGTTTCCCTCAAGCGTAAATAACTACATCCCTCAGGCTAAATAGTGCAGTGGCCTCAGGATAATCACAACAACACCCTCAGGATAAATACAAAAACTCCCTCAGGCTAAACAGGTAACCGGGCCATTCCCAACAGGTAAACAAGCAGTAACAAGCAATTCCCCTCAAGGAAATTCTACAATTACTACTTTGAAGGCATACCCTCGGGTATCCTGGCCAGACGGCTAAATAGAGAAACACACCCCGGGGGTGGTATCAGATCCAAGCAACGATCCCAAATAGAATTTTATTATCACAATTAAATACCTAATCAATTTTAGGTATTAAATATAGCAATGGCCTCAGCCACATGACACCTCATCATGGGTTCGTGGAACAAAAATGAACAAAAACGCACGATAGTTGGAAAATAAACACAAATCCACCTACCTTACACGTCAACGAGTGTTATACCCGAACACCGACTCCAGAAATGCACAAGAACGACATAGATCTGACGAAGAACAAAACCCATTCATATGTAAATAACATACGTTAGGAGAATAATTGGCAAGAACGGTACCAGGAGAGGAGAGGGTTTACCCGTGCGGTTCCAATGAAATCGTCTGATGCCGAATCGAATTCCAGATGAACGCCCAGTCGATATTCAAATATCTGGCCTCCTCCTTTGGCTCCAAAATGGATCAAGTGCCTCCTCTACCAAATGAGGAGGCTAATGCCTGTTTTAAGCTGAAAAAATGAATTACACGATCTGTACTTCTGAGTACACGGTGTGTACTTCTTTCATTTAACTGTTTATTTGGCAGCACTGCCACACTGTTCATTCGTCGACATGAGTACATGGCATGTACTCTCGAGTAAACGGCATGTACTATCGCCCAGCTGGTGGCGACGCCACCACCTTTCTGTTTAAGCCTGCCGACTGACTACACCGCGTGTAAGGTACCACTACACGACGTGTAGTTGGCTCCTACACCCTTCGTCGCCGGCATGGCTACACGCCCCGTGTACTCATCCCAACATGGACAAAAGTACACAGCCTGTGGATAAAGTACATGATGTGTAGTTCCAAAATTCATGATTTTCCCCCATTTTCCATATTTTCTCAAAAACACTTAAGGAAAAGGAAAAGATGAAGCTCGTACCTCTAAAATAAGAACCGGGTTCTTACATGTGTAATATAGAACGCCATGTTAATCATTAACAAAACAAATAATTAATATTATCTTACACTACACTGAACACCAAGGTATTCATGCGTTACATCAAACAATGACTTTACTCAATATCTTGTGATTCATAGAAGACAGAGATTTACGGAACCAAGGTGTATCATTAAATAGTTATCAGTTAATATAAAAAGATATAAAATACTATTTAAATTTTAAATTTTGAATATTATTAACTAATTAATGATAATATTTGGTTTACATAATATATTATGAATTAATAGGATACTAATAAATTATAAATAAATATTAAAACTAATATAATGTAAATGTAAATTTTATTATTTTTATAGTGACAATGTTTTTACCATAACATGTTAAATTAAATAAAATTAATGAGTTAAAATAATGTAATATATATCTTATTTATTCGATAAAATATATAGGATAGTCATTCAATAAATTTTATAGATGTAAGATAAGAACAAACCCAATTTTTTTTCTAAAAAACATATATTTTTAATAAATGTAGTTTTTCATAAATTTAAGAGATTAACCATTTTAAATCTGTATTGTGGAACCTTATTCAACATAATATATAAATATAATCTTCATATTTGAAATAAAAACATTGAAAATTCTTATACGATAATATTGTAGTACATTTTTGTAAGGTTTCACATTTTATTGAGAAGTTAAAAATGCTGAATTTTAGGTAAAAATTTATTTTTCATATATATTATTTATAAGGTTAAATTATATTTTAAATTATTTACTAGGATTATTTAGATAATATTTTAAACATTTAATATAATTTTGGGCATCAAGTTCAATTCCACTATGAAATTTTGTTTAAAAACATACAAAACATTCGAATGTTTTATTTTAAAAACCTGCATTATCAACCCGATGACGATATTAATTATTAAATAATTTCTACCACATAGATGATTATAAATTGAAAAAATTGATTCTATATTTGAAATCAGAATAATTTATAATGCCTAATTTGGGAAACATAGATTTTGGACAAAAATACTAGTGAATGTAATTGAAAAAAAATTACACTGATTAAGGTAAAATTAATATTAATTTAGGACTAAACCATATATTTAAGACCAAAAAATACTTAGAAACTATTATAACCCAAAATTTCCATTCATGAAACTAATATTTTTTTTATTTTTATGAATTTTTTATGGAAAAAATGTTGGTAATGAAAACCTATTTTGAAAAATACCATGTGATTGATTCCCTTTCCATATAAAAGGCCACCAACACTCCCTCTTGTTCACACATCTCAAACCACGTAGGTTCAGACATGAAATTACCAATATAATTTAAAAAATCCCTCACATACTCATGAGACCTTCATTTGGGATAAATTCAAACCAATTATGTCTTTTGGCACAAACCAAAATAAGATAAACGATTGAAAGGTAATGTCTTCTCTCAAGATCCTTTATTTTATTTTATTTTTACACCTCCTCAACTCTATTAATTCCTTTCTGGTATAAATAAACTAATAATTTCAATATACTATACTATTTTTATTATATGGTTGTAACATACACATAAAAAATCCTCTATTTAACGGGTAACTAACATATTTTTAACGGGTAAAGAGAACTACAACCTCACTAAACAAAGATTGTTAATTTTTCATTTATCATGTCTCATGGTGGAAAATATGATGTACACACTTTTTATATGTATTATAAATTATATTTAATATATATTTAATCTTCAGAATTTATTTTACACCACAAATCATTTTAAAATCCATTTTTTGTAAATACGATAATTTCATTTGAGGAAGTGTAGACCACTGCCCCCTCAAAGCGATTTGATTTATTAACAAACTATATGGAATGTATTAACAATGGGATTAGATTAATTATATTATTTTTATTCCATTTTAATTATATATTAATTATACTATATACATATATAAATATAGGTAATTTTATTTCAGTCTTTTAATAAAACAACAAAAACCGAAACAACGTTCATGCATACGTATGACATACTGTATCTAGGAATGTTGTATTACATTTCATACATTTATATTCTACGGAATATTATAATAAACATATAATAAATATAAATTATATTTATAACATAGATAAAATTATGGAATCTTTATATATGTATAAGGACCATGTATAAGGACCCAGTGTATAAAAAATTAAAATATATAACAAAAGGGAATATTATCATAAGTGAAACCTTAACATATGATTGCTAAACAGATGATAAAATAAGAATTTAATGAAATAATATATGACATAAGTTATAATATAATGGTTATTTGAATGATTTATAATAAATTTATATTAATTATCTACGGTTTTTAATTAGTACTATGAGAGTCAAGTCACATGGTTAGGGTATTTCATCTCATCTTTTATTTCTATAAGATACAAGATTGGTTCACCACCCATTCCTTTTGTGTGGTATGTATAATGACCATGGATGTATTATGTTCTTGTTACACTTATATTTAAAATTATTGAAATGTGAATTTGATGATCTTTATTTAATTGGTTTTATATTTCAAAATTTACCAAATCAGTAAAACATTTTGGTCTCAATATTACATCTTTGAGACTCATATTTTTGTTATACAAAAAAATAAATTTTTAATGTGTATATAATTCCATTTTACATTTTTTGTAATGACTACCATTATTTTAATGATATTTTCTTCTTCTCGTGACTTTAATTTATTACATAGTAATTATGGTTTATTGTTACAAATTTATAAGAGTTTATTGAAACACTCTCATAATATTTAGATATTTTTTATGTTTTTGCATCCTATGATGAAATATTATGTTTCACCTCTCATGAACACTCATGGTTTTCATTATCATTTTTTACATGATATATTTATTTTTAGTATAATTTGTTTTCATTAGTACATAAGATATTTATTAATGTGTTTTAATGAAGGCCCAACATTACCATCTCTTTGGTCAGATATATATGTTCATTAAAGACATTGTTTTCGAAAAAGGGATTCCAAGAATATTATACCATTCTCCTATGTTATCTAAAACCTAATCTTTTCTCTTTTTTATTTTTTACCAATATATTCAATGTAATATTCCTACCACATTCCAATAAAAGTATTTCTCTAACCATTTTACCATGTAATAGGAAAGTTTTATTTACATTATAGGACATGTACGGATATATCCAATTTCATTTTTTTGATGCTACCATTTCATTTTTAAACAGATAATTTTTATGAATTTTTTTAAAAAATTAATTTTCATGTAAAATTTTTTCAATTTTTTTATTCCTTATTTATATGTTTTGAAATTATTTTTTAGAAAAATTGTTTCAAAACATTTTCTTGAATGTTTTATAAGTTTTCATGTAATTTTTTTTAAAAAAAATTTCATGCCCTAATTATAATTATTAAATGGGATTCAAATAATTTTTTCTAAAAAAATTGTTTTCAGATAATTTTATAAGATGTCGAGGAAAAAAAATTTCAAAATGAATTCTTTTATTGTTTATATGTTTTTAATTTATTTTATTGGAAAATTATTTTCAAATAGATTTATGTATTAAAAATATATTTTCAAAGACAAAAGGATATTTTCATCAAGATTCATTTTAAGAAGATATATCAAAATTATTTTCCATAAATGATGATATCTATTGATGTTACTCATTCCCTTATAGTAATTGATATAAAGGTCTGTATCATATTATTTCTAGGAATTGGTTATGATTAATGTCATGGACCTTATGAAATCAATTTCAATTTCATGGTTCATATGCTTTTGAAATCCATTTCTCATTCACAAGATATTATTTTGATAAAATGATTTTAATTAATATATAATTTTTGTGGGTTATGATATGTTTACATGTTTATGATACACATTGTATGGCATGGGTTATGATATTATTATCTATGTCTTCATGGAACATGTATGTATGAATTCATTATGAGCTGGGTGGGACTTATATCTCCCTATAATGAATTTTCTAAGGTTTTATATCTCATGAGATAGAAATGGATATAATGATTATTAAACATTGTTCAATATTATTGGGATGGAATGAGAAATAAAATATCATATGTATTATAGGGATGGAATGATGGGTGAACATAGTTCAACAATAGAGGTTTGGAACAGACTGTGAACCTGGTTTAGTAAAGTATTTTTTCCACTAAGATGGTCTCAACAACCGATGCCTTAACTTATATGGAAATCATTATATATCCTAATATGACTACCACAATTCCATGTTTTATTCAAATGTTATGATTTCATGGATTATGTTATTTATTCTTATATGATTCGTGTATTATGATCTATTATGCCTTATTCCATGATTCATGTATATGATGTTTGATATGTAGGGGTATGATATTATATTCACATTTTCATATTCTCATACCCTTTTGGTAATTATTATGCCTCCATATCTACAATTATTACCTCTATTGGTCATTTAATTTCACCCCTGTTTATGTTTACTTCACTAGGTTAGGAAGATATGTATTATGTTTGATGAGTATAATATGGGTTCCGGTCCAGAATAACCTCATGTGATGTAATTTAGGCCACTTCGGTATCAGTGTTTATGGTAATATGTTTTCAAAATAACTAGACTAGTACGATCTTTGGGCATCTATCTCTATGATGTTTTTTCTTATTCCAAAAAAAAAAATGAAAAATTAATGTTTGAAAAGTGAGGGGAACTATGAAAATGATAACGGGAGTGAACACCAATGTAACATGAACAAGATATAGTGGAAAATAGTATCAATCCATGTAGAAAGGTGTACACTACATGTTTTTAGGGTACATGCAATGTCCCTTGACCATGGTTGTTGCACATGTCAAACATACCATTTAATTCAACTCGTGTCCTGTGTATGAGTAAACAGAATGTGAATGGGTTACATGGAATGTACCTACATCCTCAGTCTGCCCATTACTCCAACTGTGTTACAGTACATGACATATACTTGTGTATCTGGTTTTATGTACCAGCACATGGTGTATCCGATGTACATAGTCCAATCCATGATATTTTGGGGTGTACACATCGTGTATGAAACATGTTTACTCTAAAATATTTATGTGTACTCTATCACATACATTCCAAGTTGTTCATGGGGGCTCGATTCCATGTAGTCAAGCACTACATGTGGTGTGTATCATGTTTCCCCAAAAACTAGCTTATTCCTCCCACTCATTCAATTCAATCACCCGAAATCCATTTTGAGGGATTGTTTTCTATGATACTCCAGTTCTAGGGTCCTTCGGCCATGCCATATCTGAATCAGAAAGGTTCAAGAATTCAATCGTCTTAGAAAATTATATCATCAATATTCATCATTACCATCGAATGATGTAAAATCAGAACCCACAATGCTTTAATATTCTATAAAAACCACCATCATACCTGCATTGATTCATACTGATTATAGATCTACTATTTATGGTTGATTAGAAATGAAAAGTATATGCAATGATCTATCGTTCATGAAATGTCTATCTATGGGGAATAATAATAAATTTAATGTTGAACAATGAGTCGGGTGAGAAAATACAAATCCATATTAAGAGGGAAGAACCTATATTGATGTTCATTTTTATCTTGGATTTTCATCATTTGAACGATAAATAATCTAATAAATCTCAAGATCAAACTCTATTAAATACAATAAAATAACACATCCTTCATAATGATCGATCTATGGGCCAATCTGGTCATTGATTCATATGTGTTCATCATAGAAAAAAATAACGGGGTAAAGATAATCAAAATAACAATCCCTACTGCAATTTCAATCAACCACTAATGATGAATGGTCATTTTTTCATCATCGTTGGCAGGATTTCTCAAAATAGGTTTGTTTCGATCATTGATCCATGACTTCGTCACCAATCCTCATGAAGGATTCTCCAAATATCATACCAATGAATCTTTAGGAGATTCCATGGTTATGTGGGTCACTTATGAATTCTAAATAGGTGTCTATTGAAACACTAATTAGTATATTCATTGATAAAGGAATTAAAATAATTGTATTCAAATAATTGTAACCATTTATTCTCTTGTGATGAATTTTCCATAAACGCTCCACACAACCAAAGTTAGGTTGTTCCTAGGGTAATTTATCTATTCTAAACTCAATGGTGCCCTTAGATTTTGGATATGACCACCCTTTTAATATTTATTCATATTTTACTAGGATAACCGTGCACATATTATATTTAATATTTTAATATTATTAAAATGTATATTCTGAGAACAGTATTCCTTAGAATCTCAAATCATCTCAACGCCTTGTCTTGATAATAATCTATATAATAATTAAAAATAATACACCAAAAATCTGGGACATTACACTCTTTCGACCTTTGGGATTTATGTCCTTACATAGTGAAAAAATGAAAATCAATAAGATATCGTTACTGTAAATGAATATAAGCTTCCCAGTCCAATGTGTTTTCCTGGAGATTCTCACGCTTCCACATGACATGTACTAAGGCATCGATCACCCATGGAGAATTCTATCCATTTAATCCAAGATATCTACTAGGTACCCAGTAAAATTCCCTTCCATCTTCAATTTCTAGCTCACCCAAATCAAAAACATGCAATAGGTCATGCATGTATCTCCTTGGTTGGGACACGTTAAATATTTTTTGTAATTGATCTAACATTGGAGGTTGAGCTAACAGGTACACTACCTTGCCAAATCATCATAGTATCTAGAAAGGGCTGATGAACCTCAGAGACAACTTTCCCATATACAAATATATGTAATCCATGTCCAGGTGAAACCCGTAGGAACACATGTTCTCTAACCATTAAATCTAGAGGCCTCTGTCACCTGTCATCAAAAGACTTTAGAATGTTCTATATAGTCTTAATAAAATCCTTGATTATCTATACCATATCTATAGTATCTCATACCAACTCCATTCCCATTAGTGATGAATCTCCAAGGTCATTCCAGTAATGTGGTGACCTATATTTTCCCCCATGCAATTCATTGAATGGTGCCAAACCAATGTTGGAATAATAGCTTTTTTTTGTACAGAAACTCCAATTGTGGAAGATGATATTCCTCTTTATGTCCAAATTTTAACATGCAATCTAGCATCATGACCTCCAACACCTAAATGGTTTGCTTTATCTTGTCATCACTTTGGGGATGAAATGTTGTTCTCAATTTAAATGGGTCCCAAACACATCATACAATTCAATCCATAACTATGAAGTAAGGTGAGAACAATGATTAGAAACAGTTGTAGATGAAAATACATTGATTTGAACTATATCCTGAGGGTTGAAGAATCTCATACTATCTTCTAAACACTGAACTCGTATTTCTAGGATGTGTGCCAACTTTTTGAATTGGTATATGATCAACCAGATAGAATAAAAACCCTTGGACATAAGTTGTAAGAACGCCATGAAGACTATAGATAACCCATACAACTTCCATTCCCGAAACTCAAGGATTTGAGTTAAAATTATAGGAACATGTTGCTTAGAATTCACTAGATGACAAATAAGGCATCAAGGGAAAAATTTTGTAACTCCATTCATCTTACCTAGGAACCATAATCATTGTCAGGGGACATGGAACATATTTTCCCCTATATGTACCTATAAAGGGGTTGTATGAAACTCACTTAGAACATCCTCCCAAAATGTTACTGGTACCATCATGCCTTCTCTGGAGTGAATGAAACAATTACAGCCTTTAGAATATACATCAGTTGAATTCCATGTGGATATCAAAGAATGTCGGTTCACACAGCTGGTATCCCCTAGACGTGCCACCCTAAATCATTGTATGAGTAGAGGGGTGACCACCATTTACTTGAGGTAAGATGGTAAATCTATATAAAATATGATAAATATAATGAGACATATTACTCTGACACCTCATGGAGCAACCACAAACAAGATATCATGATTAGAGAATCCTCAACCACGTTCCCCTTCAACTGAGTATAGACCTGCTCAAATTCATAGTCCTGGGGTAATTATATCCATATCCTCTACCGCATCTTAAGATTATTCAAAGGGGATATATAATTGAGATTCTTGTGATCAGTGTAGAAGATAAATATCTCAATCATCATGTAGTGTTTCACATAATCAAAGAGAAGACTAAATCTGCTAACTTAGGATTCTGGGTCATATAGTTCTTCTCATGTGGAATCAACTGGGGTGAACCATAGGAAATCACAACATTTCTCAACATAATAACACAACCATGCCTGATTCCTGATTCATCACATAACACTATATACTCGACATCTTCCTCAAGAATTCTCAAGATGGAAGCACTCATTAAACTCTAACTCAACTACTGAAAATCCAACTAGATCTATTCTATCCATGTTAAAGGAAATGTAGAGTAAATTATATCATGGGTACAAATATGAAAGTGAAAATTCGAATGAATATTTGATAATATTTTACCGAACCTATGATTCTTCGTACCACCATTACGTTCATAGGTGGATCTCATGATAACCATGGCTCAACCTCGTAATGTTCCACATCCACTCCATCTGCTAATATATCATTTCATAGAAGGTTGACAACCTCAATCTAGATTTGGTACTTTGATAGAATATTGTAATGTTTGTTCTCTCAGAGTATGTCTAAGTCCCTCCTTAATCATCTTGTGTTCTCCTCCTTGGACGTTGACTGCACAATGATATTATCAATGAACACCCCCATAAAAATCTATATTTAAGACTGAATGATCCACTTCATTATTCTCATGAACACAACTATGTCATTCATCACAAAAAATTTCATCATCATGTACTCAATGTGATCATTGTGAGCTCAGTACACCATCTTCAAAACATCTTCTTCCATACTAACCACTGAGTAGAGCCTCATTTGAGGACAACCATTGTGAACCATTTTACCCTGTCAACCAATCAATGAGGTTATCTATCCCTAGTAGTGGATATATTTTCTTCCTAGACACGTGGTTAAAGTTATGGTATACCTCACACAATCTGAATCTCTTGTATTCTTGTTTGGAAAAAAAATTGAGTCTGCCTTGGGTGAAAAACTGGGTCTCATGAAGCCCAACCTATGAATGTCCTCCATGAGAACACTTGGATCCAAATTCAATGTTGGATACATACAATATGTAGGCGAATATATTATTGTTTTCCTGGGGTGTAGATAACCCCATAATTCTATCTATCAGTGTGGAGGTAAACATGGAACATCTTTTAGAAAGATATCCTCTTAGTATAACACTATAGTTGAAAACTAGGATCTCATGAAATCCACTTCACCAAGAGTTCAAATAGCCAAATAATGAGTAATTGGATTCACCCTCTAATTCATTAGTCCATCTTGCACTTCCAAGGATTGATTTTAACAAACAATGATAACATTGTTATATCAATGTGGACACACCACACCATTCACAAAAAATAGTAAATATGGTCATTAATTGTATATAACCATCCCATGATAAGAATTACATCATAAGTGTAACACCCGAGACTTTTATGTTATATAAATCATCAAAGGAATCTTTTTCTACACAACACTTGCTTGGCTTGCTTTGCACGCAATCGCGACCTTCCTCGATAGCTTGCGTCGTACGCAATACCGAGTTTCACTAAACAACAATATGCTATTAAAACTAGCCGTTATGAATAGTAATAACCACTTTTTAAAATTTTATAAATTTCATTTTTCAAAATGGACTTCATTTTTGGACTCAGAATATCGAAATTAGCCTAGGGTGAAATTTTGGTATTTTTCTGAAAACTTTCAATTTTTGATGAATAGTGAAACCACTAAGTGGTAGGTTAAAAAACTGAATTTTGCATAAAACTTAATTTTACCGCTTCTGTGAATGGAATTTCGAAAATCCGAGAGACACGGTTAATATCAAGGACTAAAATGTGGTTCAATGAGATGAAAATAATTTTTTGGTGAATAGTAACTTTTTACCGCGGTTAATAGTAAATAGGGTAACTAAGGGTAAATATGATATTAATATTACCCTAACACATGTCCTAATTCTATTGGACAAGTGTAATTCGACCAAAAACAAACTTAGGAATAAAATATGACCATTTAGGCCCACTTGGATTAGATTAGGACATTTATTATTAATTTATTTAAAGAAGGGTTAAAATAGTTAAAATCAAAGTTTAATAAGTAAATCATTTTTAATATGGGGTTATACATAAGATAAATTCGACTATAAATATTCATTAGAAAGCTAAAAAGATTTCCTACATAAGGGTATTTTATTTGTAATTTTTAGACATTAAATAATTTAATTTATTTATGACACAATGATGATGCAGTAATTATCTTATTAATGAAATATTGACATAATTGATGTTATAAACACCAAAATAAATGTAATTTGAGACTTTTTATGAATTCCACTAATTTTATAGGTTGCTATGATATATTAGTGTTGATTTAATCAACTTGGTTCGAACATATAATTCTGTTATGACTTTCACAAAAATCATATATCAAATAGTGTCAAAATTGACACAAAATAGTTTTTAAATCAAATATTATATTATTAATTGTTATATTATTCCTAAAAATCTAAGGTTCAGACAAATGACTTACATAAAGATATATATATTAATAATAAACAATTTGGGGTTCGTTTGGCATGTTATAGTAAGTGTATTAACCATATAGTGAAAGAAAACAAAAAGACACGATAAAAGTTAAATTAATTAACTTAGAGTTAAATCTAATTGATAAGGTTAAAATAATACCCTAAACTTGTCTAAATCCTATTGGTTGATAGGATTTCGACCCATCCCCACTTTAGCTTCGAAATAAGACCCTTTGGAACCATTATAAACCGATTTTGACTTTAATATAAAATAATATTTTGAGATATTCCTAAGGTGCCCCTCTCCTCCCTTATAAAAGGGCACCTCCTCCCCCTCCTCCTCACACCAATTTGAGCACTCAAGCTCGGCCAAACCCTGCCATTTTCCCTTCTCCACTTCCCTAGAATAATCCTAGAGGTCCTGGTCTTCTCCAAAGACCAATCTTAGTTCCTTAAGTGGAGGATTCAAAGAGGCGTTCCAAAGAAGAGGTAATATCCATTACCGATCTTTTCAATTTCTTTCTTCTTCCACTTATTCTTCTTTAGTTGTTTCATGATAAAGTAATAACATCAGTATTACTTACATACTGATATGTTATTATAAATATGAAACAACCCTAATTCACCTTCTATCCATCCTACGGAAAAATGAAATCACCGCGCGTGCGTACGAACGGAATACCGTCTCCACGTCGTGGTGTAATCTATTTTCCACCATCACCTTACAAGGATGGGTATAATGGTGTAATCAGTAACTATATATGATTATTATTAAGTAATATTGATACTGAAATAATATATATATATACTCCAATACAATTCCACGATCATAGGAACGATATCATCACTCGTGCGTACGTACGGAATACCGTCTCCACGATGTGATGCGACTCGTTCTACATGATCTTCATTTCATAATGATTATATAAATGAATTGAATGAATGAATATGGTATATACTACACTAATACCATTCTGGAAATGAATTATCTATAACCTAAAGATAAGAATAAGAATTTATTCGACAAAACACGCATAAGAACAAAAAGTTATAAAGACCCGAGTAACAAGTAACAATGAAATATTACTAACAAGAAGCTAATAATATGACCATATATGATCTCATATCAATATGTATGATTCTGGAATAAGTCAATAACATTATTTAAACCATTATACAGGAGCTTCGGACACGAACAAAGCAAATCGGACCTAAGGTAAGGGAAATATCACAATCTCACTTTTATCCGAGATTGTATTTACTTTGGTAATTACTGTGGTGTATTTTATCATTCACATCCATGTTCCCTCAATATGTAATATTACTTCCATCCTTCTACAATATTTTATATCCAATTTTACCCTTCGGTATGTTTTTTTTGTAAAAGATATGAAAGGAATCTTTTGTCGTTTTTCATACGAGGTACTTTTTGACTTTCCGACAAAAGTACGAAGAATGTTTTTTTTAACTTATACGACATGAATGGATTTTTAAAACATTGTTTCCAAAAAGCTTCCTTTACAAGTTTTCAAGTTTATTTTTAATCAACTACTTTTATTTTAAAGTTGTATGACAGGTTATGAAAGGAAAAATGTTTTTTAAGAAGAAAGGATATTTTCCTCAAGAATGGAGTTCAAGTGTTTTATCAAAATGATTTTCCATCTAAGATAATAAAGGGTTCTGTTTTTATCCCTATTATTAAATTGATTTGTTCATGTTGTGATGGAATTATTTTTATGAATTCCTTTATCATATATGAATTGATTTATGATGTCATGATGTTTCAAGAATCCCATTTTTGTTACATGTGTTATGCGATGATGTATGTTTTATGATTATGTGGCACACATAAGAAAGGATTCATTATAAGATGGGTGAGACCTATATCTCCCTCCAATGCATTGGGTAAAGATTTTATATCTCATGAGATAGACATGGCTGGAACGGAAGGTTATTTTGGTTCAGTGATACAGGACTGAAACGAGGAGTTAACTCGGTTCAGAAAGGGACTTTGTCCACTAAGATAGTCTTGGCAATGAGTCATGACTAACAAGAAATGATTTTCCATGATTATGTGTGCATGCCACAAAGTTTCAAGTTTTATGTTATGATTATGGGGATCTCATTTTCACTTCTATGATTTATTCCATGTTAAGATATTATGATCTCTTTTGCAGGTTTTGATTTTCAAAAAGATATGATATGATTTTTATTTCCTTTATTTGCCCTTGCTGAGCATTTGAGCTCACCCTTTTATGTTTTCTTTTCCCCAGGTCAGGAAGATGGATATTAAGTAGAATATGCTAAAAGGGACCCTAGATATGATGAAATAAATGGGAGACATTGTAGAAGATTTATGAACTAGTTGTTTATGTTTCCCAGTTTCTAAAGACACTATACCTATACGGTCCTTTGTGGTTTTGTCATATGTTGTAATAAGTGTGCTTCAAATTTTAAGTATTAAAAATGTATGTAAAGTATGGGTCGTTATAGTTGGTATCAGAGGAAAGGTATAGTCAACCTTTGGAAACTAGGATGTGAAAGCCTTAGTAAGAACCCTAAGGATAAGTCTAAGCATAGAACACAATCTTAGTGTTTTAGAAATGGCCATGAATAACCTAGGATAAGACCATAAGCATGAAAATTTTATTCTTGAATTATGTGGTTTCCTATTATAATTAGTGTTTCTCACACTATTCTTCTTGGTTTTAGTCAATGGCTGGAACCCGAAGGAACCGTGTTAATGCGGAATGCGATGGGCAATGCAATGATTGTCCCCCTGAGCAACCAAACGATATGGGAGCTGGAATGCAAAATCTTGTAGCCATGCTCACACAACTTTCTCAAGCTATGAATCAGGCAGGATTTCCAAATGAACAAAGGAGGGAGCAACATTCTGTTGAATCCTTCATGAGGCAGCGTCCACCATCTTTCAGCGGGTCTACTGATCCATTAGTTGCTGAACAATGGATTAGTACTACTGAAAAGATATTTTCAGTTCTTCAATGTTCTGAGCATGATAAAGTCATCCTAGCAGTGTACCGTTTGGAAGGAGATGCGGATCAATGGTGGAATCTTGTTAAGAATACGAGGCAAAGGGATGAAATTGAGTCTATGGAATGGGACGAGTTCAAGAACTTATTTTTCAATAAGTACTTCCCTCGTATTCTCCGAACAAAGATGGAGAAAGAGTTCCTTGAACTGAAGCAAAGGGATGATGAATCTGTTGGTACCTATGAAGCAAATTTTACAAGACTTGCAAGGTACGCTTCTGGTATTATTATCCAACCTGAGAGTAAGATCGATCGATTCTTTAGTGGCTTAAAACCAAGTCTTCGAAGGGCGTTAGCCATAAGGGACTTCAATAGCTATGAGGAAATCGTTCGATGTGCTCTCAAAGTCGAGATGGAGATTGGAGTAACCCATCAGTCACATGGGTTTGATAAGAAGAGGAAGATGGAATTCAAAGAAAAATCTAAAGAGCACACGGAAAAGAAGATGAATTTTCCCTTATGCTCAAAGTGTGGAAAGAAACATGGAGGGAGTTGTCTTAAAGGGACAAGTAAATGTTTTAAATGTGGAAAGGAAGGTCATCGGGCATTTGAATGCCGTCATAATGGGAAGAAGATGTCTAATGATGCAAACAAAGGAAGGGATACACAGAATGAACATGCTACACTTCAATGTTTCAAGTGCAAGGAGATGGGGCATTATGCCAATCAATGCCCAAATCCAAGGGTTGATGATGATGGTCGACGTCAACAAACTCTTAAGGCTAAAGAAAAAGGAAAGTCACATGCAATTTCTATCAGCGATGTGGAGTACGATAACGATGTGGTGAAAGGTACACTTACCATCCACTCTAAAGTAGCAAATGTTTTATTTGATTCTGGATCCACCCACTCTTTTATTTCTGAAGACTTTTCTAAGGGTATCACCATATTACATCAACAATTAGATGTTGAGTTAGCCGTGACAACACCTAATGGCACATCAATCGCATCAAAAGTTTATAATTCTTCTCCAATCGAAGTTTGTGGGAAAGTGCTTCCTGCAAATCTTGTGATCCTTCCTTTAGTGGAATTTGATGTGATTCTTGGCATGGATTGGCTTTCTCTACATGGAGCTCATATCAATTGCCAAAGAAGGGAAGTCACATTTCATATTCCAGATCAACCTATGATCGTCTATCAATGCAAGGATGAACATAACCTTCCAGTGGAAATTTCTTCCATCTTATGGGTATTGATTCCACTAAATGAAGGTTATTTATCTCAAATGGTTGCTGAGATACTCACGATTAAGAATATGCCCATTGTACGGGAGTTTGATGATGTCTTTCCGGAGGAATTGCCGGGTCTTCCACCAAATCGTGAAGTTGAGTTTTCAATAGAACTCGTACCGGGTGCTTTGCCTATTTCAAAGACACCTTATAGAATGGCCCCAATTGAGTTGCAGGAATTGAAGAAGCAACTCCAAGAGAATCTTGATAAGGGATTCATACGCCCTAGTGCGTCACCTTGGGGAGCACCTGTTCTATTTGTTAAGAAGAAAGATGGATCAATGAGACTTTGCATTGATTATCGAGAACTTAACAAGATCACTATCAAGAAAAAATATCCTCTCCCACGCATTGATGACTTATTTGACCAACTACGCGGAGCTCAATACTTTTCCAAGATTGATCTTCGTTCAGGGTATCATCAATTAAGGGTCAAAAGGGAGGATATACCAAAGACGGCTTTCTGTACAAGGTATGGACACTATGAATTTATAGTGATGCCATTTGGTCTTACTAATGCCCCTGCTATCTTCATGGATCTAATGAATAGAGTCTTTAGAGACTATCTTGATCAATTTGTGGTAGTCTTTATAGACGATATTCTTGTCTATTCAAAGAGCAAGGAAGAGCATGAAGATCACTTGAGAATTATATTGAAGACCCTGAGAAAGGAGAAGCTTTATGCCAAATTTACCAAGTGTGAATTTTGGCTTCAAAAAGTTGCATTTTTGGGTCATATAATCTCAAAAGAGGGGATATCTGTGGATCCAGCAAAAACAGAGGTTATCGAAAGATGGTCAAGACCAACAACAGTAACTGAGATCCGAAGTTTTCTTGGTTTGGCTGGATATTATCGACGTTTTGTAAAAGATTTTTCACGATTATCTAATCCACTCACCAAGTTGACTCGGAAAGGAGTTAAGTTTGTCTGGACAGAGGAATGTGAAGAGAATTTCAAGGTGTTGAAAAGAAGGTTATCCAGTGCACCTGTGCTCACACTGCCTTGTAGTGGAGAAAGGTTTGTGATCTATAGTGATGCATCCAAGAAGGGATTGGGGTGTGTTCTTATGCAAAATGATATGGTGATAGCTTATTCCTCACGACAGTTGAAAATCCATGAGCAAAATTACCCAACACATGATTTGGAGTTGGCTGCGGTAATCTTTGCATTAAACATTTGGAGGCATTACCTTTATGGTGAAAGGTGTGATATTTATACTGATCATAAAAGTTTAAAGTATATTTTCACACAAAAGGAGCTGAATATGCGCCAAAGAAGATGGTTGGAGCTGATTAAGGATTATGACTGCTCAATCCATTACCACCCTGGGAAAGCAAACAAGGTGGCAGATGCATTAAGTCGACAAGACCATGCTAGTTTATCCATGATGAGGATCACAAAAGATCCAATATTTATGGATTTACAAAGGATGGATCTTAGAATTATAATGGAAGGGGAAAAATCTTATCTTTCTCAAATGAATGTTCAACCATCTATACATGTGAAGATTAAAGAGGCACAGAAAGAAGATGTCGAGTTACAAAAGAAGGTGAGAAATGTTCCTGAATTCAACCTTGATTGTGATGGGATAATAAAGTTCAGGAATCGGGTTTGTGTTCCTCCCATCCCCGAATTAAAGAAAGAGCTACTGGATGAGGCTCATAGTTCTTCATTCTCTATTCATCCTGGAAGCACGAAGATGTATAGGGACCTGAAAGAGTACTTCTGGTGGGATGGCATGAAAAGAGATGTTGCTGAATATGTCTCTCGATGCTTGGTTTGTCAACAAGTTAAAGCTGAGAGACAGAAGTCTAAGGGGATGTTACAACCATTACCCATACCCGAATGGAAATGGGAAAACATCACTATGGACTTTGTCACAGGACTTCCTAAAACATCCAAAGGCAATAATGCTATCTGGGTCATAGTTGATCGTCTTACAAAGTCTGCACACTTCATTGCTATTAGAGAGGATTTCTCTCTAGATCAGCTTGCCAGGATATATGTAAAGGAAGTGGTAAGATTGCATGGAGTACCACTTTCTATTATATCTGATCGAGATCCGAGATTTACCTCGAAGTTCTGGCGAAGTCTTCAGCATACTCTGGATACAGAGTTGAGTTTCAGCACTGCTTATCATCCCCAGACAGACGGTCAGTCTGAGAGAACAATTCAAACCCTAGAAGATATGTTGAGAGCTTGCTCTATGGATTTCAAAGGAGGTTGGGATCAACACCTACCTTTGGTGGAATTTTCTTATAATAATAGCTTTCACTCCAGTATTCAGATGGCTCCTTATGAAGCTCTCTATGGAAAGAAATGCAGGACTCCAACTTGCTGGGATGAAGTTGGGGAAAGAAAGCTATTAGGACCTGATCTCGTTGATGAAATGGCAGAAAAGGTCAGATCTATTCAACAACACATAAGAGCAGCTCAGAGTCGACAGAAAAGTTATGCCGACAACCGAAGAAAAGACCTAGAGTTTGAAGTGGGCGATAAAGTGTTCTTACGAATATCTCCCTGGAAGAGGGTTATGAGATTTGGAAAGAAGGGGAAGTTGAGCCCTAGATATATCGGTCCTTTTGAAATACTGGATCGTGTTGGGAAGGTAGCTTACCGATTGGCGCTTCCACCGAATCTCTCTCAAGTTCACGATGTGTTCCACGTATCTCTCCTGAGAAAGTACATACCAGATCCTTCACATGTACTCAGCTCAGAAGTTGTACCGCTAGAGCAAGATCTTTCTTATGAAGAACAGCCGATAGAGATTCTGGATCGTAGCGAAAAAGTCCTACGAAACAAGACCACTCGCTTGGTGAAAGTTTTATGGAGGAACCACCAACTTGAAGAAGCTACATGGGAGCTTGAGGATATGATGAGGGAGAAGTATCCTCATTTGTTTGTTACAAAGTGACGAATTTCGAGGGCGAAATTCTTTTTAAGGGGGGTAGAATGTAACACCCGAGACTTTTATGTTATATAAATCATCAAAGGAATCTTTTTCTACACAACACTTGCTTGGCTTGCTTTGCAGGCAATCGCGACCTTCCTCGATAGCTTGCGTCGTACGCAATACCGAGTTTCACTAAACAACAATATGCTATTAAAACTAGTCGTTATGAATAGTAATAACCACTTTTTAAAATTTTATAAATTTCATTTTTCAAAATGGACTTCATTTTTGGACTCAGAATATCGAAATTAGCCTAGGGTGAAATTTTGGTATTTTTCTGAAAACTTTCAATTTTTGATGAATAGTGAAACCACTAAGTGGTAGGTTAAAAAACTGAATTTTGCACAAAACTTAATTTTACCGCTTCTGTGAATGGAATTTCGAAAATCCGAGAGACACGGTTAATATCAAGGACTAAAATGTGGTTCAATGAGATGAAAATAATTTTTTGGTGAATAGTAACTTTTTACCGCGGTTAATAGTAAATAGGGTAACTAAGGGTAAATATGATATTAATATTACCCTAACACATGTCCTAATTCTATTGGACAAGTGTAATTCGACCAAAAACAAACTTAGGAATAAAATATGACCATTTAGGCCCACTTGGATTAGATTAGGACATTTATTATTAATTTATTTAAAGAAGGGTTAAAATAGTTAAAATCAAAGTTTAATAAGTAAATCATTTTTAATATGGGGTTATACATAAGATAAATTCGACTATAAATATCCATTAGAAAGCTAAAAAGATTTCCTACATAAGGGTATTTTATTTGTAATTTTTAGACATTAAATAATTTAATTTATTTATGACACAATGATGATGCAGTAAATATCTTATTAATGAAATATTGACATAATTGATGTTATAAACACCAAAATAAATGTAATTTGAGACTTTTTATGAATTCCTCTAATTTTCTAGGTTGCTATGAAATATTAGTGTTGATTTAATCAACTTGGTTCGAACATATAATTCTGTTATGACTTTCACAAAAATCATATATCAAATAGTGTCAAAATTGACACAAAATAGTTTTTAAATCAAATATTATATTATTAATTGTTATTTTATTCCTAAAAATCTAAGGTTCGGACAAATGACTTAGATAAGGATATATATATTAATAATAAACAATTTGGGGTTCGTTTGGCATGTTATAGTAAGTGTATTAACCATATAGTGAAAGAAAACAAAAAGACACGATAAAAGTTAAATTAATTAACTTAGAGTTAAATCTAATTGATAAGGTTAAAATAATACCCTAAACTTGTCTAAATCCTATTGGTTGATAGGATTTCGACCCATCCCCACTTTAGCTTCGAAATAAGACCCTTTGGAACCATTATAAACCGATTTTGACTTTAATATAAAATAATATTTTGAGATATTCCTAAGGTGCCCCTCTCCTCCCTTATAAAAGGGCACCTCCTCCCCCTCCTCCTCACACCAATTTGAGCACTCAAGCTCGGCCAACCCCTGCCATTTTCCCTTCTCCACTTCCCTAGAATAATCCTAGAGGTCCTGGTCTTCTCCAAAGACCAATCTTAGTTCCTTAAGTGGAGGATTCAAAGAGGCGTTCCAAAGAAGAGGTAATATCCATTACCGATCTTTTCAATTTCTTTCTTCTTCAACTTCTTCTTCTTTAGTTGTTTCATGATAAAGTAATAACATCAGTATTACTTACATACTGATATGTTATTATAAATATGAAACAACCCTAATTCACCTTCTATCCATCCTACGGAAAAATGAAATCACCGCGCGTGCGTACGAACGGAATACCGTCTCCACGTCGTGGTGTAATCTATTTTCCACCATCACCTTACAAGGATGGGTATAATGGTGTAATCAGTAACTATATATGATTATTATTAAGTAATATTGATACTGAAATAATATATATATATAATCCAATACAATTCCACGATCATAGGAGCGATATCATCACTCGTGCGTACGTACGGAATACCGTCTCCACGATGTGATGCGACTCGTTCTACATGATCTTCATTTCATAATGATTATATAAATGAATTGAATGAATGAATATGGTATATACTACACTAATACCATTCTGGAAATGAATTATCTATAACCTAAAGATAAGAATAAGAATTTATTCGACAAAACACGCATAAGAACAAAAAGTTATAAAGACCCGAGTAACAAGTAACAATGAAATATTACTAACAAGAAGCTAATAATATGACCATATATGATCTCATATCAATATGTATGATTCTGGAATAAGTCAATAACATTATTTAAACCATTATACAGGAGCTTCGGACACGAACAAAGCAAATCAGACCTAAGGTAAGGGAAATATCACAATCTCACTTTTATCCGAGATTGTATTTACTTTGGTAATTACTGGGGTGTATTTTATCATTCACATCCATGTTCCCTCAATATGTAATATTACTTCCATCCTTCTACAATATTTTATATCCAATTTTACCCTTCGGTATGTTTTTTTTGTAAAAGATATGAAAGGAATCTTTTGTCGTTTTTCATACGAGGTACTTTTTGACTTTCCGACAAAAGTACGAAGAATGTTTTTTTTAACTTATACGGCATGAATGGATTTTTAAAACATTGTTTCCAAAAAGCTTCCTTTACAAGTTTTCAAGTTTATTTTTAATCAACTTCTTTTATTTTAAAGTTGTATGACATGTTATGAAAGGAAAAATGTTTTTTAAGAAGAAAGGATATTTTCCTCAAGAATGGAGTTCAAGTGTTTTATCAAAATGATTTTCCATCTAAGATAGTAAAGGGTTCTGTTTTTATCCCTATTATTAAATTGATTTGTTCATGTTGTGATGGAATTATTTTTATGAATTCCTTTATCATATATGAATTGATTTATGATGTCATGATGTTTCAAGAATCCCATTTTTGTTACATGTGTTATGCGATGATGTATGTTTTATGATTATGTGGCACACATAAGAAAGGATTCATTATAAGATGGGTGGGACCTATATCTCCCTCCAATGCATTGGGTAAAGATTTTATATCTCATGAGATAGACATGGCTGGAACGGAAGGTTATTTCGGTTCAGTGATACAGGACTGAAACGAGGAGTGAACTCGGTTCAGAAAGGGACTTTGTCCACTAAGATAGTCTTGGCAATGAGTCATGACTAACAAGAAATGATTTTCCATGATTATGTGTGCATGCCACAAAGTTTCAAGTTTTATGTTATGATTATGGGGATCTCATTTTCACTTCTATGATTTATTCCATGTTAAGATATTATGATCTCTTTTGCAGGTTTTGATTTTCAAAAAGATATGATATGATTTTTATTTCCTTTATTTGCCCTTGCTGAGCATTTGAGCTCACCCTTTTATGTTTTCTTTTCCCCAGGTCAGGAAGATGGATATTAAGTAGAATATGCTAAAAGGGACCCTAGATATGATGAAATAAATGGGAGACACTGTAGAAGATTTATGAACCAGTTGTTTATGTTTCCCAGTTTCTAAAGACACTATACCTATACGGTCCTTTGTGGTTTTGTCATATGTTGTAATAAGTGTGCTTCAAATTTTAAGTATTAAAAATGTATGTAAAGTATGGGTCGTTATAATAAGTCCTCAATGCTTTCAATAATAGATCCCAACTGAAACTCTCACCTCCAATAGTATGGTCACAGTATCAGCACTAGTTCTTTATCATTGAGTCTTCTTCAATATTAGTCTCTATGCATAAGGGTTGAGTCATCTGTTCAACCAAAATCACTATTTATTGCACAATGTATGTGGCATGAAATTAATGGAAAGATCATATTTTTATTAGTATTGTAACTAAATTATAAATAAAAAATATTATTCTAACAAGTCGAAACATCGACCACCACCTAATACTCTCCAAACACCACTTCCACATCCACCTCCTTACAGATATGCCTTCTCATGTCACTATCTATTTCATGGTTGTCCATACGTAGTCTCTATATCAATATTACGATGGGTTAGACATTCATGAGTGAGATGTACCCTTCCATAAAATGATTTGAACAGACTCTCTATAGGCTGACAAATCCCACCCCATGAGCCCTGATATTTAGATCCTATTTCATGATACCTTATCCAGAAACTACTTCATTTTCTTGGTCCTTGAGATAGTTTTCGTCAACCAACTACTAGGGTATCTACTCCTTATTCCCCACAGCTAATAGTCACCGGATTTATCTACACATCAAAGAGGCATTGAACCACCCAAACTCTCTCAATCACCCCATCCTAAGTAGGAATGAATATATGGATATCACTATCTAAAATATCTCTACACCGACGTCCCTCGAATGTCCAAGCCCCAAAGAGAATATAGTAATCAATATACATAATGTAACTCAATAGGTTGGTAAACCTTTATATATAATTAGCTACTCACATGTTTCTCTACTATATCAGAAGAAGGTGTTGGATATAGACAACCCTCAGTGTAGATAGTGGAAGCTACTCTTAGAAGAGGAGCTCAAACTCTATTCACATAATATTCTCATCATAAAATGTTTGGGTAACCAGAATCCACTAACATCATGTTGTACTTTGAAGATGGATCACCACCAAAATAACCATCTAATCTTCTGGTGTTCAGAATATATGAAAAACTCAAGTCACCACCTCAATCCAGCCCCTATCCACTAGATTATTGGGATCACCTTAGAACATGAGTGGTATCTTTCATTGAATCTTATGTGGTGCATTTAGCATGTGAACCTCATCTGTTGGTACGGAGGGTACCAAAATGTTCTCTACAAATGGAGTTATGGATGGTGCACCACCTAGAGGAAACAACTTGAGAATGGGTCCCATATAAATGTCTCATCACTATGTGGGTCACCATCATGATCATGCTTCTGAATCCTAACTGGTATGCATTACAAAGGTATCCTGAAAATGAATAAGATGTACCAAAGTCAATGAGTATATATAAAGAGTTTTCAATAGAAGGTAATGGAAACCACAACCCATTGATATATGATTCATGTACCATTTTTTCCTAGAAACCGATGTTACAATGTGCCAATTGTAAAATTAGGTGATCTGAGTCTGAATGTATGGATATATCGGCCACTACACTAACTCGGTGATCCCAGTTCTAAAAGCCAAACACGAAACACAAATCACTATTACCCAATAAAAGCCTCAAAAACTCATAACCCAAATGTTGAGCGTACCAAGATCTGGTACCACTCTACCATGAACATTCCCTGTGGGGGTCGTTCTCTGACTCCCCACACCCACATCTATTAGGCCAGAGGTTGGATACTATCACCAATTAGGCATATCACCTATATGGGATTCATTTCCATTGTACATGTACACACACACATCTCCAAGCCAAAAAAATGAAGAAATGTAAAAACAATTAATAAACCAATGCATAAATTTATCTATATCCAAAAAATAGAGAACTAAATGAATTAATACAATGAAAAATATGTCTAAATACATATCCACCACAAAATAGTATATAAAAACAAGTCCAACATGTATGTAAATGTACTGAGAATACTGTCTAAATGATGTAGGAACACACCTCAGTCTGTCCAATGTCATAATGCACTGTTTGTTCTTGGTCTCCCTAGAACTCTTTCAAAATGACGATCAACTGCACAAGACATGACATGTTAGGAAAATCATGTGTAGGTGTGAGTATGAAAATACCCAGTAGGACACCATGAAACTAAAAATCTATATAAAAATTGAAATAATAGTAATCTCTATCTATTTAAATTCATATAATAAAAATGTAATGAACATGGGGATATAATAATTCCAATACACATAGTCTAGAGTTATGACACAACCATTGTAAATTGGACCTATGATTCTATCTCAAAGGTCCCCTAAATAACTCATCTGGGATAAAACACCCCTGAGTCTCGTATCACTCATGACATCCATCTGAGAGGTACTACTCACCGAGTAAAATCATGAGAGAGATAAACTAAATATATATGATGAGAATATCATTCATATGTGAGGATCATTGCCAGAGACATGGGGTGATACAAACAACTCAATCTGGATTAACCCACTATGTATATGATCGATGCCCATGTAGTGTTTATCATGTCGATAACATGAATTCGTCTTAGGTTATAAAGATGAATAGAGGATCCCACTTTGGGCCTATTATAAAAATTACACCAACTCCATCTCATAATTCATTGTAAGGGGATTATAATTATTGGAGTAGTAAATAATTCACACCAACTATAAGGGAAATGATAAAGGGAATGAATCCTAATGAAACTTCTCCATTATATGGTGGAAAATCATTCAAGCCATACATAAAGAGGTATATAACATGAAGTAAGTGTACATAAATTGTCCCTCAACCATTAGTACAACTTTTTTAAAGAATATCATGCCATTAAACACATGTTTTGTAGAATATTACATGACACATGAATGGGTTACACTCTTTGTCGCTACATCTGGGGTCCACACATGGTCTCTAACCATGTGGTAGTACAAGGCGACATCCCATGTATTCATGATTGTGTATCAGTACGCATGTTTTCTTGTTTATATTATCCCATCCATGCCATGTTGGTGATTAAAAGTCATTCAGGAAACCCATGTACTCCACCCTATGCCTGTGTACTTCTCCAAGTGCTCACCAAGTCTTTAAAGAGCCCAAATTTTAATTTATTCATGGAATAAATGCCATGTGTATTAGGTTTTCCTAGGACTAGACTTCATCCTCGGGATCATATCAGTCAATAATCTAGCTTATATTCTAGTGGTATTTTATCCATGAAACTCTAGTTCAGATGTCGTTCAATCACACCATCACAGAATCAGTAAGATTTGGGCCATCAATTGGAATGAAAAATGAGTTCATTATCATTTATCAAAACCAAATATAAATGAGAAATTATAAACCACCATCATTCAATCCACATATGAATCCTATATCACTCCTCTATCAAGTATTACTGATGTTGGATCTATGATTTTTTATCATTACACAATGAATCAGATGTGAAACAAATGATCATTCAATAAAATTTGAATTATAGTGATGAATGATAAATACCATGAAAAAAGGTGAATTATGGGAGAAAAGAAAAAATATATATTGAGAAGGATGAACCTCTATTACTGTTCTTTCCAATCATTGTTTTTCATCATTTTGGAAATAGATGAATCCAACGAATCTCAATATCAAACTCCTAATAAATCATAAAAAATAACAAATCTCACATACGGATCGATCTGGAGGTCCAATCAATTTGTTGATTTGTCTATATTGGTCATAAAAATGTAGAACGGTGAAATAATAATCTAAATAAAACACTATACCCTTATTTGGATCAGTGGTAAATGAATAATGATCGATATGTCATCATTATTTCTAAGATCCATAATAATTACTGTGATTCAAGCAACACTCCATGATTTCATCATCATTCATCGAGAATGATTCTCTAGATATCTATATAATAACTCTCGAGAGGTTTCAAGGGTCATGTTGATATCCTAGGAATTATAACATAGTATTTTATCAAAATACTAAATAGTCGGTGCATCGATAAATGAAATAAATAATATTATTCAAATAATTTAATTTATTTATATCCTTACAATGATTTCTCCATAGGAATTTTGTGTCAATAAATTCTAGGTCACACCTATTGTGATGTCACCATTCTGAAATAAATTGTTCTTTCATATTTCTGATCTTGGAGCCCATTTAAAGGTTATTCTTTTTTTGGGAAATCCATGTGTTCGTGTTTTTTTTAATATTTTAATATTTTCTAAACATTTATTTAGGGCACACCCATCCTCGGAATTGTATGTCTTTTTAGCACCACGTATCAATATTCATCCATATATTATTTAATAAAAATACATGGAAAATATGGTGCATTAAATAAAACTACCTCAAATAAAGTGAAATCAACATTTTTTGAGTAACACTGTATCATATTTGACAGAGGGAACCAAAATAGATAAGAAAAATGCAAAAGAAACAATAAATACTAAATAAGACACAAAAATAAGGAGAATCATTTTAACTAGGATTTTAAGAAACCATTTATATATTGAGGTCACAAAAAATATAATGGAGGATGGGAAGTCCATAACTAGAGGATTATAATCTCAATCTTCAAGAAATATTGATTACGGAGGTTGAAAATATCAGATCAGTGGGTGACGAACCAACATGTGGGGAAGGAGGGAAAATAATGGGGGGATAAAAGGGTTTAGTGCTTCATTAATTAATGGTATTTGTGATGGGGGAATAGTGGGAGAGAATACATCACTAATAGAATATTTATAAAAAAACTAAAATAGACTATATAATATATCAATTCTAATCTTTCATCCATGACAAATTGTGATAGATTTCATGCATTTTAGTAAAAAACTGAATTATATTTCTAATATATTCTCTCAAAAAATAATAATATATTATGTTATTTTCAAAGGATTAATGTACATTGATAATTAAATGTATCTAATGTTATTTTTTCTAGTAGTGTTTGTATATCAGATACATCTAATATATACTTTCTTAGGAGATATTAATGTAACACCTCATGAACCAGATGATGTTTTGGTGGAAGTACCAAGCGATAAGCCATCATCATTACTAGTTCAAGATTCTTGCAGGTTCCAATATATTTAGGGATTATTTTTTCATTATTTCAAAAGAACATAAAAATTTTCCATTGATAAATTCATATGAATACCATCTAACATACATTGAAATCCAGATTTATGTTAGAATTTCCTCGAATACATATTATATTAAATCTGATCTAACTGAATGTTTGGTAAAATGGATCTTACATTATCTTTCATTACCACATCTACATCCATTCTCAATATAATTCCTTCTAAAAAAATCATCCCCTCATGTTAGAGTTTTACACTTCTTTCCATATAGGACTTTGTTAGGATACATCTAAATTATAATATTAATGATATTGTTCTAATAATTATCAACTAGAATAATGTATTGATCATAGAAACCATATAAATATGTGGACCAAGATATAAAAATATCCAATATAATTCTAATTTTTCTATCATATTTATCATCTGTATTAGGATGATAAGTAGTTCTAAAACACAAGATAAAATCTATAGCCAATACAATACATCACTAGAACATCAAGGAAAACCATATAACCATATTGGTATCAATGTAATGTTATACTCGTTGAAAATTTAAATATCTATTTAATTAAATTCTGAAACTACAATAATATTGAAAAAAAATATTCAATATAAATTACTTTTATTGATATTGTAAGGTGATCAAATACAAACCAAATATGATTATGCCCCCTAAACATTTAGGGGATTCTAATAAAAAATCAATAGTGATTTCTTAATATTTCCATTATTTTATTGGTAATACTTTTAAAATAATCGTATACTTTTGTCTCTCAACATTAACATAATGACATACAATGTACTGAGAAACATATTCTGTGATATCACTTTGGATTGTTTCCCACAAAAAATACACTTTCCGGTCTCTATAACTCTTAAAAATTCTAAAATTAATATTGAATGGTGAATAAATATCATCATAAAATACCCTTTTCATGTTTGGTATTGCTGGAAAACATTCATAATTACCTAACATTATCATTCTATCGTAATCAAGGATAAACTATAGAAAATTTCTAACATTCTTCTATAGATCCTAATCATTCTTTTTCACATATTTAACTCTCCCAAGGATGAATGGTTGAAAAATCATTTTGAAAAGAGAAAATTTATCCCATTCATTAAATAGTTTTATATCTATTATTTGGTGATCTTGAAATATTAGATATTTTCTAACCTCATCATAATTTGGTTAGAATAATTGTTTCCAGTAAAATCATCTTCCTCCTTAGTCTCTTTGAAATGGTTGTAATTTATTATTCAATCATAATAGTTAATCAACTCCATCCACCTTCTATGGAACATATTCATATCTTTTTTCATGAATATATACTTTAATATATAATGATTAGTATATATATCGCACCGTTATGCAAAATGATGATGCCTCCATGTCATTAAGGCTAAAAATTACTACAAAACACTCTAAATCCTGAGTTAATTTTTTTCCCATTATCCATCAATTGGAATGAGGGATAAGATATATACAAATAATTCTCTAGGAAATTTTATCCCAATCCCATATTTAATGAATCTATATAATTCAAGGTCTCATCTCTACTACTGGGTAGTGTATGAAATGATTGACTGGCTAGCCTTCTATTTTGTTCATTGATATTTCACTCACATTCACATATAAAATTTAACATGGATCCTTTACTTGTTAATATGGTTAGAAGAGTTTATATTATTGAAAAAATCTTTACAATGGTTTTGTAATAAGCTTCCAAATAAAAAATTCAATGAATCTTAGAAACAATTAATGATCTGGGCCATCAGTTAGTGAATTTCATCTTTGATGGTTCTACTGATACACCCTCACATGAGATAATATGTCATAAAAAGAAATCTTTTTATAGATAATATTTAATATTTCTGATTTTAGAAAAGAAAGTCTCCTTAAATTGAATCTAAAATTATATCCTCATATGATCTTAATTGTTTTCCATTCTCTCGGAATATAAAAAAATATCATTCATATTGACTACCATAAACTAGTATGGGTAATTTATAAATACTCTACTATTTAAATCCACCAATATAATAGTTGAATATGTAAGTAAAAACTTATAACTGTGAATTCATGTTCTCCATAAATTAATTAAATGAGTTATTGGGTATATCCTCATTCTTGACCTTCGGTATATGACATCTTGAATGATTTTCACTTTGGTAAAAATATTGGCCTCATTATAGTTGATCAAAAAAGTCATCAATATGGGTTATAAGATACATTCTCTCTATAGTAATCTTTTTATGTTCTCCATAATTAATAAATTGTAACATTGGTCTATCTTAATTCTTAACCAAGATAAAAGGTTCAATCCAAGATGACATGCGTGGATGAATGAGAAATTTCTCTTGGTTCTTATATTTATTATTCATTAATTTTTACAACTAAATCAAGGATATTCTATATAAAGGATATGATATAGATATATCAACAGGAATGAGTTCTTTTGGAAACTCAAATTCATGATATAATAAAACTATTTGAAAATTTTCTTTAAAGAAGCAGACAAACTTCCACACAATAGGCCTATATTATATGATAAATTAATATACAACCATCTGCGACTAACTCCCATTTTGTATTGTAATTAATTCCCATACAATAAATATAATATCAATAATAATTTATTATTTATTATCAAACTAATAGAGGATAATATTTTGGTTTTGAATACAAAACGTGGCATCCCTTCCTAAGAAAATATTTCATTTATTTAAATAATTTTAATCCATACCTATGATAATATAAAATTCAACTAGATAAAGAAGAACAAGATTTTTAGGAATGAAATTCCATAAATTTCTATCAGAGAAGAATCAATGAGTTGTAACTCACTTATATTTCAAAATTAAATTGTATATGTGTTATTGAGATGTAAATACAAATAATTTTGACATAAAATATTGATCAAATTTTGAATCAAATAATACATTATGGGTTATAGATTGGATTTTATGTGCATATATCACAACTTCATTATCCGGGTCAGTAATAATTATAGAATTATAATTCCCTCTTTCATTGGGATTAAGTGGTTTCAGATTACTATTATCATAATTGACAATTTAATGTTGAAAATGTTCAAAATAAAGGCCAAAATTATTTTATTTGAAACAATAGAATATGGGAGTTGGATTATGTGGTGCTTCTCCTCTATCATTAGCTAACATCCTCCCATCACATCCACATCTGTTTTCCCAAAGACCTTCTTTTCCAAAGCTACATAATTTCCAAGCCCACAAAATATAGTTTACTCCATTTCTCTATACATAAATCATGTGTAAAAAATATCATAATATATGATCTAAGGATTTTATTATTATAATTTTTTATTTTCAACATTCATTTATAATCAAAATATGTTATTGATGGGTGACTCCAATAATAATTTATACCTTGATACCACATTAAATTATATCTCCATAACAACTGAATTTCCTTATTAATAAAACACTTTGGGGGCATCGTTTTAATCCCATTATTAACTGATCAATCATAATTTCTATTTCATTTATAATTTTCAATGAATAGCTCACGATTCTTGTTAAATTTAACTTATATGCACTAATAGACTCATTATCCTCATGGATTGTTTAGAAAAACATCATTTATACATTTTTAAATAATGAATACGAATAATTTACATTCATAAAAATAATCATTTAAGCTTATCCCACTACATAGAGGAAATTTTGTCATATTTAATCATGGTATTGACTAAAATATACTATTGATATGATTCTAAATCCAAATGATAGAGACAAAAAATTAATTCTTCAAGCTCTCAACAATGGATAATTGAAAAAATTCTTTCAATACTACTGATACATGTATCATAAATGAGTCGATCAATAGATAAACTAAAATAATGTGTATGTTTCTTCCTGATGGACTAAACAGAATGGTGTTCCCCGCTTTCATAATTTGTCATATTAAATTGATTCATGGATGAGAAAGTAACTTGAGAATAGAAAAAAATATTATTCATTATTCCTCCGAAACCATTGGTTTTTTTGGGGTAATATCTTTATCTTTTTCATCACATCGTTCAGTGACATGGTTCATTCAGGTTCCATCCATTAGATAAAACTAAAAATCATAGTGTGATCACAAATTCTAATGGTGAGTGACAACATAATCCAAGAAAATCATTTATATGTTGTATAATTCATTAAACAATTTATCAACATATGGAACATTAGGTTTATCCTATATCACCCATCAACAATAATGATTAAAATCCTTCTTAATTTTTCGAAAATAAAATTTGAATTATCCATTGAATATCCCCCAGGATTGTCTACCTAGGTGAAAAGTAAGGGAAAACTCACCATGACCATAATGATATTTAAGATATACATTGGAAAAAAGGTTCTGGTTTATTACACCTAAGATATTATCGTACAAAACAAACTAAACTTTCTGTTTCCATATAGAGATATTTTTCTAGGAAAAAGGAATCTACTTTATTTACCACAACATAGTTCATTTTCAAACATGTAAAATTATCCAAATATTTTCACTAAATATTTATAATCCATGTTTTCCAAGGTAACTATTCTAATCCCTGATACTAAATATAGTGTCCAATACTCTTTATTCATAAACATTACATCATATTATATGAATATTGTTTCCGACGCTTTCGCCGGGGCGCGCGCGCATCCGTCCGTCAGGGGGGGGATGCGCGGCTTTGTTGCCCCGCATTCCCTATTTCCAAAGGCGGGCGGCATTCGTTCCTTGTTCAGGTACGTCTGCTCCTTGATCGAAACGGGATGATGGGATGTCGGTTCTTCCTTCCGTGGATTCCTCCTCAGAACTCGTCACCTAGTCCGGGTCTCCCTCATAGATTTAATACGTTGTTCGTGAATCTCATTCCCGGTGCCATATCATCATGGACGCCGGTTAATTACACTGCTTCTGTCGGGACATTCCAAAGGGTCCAGTCAGGGCAGCAAACTTCGGTCAGGGGAGTAGTCACGTTGAGGCATCAGTAGCATGTCTGGATGCTGGGGTACCTGGCATGTCTGTCTGTTATCCTTGATCACAATGCTTCTCGAGGGCGTGGAAGCCCGAGGCATCCCACATCGAGCGCGGGTAATTACATGTCATAGACACGTATCTGAGGTTTTCCTCAGCTTCCCGTGTTCAACACAGGGTATGCCGCGAGTTTAACGTCTAGCGGAGACGGGTGAGAATGAAATGGGACCATCGCAGGGGGGCGACAGTGAAGTTGGGCTTGAGCCTTGAAGAGGCTTCCTACGTATCCCCGTGGCAGGGAATCAAAGTCTGCGTAGTTCGGGATGGTGCCGGTAAACCGACGTGAAGCTGGACCTTGGTCCGAGGGGAGTTGGGCTTGAACCTCTGGGAGGCTTCCTACGTACCATGCCTTGACATGGATCAAAGTCCTCATAGTTCAAATGGTTGGGTCGCAATGGCTTACCACTGGACCAGATTGTAGTTTAACGTCATGCTGGACATGGTGAACCCTGACGTGAATAAACGACAGGTGGGTGTGTCGGTGAACCGACGTGAAAGTAGACCTTGGTCCACTATTGGTGGGCTTGAACCTCGTAGAGGCTTCCTACGTACCATGCCTTGACACGGATCAATGTCCCCGTAGTTCGTTGGGATGGATGGGTCGCAATGGCTTACCACTGGACCGGAGTGCAGTTTAACGTCGTGCTGGACGGGGGTGAAACTCGACGTGAATAAACGACCGAGCAATGTGTCTTGAACCTCGTGGAGGCTTCCTACGTACCATGCATTGACATGGTTCAAAGACCTCGTAGTTCAGTTGGTCACAACGGCTTACCGCTGGACTGGAATGGGACCCGTCGTGAAGGAGCGACGGGTGGGCTTGAACCTCGTGGAGGCTTCCTACGTACCATGCCTTGACATGGATCAAAGACCTCGTAGTTCAGATGGTCAAAACGGCTTACTGCTGGACTGGAATGGGACCCGACGTGAATGAGCGACGGGTGGGCTTGAACCTCGTGGAGGCTTCCTACGTACCATGCCTTGACATGGATCAAAGACCTCGTAGTTCAAATGGGTTTCACCGGTAAACCGACGTGAAAGTAGACCTTGGTCTACTATTGGTGGGCTTGAACCTCGTGGAGGCTTCCTACGTACCATGCCTTGACATGGATCAAAGTCCTCGTAGTTCAGGTGGTGTGGGTCACAATGGCTTACCACTGGACTAGAATTGCAGTTTAACGTCGTGCTGGACGGGGGTGAAACTCGACGTGAATGAACGACCGAGCAATGTGGCTTGAACCTCGTGGAGGCTTCCTACGTACCATGCCTTGACATGGATCAAAGACCTCGTAGTTCAAATGGTGGGTCGCAATGGCTTACCACTGGACCAGAATGGGACCCGACGTGAAAGAGCGACGGGTGGGCTTGAACCTTGTGGAGGCTTCATACGTACCATGCCTTGACATGGATCAAAGACCTCGTAGTTCAGGTGGTGGGTGTCAGGGTCGGTGCTCACTCTAAGCCCACGTGAGTCATGCTCGGTGTGAGAAACAAGAGGTTCCACGGACCAGACGATCACGTCGCGAAGGGTGCGTCCGTGAGAAGAGAAGAGGGGCTTACGCGTTGGGCGGCCCATGGTGTTTGGGACTTACTCCAGGATGGAGGCCCATATGGGGGTGCCTCGTTCCCTATCACGTCCTCCACTGACCTTGGTAGTGGGGAAGTACCGAGATGCACGGGTGCAATCATCCGTACCAAAGGTTAGGGGGTTACGCTCCGAGGCGACCCTTCCCCTGCGAACATACACCACTCCGACAAGGAGGATCTCATTCCATGTGCGGAAGAGTTCCATTCCCGTGGAGACGAGCGGTGTAAAAAATGTTCGAGTTGGGGGGACCCTTCGTGAGGGAGACGAGATTCGGTCACAGTTTAACGTCATGTGTTGAGGACGTGGTGCTTGGCAGTTTAACGTCCTGCAGCTTGGACGAGGTGGGTTCACTTCACACCCCTAGGGCTTACATAACCAGTACCCTCTGGTCCTTGGGGAAGGGAAGGTGCCGATAAGGCCATGGTAAAGGGGGGTAGTGGGGTGAACCATCGAGGGGTCCACGTTAGCGTGGCTATGTGAGGAAGCAATAGCCGTTAGCGTGCCTATGCGAAGAAGCATTAGGCGAAGCAACGCTACGGGAGGTGTTGTCCATGGGACTTTGAAATCACATCGTGCAAACCTGGAGGGTCGCACGGAAGGAGAAATCGCTAAGCAGAGGAGTGTGCTTTGCGAAGTGGGGTGCCTTGGACTTAGCATGGGGCATAGGTGGGGGTGGGAGGTGCTTCGCGAAGTGGAATAGTGTTTGCGGAGCACTGCCTCGCGAAAAAGGAATGGTTCGCGAAGTAGGGTCCTGCCAAGAAATGTACTTCGCGAAGTGGAGCGATCCTGCCTTAGCATAGGGATTACTCGTATGGGTTGGGTGTTTCGCGAAGCACAAGTGCTCCGCGGCTGCCCGGGTTCCCTTGGGAATCCCCTTCCTTTGCAAACGCCCTTGAGCTTCGCGAAGGGCATCCCTCTCGGAAGAGGGGCTCAAAACGAAACAAATCAGAGTCGTCTCGCGAAGTAAAAATACCTCGCGGAGCTCATGATTCCCGGGGCAAAGCGTGCTTCGCGATTCGGGAGAGGAGAAGCCGAAAGGTCAGATTTTCCATCCCCGGGACTCGGGGGGAGTCGAGTATTTATAGGGAAGGGGCGCCGCGAAGTTGGGCTCGCGCGCCGCCTTCGGGGCTTCGCGGCGGCTCGCGAACGTCAAACGGGTTCGCGGAGGATTACCGACTCCAGTGATTCGCGGGGGCTCGCGAACGTCAAACCGGTTCGCGAAGGATTACCGTCTCCGGTGCTTCGCGGCGGCTCGCGAACGTCAAACCAGTTCGCGGAGGATTACCGCCTCTGGAGCTTCGCGGGGCCGCCAAGGGTGGGACGCTTCGCGGCGGGGCTTCGCGGCTGTGCTTCGCGGGGCTGCCAAGGTTCGGACGCTTCGCGGCGGGGCTTCGCGGCTGTGCTTCGCGGGGCCTCCAAGGTTGGGACGCTTCGCGGCGGGGCTTCGCGGCTGTGCTACGCGGCTGTGCTTCGCGAGGCAGCGCGCCGGCTGTCTTTTTCGTTCCTTCCTTTCGGGCCACATTTTTGGCGCCAACAAATGTCCCCCCTCAGACTTGGAGCCGCGGAGGGCGAAGGGTCGAAGTCTGAGGGAAAAATCGCCAAAATTGACGGTGGTTCGCGATGCAGCATCGCGGAGGGGGGCCCGCACTGCTCACCGGGGCCGCGGATCCGGACGCGCCGCGATGCTCTGCGTGGGTGAGGCGCGCCGCGATGGTCTGAGGTCGTCGCCTATAAATAGGGGGTCCACCCTCTTTTGTCTTCACGTGCCTTGTCTTTTTGTGTGCTCTCGATTTTGCGAAGCTCCGCGTACTCCACGACAGCACTCCGCGAATCAAGCTTCGCGGCGAACCGCGGGTCTCCGACTCCGCGTCCGCGCTAGGCGAACTTCTTGTCGGCCTTGGCCAGACTTCGCGACTTGGCCTCGCGACCGATCTTCGCGATTCCACTTCGCGGTCGAGCTTCGCGATTCGACTTCGCGGCCGTGCTTCGCGATCCAGGGGAAAAACTTTTCTGAGGGTCGACATTAAAAATGGCCCATCAAGAGGCTGTGCTGGGAGTGCTTGCAGATGCCGCTCGCCGGGATGAGATGGCCAACCGTCCAGGCTTAGGGGAAATGGTTCGCAGCCATTCGGACCACACATCCTTGACAGAACTGCTTTCGGAAGGTCAGAGGGAGTACCCGCAGTGCAAGAAACTGCCATTGTACGGCTTCGGGCTGAGGGATGTCGTCTTCATCCCTGAGGCAAGAAGGGATGAACCAGCTTGTTGGTTTAGGAGCACATCATGCCAACACCAATGGTTCAGGGCGGCCGATGGTCACGCACAGAAGGATTTCACACCTGTCACCGCTGATTGCCTCTACAATCATGTGAAGGACATTGACGGGAGGCCACTGTAACCGGAGACGTCCCCTCCTCTCTACCGCACCATGCTGTAGGCGGCTCTGCAGGATCCGAAGAAGGGATGGTCCGATAAGTGGGACCTGCGCCATGGCGGCAACTTTACCGATGACTGGGCCTGGGCCTACTGGGTAGGCGCCTCCTGCGAGGAGTTCGAGGCTGATATGAGGAGAGTGGGATTGTATGAGGCGGCATGGGCCTCCCAGTTCCACATTTACCAACCAAAGCAACTGATGCCGGAACTGTTGAGTAGATGGTCGTCCAGAACCAACACTTTTCACCTGCATCACGGGGAGGTGGGCATCAGCCTGTGGGATGTCTATCAGGTTTCTGGGGTCCCGATCTTGGGGGCCATGTATGACGAGTTCCTTCCCGTTGCCAGCGTGTGGGGAGATTCTGAGCAAATGCCGCGACTGGCGTCAGCGCTGATGGCGCTTGTCCCTGGAGAGGACAAGGAAGCAGTGAGGGATGTCCACTTCAGAAGATGGTTCAAACGCTTCCTGAACTTCCCAGAAGATCGAGAGTTCCCTCTAAGGCCTCGAACTTGTCCGAGGGCAGCCCAGCGGGGCAAGGGACACTCGTATTGGCGGGTTTTGGAGGACAGCCAATGGAAGACTTGGGGTTTCAGCATCAGCACCGAACAACAGCCAATAGTCAGGCTGGCGGCGTTCATCGCGGCTCTCATCTGTGGGTGGATCCTACCAGTGAGAGATACAAGCATGGGGGTACGGCCCAGATCGTTCATCATGGCATCGATGTTGGCCATGGGGCAGCGGATCAACCTGGGGATCCCGATGCTCGCCAAACTATACAGAATGTTGCGGCGTATTAGCGAGGGCAAGAGGCTGCCAAGAATATGCGGGCCCTTCCACATCCTGTATGGGCGGATCGCGGCGCATATGAGGGGGATATACGAGTATCCAAACCCCATTTCGCCGCCGGGATCAGACTTTCGCCCGTCCATTCTGAACGCAGTTGGGACCATCCCATTCAAACTGGCCGTTCCGATGGTGCTGAATAAGGTGTGGAGGGCGGACGAGTTCAACTTTCATCCCTTCCCACTGCCGACGGGGAGGCTTACTGATGATGTACGGGGGACGGAAGAACATCGGGCTTACCTCCTGGCCTTCCGAGGTGGGGTTTTGGTAGCTCGGATAGACCGTGAGCCAATCTGTGAACCGTACACCCCGTATCGTTTTGCGAGGCAGTTCCGGTGCCTCCAGCGGCTGACCCCGCAGGTATACTGGGAGGTGCGTCACGAGGAGCACCCATGTGTGATGAGGCAGCTGTGGCTCATGTTCACACGTGAGGATGGAAGGATGCAGATCGCATTGCCTCCATCCACCGCCGCCTTTGGCTTAGTGAAGGAGTACGCCATCAGCTGGGAGGCCGCTTACCCCCGGGAGATGCTGAAGCAGCCAACGATCCAGGTTGGTGACGGTGGGCCTCCTTTATCTCGAGGTCGGGGTCGGAGGGCAGCTAGGGCCGCCCGTGGCAGCGGGGCTGCCATGGCAGAGAGACCCGCACCGGCCGAGGGTATGGCAGCAGCGGCGGATCCGGTGGTTCCGGGAGAGGAGGGTCATCCGGAGGGGCGTCCACCGAGGGGAATCCGTCGGATATCCGCTCAGGCTCTGGGGAAGTGGCTGCGTCACATCGACATGGCAGAAGATGCCGTCTTTCCGGAAGCTTGGGACATTTGGGATGTCAACCGGCAATTCCTCAGCCCACCTGAGATGTGGGCCCACCTGAATCGCCTCGGGATGAAACTGCCAGGCATATGCCCAGTTCGGGCTGGATTCATGGTGTCTCCGGCGGAGGCGGAGCAATACTTGAACGAGCTGGAGGATTACGTCCACTCCAGCGGTGTTCCTCGCCCAATGAGAGATCGGGTGAGGGTACTGTTGAATCAGACGGTGCCCCCACAGTTATCGGCTGCCGATCTGAGGGAGCGCTTCCCCTTGCCGGAGGAATCAGGGGACTCTTCTCAGGGGGACGAGGCTGGAGGAGGGAGCCCGTTGGAGGAGGGCGTGGTTGGAGACCGAAGCTCAGAATCCGATGACTTCGCGGAGGCTCTCGAGGTAGCATTCCGAACTTCTCTCCTTACGATCTGTTCTTGAATCCCTATGGACTTCTCACCAATGTTTGAGCCATGCAAGAGGAACTTGTTCGTAGGCCTCGTTCTCGCTCCTTGGCGGGTGATGTCGCGGGACCTTCAGAACCCGCGCCTATGGCTGCGTCTAGTTCTGCATCTGGTGGGACCAGGGGGTCTGAGGTGGCTCCTCTGGACTCTCCAGGCCTTCCAACAGTATACGGGGGGCCTCGTCTCGGATTCCCATCAGTACCGGCCCAGGAGCAGCGCTCGGAGGTCGATCTTCGTAAGTCTCCTCCACCGGTCTCCTCGTTGTCATATGTGGGCCATGCCAACTAACGTTTATGTCTCTTTCTGTCATACAGTTCTCTGACTGGCGTGGGCTGCTGCAGCGAGGCTAGTCGGGATGTCTGGCGGCGTCCCTCCCAGGGGCCTGCCGGTGATGGTGATGATAGTCCCTTCACCTTCTAAAGCTGCGGCGCACACCATCACTGGCGGGACCACCAGTAGGGCCATACCTGAAGTCATCGGGGTGGACTCTGAGGAAGAGGATCAACCGGTCAGTCCCAGTCCTGTCGTGCCTGCGCCGGCGTCAGGTGTCGTACCAGACTCAACACCAGATGCAGATCCCGCTGAGGAATTCCTGCAGGCATATCCTGCGTACGAGCCTGCCGACCACGCGGATTGGGACGAAACGACCTATGATGAGGAAGACAGCAGCATAGTCCGCCGCCGGTCATGGAAGCTGATCACGCGCTTTATCAGGGACACTCCCCAAGCGCAATGGCTGGACGAAATGGATAGGCTCCGCTCGCGGTTGCGCGAACTGTGTGCAGGGGGAGTGGATGCCCAAAGCCCTCACGCGCTCATCCGAGACCTCATGGCTGAGAAGATCCAGGAGCATGATCGTGGGCTGAGCATGGGATGGCAGCGGATGAAGGCGACCAGCATTAGGAAGCTCCAGGAGGCTGAAGGCGAGGTCCAACAAATGCAGATCTGGGCCAACGAGCTTTCAGCCACTCTCGATGCGCAGTCTGAGCTGGTCTCACGATTAAAGACCCAGCTGGCAGAGGCTGAGGAGCACATGGGGAAAACCTCTGGAAGGATGGCTACCGTTCGGGCCGAGGTAGAAAGGGCCAGGGCCAGGGTTGACGAATTACGCCCCGCCGCTGCTGAAGAGGAGCAGGAGTTGAATCAGCGGCAATAGGCTTTGGACGCCGCAAGTCAACGGGTGGCGGAGCTGCAACGCTCCTTTGACGGGGTCAACCCGTCCAGGGGGGAAGTCGACCCCCGAGTATTGTAACAAACCTGAAAGAAGCTTTTATTAACACTTTTGTGCTTCAACTCTTTCTTTCTCCTTTGTTTTGAGTTCCGTAGCACGCACGATTTCCACTGTTGAATTGCCTTGTTACATCCCTACAATGTTTGTGGGGCGTTTGACGACAATTCCTCAAGCTAGTACAGATTCCCGAAAGATGGGGAAGGCTTGATCGGAGGAGGAACTTCCAGGGAAGCCGAATTACCATTTCTCCAACGTGCTCTTATGCACGAACGAGGCAACACCTGGGGCGCTGAAATCGGTTTGAACAGAAGAAAATGGGAAGTGTGAATCACGATGCCCAAATTAGGAACACTGTGGGGATGGCGTGACAATAAAGGACAACCGCTAACCGTGGCGGACAGACGGTATCCTTACTGCGTTAGCCTGAAATGGAGACAACAAATGAGCATCGACTGCTGGCCGTATTCGCAACGCGGGATTTTATCAATTTGTTGTTGATCAATCTTTCAGAACGTTGGCCCAGGACAGTTTGTGGACCATAGGTCAGAAATCCATACTGTTAGGGGGTCCTTCCAGACATGACCAGTCTTCCGGAACATTGGCCCAGGACGGTAGGTGAGCCGATGCGGCATAAGACCAGGCCGTTAGGGGGTTCCTTCAGACATGAAAGAGGACGAGGGTCCGAATAAGGGACACGCAAAGCGTGGAACATGGAGTGGTGGTTTGTTCAAACAGAATCTAACACCTTGGTAGTTGCACCACCGTGGAGGGAGTACGCCAAATTGGGCGCATTGGCCTGATCATCGATCATTCCTTCTTCCAGACAGGGCCTCTGGCGAGGGCTGGAAATGGAGAGGAACAAGATTTCGTGATTCCAGGGGCTGAACCCTAGGTGAAATACCTGGGTGTCTCTACGTATCCCACATGATGATGGGAATCAAGCCGCACGTAGTTCTGGAAGCGCAGTTTAACGTCATACTGGACGAGGAGCAGCCTAACCGTGTTGGTACACATCCAACCAAAACTACTAAGCCCACGTGAGTCGTGCTCGGTGTGGGAAACAAGCAGCAGTGGTGGGAATTTCTTGACGCAGAGAGGGGCAGGTTAGGGCAAAGGGATGCTCGGTGACTACCGGCCCGATGACACTAACACGATCATTCAGCGCACCTAGTTGCGCGAAGAGAAAGAGCCGAGTATGATGGAGTTCCACTTGAACATGAGGGAGTGGAAATGTGTGAATCATGATGCTCGAGATTCAGATCACGATGATGGCGGCGTGGCGATAGAGGATTACTACTGACCATGTTCGCAACACAGCATCCTATCGCGTTAGCCTGAAATGGGGACAAACAAATGAGGGTCGACCGTTGACCATGTTCGAAACACGGGACCATGTCACAAATGTTGTCAGTGATCCGTGGGGACATTGGCCTGAAACGATTGAAGGGCCCTTAGGTCCAGCATTCATGGAGAGCCCTTAAGCTTAGTATCTACGTCGTACGAGGGTCCTTTTGGATGTGGAAGAGGATGAGGATCCAAATAGCGAGCTCACGAAGCTTGGTCATGAGATGAGGGAAATGTCCATGTGAAAATCCCATGCTTCGGACTTTTTGTCAAAACACATCTGAATACGTCAACGAAATGTATTAGAGAGATGGAGCAGATTCATTTCCCTTGGGGAGATCTTAGTTTATGGTCATAGAACTCGGACCATGGATGGGAAAAAGGGATCAGGGGATGCATTAAATCAAAACCTGACGTGAATAAGGACATGGTCCCACTTACCATGCGTTCTCTGGGGAAATGCTCGAGTCGAGGGACCGAACACCAGGGTTAGGCTGGGCCCGCGGGGAAGTACCCGGGCGCTCCTACGTATCTCATAAGGATGAGAATCAAGCCATATGTAGTTCTAGAAGTGACATTGTAGGATACCAGTGCCAGGGGAAAAGGGGAGTGCGGACGTGGCCCTTGCACTAAAGAAGCGGAATTTGATGTATCTTGTTTGTTCTTTAAGGTGAATGGTTTTTTTTGTGAAGCGACAGGCCTAGAACAGTAGGTCGTGATGTCGCCACAAGAATCAAGCCGTGATGGGCGTTGACAAATGGCATGGCATTTGACCAATACCCAACGTGATGTCCTCGACAGCGAGGTCACCACAATGCGGTGCCGTTTTTCGTCGTGCGGCCAGGACGATAATGTCACAGTTTAGGGTCGTATGATAGGAACAAGCATGCATTTTATCGCCATGCAGCGCAGACGTAGCAGAGACGATTCTAGGCAGGAAATGTGCGCTGTGTTATAAAACACAATTGACAGAGACATGATCCCACATCCTATTGTACGCCATCCGGAGAGGGAAACCTTAGGCCGAGGGGCCTACACAGAGGTGAAACAGGGGGAGAGACTGGCTTCCTGAATGGGTTGTACCCAGAGACAGGGCGTCTGGGCGGTCCTACGTGTCCCATGAGGATGGGAATCAAGTTGAACGCAGTCCCGAATGGATCTTAGTTTATGGTCTTAGAGCTCGGACCATGGGAGCCCCAAAGGGCTCCAGATTGCAGATTTGTCCCCCTAACATGCAAAGGTGCACTGAGGGATAGTGCCAAAAGTGTCGAGATTCCAGCTGGACATGATGGGGTGGAAATGTGTGAATCATGCAACCAACATTCAAGGACTGAAGGAGATGGCGTGACGACAGAGGATTACTGCTGACCATGTTCGCAACACAGCATCCTGTCGCGTTAGCCTGAAATGAGGACTAACAAAATGAGCATCGACCGCTGACCATATTCGCAACGCGGGATTTTATCGATTTGTTGTCCGAAACCCTGGAGGGCGTTGGCCCGTATCGGTAGGAGAGCCCTTAGGCATTGTATCCAGGCCATTCTTGGGGGTCCCTCCGGGTGTGAAAGATGATGGAAGTCCAAATAGAGGGTCACACGAAGCTTGACAAGTGGAAGGAACTTGATCAAGTTGAATCTGACACTCTTGGTCCTAGACCAGAGTACTCTTAATACATGGGCGAACCACTGCAGGGAGTCAAGGGACTCAACCTTGAGGGTGATCGAGAGATTGAAGATTCCTAGGGGAAGGGGGCATGGTGCCCAAAACCTTGTATCATGCCTACACACCCCCCCCCCCCCCCGCTGGAGAGGGATGGACCAAGAGGCCTAGGTGACCGGGAAATCAGGAGATCTCCCAGAGGTGGGGCTGGACCCGAATCTTAGACAATCAAGTGGTCCTATGTATCCCATTAGGATGGGAATCAAGCCATACGTAGTTCTAAAGGGTTCCTTTTAACGTCATGCAGGACAGGGAACATGAGGACTGAACCTCAGAATGGGGGCGTGCGTGGTGCAGTTGTTGCAAACCCGACTTGAATGAGGACGTAGTCCTACACTGCGCCACGCAGCCCTGTGATCAGGGTCCTGAAGGCAGGATTAGAGAGGTAAATTTGCTGAACTCAAGATGGGTCCGAAGCCAAGGAGTCTTGAACGTAGTTCCAGATGAGAGTCTTAGTTTATGGTCTTAGAGCTCTGACCATGGATGGTGACAACTCCCGAGTAAGCACAGATGTTAACCCAATCCCTAAGCCCACGTGAGATAAACTCGGTGTGGGAAACAAGGGGGGTATCCTCATCTTAGTACTTGGGGCGTCCACCAATGGGGAGTCAGCAGAGAGTTTTGAAGGACACCTTTGATGTAGCTTGTTCCTCGAACGCGCAGACGTGCACGGGGGAAAAGTACCAAGAGTCCCGAGACTCTACTTGGACATGATGAAGTGATGAAGGGTGTGAATTGTGTACCCGACATTTGGGCTTAATGGGTTGGCGTGACGACAGAGGAAAACTGTTATCCAAGACAGAAACACAGCGTCTGTATCGCGTTAGCCTAAGGTGGGAACAACAAACGAGCATCGACCGCTGACCATATTCGCAACGCGGGATTTTATCGAGTTGTTGTCCGAAACCCTGGGGGGCGTTGGCCCGTATCGGTAGGAGAGCCCTTGGGCGTAGTATCCAGGCCGTTCTTGGGGGTCCCTCTGGGTGTGAAAGATGATGGAAGCCTTGATACGGGGATACGCAATGCCTGGAAAGCGGGTGCGGACGTGTTCGAGTAAAGCTTGGCATTCCAGGTAATAAACCAGAGTACTCTTAAGCACATTGGTGAACCGCCGAAGAAAAAGGATCGACGAAACAGCTCAATAGGGGGGGGGGCATGGCGTAGTCATTACGAGATCGTCGTGAACGAGGACATGATCCCACACCACACCATATGGTCCCCTCATGGAGGAAGGATAGGCCAAGGGGCCAAGATGGGATGGGGATTCCCGAGAGATGGGGCTGGACCCGAAGCCTAGACGTTCAGGTGGTCCTACGTATCCCAATAGGATGAGAATCAAGCCACACGTAGTTCTTGAAATGCAGTTTCACGTCATGCTGGACGAGGAGGGGAGTAATATACCCCTAAACAAGGGAGGTGTATGGCATGGTAAAGAAGCCGTCGTGAATGAGGACGTAGTCCTACGTCACACCATACGATCCTATAAGATAGGTCCTGGGTCGCGGCCCGGAAAGGCCACGGGGCCTGGGGCTGAGCCTCGGTCAGGAAGGCCTGACTAGTTTGTAGTTTAACGTCTTACATGAGGACGGGGGTCGGGGACTCGAGGAGGCCAAAGGGCTTGAGGATGGGCCTCATAAATGGAGTTGCACAGCACGGTACATGATCCTGACGTGAATGAGGACGCAGTCCTACACCACACCGTACACTCCAGGTGAGGAATCCTGGGTCGTGGCCCAGAGAAAAGGGGAAGTTATCAGTCAGAAAGGCCTGACTGGTTTGTAGTTTAACGTCTTACATGAGGACGAGGGTCGGGGACCCGAGGGGGCCAAGGGGCCTGAGGCTGAGCCTCGTAAAGGGAGGGCGTACGGCATGGTACATGATCCCGACGTGAATGAGGACGCAGTCCAACATCACACCGTACACCCTTATGGGGAATCCTGGGCCGTGGCCCGAATTGCTAGCACCACCTGGGGGAAGTTTGTCTCCTTGGGACAGAATCCCAGTCAAGGAGCGGGTGAAGCTCAGTTGCGTTCATCCACAAAACGGGGAAAACACCTCCAGGGGGAATATGCAGCCGGGTCGAGGCTTGCTCGACGTGGGTCGGGGAAAAAGTGTGCACCCTGCCATGTCTTGACCCAAGGGGAAGATTTTGGCTTTTGGGCTAGGCCAATAGACGAAATGTCCGGGCGTTCCTACGTATCTCATAAGGATGAGAATCAAGCCATACGTAGTTCTTGAAGGCCATGCAGTTTAGCGTCATGCGGTGAGGACGTGGGAGGGTAGAAGAACGGGAGTGTGCGCATGGTGAGACCTTTACAATCTTTGCGCGAGTGGGGTTGCGTGAGAGGGGACAAGAAAGCCCACTCCCTGCTACACAAAGATCCTCCAAGGAGACTATCCCTAGGGGGAATAGTGGAAGATAGAAGCTTGGGGCTAAGCTCAAGATGAGGCGTCCGAGCGTTCCTACATATCCCATGAAGATGGGAATCAAGCCGTACGTAGTTCTTGACATGCAGTTTAACGTCATGTGGGACGAGGGGCATCTCATTCGGGGATTTGTACAGTATGGTACATGATCCCAACGTGAGGACGTAGTCCTACACCATACCGCACGATCCTGTAAGAGGGTAAGTCGGAGAGAAACGAGGGGGCCTGGGGCCAGACCTCGGTGGAAACGGGGCCAGGGGCCCAAAGAAGCCGAGGGGCCTGAGGCTGAGCCTCGGTCAGGAAGAATTGACTGGCTTGCAGTTTAACGTCTTGCAGTGAGGACGGAGAGGCAGTTTAAGGTCATGCGGGACCAAGTCGCAGTTTAGGGTCGTGCAGGACCTTCTCGCAGTTTAGGGTCGTGCAGGACCACTGCAGTTTAATGTCGTGCGGGACCCTCTCGCAGTTTAGGGTCGTGCAGGACCACTGTTTTTCCCTAGGCGAAGTATCGCTTGAGGAATTTGGCATTGGTGGGAGGGGTTACACGCTCTCCATCTGTGGTCACCAAGGAGTATGCCCCATTAGGGTAAACCTTATGGATGATATAAGGCCCTTCCCATTTGGGTTCTAACTTGGGTGGTTTCCTACCGGGAATCATTGGCGCTCGAAGGGCCAATACCAGGTCACCCTGTAGAAAAGAGCGGAGACGAACCTTCTTGTCAAAGGCTCTCGCTATCTTGTCCTGATGCCTTTCCAGATTGTGCAGGGCACGAAGCCGGTTATCTTCCAGTGCCTCTAATTCAGCTAGACGGATCTCGGCTACCACATCTGATGTCTGGTGATCATAAACTACAGTGTGTAGCGACGGCAGCTGGATCTCAATGGGTAGGACGGCCTCAGCTCCATACACCAGGGAATATGGGGTCACCTGGGTAGAGTTGCGAGTCGTCGTCCGGTAAGCCCAGAGGGCGTTGGGGAGCTTGTCCGGCCAACTCTTCTTGTTCTGACCAACCATCTTCTGCAGAATGATAGAGAGGGTCTTGTTGAACGCCTCGATCTTCCCATTCGCCTGCGCGTGGTAGCGGGAGGTATGGTTCGACCGGATGTCGTACTTAGCGTACAATTTCTTCAATTCAGCTACCCGGAAGTTGGTGCCGTTATCGGTGAGGACAGCGTGAGGGACTCCAAAATGGTGGATAATGTTGGAGCTCACAAAGTCAACGATGTAACGGGCCTTGACCTCTTTGAGCGGAACTGCTTCTGCCCATTTGGAGAAGAAATCTGTAGCAGTCAGGATGAACCTACACTGGAGGGCTATTGCCAGCGGATACGGTCCCACTACATCAAGTCCCCATACCGCAAATGGCCAAGAGTACTTGGTGGGGTGGAGGGGTTCTGTCGGCCGATGCAAGAAGTTGGCGTGTACTTGGCACGCGTGGCATCTCTTGGCGTATCCAATACAATCGTGGATCATGGAGGGCCAGAAGTACCCTAACCTCCAGATTTGCTGGGACAGCTTCGGCCCAGCTTGATGGGCGCCACAGGAACCGGCGTGAACCTCTTGCATAACTTGAGGTATCTCTACTCCTTGGATGCAACGGAGGAGGACACCATCGAAATTCCGCTTATAGAGGATCTGCTCAAGACTGGGGCCGCTCTGGAGGGTAAATTGCAGCGCGCGGCGTCGGATTCGCTCGCGTTCGGCCCGGTCGTCCGGGAGCTGACCATTTTGGAGGTACTCGACAAAAGGTGCTCTCCAGTCGGGGGTGGTTTCAACCACTGCGTCTGACGAACCCGGGACTCCCGATATGGAGGGTCCGGCGGTGAGATGACTTACCCGCAGGCTATCACGGTCCTCTTGGGTGACGGGAGCAATGACTCTCCAGTGGGCCATGTGTATGACCAAATAATCTTGCTCGGGTTCTGCGACCGACGCGGCTAAGCCAGCCAGGGCGTCCGCTTGTCCGTTCTGCGATCGTGGAACATGGGTAACCTCTGGACGAGGAGAGAACTGGGCCATTAGGAGGAGGGTATACTCCAGCAACGGTGCAAGCTCTGGCTTCCTGACGACCTAGTCGCCATTAACCTGTTTGATTACCAGCTCGGAATCTCCCTTCACATGTAGATGGGGTACATGGATCTCAAGGGCCAGCTCGAGGCCGGTAATGAGAGCCTGGTACTCTACCTCGTTGTTGGTACAACCTTCTGACAGCAGGAACGAGTACGGCAGGACGGCTTGCACCGGGGTAATGAAAACAATGCCCAGACCCACTCTGTTGAGCTTGGGGTCGTTGAGCCTTCTACGGGTGGGGCTCCGGGAGGCGCCGTCGAAATGCATTTGCCAACATGGGGCAGCATGATCGACTGAGAGGATCGTCTCATCGGGGAAATCCAGGTCCAGGGATTGATCTGTGGAGGTTGGATGGGCAGCTAAAAAGTCTGCCAACGCCTGTCCCTTAACGGCCTTCTGAGGCACAAACCTGATGTCAAACTGCTGGAGAATCACCGCCCATCGTGCTAGTCGGCCAGTCAGCATGGGGCGGTTCAGGATGTACTTCAGCGGATATACCCGAGAGATCAATTGTACCTCGTGGTGTTGTAGGTAGTGCCGCAACTTCTGCACAGCGAAAACGAGCGCAAGGAAGGTCTTTTCGATAGGGGAGTATCTGACCTCCGTATCGAGAAGCATGCGGCTGAGATAGTAGAGACTGTTCTCAGTACCCTCGTTATTCTTCTGGGCGAGCAGCGCACCGAGGGATCTCTCCAGGGCAGTCACATAAAGGACCAGCGGCTTTCCGGAGACGGGTGGCATCAAGACCGGAGGTTGGAGCAGATACTGCTTGATTTCCTCGAATGCGGCCCGACACTCCTCATCCCATTCGTAGGCAGCGTCTTTCTGCATGAGCCGGGAAAAGGGCTTACACTTGCCGGAAAAATTCGCAATAAATCGGCATATATAGGCTAAGTGTCCTTGCAGGCCTCGAAGCTCCCGAATGTTGCTCGGGGGAGGCATTTGGCTGATGGCCTTGATCTTCTCCAGGTTGATCTCGATACCTCGGTATCTGACAACGAAGCCCAGAAACTTCCGAGAGGTTACTCCGAAGGCACACTTCAGCGGGTTCATCTTCAGGTGACGGGAAAGGAGGAAATCAAACACTTTCTCAAGGTCTTTGAGATGGTCCTGGCGTGGGCGTGATTTGACTACAAGGTCATCCACGTAGTATTACACCAATGTCCCGAGGATCGGGTTGAATATGCGATGCATGGCCCTCTGATAAGTGGCACCTGAATTTTTCAAACCGAATGGCATTACCCGGTAGCAAAAGGTACCCTGGGGAGCCCTGAAGGCAGTGAACTCCTCGTCTTTGGGGTCCATCCGGATCTGGTTATACCCGTAATACCCATCCATGAAAGAGAGGGCTTGGAACCCGGCCGTGGCGTCAATCAACAGCTCCGTCACTGGGAGTGGGAAGTCATCTTTTGGGCAGTGGCGATTGAGATCGCCGAAGTAGATGCAGACTCTGATCTGCCCATTCTTCTTCCTGACTGGCACAATGTTGGCGAGCCATTTGGGGTACTGGACCTCTTTGACGAAGTTGGCTTTGACTAGCTTATCAACTTCGGCCTCAACCATAGCTCCATGGGAAGGGTGAATTTTCCTAGGAGGCTGCTTGAACCCACGATGTTTTGCTGGGAGGCCCAGACGGTGGACGGCCACTTGGGGATCCAGCCCTGGCATCTCATCGTAACTCCAGGCAAACACATCGCGGTGCTGTTTGAGGAAGTCTACATACTGCTGCCGCTCCTCGAGGGACATGGCCGCACTGATCAATGTGGGTCTTGGATCTGCCTCGCTGCCAAGGTTCACCTGTACCAGTTCATCGACCGTGGTAGAGACGCCTTCTTCAAAGGCTGGGGGAGCATCCTCCAAGTCTTCCTCCCCAGCCGTGGTGGGACTTCCCGCGGCGGAAGATACTTCTGGGCTCTCAAAACCCGAGGGGCAGCTGGTGCCGTCTTGGGCAGCAGCGGTCATCACATCAGGAGACTCACTTGTCGTTGAGACTATAGCAATGAATGCATTTGATCCGATCCCATCTGGCCTTCGGCCCAAGGGGCCACGCTTGATGATATCAAAGAAGTGGTGACGTGTCGGCCTGATCCGGTTAATTCCAGCCCGGCGGAATAGACACGTATGGCGCACCGCCGTTGTCATGAGCTTGACGTCCCGGTACCGTACAGGGGTAGGAGGTTCTGGGATGACCCGAGCCTGGTTGATGTAGGAGTACGAGGTGATTCTCCGTCGTCGCTTGGTCACGGGAACATGCCTTCCTTGTGTACCCGAAACAACGAAACATTGTCCCATGTCGGGGGTCGTGGCCTCCAACCGGTGGATCGGGAAGATGTAGGCGTCATCCATTCTTGCCCAGGGATCACTTGTGATCGGGGCGGGCTCATCCTCGCTGACCAGGATTTGCTTGTCCTTACTTTTGTAATAACCCGCATCCAGATAGCGGGCCTCACAAGAAGCGAAAGGGGACGCGTCTCCTTGGAGCATGCCTACTCGACCGTTGAGCGAGTACTTAAGGCACTGGTGATACGACGAGGGGACCGCTGCATGCAGATGGAGCCATGGCCTACCCATCAATGCGTTGTAGGCGGTGTCCTGAGAAACAACCATGAACTCGGTGCTGGCAATTAAGCCACCGAACTGGGTCTTCAGGCGGATCATGCCGACCGGGGTTTGCTCTGTCCTATCGTACCCCTGGATCCTGAGGTCAGAGGGAGTCAAATCACCTTCGGACAGACCCAGCTTTCGCAGCGTCCGGGTCAGAATTAGGATGATCCCAGAACCCGTATCAACGAGGCATCGACGGACTTCCACACCGTTGAAGTGGCCAGTGATATACAGTGGGTGAATGTGCCCCTGTATAGGGGGGTCCTCATCTTTGCCGGAGAACGAGATAACCGCCTGGCATTCGGCGTTTTCAATCATCTCGGTATGGAAGGCTTTCGCAGCTGCCACTTCCGTCTCGAACTGGAGGGGGATCCTTAGGGCCTCGGCAAGTGCCTCGCGCATTTCAGATGACAGGAGAAGGGCCTCGAGGATGGAAAGCCTCACCGGGATTCCGGCCAGATGCTTCAGGACATCGAACATTCGTGCCAAACGCGAACCTCTGCTTACAGGAGGTCGTTCGGAATTTGGATGCACAGCGGGTCCGGCTGGCTGAACCGGCGAGTAACTAGTACTGGGCACATCTTGCTGCCTACCAGTAGAAGCCTGAAGAGTAGTCACCGGGCTATGATCGGACAGCGGAGGCTGGCCCGTCGCCGGGCGAGACTGGCTGTGATACGAACGAGGCGGCTCTCCCCGATCCAGCAACACGAACGACGGTGGAGGTAGAGCCGAGGATGTTGGATGGGTCTGCGCGTGTTGAGATCTGCGCTGAGCCTGCTGCCTGGTCTCGGTAGCGTGCAAGGCTTAGTCACAAGTGCCCGCTGACGTACCTCGATGACCGGTGCGATTGCAATTCCGCTGACGTTGACGTCGGCTGGAAACATTGGGGCGGTCTGCCTGGGGTTCCCCCTCGTTGGGGGTCATATAGGGCTTTACCAGCTCCACGGTGTTAACTGAAGCATACCCTTGACTGTCGCTCGAAGAGTCATCCACCGCTGGGCAGATTCTGGGAGGAATGCCCATTTCGGGAGGCATAAAGTCACCAAGAGTGCGGGATGACGACAGCACTGGCGGTGCGCGTTGCTTCTTCTTGCGTCGCCGCTGCTTGCCTTTTTGGGCGGAGGTCGACTGTGAAGACGATGCTGAGGCACCGACTACTTCTTCGGAAGGTTCCGACTGCTTCAGGCGTGCCCGGATGATACCCTAGGCACGAACGACGGTTTTTCGAGCCATCCAGTTGTCGTATTTCTGGGACCCGCGCCTAGGGACCTGCTGCCACTCACCCTCACTGTCACTGCCGATTTCTGATCCCGCAAAGACGCCTGCCACTTGTGCTGGCGCTGGGCCCAACTTGACTATGTTGTTGTTGACCTGGTCCTGAAGCCAGTCTTTAAACACATAGCATCGCTTGAGGGTGTGCCCCAGGATCCGATGATAAGGGCAGTAGTTGTGGTGATCGGTGAGATGCGCCTCTGTCGGCCTTCTGCACTCAGGAAGACGCACGATCCCTTGCTCTAGAGCACTTCGGAAGTAACCAGGGACCTGATTTTCGTTGAACGAATATGTATGGTACTTTCTTTCCGGGTAAGGAGCCCTGGGGGCCTGGTCCTGTCGAGGGACCGAAGGGGCCTGCCGAGGAGGCGGTGCCTGGTTGTCTCGCCTAGGTGGCGGTGGCGCATTGCGCGGGGGAACCTGTCGGTTCTGAGGCGGTCGCTGCTGGGCAGGAGCCTGCGCTTGAGGTGGAGGACCTCTGCGGGGTTGCGGGGGTGGTGCCGCCGGTAGCAATTCCAGCTGCCTCGGGGCTTCTATTTGAGCCACCGCAGCGGGTTCAGCCCTGGCGGCCCTCCTGGCTGGGATCATAGGGGGCAGCAAACGTGCCTGACTAGCCTGTTGCAGGGCCTCCTCAAGGCGCTGGGCCTTATCCGAGAAATCTCTGAACCCTCCAGGGTAGTTCTGGGTAATCAAGAGGGTACCATCTCTATCTTGACGTTCCCCACACACATCGTCAGTAATTTCTCCTAAGTCAGTGGCATATTGAGGGAATACGTAAGTCCTTTCCACCGAGCGATGAAGTCTGCAACCCGTTCATCAGGCCTCTGTTTGCACTTGAAGAGGTCCGCAATGCTGGTCTTTCGCGTGGTGGAGCTGAACTGCTATAAGAACTGCCGGTGAAGATCCTCCCAAACGGTCACTGATCCGATAGGGAGCTGGCTGTACCAGACAAATGCCGGACCTTCCAATGTCTGTAAAAAACATCGGAGCTTAGCGGCTTCTTGCTGAGCCGGGGTCCCCAGCATGGGGCCACACCTGGAAGAGAAATGAGCCAAGTGCTGGGGTGGGTCCCCTATCCAGTTAAACGGCGAGAAGGTGGGGTTCCCAAAACCCGGAGGCGTGGGCATATCATCCACCCACGCGGGATAGGGCTTGCCATCTGGTGGGACCGCCACCTGCCGTGTTTCCAACGCCTCGAGGCGGGCTGTGAGTGCCGCAATAAGGTCCACCGGGTGGGGGTCCCTGTCTTGACGGGGATCCCCTAACCACAAGCGCATTGCCAGGTTCTTCAACACGGTAGACGGCTTCGGCCGCTCGTGCGTCAACTGGCTGGACGACCTGCTGGGCGACTGGGGGAACCCGGGTTGGATTCTTCAGATTGCCCCGTCGCTCAGGGGGGTTTGGAGAGACATATCGCGCCCTCTTGCCATATGTTCCGGCTTCTGCCCTGTCCGCAGCAGTAGCATGATCAGGGTTTCCCAGAGGCATCTCACCGGGGGGAAGTTGTTCCTGCCCCTGCTGCCCCGACCTGGGATTACCATAGTCGGGTCGTCGCTCCGCGGCGCGTTCAGCCAAGAGTTCGTCAACCAGCCTCTTCTGCTCAGCGAGCTGCTGGCGCAACGTGGCCTTCTCAGGATCCTCGTCTGTTTTCTGCACAGAGGCGGACGGGTCAGAGTGCATGATGGTTCCGACGTGCTCTTTACCTTTGCCGGTGTTTCGACTGAGTACCAGCGACTCGGTGGGTACGGGCAGGCCTAGCAGGTTCCTCTGCTGACGGGTGACTCTCCCTGATGGGTCGAGTAGTGGCGGTGCACCCTATGGGGGGAAGTCTCCATCAAGGAGTTCCAGTTCGTCTTCCCTGTCCACAATGTCGGCCATGTGGACCGCGATTCCTCTCGAGGGCATGTCCTCGATGTCGCATAGAGAATCGGGTTGTCGTCGAATAGGATCGAACAGAAGGGCAGCATAGTGTCCCCAGCCACGGACTTTCACATGGGGGGTGGCTTCCCTGACGATCTTGCGGAGTGCCTTGAAACTCTGAACGCATTTTCGTTGGAGGGCACTCTGGTGACCGGGCGACTCAGGGTGCTGGGCCACAAGGAGCGTCGCTGGAAAGGCGGCATTGTTTGCCAATCTCCTCGAAGTGCTCTCGACTCCTGGGGTATACCACCCGTTCACAACAGAGGCGGAAGTGCGTCGCCCACAGGGTTCGACAAAAGCATCCCACTTCTTCAGGGGTAAGAGACTCGGGTACGCGGAAATTCAGCGCCGTCGTGGGCCAGAACTTCTCCGGGAAATAGTCCGCTGCAAGAATACTCCAGAAGCTCTTGGGTTCGTCCTCGGGGTTCGGCCCTACATTACCCCACTCATCAACCGGGGGCGGCTGAGGGACCGATAGCGGTACCAAGGAGGACCTATGGGATAGAAAACTCGGCGGTGGAGAATACGGCGAGCGAGCAGACTGGCCACCGAATTCTGGGCCTTCCTCTGAAGAGTGAGGTGACCTGACCACAATGTCACGATAGGACGGGCTAACAGCCACTGCTTCGGGTACGGGAATCGCCGTTACCGGTGTCCGGTCATGTCGTGGCTCTACCACCGTTGACCCCCAAAACAGCTCCTCGTGATCCTGAGTGGAGGTAGAGGGCGCTTCGGGTGATGATGGGGGTGACTGCGCGGTCAAAACCTACGGAATTCCCAGGATTTCTTCCTCCTGGATGTACCTGCGGAGAGAGACGGGAATCAGGTGGACCTCAAATTCAGGGAGAACGAGGCTGACGCGTCTGGTTCCTGCCCCAGTCCTTGATACGGAGGAGCTGGGAGAAGGTTCCATCGCTGAATCGCATTCCGCTTCCGAATCAGAGAAGCGGGCAGGTTTGATCTCCGCCTGGGCCTTCCCAGGATTCTTCTTGTGGCGGCGACGACCCGCTCTTCTGCCCCTGGGTGGCTCTTCGGGACAGGGTTGACCCCTATCAGGCAGCCTTGGGGCGGCGCTGGCGCCGTGGCGGAGAGGGACCCCACTCGAGACAGCCGGGGTGCGAGGGGCACCAGGGCAAATGTCGAAGGGTACATGGGGAGGTCCTCCATGAACAGTACCCATGCGGGCGGGGCCTCTGTCGATGCGAGTGGAGCGAGGCTGACCTTCACTCCTTGAGTTGTTGGGGCGAGGAGGACCTTCGCCGGTCGCAGAGAGGATGTAGGGAGGGCCCCCACGTTGGAGAAGGACCGGATGGACGGTGCCTTCAGAAGGATGGACCCCATACCCCGTACAGCGGGCGCGGGAAATGTTTTCGCGCTGAGCATCACTGCCACGGGGCAGGTCTTCCTGCAGGATGGGGGCAGCACGAGGCATGCCTCCATGACGAACCTCAGAGCGGGGAAGGCCCACGCTCTGTGGAGTAGTGGTACGGGGAGGACCTCCGTACGGGGTGGCATCACCGCGGGTTAGCTCGCGGCGATCGCTACTTGGGCCTGCAACCCGGAGAGTCAACCCAGCCTGCCTGTGGGGCGGTTGGGGTCTCGACCCTGGTAGGGCGAAGGGGTGCCCCTGCTCAATGTACGCGGGGGCTTCATAATGTATGTCGGCGGTGGCTCGGGCCACTGTAGCTGTCGACGTGGACGCGCCTAGGTGAGCGTCCTCAGCCCGGGCCCGGCGCTGACGTCGGGTCAGGCGGGCCGGTGCAGGTGGTGCAGGGACGTAGTCTGCCTGCTCTTCCTGCGGGGCCGGACGACGTCGCTGACGTGGCCGGACGGGAGCTCTCGCCTGGGGGCCCTGGGTCAGGGACCTGAGCGGACTGAGCCGAACAGCGCCTGCCTCTTCAGCGTAAGGCGATGAGTCGTCAAGGCGTTCCGGAGATAGGCTCCTGAAACGGTTGAATGTCTGGGTGGGGAGCAGGGGATCCCTGCGCGGCCTATTAGGGCGGCGTTGACGGCGGGGCCTGGAGGCCTCCAGGTCCAAGCGGGCCATATCCCTGGTCGGGATGACCCCTTCCTCCTCGTACCTGCGCACGAGGCTGTTGATCACCCTTCGTTGGATGACCTCTGATGGGGAAAGGGGACGTGGACGTCCCGTATTCCGTGATGTGGCCGCCATCGTGGCGGTGGTGGCGCCATGTGGAGTGGTCGTCATGGTGTTGCCCCTGCCCCTGCGCGGGCGAGGAGCGGATGGTGACCGCATCTCTGAAATAGAAACCTGGTTCTTGGCAAGCGAAGGGATCAACTCATCAGTACTGAGAGGAAAAGGATTGACAGCCAGTGCCCCAGCGTTCTTCCATCCTCCACTTCTGTGAGAAGGATCCACGCCAACACGCTGCAGAGCGGAGTGCCCCACGTTCTACTACCCCTACTGCCGGTGAGTTTCACGACAGGCCCGCCATTTGCTTGGCGGGACCAGGCAACGGATATCTGAATCTGGTGACACGTCAATCTACTGGTGTCTCGAACTCTACTAATCTCCATGCTGAGGAGAAGAAATTCACTTCAGGTTCACCATTTTTGTTTCCGACGCTTTCGCCGGGGCGCGCGCGCATCCGTCCGTCAGGGGGGGGGACGCGCGGCTTTGTTGCCCCGCATTCCCACTTTCCAAAGGCGGGCGACATTCGTTCCTTGTTCAGGTACGTCTGCTCCATGATCGAAACGGGATGATGGGATGTTGGTTCTTCCTTCCGTGGATTCCTCCTCAGAACTCATCACCTAGTCCGGGTCTCCCTCATAGATTTAATACGTTGTTTGTGAATCTCATTCCCGGTGCCATATCATCATGGACGCCGGTTAATTAAACTGCTTCTGTCGGGACATTCCAAAGGGTCCAGTCAGGGCAGCAACCTTCGGTCAGGGGAGTTGTCACGTTGAGGCATCAGTAGCGTGTCTGGATGCTGGGGTACCTGGAATGTCTGTCTGTTATCCTTGATCACAAGGCTTCTCGAGGGCGTGGAAGCCCGAGGCATCCCACATCGAGCGCGGGGAATTACATTTCATAGACACGTATATGAGGTTTTCCTCAGCTTCCCGTGTTCAACACAGGGTATGCCGCGAGTTTAACGTCTAGCGGAGACGGATGAGAATGAAATGGGACCATCGCAGGGGGGTGACAGTGAAGTTGGGATTGAGCCTTGAAGAGGCTTCCTACGTATCCCCGTGGCAGGGAATCAAAGTCCGCGTAGTTCGGGATGGTGCCGGTAAACCGTCGTGAAGCTGGACCTTGGTCCGAGGGGAGTTGGGCTTGAACCTCTAGGAGGCTTCCTATGTACCATGCCTTGACATGGATCAAAGTCCTCGTAGTTCAAATGGTTAGGTCGCAATGGCTTACCACTGGACCAGATTGTAGTTTAACGTCATGCTGGACATAGTGAACCCTGACGTGAATAAACGACAGGTGGGTGTGTCGGTGAACCGACGTGAAAGTAGACCTTGGTCCACTATTGGTGGGCTTGAACCTCGTGCAGGCTTCCTACGTACCATGCCTTGACACGGATCAAAGTCCCCGTAGTTTGTTGGGATGGATGGGTCGCAATGGCTTACCACTGGACCAGAGTGCAGTTTAACGTCGTGCTGGACGGGGGTGAAACTCGACGTGAATAAACGACCGAGCAATGTGGATTGAACCTCGTGGTGGCTTCCTATGTACCATGCCTTGACATGGATCAAAGACCTCGTAGTTCAAGTGGTCACAATGGCTTACCGCTGGACTGGAATGGGACCCGTCGTGAAGGAGCGACGAGTGGGCTTGAACCTCGTGGAGGCTTCCTACATACCATGCCTTTACATGGATCAAAGACCTCGTAGTTCAGATGGTCACAACGGCTTACCGCTGGACTGGAATGGGACCCGACGTGAATGAGCAACGGGTGGGATTGAACCTCGTGGAGGCTTCCTACGTACCATGCCTTGACATGGATCAAAGACCTCGTAGTTCAAATGGGTTTCGCCGGTAAACCGACGTGAAAGTAGACCTTGGTCTACTATTGGTGGGCTTGAACCTAGTGGAGGCTTACTACGTACCATGCCTTGACATTGATCAAAGTCCTCGTAGTTCAGGTGGTGTGGGTCGCAATGGCTTACCACTGGACCAGAATTGCAGTTTAACGTCGTGCTGGACGGTGGTGAAACTCGACGTGAATGAACGACCGAGCAATGTGGCTTGAACCTCGTGGAGGCTTCCTACGTACCATGCCTTGACATGGATCAAAGACCTCTTAGTTCAAATGGTGGGTCGCAATGGCTTACCACTGGACCAGAATGGGACCAGACGTGAAAGAGCGACGGGTGGGATTGAACCTCGTGGAGGCTTCCTACGTACCATGCCTTGACATGGATCAAAGACCTCGTAGTTCAGGTGGTGGGTGTCAGGGTCGGTGCTCACTCTAAGCCCACGTGAGTCATGCTCGGTGTGAGAAACAAGAGGTTGCACGGACCTGACGATCACGTCGCGAAGGGTGCGTCCGTGAGAAGCGAAGAGGGGCTTACGCGTTGGGCGGCCCATGGTTTTGGGACTTACTCCAGGATGGAGGCCCATATGGGGGTGCCTCGTTCCCTATCACGTCCTCCACTGACCTTGGTAGTGGGGAAGTACCGAGATGCACAGGTGCAATCATCCGTACCAAAGGTTAGGGGGTTACACTCTGAGGCGACCCTTCCCCTGCGAACATACACCACTCCGACAAGGAGGATCTCATTCCATGTGCGGAAGAGTTCCATTCCCGTGGAGACGAGCGGTGTAAAAAATGTTCGAGTTGGGGGGACCCTTCATGAGGGAGACGAGATTGGATCACAGTTTAACATCATGTGTTGAGGATGTGGTGCTTGGCAGTTTAACGTCCTGCAGCTTGGACGATGTGGGTTCACTCCACACCCCTAGGGCTTACATAACCGGTACCCTCTGGTCCATGGGGAAGGGAAGGTGCCGATAAGTCCATGGTAAAGGGGGGTAGTGGGGCGAACCATCGTGGGGTCCACGTTAGCGTGGCTATGCGAGGAAGCAATAGCCGTTAGCGTGCCTATGCGAAGAAGCATTAGGCGAAGCAACGCTACGGGAGGTGTTGTCCATGGGACTTTGAAATCACATCGTGCAAACCTGGAGGGTTGCACGGAAAGAGAAATCGCTAAGCAGAGGAGTGTGCTTTGCGAAGTGGGGTGCCTTGGCCTTAGCATGGGGAATAGGTGGGGGTGGGAGGTGCTTCGCGAAGTGGAACAGTGTTCACGGAGCACTGCCTCGCGAAGAAGGAATGGTTCGCGAAGCAGGGTCCTGCCAAGCAATGTACTTCGCGAAGTGGAGCGATCCTGCCTTAGCATAGGGATTACTCGTATGGGTTGGGTGTTTCGCGAAGCACAAGTGCTCCGCGGCTGCTCGGGTTCTCTTGGGAATCCCCTTCCTTTGCAAACGCCCTTGAGCTTCGCGAAGGGCATCCCTCTCGGAAGAGGGGCTCAAAACGAAACAAATCAGAGTCGTCTCGCGAAGTAAAAATACCTCGCGGAGCTCATGATTCCCGGGGCAAAGTGTGCTTCGCGATTCGGGAGAGGAGAATCCGAAAGGTCAGATTGTCCGTCCCCGGGACTCGGGGGGAGTCGAGTATTTATAGGGAAGGGGCGACGCAAAGCAAGGCTCGCGCGCCGCCTTTGGGGCTTCGCGGCGGCTCGCGAACGTCAAATGGGTTCGCAAAGGATTACCGCCTCCGGTGCTTCACGGGGGCTCGCGAACGTCAAACCCGTTCGCGGAGGATTACCGCCTCCGGTGCTTCGCGGCGGCTCGCGAACGTCAAACCGGTTCGCGGAGGATTACCACCTCTGGAGCTTCGCGGGGCCGCCAAGGGTGGGACGCTTCACGGCGGGGCTTAGCGGCTGTGCTTCGCGGGGCCGCCAAGGTTGGGACGCTTCGCGGCGGGGCTTCGCGGCTGTGCTTCGCGGGGCCGCCAAGGTTGGGATGCTTCGCGGTGGGGCTTCGCTGCTGTGCTTCGCGGCTGTGCTTCGCGAGGCAGCGCGCCGTCTGTCTTTTTCGTTCCTTCCTTTCGGGCCACATTTTTTGCGCCAATAAATATTCTATAAATAAATTTATGATCCACTCCAAAACAATAACATCCTATATTCAAAATATAAAATAGAGTTTTAAAACATCCAATATTATTTATTAATTATTTTTAAAATTACAATCATAAACCCATATTGAAAAAATATGAATTTATTAATATTAATTTAGTAAATACATTAACAATGATATTTTAGATCTACTTCTCTGTAGGATTAAATAAACCATAATACATATTAGAGGTTATATAAAATTCGTTAAAATATTATCTTAATTCCCTTGGGATGGACTCTTAATCGAGTTAACTCATCCTTGTTTTTCTAGTCATATCTATACATATAAAAGACGTTATATGACTTTGGTTGAGGATAATAATTGGTTGTTAATTGGTTTTTAAACATGATGGGAAATCATATTTTTATAAAAATAATATAATAAAAAATTATTTGAAAAAACAATTGATTTATAAGATATATAAATCATTTGATGTAATAATTAATTTATCCCTAAATAAAATCATCAGTTTCTAAAATAAATAATATATAACATTCAATACATTCATTAAAAAAGAAATATATTTTAAAAAAACCATTAATTATAAAACATATCATCCACTGAAATAAATCATTATTTCAGCTTTGAAAACATAAAAACATTACATTTGAAAATAATATCTTTCTATAGAATTTATAAATTTCTTGGAAAACATTGTTAAATAAAAATGTCAAATAGTATAATTGATGGTCAAAATATCACAATTTGGAAGACCCCCCTTGAAGTCATGAGTTCACACCAAATTCATCATCATTTTAATCAATACCTATGTGATAAATTATAAATATTTTGTTTGAAATGATAAATTTTGTAATTATAAATCCATAAAAAATATCCTTTAGAAACATCACATGTATGTAATTAATTTTTAAAGAGAAAAAAATAAAACAAATTGATATAACAATTCATTCCTTAAAAGGTTTAATTTATAATTTTATAAATATAGGAAATAATTTTATATAAATACTGGAAATAAAAAATAAAAAATTTCTTTTCAAACCAATATTATATATCAATAATATATATATTTCATTGTAATAACAAAACATAAACATAAATTAAATGTATAAATTTTAAATTTGAATCCTTAAATAATAATGTATATACTATATGAAACCATTTATTTAGAAAACCATTAAAACATATTTTCTAAAACAAGCTCTCTATGAGTTTAGAAACAAAATTAAATAAATTTCTAACAAAAATGATTTTTCGAAACCAAAAAAAAGAGAACATAGAAAATAATTTTCACCTAAATTCTTTTGGGAAAATAAATAGATATTTAATGAAATAGTTTATCTTGCCTTGTATTGAATAGGTAAATTGAAAAGGATTTCCCTAAGAGATCACCTTTCCACAATGATCCTTTGACTCCTTTAAATATTTACTATCCTAGACTATATAGAAAAGTGGTAATTAATATCCACCAATGTTGTGGGACTTCATTAATATAGATGATCTAAATAAAAATTACTAAATATTTATATTTAATTTATGAATTGGAATATTATGCATGGATCTTATTTAACCATAATCCAATAGATTTTTTTATCTGTATATCCTCCATCATCAAAACATAAAATATCTCCTTGATTTATATTGTTAATTTATTATTATAGTTATAAAGATAAATGAAAACAATATCTATTGAGTAGTAACTCATATATCAAGAGATTGCAATGATGATCCCCCAGATTACAAGCCGATGATTCCACTATGTATATATATATATATATGGATAATATATATATATATGTGGATAATATATATATGTGTGTGTGTGTGAATCACACTGTTGTAACTAGTGTAAAAAAATAAAGAAGGAAAATAATATGGGGAATTTAAATCATGTTTTAGGTGATATTCCATGATAAATCAACTTCATTGATATGGAATATTCCATTTAATTATCTATTTGTCCTATAATGAACCTCCAAACCCACAACCAAATATAATAAAAAATTGGATTCATCAATTCATAATAATAAAATCTAATCATTAAATTTGATAATTATTGTTATATATATATAACCTATTCATCTAAAAATTTCATTAAACCTGAAATCACCAAATGAAAAAAACTAACAAAGAAACTAACATTATAAAAATGAATGAAAAATCATTAATGAATAAAAGAATGTATACTCTGATTTTGATGTGATGAATGTTATTTATCATTATATTAAGAGGAGAAATGGTGAGACATATATAATTTATTAATAAAGGGGTGTATGCTCAGATATCCTGAAGGATATGTTTTATCCTCACATTTTTGTAGGTCGATTATTACAACCATGTCGGAGAAGGAATAAAATGGTGGAGGAAGATGATCAAATCATGATGGGTCTTGTATATGTTATTAATATAGGTAATAAGATGAATCAAGGTGTTGGGCGAATAATAAAAACGTATTTATGTTGGGTGGTTAGAGAAAGAGGTTGAAGATAGTCTCTCTATTTGATCGAACGACCTACATAGAATGGATTGAACAGATCATATTATAACTGTAGGTTTTTTTCATGGGTATAGTACACCAAATGTTCCTATATCACATTAAATATCTTCTAATTTTATCACTACCTTATAATATCTAATATTCAATAATCCACTCGATGTGGGTGGCCTAGGGTCTGCACCTGAAAAAACACCATACAATCCGGATCATGATTCATGCATCCATGAACATTCCCACCATCCCACTCTATGTCCAATCACATGAGTTATTCTATGGAAAATTTAATTACAGTATTATTTAATAAATAAATTCACTTCCCCCCTTGCACCATGCAAGCTACTCGGGCATGATCTCCCTTGGGGATGTGCTATCTCCAAAATTATGGTATATTAATTAAATTTTATCCATACCCATCCCTTGTAAAATTTAAATAAAAATTCTAGATCATAAAAATTATAATTTATACATAAAACATATTAGGTAATAATGAAAACTAAAATTTGACTTATTATTTTATAATATTTTTATATTGATTCATGTCTTATTTTCTGATCCATATAGATTATAAAAAATTATCTTCTTAACAGTATTCACGACCTATATTCAATAAATACCCGAATTAGGTTCATATTTTCATAATCATATTACATATGTATTGATGTTTTCTCACTCAAAATGATGGTTCTCTTATTTTTGCAACCACACATGCCTACTCCCATCATCACTGGGGGATTCCTACTCATGGGTGATCCTAATAAAGTGTGATATTATTTATTTTATATGATCATTATTTACTATTTTCTTCATATTATGATGATGATTATTTTAAATTTTGTATTCCCTACTCTCTTATTAGTAGAAGACATCCAAAGAGATGTTCTTGTACACATATTTTAAATTATTTTCAATAAAATGTAACACATTTTGTTTTTTGAATCTATCTTATTATTTATAAATATTTATAAGGAATAAATTCATCAAAATTCTAGGATGATACATTTGAGAGCTTTAAAGAATTTCAGCCTCATAATTATTTAATCATACTTATGTAAAACCTATATCTCAAATCCAAAACAACATTTTTAAAGATCATCATCCCTATAGAATGGATATTATTACTTCTACCAACAATTAAGTATATATTTAATAATTTTATTGAAACAACATGTACCATAAAAAAGTCATCAATTTCTCTAATGGCCTAACTCATGAAGAAAATGAGTCCAAGAGTGATAATAATATGAAGGATATTTTTGAAATCATTGATTTTCATATGAAAATGAAACGTGTACAATTTTTATTAGATTGAAGTGATCATTAAAAAATATTTATAAACATGAACATAATATATAATTTTGAATGATATATTAGATATTTACGAAATAATCATATAGAATTGACTTCAAATGATTCAAAATAGTGGTTTACAAACTATCTTGAATATTTCACCAATGAATAAATTTTAAAATTAAATAAAAATAAGATTCTTGAAGGTCTTCCACATTTTTATCTTCATTAATATAATTTTGTTCTTTATAAGTTTATGATAAATTTAATAATCAAAAAATAAATTTGTTGGACTTCAAAGAAATACCACGATGAGAGAGTAGAGAGTGAAATATTTTTCCATATAAAAACCAAAAAACTTGAAAATATTAAATTATTGTATAGGTTTTAGATATTTAATTGAGTTTATATCAAGTAATATAGATGTTTAGAAAAGTACCAACGTCAACTAGGCGTGAATTAATAATAATTGGAATTGGATAATCTAGAACATATATCATTATTGTTTTCGATCATCCACCTTCCATCTTGAAATAATAAATTAATCTGTTATAAATATATAAAATATGTTACAATATACAATTTACCATCCACATTTAATTAATTTAAGATTTTAATATAAACAATATGACTATAATCACTATGTATGGATGTATTTATTCTAATATACACTATACTATCTCTTAACTCTAATTTTGGATAAAATATTTCCCTTATAACAACTATTTAATCTGACACCCTCACTCCTAGATACAGAGTAAAAAATAGACAATATTATTTTTAAAATATTTTAAAACCAATTAAGTAGCCTAATAGTAATAAAATTAATGTTCATTAATAAAATTGTGTTAGTACATTTCCAAGGACCAATTACATTTACGAATTTTTAAGATCATGAAAAACATGATACATATCAGTATTTATGAAAAATTCAATGAACTTTTAAAAATATTCACATGAGACAGACTCTTATGGGAGACCAATCATCATAGTAAATAAAATCATTAAAATACTGATGTAGATCATTATAAATCATTGGGTGAACACAGAAATTCTCGATACGGGGTTTTAAAACATGAAGTGAAATATTTTTAAAAATATAATTTAAAATTAATTTAAAAATAGTACATTTTATATCATATATGAATCAATAGATATAATAAATGATTTTCCAAAATAATTTATCTTTTCAAATTCATAATAGATAAATTTAAATTCTTTCATTTAAAAAGATAATTAGTTTGAAAAAAAATATTTGAAAACATATCATCCTTTGAAATAACTCCATGTTTATAATTTGAAGAAATCAAAACAATACATTTTAAGAAAATATATCTTTTATGGAATTTTGATGGTACTTCAATAACACTAAAAAATCAATGTGGGATTAAGAAATATTGAATTAAAAAATTCCATTTTAGGAAAAAATAACATTGGGGATTTGGTTTCACTTCCCACCCCTCATCATCATAATTAATAACAATGTTTCAAATTTTAAATAATTTTTTATTATTATTCCATTATTATTATAAATAAATTCAAAAAATATACTCTAAAAAATTTCACATATCTGTACTATATTTTCAAGGAGAAATATAATAGGATAACTAATAAACGAAAATATGGTTTCTATAATGTTAAAATCTAAACATTTAATAAAACATGAAATAATTTAAGTATTATTAAAAAACACTTTTATATAATTATCAAAAAATAATATTATCCAAAATATTATCATAATAATAGTCTATATCAATAATGATTATAATACATGGTCATAAAGTGCCAAATATTTAATGTAATCCAATAATTATATATTTGATACATGAAATAATAATTTCATTATAGTGTAAAATCATGTAATGAAATTAGAGAACCAATCAAATAGAATTCATTAAATAAACTCCATAATATTTTAATATTATATAATCATTCAAAATATAATTCTTTCACAAAAAGGGTTTTCCAAAAAAATAAATATGTATTTATAAAAAATTAACAAAACAATGTATAATGAAGAAAATTAATAATATATTTTCCCTTATATTTCATTGAATGTTTAAATTGAAAATATTAAACATAAGAGATCACCTAAATACTAGGATACTCAGAGTCCTAATATTTTTAGTATAAGTCTATAGAGAAAGGTGATAATGAATTCATCTAATGAGGTGGAACATTATTATTATATATTCAATAAGGAAATGTTACCGAAGCCATATCTAGTATTTATGAATTTGAATATTTTACAAGGATCATATCTATCAAATATTTAATTAATTATTTTAATTTTATATCCTCAATATTCATCCCTAGTTTATTCTTCATATACTGTAATTTATTATGATTAATATAATTAGATATTTTAATGTTAACCATTCCTATTGAGTTGCCTCTACTATATCAACAGATATCAAATATGATTCACTCTCATGGTTTTAACCTAAAGGGTTATAATTATATATATATATATGGATATATATATATATATCATATTGCTGTAAACATGAAAATTGAGGGAAAAGATAGTAAATATGTGAAATCTAAAAGGAGTTTTAGATGATACTCATTGATAATTCAATCATATTGAAATGAAATATACTATATTTTAATATATTCTACTAATTATTGACATTAAAACCAACAAATTAAGATAATTAAATGTGGAATTATTATTTTCATTCATAAAATTTCCATGAATTAAAATTATTTTTTGTTTTTATATATTTACCTAATTCATATTAGCATTTTTAGGCATTAAGGAATTTTCTTAATCTATTCATTAAACAAGGAAACACCAGCTAATAATATTAGAATCAAAATTTAATAAATAATGTTAAATGTGGATTTTTCATTGAATCAATCATTGTATTCTAGGTTTTCAATAGTAAGGGTGAACTAGTATTATCGCTACTGATCATGGGAATAATGAATATGGATACATCATTGATTAAAAAGGTGTGTATGCCAAGTGTTCTACTTGGATTGTTTTTATCATAAATATTTTTTTGCTCAATGATTATAGTTATATCACCAAAAGAATATGGTAATGCAGTATGAAAATGGAATCATGATAGTCCACCTATTGTTCAAGACTATAGGGACTAAGATGATACATAATTCAGAAGAAGGTGATGAAAGTGGCATGGTTTATAGGTTACTATGAGAGGATGAATATAATCACTTGGTTTGATTGGATGACCTACATTATTAGAATCAAACTTCTTTAATTATTATTTATTTATATTTAAGTGGGTGAATGGTATCCCATATGCACCTTCCTCATGATTAATATTTTCTAAACTAATACCCCCTTGATAATATTATGTGTTGAGTAACATAATCATTGTGAGTAGCTGAGAATATACTATCCAAACCACACCATACGCACTGGCTCACGGGCTACTCCACCCTACACTTCTGATGGTTCTGAGTGCAGCGAAAGCGTGGTTGGGATGGCACCCAACTTTGATTTTAACCATGATAAATGATTATTCTGGGATCAATTATGAAAATGAATGCCAATCTCTATTTAATATAATCAAATATTTAGATAAATACAGAAGAGTCCCGAAAAATTTAGAGAGGATATTTCACGTCATATTTATAATAAATTTAATTAATTTTATAAACAAAATAATACATGGATCGTCGGTATTTTATTATTTTATGATGTTGATCATCCGGAATAACCCTTCTGGATTTTCTCCTTACACTTTTAAGGATCTATACTAGAATACCTTTTGCAATGGTCTACACGTGCTCCGATGGCCTCTGATCGACACCGCTCGTTTTCCAGGTGCTAGCGCTGCGAAGCGAGTAACTTGTGTTAGTCTTTCTTGATCTCTTGTTCTTCGATCTTGAAGAACGTCTCTCATTATTGAGATGGGATAAAAGAGGTTTCGAGAGAGAAATTGTCTGGCTGAACAATTCCCAATTCACAAGGCAGGTGGTGTGGTGTTTGGCACAATTGGTGTACTTTCTAATTTATATACATGGAATTTTAGTTATAATATTTAATTGACTTTAAATATTTAAATACATTCACAATCTTAGATAAAACCCATGAATTTAATAATAATACCGCATTTATGGTGTGACAACTTGTAGAAAACGAAATTATAAATAAAATTCCACATCATAAAATAATAACAACATAATTTTAATTTATGCCAACTTGTTAAATAATTATTTACTGTCTTGCAAATAATTATTTCACTACTGGACCGACCTTGGTCTACTCGAACTCCATATCCATATATTGAACACTAGAATAAATAAATACATAATTTATTCTCTTAAATAAATATTTTATTTGAAAATTATTAAATAAATATTTATTAAATGTTCAATAATGTAAATTAATATATATTATTTAATTTAAATGATCATTTTAACTTGAATAAATTTATTCCATGACTTCATAATATTATATATTTATTAATAAAATAAAAATAGAATTTAACTTATGCCACAAAAAACACTTAGTGTGTGTACCTCTAGGATTCTTTCTCATTGGAATTTGGCGGGACTGCCTAAAGTCCAAGAGTATTGTCTAGCAATGGGTCAACAAAACCTAGAGAAAGAATGCCAAGTCATTAAAATGGCATCCACATATGAACCCTCACTGCTTAATATAATACATTTTTTTCGATAACTCATCAAGCAGGTTTCATGATTATTTCATAAAATTTTATGCTTGATACATTGTGCTTTGGCTACTAAAAATAAACCCTCTATTAAACCATGGACACGGAATTTCTCACATTTGTTCTATTTCTGTCAAGTGGTCGAGATATAAACATCCATAAATGGATGGGAGAAATACTTTCTTGACATATCCATTAATAACATTCCATTCATGGCACACCCATTATACCCTACTTCACGCCAACTATATGGGTGTTGGTTTTCACCGGAAAATCAATGTTCTGAACTCAGGTCACCTATTAATGATAATCTTAAGGTCTAAGGATCATTACACACACTCACAGATAGAAATATCACATGACACCAAAAAATTCATAATTTCTACTATTGGGTATGTTCTCATAATCTCATATCTTAGAGATTACCATATGTGAACATCATAAGAGTAAGTCTCATATGAATACAAGTACTATCAACCTACGGTCTTCATTATATGTTTTTCATCATTGAATTTCATCCAACCAAAGAACTATATTTAAGAATACATTTATAGAATTTTAAGGTTCTCATCATGGCGGGGAACTGCCATGACCTTACCAAGGAAAAAAAATACTCTAGGACATTATTACATCATAGTCATATAGAAAAATTAAAAATATATAATGATACAATAAATATCCATGTAATCAATGTAAAATCATTTGGTTCTATGACACCTACTCTTACAAACTATCACTTGAACTAGAGCCAACTGCTTATGACTTTAATTCCGGTAGACATATCATGGTGATAATGTTTCTGCTGAATCAAGGATTTAGTCATGGGGTCTACCATGTTTTTTTCTATGGTAATACTGCTCACTATAACTTCACCTCTCTAAGAAAAATCCCACCAGAGATGATAATTTGATAGTATATTCATTATTTGTTGATGTGTCCTTGTATCATTTGCGAGATCCACAGCTACAGTATTATCACAATACAATGTGATGGGATCTTTACTACTAGGTATCACATCTATCTCATGGATTATGATTCGCATTCACACTATTTAATTAGCTACCTAATAAGCTGTGATATACTAGGAATCTTCTGTATAATCTGAGACCACACGCTACTTTGAGTTCATCCAGCTCACTGTACCTCCATTAAAAGTGAATATGTATCCCGTTTGCGACGTCATGTTATCTTGATTAGTCTGGAAAGTTGCGTCTACATATCTTTTGATTACTAGATCCTCATATCCTCTATAAACTAGAAACATATCTTTAGTATGCCTTAGGTACTTTAGGATAGACTTGACTTCCATCCAATGGAAGTCACATGGGTCAGCTTTATATCTGCCTACTGCACTTAATGCGTTAGCGACATCAATCCTAGTAGATAGCATGTCATACATCACTATCCCAATCACTAATGCGTATGGAGTCCTTTCCATTTTCGTTCATTCCTTATATGTCTGAAGACACATTTTTTTGGAAAGATAATTTCCATTTGATGATAGGAACAATCCCCTCTTGGATTTTTCCATAAAAAAATTCTATAGTATTGTATCAATGTATATACTTTGACATAGGCCCAGAAATCTCTTGGATTTATCATGATGTATCGTGATCCGAAAAATATATGCTGGATTGCACAAGTATTTCATGGAGAAGCATTGATTCAACCATGTATTAACATACTATTAGATTGGTATCTCGTTTCTAATAAGTTATATGTAATCAATATATACAATTAAGAAAACAACTTCACTCCCACTAAACTGTTTGTAGACATAATGGTCAAATTCATTCTTGATAATAATGAATTATTTTATGGATTCATAAAAATGAATGTTCCATGACTTGGATACATTCAGTAATCCGTAAATGTATTTCTGTAACTTGCATACCTTATTGGAATCCTTTGGAGTAACAAACCCTTTAGGTTGTTTCATGTAGTCAACTTCCTAAATGATCCCATTATAAAATGATGTTTTTACATCCATTTTCTAAATCTCATAGTTATGGTATGACTCAATGGAAAGTATAATTATTATGTATTTCAGCATTGCAACTGATGGAAAAGTTTCATCGTAGTCAATTCCATCACGCTGTTTAAATCCTTTGCAACCAGTCGTTACTTATAGGTACTGACTTATCCTTCCATGTACAGTTTCTTCTTGATTACCCAATTGTAACCAACATGCTTTACATTTACTAGAGGATCTACCAAAATACCGATTTGGTTTTGGTACATGGAATCGATTTGAGAATTCATGGATTCATTCAACCTGGCAACATTTATGCCACTTACTACTTCCTTGTATGTTAGAGAATCAATATTATCAACTAATAAAGAGTCACCATCCTCAGTAACTAGGAAATTGTACCCTTATGATTCTCTAACCTCTCATGTACTACTATGCAATACATGTCTCTCTGGAATATATTCTTCTTCCATGGGGCTTTGTGGAATCTATTCCTATTCCAACTCTTGTGTACCATTAAAGGAGACTTCATCGAAGTCCATCTCAATCCCACTATCTCTTTTGGAGATGTGATCCCTATCAAAGAATATGGAATGTCTTTCCACTATAACCGTTTTGTCGAATGGGTTTTATAGGTAATATCCCCTTGTTTCCTTGAGGTATCTTATAATGGTACACTTTTTGCCTCAGGGTTCTAGTTTTTAACCTAAAGAGGCCTTAACAAATGCTTCGCTACCCCACACAGGTAAATTTGAAAATATGTGTTTACTTCCATTCTAGAACTCAATTTGAATTCCATTTATCAATTTAGTATGTACTTGGTTTAGTATGTGTGCTTCTATTTGTAATGCATATCCCGAAAAAGGATAATGGAAGACTTCCATGACTCATCATTGATCTCACCATGTTCAATAGGGTGTGGTTTCTATTTTCTCTCACACCATTCCACTACGGAGTGATTGGATGAGTGAGTTGGTATGGGATCCAAAACTACCATAACTAATCAATGAAATCGGGATTAATATATTCTCCACCTCAGTCTGAGTGGAGTTTCAAATAAAATTTACCAAGCTTTTTCTCAACTTCATTATTCTTTTCATTGAACTCGTCAAAAGAATCTGAATTATACCTCATTAAGCAGATATATCCATATCTACTAAAATATTTTGAAATAGTTATGAAGTTTGAGTACACTCCCCTTTCTTAAACTAGAACTGGTCCACACAAAACGGTACGAACCAATTCAAGAAGTTCTTTAGCTCTTTCACATTTCCCACTAAATGGGGATTTGGTAATTTTTTTATTAACGTGAATGACATAAGACAAGTAGTTTTAGTTTGAAAGAATATATATATCCATCTTGATGTAACTTTGTCATGTGTTTCTTGTTTACATGACCTAGCTGGTGATGCCAAAGATGGGTTTCGTATGAGTCATGTGAATTATCTTTTTTTATCAATTATCATTACTTGGTTTGTATAATCCAACACGTAGTGTCCAATGTATAAATGTGCCATATGTTAATAAATGGTATATTTTTAAAAGAAGCAACATTCATTTCCAAACATGAAAAAAAATCCATCTTTAACTAATCTCGATACAGAAATAATGTTTTTAGTAATAGAAGTCACATAATAACAACCCTTTAACACCGAGATCATCCTTGTTGGAAACATGAGGTTGTAGTTCTAGATAGCTACATAATCATGTCTTGATCCCTTGGATGATCATAGATCTACCTCCCCTTGATCAAACTTCCTTAATCTACTTGGTTCTTGTATTTGGATACATATTTGAGCACCACAAGATATATTTGATACCAAATTTGTAGAAGAAATTAGACTACATTCGAAAATAAACACATTTAATGCTTCCCCTAGCTTCATAGGCTGGGTGTAGTTATTCTTCCAGTGGACCTTTTTTCCACATGCAAAACAAACAGCCTCTTGTTCCCTTGCCTCCCCTTTGATATTTCTTTTCTTGGATGGTCATGAAGGAGTTTTCAGTTTAAAGTTCGTCTCCTTCCCTGTCTTCTTATTCACCACAATGACAGAAGGTTTTTCATGGTTCATATCTTTGATCCCACGGTGAATGAGGATAATAATATTAGATAGAGACTTCTTAATTACGTACATATTTAAATTGAAAAAGATGTTAGTGAATCTCTAAGCAAGTTATGTAAGATTAAGATTGGTTCCCAGTTCATTAGGGAGTTTAAAACCTAGAACCTCTAGACAATCAATGTAGCCAATGAGGCTGACTACCTGAGGCCCTACTGGGGAACCTTCTCCAATCATACTCTAAATGAGTGCCTTAGATATCTCAAACCTTTCCTATCTTTCTCTCTCCTAGTAAAGGAAACCGAGGTTCTAGATATTTCTATAATCATTGATGTTTTCATGATACTCCATGAGCTCACTAAACATTGATGATAGCATCAAAAATTGAATTTCAACCGTGTCATTCTTATTTTTATCATAGACCAGAAATTCCTCATCACTCTTCTCTTTGGCAGGTGGATCAGGTAATGCTAACCCTAGCACGAAAGACATTCGTTCATGGTGTAGGATAACCCTAAGTCATCTAAAACATTCATGGAAGTTAATACGGGTGAGGATGTTTTCTTTATCCAGAATTGATCATAGGGATAGTGTGGTTGAGAAGTTTGTCATTTTTATTCTATAATTATATGATCATATCCTTAGTACTTTTTTATTACATTGTATAAAAAATAAAAAATTTTATTAGGTCTCAAACTATTTTATCTAGTCCCCATATCCCTCACCATTGAACTCAGAATGCCCAGTTTCTATGAAATTCTAGTGGCAAGGATCCATATTCCCCTATGCATAACCCCAATGAGGGTTGGTCAAGCTATTATAAGGTATTTAGGTATGTAGGTCTTTTCCAACAGAAGGATATCAACTCCTTGATATGTTTAGTGGACTCCCGAATACTAAAATCACGACTTTGGATTTCCTCAACTGTTGCCTCAAATATTACAACATGTCTAGAAAGGGATATATCCCTTGATGTAATATGGTTAAGTCAATCTGAAACATTACATAAGTTATTCCTCAATAAAAGTGTGGTCCCAAAAAGGGTTGTTCAAACACATTTCTTTATTGTGTTTTTCCCTTAATCATGTAATGGAAGGCTTGTTATAACTTAATATTTTATGTAAGGGACTTTTATCTCTTATGTTTGAATTGATTATTATCATTATCATACGATTTTTAACATTAAGTGGAACTTACGTAAGTGATTAAACATGTCTTGATAATATGTACACATATGTCTGGTTTATTTTATTTACATATTGTGTGCTTTTTTAACTCATTAATTATGCCATCGCAACAACAAATCCATAATGATAAACACTACAAATGACAGAAATAAAATAATGTAAATGGCATGATCATGAGATTCTCTAATGGTTACCTTATCAAGTAGTTAATAACCCTATCCTAGGGGAGAACCACCTTGAACTTTTTGGGTTCGTGTTTACAGCTTCCACATGTAGACCTCTATATCTCATGTGATTAGTTTAGTCTCGACTCTAGCTTGAAACATCTCAACTAGCTTGAGATTTCCATTTATTACATATGACTTTTTATCTCACATGTAGATGATGGGTAAAACGTGGTTTTACTTATATAAATACTTGGGCACACATTGCCTACATATTAATGTGGAGAAGGCTCACCGACCAACAAATTTAATTCAAATAAATAAATCAAAAGAAACCCTCCATATAAAAAGGTTTTGGAAAAGATAATGATAATCCATACATGAAAGAATATTTACACATAAATAAAACAAGAAATCAAATATGTAATCATTATTTTTAAGAAAAATCATGATCTAATCAATTTATTTATAATCATTAATTTATCAATATTTTTATCTCAAACTCTTTTCTAAATTTACTTCAGATTCTCAGCCATTATAATTTTAAACAAATAAATTCATTTAAAATTATCTTTGTACGTAACTTGTAATTTTGAGGAAACCAGATGAATTCATATTCATAACTTCCCAATGAGTATAAATGAACATTAAAAATATGTTAAATTAAACATGGTTTATAAAAAACATATCACGTGTTGTGCCTCAGCTATAGTCATGCACGATGGTACACGTCTCTAGGTTTGGTATAATATAATAATAAATTTTAATAAATCTGTGTAATTTGGATGAGTAAACGATGTATAGATCCAACTACACAACATGAAATATTATCCACCATCTACTTGAAGTACACCCCTAGGGAAAAAACGTGTGAATATAATTTAAAAATCTTCAAATTACATGGCATGTCCAATAGGACACATGCCATGTAGTTCTTCATTACATGGTCTCCTGCTGGGCAAGCCATGTATGAGGTACACAGTCAAACCCAAACCTGAAGGGACTACACACCGTATCCATTGGGCCACCTAGCATGTAATCCGGAAACCAAATGACACATATTTTGGGTCAGCACACGGAGTCATTTAAGACTTAAATAGACTCCAACCCAAGGTTTGGTTTGGCAGACTTGTCCGATGCATTGAATCTCGACTACACAGTGTGTACTAAAAAATACACGTTGTGTTTTTTAGTGTTGTATGGAGAGGAATATTTTGCACCTCCATATTAGATCCTAAATTTTATTTTAATCAATATTAAAAGGAAAAGATCGTTTCTGTAAGGTGAACGTGAAAAGAAAGTGGTGGAATAGATCTCGACATTCAGATTTGCATAACAATAAACATGAATTGAAACAACTAAATTATTAAATGTGTAATTCTTCAATGAAATATTTAAATAATTATAATTCATGATGTAACTATTCTGATACAACTTGAAGGTTCTTGGTTCAATAGAAGCGTGGTTGGGAAAACACCCAACATTGATTTTTACTATGATCAATGATTATTTGAGGATCAATTCGACGATGAACTCCAGTATTTACAGAATATATTTTATGATTTAGATAAATAAAGTAGAGGCCCAAATCCATTAGAACGTATCTTGCACATCATGTTTATAATTAATTTAATTAATTTCATAAAAAAAATACCTGGATCATCGATATTTTATTAATTGATGATTTTGTTCATTCAAAATTACCATTCAAAATATTCTCATTGCGCTTATAAGGATCCAAACTAGAATCCCTCTATCAGTGATCAACATGTGCTCCAATGGCCTATGATCGACATTTCTCATTCTACGGGTGCTAGCATGGTGAAGCAAGTGCCTTCTGTCGATCATTCTTGATTGCGTGTTTTTCGATCTTGAATAATGTATCTTGTTCATGATAGGAGAGAGAAGAGGTTTCGAGAGAGAAATTGCCTCGCTAATCTATTCACAATTCACCAGGTGTGTGCTGTGTTGTTTTGCACAATAGCTCTAATTTCCAATTTATATACATGGAATTTCAGTTAAAATATATAATTTCTTAGCCACATTTATGAAGTTTCACGAACTTAGAGGAAACCAATGCAATTAATAATAATACCGCATCATTATTTATGGTGCACCATATTGCGCAAAATGGAATTTTAAATAAAATTCTGCATCATAATATAATTGCAGCGTTATTTTAATTTTTCATTGTAGTTAAATAATTATTTACCATTTTGAAAATTATTATTTTACTACAGGACCAACCTTTGTCTGCTCGGACTCCAAATCCATATATTGAACCCTCGAAAAAATAACTAAATAATTTATTCTCTTGAATAAATAGTTTATTTACAAACTAGTAAATAAAAATTTATTAAATGTTCAATGAAATAAATAAATATCATTTTTTTCATTGATATGATCATTTTCACTTGAAAAAAAATTATTCCATGGTCTTGTGAATAATATTTATTTCATTAATTAAATTCAAATAGAATTAAACCGAGACCACCAAAAACACTAAGTCTGTGAACCTCTAGGATTCTTTCTCATTAGCATTAGGAAGGATTTCCTAAAGTCCAATAGTACTACCTAGATATGGGTTTAATAACCCAAGAGAATGAATGCAATGTTGCAACAATGATATCCACATACGAACACTCACTATGTAATATAATCCATTTGTCGCAATATCTCATCAAGCGGGTTTCATAATTGTTTTATCAACTTTTATGCTTGATACGTCGTTCTTTAACTACATGATATAAACTCGTCGTTACAACATGGACATGGAATTTCACACAACGGTTATATTTCAATCAAAGGGGTGAGATATCGACTTCCATTAATGGAAGGGAAAAATCCTTCATCGACTTATCCATTAATAACATGCAACTCATGACGCACCCAACATACCCTACTTCCCGCCAAATGTTTTCATGGCGGTTTTTGTTAGAAAATCGAAGTCTGTAAGTCGTGACATGTATTAATGACATTCTTAATGTTTAAGGATCATTACACATGCTCAAATATAGAAATTTATGATGACACCAAAACATGTGTAATTCCTACTAACGAGTGTCTTATCATAATCTCTTATCTAGGAGATTACCAAGTGCAATCATCATGAGTTGAAGTATCATCTGATTACAAGTACTTGAACCTGATGGTATGCATGCTATGTGTCCCATCATAGCATTTCATCCAACTGAAAAACTATATTTAATAATATTGTTATATCATTTCAAGTTTCTCATCATGGCAGGGAACATCTATGACCTTATCAATGAAACAAATACTCTAGGACATTAATACATCATAGTCATGCAGAACAATGAACAATATGTATTAATACATTTTATATCCATGTAATCAAAGTAAAACTAGTTGGTTGTAGGAAACTATATGACCCTTCCCTACATTAAATATTTTCTTAACTCATACCTCCCTGATAATGTTTTTTGTTCAGTAAGAAACTCAATTTGAGTATCAGGGAGTATACTCTCAAAACCACACCATACGCACTAGATCATGGGCTACTTCACCCTACACATGACCATGTTCTCAGTCCATGATCACTCTCCCGAGATATATAACCTGCACTAACCAACCATTATTCATTCCCTCTAACGAGATATTCATCCTGATTATCATGTATGCTACTTGGACTAGATCCCCCTTATGGTATTGTTTTCTCCTAGATTGTGGTAGACTAAGGAGTCCATTATGGATTATATGGGTTTCTATATTCATTTACAAAATTTTATAAAATGTTATAATAAATTCATCAATAATTAGTTTTATGTTATTACCTTAGATATTATCTTACCTATCCATTGGAAACTAATAAATTCATATTCTAAAATAAATAATATTTTACATTTTACCTAAGAATTCTTTTGTGGATAAATAAAACATCAATTTAACTAAAATATTTATAATGGTTTTAAATATATTTATATGTTATTTAATACTCCAAAAATAATCCAATGTTCATATATTTTTCATTGATCATATATTATATTCATTTAATACCCCATTTATATATACAATTATATATATTAATAATCTATATAGTAATATTTTATCACTCTCATGGATCATTTCCATATTTCCTCAACTCATCATGCTTACTAACATTATCTTTGGTATATTATTAGTCACAAAATATCCTAAAAAGGTGTTCTATCATTATGGTGTTATCATGTTTTTTTATGTCCCTCTTATGTTAATATTTATTATTGTATTTTCCTTATTTTTGTTTTCTTAGTTTGTATAAAATATCAAGTGAAGTGTTTTTGTATACAACTTATAATTATTTTAATAAAATATACTTCATAATTTTTTGTTTATATGAATTTTTAAATTATAAAAATTATTTACTGGATGTAATCATTTTAAAACTAAGTAACATTAAAATTACAATATTAGTTCATCATCTTTGTAAAATTTGATACATGATTTTTTTATTCATAGGAGTTGTAAATAATCTCCCACTTAATCTAGAAAAATATAACCATTCATATACTATTCATACATAAAATTTGTATTCATATATTTTGGAAAAGAAAACATAACAATGTGTGATAAAAAATACACAAAAGTGTAATAATAAAAATTAGGCTTTGGCCCCAACCATTAATAATAAAGGTATTAATGAACAAATGATAATTATATCATCACAATGTGTTATGATCATGTTATAAAATGGTGGAACAATGTATGTAATAATATTAATGGAAGATAAATTATATTAAGGATTCCAAAAAAGATATTAATAACATGTAATGATTATTATAACATCATGTATACTTACATTGGACTGGGAAAACATCAGTTGTACCCTATTTCATGCTTCTAATAACCTCCCATGTACCCTATTTCAGTCATTATATAACCTACCAGGAATCCTTTTAGAATATAAAACAATAATTTTTACCCAATTCATTTGAGAGATATATAATTTCTGGACCAAACAACAAATAATTATAAATCTATTCTTACATATGCCATAAGTTGAATAAAATATTCATCATAACATAATTAATTGATAACCAAATGGGATTCATCGATATTTCATCATCATAACCATAACTCGTCATGATAAAAATAATGTAGTATCATTTGACCATATCCTAAGATAGTCATAAGTGAAATCAAATAAAATAATCATAGATTAAAAAATTATTTAGATGATCACTTCAAATTTTTATGGGGAAAATATCCATTAATTTTTTAATTCAAATAATAAATTACAAATACTTCCAAAATATTAAGGACAAAATTTTATTTAAAATGTACGAAGGAAAACATTGAAGTCAGATTAAAATATTTTTTTGATGATGATGGTGTAAAATTCCATTCATGTCATGTACATTAAAATAATGATTAATTTCACTTGTTAAGAAAAAATTAAAAAGTACCTTGTTGGAAAAATGTTAAGAAGATTATTATTACTCCATTTATTAAAAAAATGAAAAATTGAAGCCCAATTTAAAAAATCATAGGATAATATAAGAAACATTGTTGAAAACATTTTTGGAAAATAGAGACATTCTATAAAGAGGATTTTTGAATGAGTTGAGAAATATAGTCTGTTTTCTGAGAAAAAAATTACATTTGTCCCATTAGTTCTAAAGGAGAGTAAAATAAATATAAAAAATTTAATCTCTAAAACTAGAAAGATGATATGGAATATATTTAATTTTTGAGAGATATATCATAATGTTTTAATATAATGAAACATTATTTTATACAATCTTAATAAGTAACCGTATTGTAAAATAAATCCCTTACCTGAATTTTTAATATGATTATAAGAACAATAAACTATACTGTAATACATATAAATTTAGTATTATATGATAATTTAGTCATATAAATATATATAATATCATACATAATCTATATAGAACATGTTATCACCCATTTCTTAATAACTACATACTCATATCATCATTTTCATGTGTTAATTGGTTCAATGTTTCTAATAATTTTGGTTCAGCAGTTCAGATCCTTATAATTTGATCAAGGTTCAATTATACACAAAATGATAAAAATGATAAAATTACAATATATATTCATTATATTTCATCATTTATAGTAATATATAATGAATTATTGTAGAAATATTTATTACAACATTTATGGACATGGTAGGTCTTACTTACGCAAGACGGTTGGACTCTCTGTATGGAAGATAGGATATAAGAAAGGTAAATAATAATTAAACTATATATATAAATTGGTATATTAGAGATATAATATATTTTCACTAAATATATTATTTTTACCATCAATTTCAAGATGAAATAAAAAATGGATAACGCCACTTCATGGAAGTGTTCGTCCAGATATACACAATAGAACTGTTAATGTTTCACAACATGTTAGAAGGAAATAAGGTGGATATTAAATTATAATAATAGATTCATAATAATTTCCTAAATATAATTTTTAAAAACTAAAAAAACAATAATTATATCGATCCATGAATTTTTGTGAGGAGTAATGAATTGTATCGCTACAAGATGGTGGTAGTCCACATACATGCCTGAGTGATAATTTGATATCCAATATTAGGGAAATGATTGCTGATAAAGGTCGATTCAAAATACCAATAACATTTAACTATATTTATGATTTTAAATTTATTATTTAGATATTAAATATATAAATTTAGTGGAAGTATAGTAGGACATAAATGGAAAGAGGTCATGTAAGAAAATGTCACTTATTCAAGTGACCACCTTTAGACAATTTATTAGGGGCTCATGGTATGCTATTATAAGAATAAACACCCCTCTAAATTTTCTATAGGAAATATTTTAAGGTAATTTTATAATGTTTTTTGAGTTTTATTTATTAATGTTCTACAAATAAAATAGATATGGGATATCCCTTTATAAGGGAGGGAAAGTAAACACTTCAAATTTAAAAAAATACAAGTAAACCATTATTTAATACAAATGAATCTAAATAGTTATATATTTGTTTAAAAAGATTTTAAGGTCTAAATATAAATTTATAATGAATTATATATACTTTTTATATCATTTTAAACTATAAAAGTTTTTTAATCCCATGGTTTTCTATTTTAAATCAAAACAACGGTAATGAATTTTTTAATATTAAAGGGTTAAAATTTTACCTATTATGATAAAATTTAATTATATAGTTACATGTTTTTATATATTAGATAATTTCAAATAAAAATTTCCCTATTAAAATATTTTAATGAATTTTAATAATTTATCAAATTATTATATAACATCAAATATCATTTATGTCATTTTTAACACATTTCTTCTAATTTGATTTTATAGAAAGCTTTATGAAAAATAAGTATTATATAAACCCTTAACATATTAATAAATTTTTTTATTTTTCTAAAAACAATTGGAACACAATATGTCATCAAAATTAGATTATATTCAATATTTTTAAAATTATTTATTATTTTTTCATTTCATTGAATACATATTAAGTTGGTGATGCCAAAGAATTTATGGTAATAATTTAATCAACCAAAATTTAAAATAAATTACAATGAAAAAATAATTAATTAATATATAAAATAAATATTCATTTTGAAATTATCATATTTTTATATTCATAATTCAAATTAATTGTTATTAATGTGATATGAGAGAAATTTTGTTTTTATCTTTTTCTTTAAAATAATATTATGGTAAAGATTAATTAAAAATTTCATAAGGTTGAAATACTCTCTATAATTAGATGATAATGATTTAAATCAACTCATAGAGTTTATTTAAGTAAATTTTCAGAGAAATTTGAAATCTATAAATAGATGTTTTAACCCAATTCTACCCATTTGAAGGATTAAAATGTTTTCCATAATTACTATTCATAATCTCCAAAAAATAAAAAAGGAATATTTACAAACAATGATCCACATGATTCTAAATATTTAATACATTTTTAAATATTAATCATATATATGTGGAAGTAAAACATTCCAAAATAAGATCTCAAAACATGATGAAAATTGTTTTTAATAAATTGTTATACATAAAATTAAATTTATTCTTATTTAATGCCTAGAAAAAAATGAAAGTGAAAATAAATAATTCTAATACATAATATATAAAATTCACAAAAATATTTCATAAATATTTAACACATTTATATATTAATAAAATAACATATTTCAAAAACTTAACGATAACTATCACATCAACTAACAATCATTCAATTGTATTTTGTATTTGTTTGAAACTCGGTGTTTTGTGTATAGAAATTCAACAAGAAAATAAAAAATATTTATATGGAAAAATATCATAATGTAATATGGTGTTGAAAAAAATTAGATCATTTTGGTCTGAGGATTAGACATTGATATAGTTAACCCATGTGGATATGGTGATCAATAATGTTTTCATAGTGATCAAATTACTATTTTTCTCATTCCTTTATATTCTGATATATGGATACATTCTCATCCCTATAATTGTTTTTTTTATTTCTATCTTCTATGTCTTTTATGGATGGAATTATACCTTTTTATATCATGAATCCCTAGTTAGGATTTCCCCACATTTATTAATAATCTGTTTGGTTGTATTCCACCCAATAAATCATCTAAAATCCCATTAATCCCCAATATATCTTGGGATATTAATAACCCACAACTCATTGATGTAATGTCACCTTTTTTCCTTGATAATTATATGGTTTTCATCAATTTTGTATTACCACTATTGGTATCTACTGGAAAGGTAATGGAGGGATAGTTAATATATAATATTACTTCAATTAACAATAATAATAGGGACATTTTTTTAGAGACCACATATGTGATTTAATGGTCTTTATCATATGTACATTAATTATGAAGAGAGGATTTTGTGGCAACATGGTCACATGAGAGTCAAGTTAATGTGCAATGGTGGTTTAATTTGTTTTTTTGGTTATGGCACTCTAAGAGGGGAGTAATCCCTCATTTGTGTATATTTGGATTCATATTCCATATGTTACACTTCTCATCCAATCATATTTTTTTTAAAGGAAATTGAGGATTCCTTGGGCTATCTAATATGCATGGATTCTCATATATTATAAAGGAAACATTCATTATAATAGGGAATCTATTAGTAGATGGATATTTCCATATCCATTACCCCATTGTATTCATATATGTGGGGTTCGTTATTTATTTCATAAAATGATGATTTACTTATTCATTGTATATATTTTGCACAGATTTTCACCACCATGGTTATTTGATTCATGTTTTTGGGAGAAAGAAATAATGGATAGTAGGTTCTATATAATATAAGGACGTGAAATAGGGAAAGTATTAGGGTAATCAAAAAATTATGTAATTTTATAACAAATAGTTCTACAAGAATATTCATTTAATCTCACAGATAAACACAACATGGAAACCAGTGGTTTGTGTCTTCGAAAATTAGTTCTAGTATCATCATATTCTAAATCTATTTGAATAAATCCCATTATGAATATAATTATTATTATCATGTAGGCATGTCATACATAACAATATTATTTATAAACTAGAGAAATGGAACATATGAGAGGGTGATCTTGGATACTCAATAATAGTAAACATATGATATAAGAATTAATAATCATAAGTGATCATAAGAAAGGTAAGTCGATATGAGAACCATTCGAATTTCAACGAACTAGAAACAATGATATAATACAAAAACAATGAATTATTTCAAGAAATAAGTCATGGATATATGTATATCCTAAGACATAACTCATCATATACGGTGAAAAAAGAATGGATTTGACATAATCATATCCTTTAAAAACCAATCATAGTGCAGTAGGAAACATTATCGTGAATGCCATACCATAGTTTACTAGAACTCACAATCAAAATTTACATATATTTTTAACAAGTAATCGTATTTATAAATGCATTAAATAGTGAATGAAGAATAATTTTATCACATACTATAATTATCTCACAATATATCATAATTCATCTAATGTCATAGAGGGTTTCATATTTCAAAGAACACCATTGACATTGCGGGAACCGTACACATTTCTTCCACAACTATATCTCAAATCATTCAGAATTTATTCATTATGTATTTAACCAATGGAAGATGGATATGTTTCATGAAAAATATATAATATTTGGAAATCCATTAAAAGAATGATGATGGATGGTTCCCTTTGATAATACTCTAACTGAGGAATGAAAATCATTAAAGGATGTTCATGTGAACAAAAAAATAATAATATTAATATAATCCACATGGATAAAAAATAATAAATATTCACTGTGTTTTTATCCCTTTTGGAGAAAAATTATTAAAAAAAAAATTAATTTTTTATATAATTAAGACACATAGATGAGGTTTTTATTTATATCTAGGTAAGGTTAGTGATAAAATACATTAGTATAGAAAATGTTTAAAAATAATAATCCATTCACATTTTCCAAAATTCAATGTTAGTTGAAAATAAAGACACCAAAAAAAATAATAGAGAATTAATTTAACAAATATTTTCAATTTCATTAATGGACACTTTAAGAAATAACCAAAGTATATATAATAATATCTATAAAAATATATTAAATATGGACATGGTGGAAAACTGTTTTTCTTTCAAAAAAAATATAAGGATAGTTTTTCTAAAAAATGTAAATTACAGTGAAATATTTGCAAATAGAGAAACTGTAAAATTTAGAGAACATGTAATAACTATTAAAAATTATAGGATTCTAAAATAAATATTTATTTCGTGTTTATGATTCAAATAACTTAAAATATAGTAACTATTCTTCATCAATCATGAATCCAAAAATTGATTGTAATTAAAAAAATTACCATTGAGTTCCTTGAAGGTTTTTAAATAACATATACTATGAACATTCATAACATAATAATATACATTAACATTATTTATATATATTAAAACTTATATTCATTAATCAAAATTACTTATTTTATTTTTATTAGGTAATTAATGATTATTTTAATCATCAAATGTTTGTAATTTTGATTATTCCATAATGGTATTAAAATATCAACACCGATTGTTTATATTTTATATATAGATCATTAATACTATATTATCCAATGTAATTTCATAGATTATTTATAATTATTTATAAATCTATAATTACATTCCAATAAAATTTTACTCTCAATCTGTTAAGGTGGATTCAGGGATGATTATGTTTTGGTAGTTATTTACAAAGAACAATTTTTATTTTTAAAAAATAATAAATATTAATATAACTATTATTTAATAATAATAATGTAATAATTTAATTTTATTCATTATAAACATTTACATTCATTCAAGTTTGGTGGCGAATAAAATGGAATTACATCATTTCTTGGAGGCTTTTGTCTGTACATACACATGGATGATGCTTTAATTTCCCATACTACTGAAGAAAATTTTGGGGTGATTTATCATTTTATAATAATAAAAATTCTATAAATATTATATTTATTCATTTAGAAACCATCAATAAAAATAAATTTATGAGGGTTATGAAAGATATATTTTCTCTCTTCATGTGGGTAGTACTCCGCATATATGGACAACTGACATTCCAAATTTTATAAGGGGAAACGGTAGAAATGGGGTATACCAATAACATAATAAAAATTATCTGCAAAACAAATATTTATTTCAATATATTTTATTTAAAATAAATAGGATAATGATATGTATTAAAAAATAATAATGAGTAATTAGTACTCATACTAAGTCTATGATCCTCCAATTATAGTACATATTGGAATTAGAGGATTCATATATTTCTTATAAAAGGGACTAATAATTTTTTATAGGAAACCATGGAAAAAATGAGTGAAATTTTTCAGGAGGATATTAAATTTTATTTTTTCATTGAATGAGATATGTAAGGAAACTTTTATAATTGTAGGGAATTAAATGGTTATAAAATATAACTTCTTAGTATAAAATGATCTCATATTTCTAATAAAAAGTGAATTATAAACTATGAAATAACATATATGGGATAATTTTAAGTATTCCTAAACCACAAAACTCATTTTGAGACATGAATTTAACTTTTTTTGTCTTTTACCATTAGTGATATCATTTTTGACCAAAATTTACCTTTACCATGGTAACTCCATTTATTAACTCGACAGAAATTTTTTATGAATAAAAAAATAAAATTAACCTTATTAGATAATTTATATATGTTCATAAAAAATTTTAATAAAATATAATAATATTAAATTTCTATCATTTCATTTAATTAATTATAAAATACTATGTGTATAACATTCATAATGAAAATTAGAGGAAAATATTTCTCCTGCTCAAACATATTAAATCATGGTTTTCAAATTTAACATAACATTTTCTATGACATAATTTTAATTATAAAAAACATATTTGGTAAATTATTAGTTATTATAAAAAACTAAATTATGCATATACCTCAAAAATTTTATAAGTCTCATGGTATTTGGAAAAAATAGATTTTTCACAAATCACTATAAATTAATTTACTCAGAAAATTTCCATAAATTCAACCAAAGATAAATTTTTATGTTAAATATAGAAATGAAGTTCATTTTTCAGGTTGAAATTATACATTTTATGAATTTAACTTTTAAAATAAAACATAATATTTAATAAAAGTTGTTTTATAGTAAAACGATTTCTTATGATATTATTTATTCTATTTCATATTCCTGATCAACTATATGTTAAATTATGTTTTCTATAATATTTATAAAAATAAAATATTATATTATAAAATTATAATTTATTTTTTTTACAATAAAAATGAATAGTTTATAAAAATCCAATTGTTTGAATTTGTTTCATTAGACGATCATTTTTTGTTTAGATTTACTTATTAAATTTCCTCATTGAATCAATAATAAATATTATTTTTATTTTCCATTAATATATATATATATATATATATATCATATTGTGGTTACCTTTCTTTATACCCACTGAATCAATAACATATTTAGTATGGTTATATTAATCTTAATAATATTCATTGCAATTCATTTTGGTTTTTTTATATATTTGAAACAAGATAATTAACCCATAGTTTTTTAAGAAAGAATATTTTATTAAATCATGGATTATTACATTATACCCCCCATAATGTGAATTTCATAATTTATACTATATTAATAATATTTAATTAAGTTTTGATACATTATCCTAATTAAATCCTCATATTTCAACATATATTCTATAAACATATGATTCCTCTACAAAAAATCAACTACAAGGGTGGTACTATTCTACAACACTTTATCTCCTAAATTTAAAATTTATACTAGTTGTTTATTTTATTCAATATTATTGTTTTGTTTCACCAATTTTGATTTCAAAACATGTAAATGGAATCATACATATTCCTATGATATTGATACATGCAACACATCATGTACTTTAGTGACGATTGGAGGTTGATATAAGAAATAAGATATATCCATGAAAAATGTATGTATCTTAATTTGTATGATATTACTTGTTCTTAGTTACCCTCTCTTACCAAATCTAAAATAACAAAATATGTTTATATCTAGTGTATCCCTTTCTCAACAATAAAAAACTATAGATTTCATCAGTGATTGTCCACAATAATAAAAATTTTATATTATTATACTCTAATAAATTTCAGAATGGTTTTAACCTTCCCCACTGTTTTTTGGACAATGAATATTCCTTTCATATTTATCTCTCTAACACAATACCAATATTTTGGCGTCCAACATCACTTCAAATATAGAGACTCATATTTTTTAATCTAGATAATAAAATGGACACAATTACTATATGGGAAAACTATCAATATATGATGTTGATATGAACATCCTTGTAACCACATTGAAATAAATAATAGAATATCATATCTTATTGAATAATTTTTCGTAATAAAAATCTGTCTTAGTGGGGAAAGCAGTGTTGAAGATATGAACTTTATCTAATACTTTTTGGAGACAGGTCCAAAACCACAGGGTAAACATTATATCTCAATTAGAAAAAATGGAGCGTTGTATTCCAAAATCAATAACACATACCTTATATAAATCATGGTGATATTTATGATTGATAAATATTCATTGATTAAAGTATAATGCACTAACTTCAATGGAAATTTACAACAAACCAAATTTCATTAAAGGATTAAATGTCCTATGGGTTCATATGATAAATTAAATAGTGAGGTTCTCCCATTTCTATATTTGTTAAGTACTTGTACAAATACCTCCATAGTAATATCACATTCCAATATAACATTCTTGAAATCCAAGCACTGATAACCATATTCATCAATATCTCTAAGAATGTTATCCCCCCAAGAACATTTATTTAATATCTATATATATCATCATGATTCCATGATGAATATTGGGGGATGATCAATGAAAATTACCAAAAATATATCTATTTAGTTATGGCCTTGATGTTAAACCTATCCAAGTTGGAAACATATAAATCAAAAACATTCGAATTTCAAATAAATTATTTTTTTATTCCATTTTCAATTCATATACATCGTATTTCAGGTATAATTAATCCTTAGGAGAATAGATGGATAAAAATGTACTTGGGTTAGATATGATTTCTCTCATTACCTTATTATTTGAAGTCTCATTAATCACTTTCCCATGAGTAATGTAATTTTTTAGCCCTCATCACAGATATCGTATCATGATCTTTCCAACTCAAATCATAAACCTCCTTGTTTTCCTACCTCAGGAGGTATTATATTGAGCAGTGATGGACTTTGATCAATTATAACCATTTCATTTGGTTCATTGTTTCCTCCTTATATGTAATTGTATATATTTTGATCTCTTAGTTTATATATATAATCACAATTATCATCATTTAGATAATTCCACAAAATATTAAATTCAGAGATCATTGTAATCTACTATAAATCACGCATCATGTAATTTTAATCATTTGTTTCTAATTATCTTCATGAATAAGAAATAATATTTTCCTTTTTTATGGAGATGTATGCTATGACCATTAATGAATAATGACAATATATTACATATCCCTCTCAACTAAAGGGTAATTTAAGGAGAAGTGTGAAAAATATTATTATTTTAATCTCCCAAAATTTTTCCTAAAATTATTTTTTACATATGAAATTCAATCTCTTACTCATTCACTAGTTTATACAATTACAAAAACATTCCATTTTTTTCACAAATCATCGATAGTATTGGGATAATAATTTTTTTTAAATTTTTTTCCATAATGGTTGGTCTTAACAATACTTTGATCACTTATACATTTAATAGATCCAAATTTATACAGTCTATTATGATTCAGTAACCTAAATGGATACTTTTTATCAAAAAATATAACAATTACTTGATTTTTCATATAATATATCCACTCTATTCATATTTAGTAAAATATTTAAATTCTTTTATCATCATTCATTAATTATTTAATATATATGAATTTCGTTAATAATGATTAACAAAAAAATCAATGTAAACAATAAACTCTATATTTAGAAAATTCAAAAATATTAGAGTATTATTTTTAAGTAATAATATAATCATTATGAATTCATTGTGTTTATTTCATATGTTTAAGGATACCTACGGAATAACTTCCATATTTACTCTTAATTTAGGATATCTATGATGAGGTTAAATCTTTTAAAAATAATTAAATCCTCATATATGGTTGAACCAATCATCAATACAAGTCATAATATATTTGTTCTTGATTTTGTTATTATTGAGTTAATATTGTCAATGTACTGACAAACTGATCCATATAATATCTAAATAAAGAGAACTATTATTCTCAACAGATAAGTACAAGGGTGTATAACCCCATTAAAAATGATTTCAGGGATTTAATTATTCAATTCCTCTAATTTAGTCAAATCATTTATATAAAGAGTTTATGATATTGTGATATCACTTGTTATGAGTTCAATTCAAAAAATTAACTAAAGATAAAAAAACACTATGAAATTTCTCAATAATTAACATGATACATTCATGCACGATGGGAAAACCACAAATACTGAGTTCATCCATAACCATAAGAGATAAATCCCACTCAATATTGTTTATTATGAACAATAAAATGTATGTAATTCTCATAACAATTTTACAGTTATACTTACACTAATAAATGGCTGTAGGTTGTCTTGGGACACTAAATTGGACTTCTTTTTCCCAAAAATAAATAACGAGCCTAAATTAATAGATATAAGAAATTATAAAAATCAAATAAAAATTAAATAATGGAATAATTTCAATATTTTAGAATGAAAATTCAAACAATATTTTATCGAATAATATAATTAAACTTGAGATGCAATTATCACACCACAATGAGTTTTCTAGTATAATTCCATATCTAGTCATTATGTTGGGGATTTGATATATCTATAAAATTTTCATGATATAAAGTACTATATAGATCTAGAATAAAATAAAACAATTATATTTATAGATGTGATGATATTTTTACCTCTAACAACATAATTTTCATGACACACTATTGTAGTTGTGATAGAATTTTATTTCCCTTATTATACTGGTTTATGATGTTTATAATCTTGTTTTTCATTAATAAATTGGATTATGAAATAATTGAAATAATTTCAAAATTACATAAATTTAAAGAACAAGATTATAGTGGTTAATTTGGTTAAGATTTCATATAATTCATCTCTTTTGATAACATAAATACCTCTTTTTAAAATACCAAGTATATTAGATAAATTACCCACAAATAAAGTATATTATTACCCTTTTTGAAAATTCCCCAATGTATATTTCAAGATAATTGGAACATCGGAATAATAATTGTCATTCCCCATGAGATTTAATATTTGATATTTCATAAAAATCTATTATTCAATTCTTATTCCCTAAACCCGAAGGAGAATGTAGGTCTCCAATATCAATTTCAACCATGAGTGCATTTAAATTAATTTCTTCATTGCTTAAAAACTATCTTATATATAAATTTTTATAAATATTTAATTTTAGATCATTACATACCTAACAGATCATGTTATTTTGGTATGTGATAAAACCTAGGGTGTTATTTATTGTCTTCTTAAACTTTTTTCATAATCTCCAATGTAATATTCATAGTTTTGTTTTAACACATGGAATTATCTCTTTATTTTTATTTTAATATTTTTGGTAAAAAATTTAGTAAATAATATATTCATGAATTACCCTCATTTAATAGTGTTTATTTATTAAATATTGATATTATTCTTAATTAGAGTCCACTATTTTTTAGCCTCACCAACCAAATCATAATTGACATTAAAAAATCTATATGTTTCATGAACATTATATGGGAAAACATATTTTCAATTGAATTAATCTTGTTATTGAAAATAATTGGATAAGAATAATGATAAGAATATAATTTATGTATCCAACATAAACTAAATATAATATGATTATATATGGTGAATTCCATACATCAACATAGTTCAAAATATTGTTCATATAGTTTTAATTTTGAGTGAGAATTTATATAAGGTTTTTAACTCCAACTCTAATCCAATTGAATTTTTCATTTGGATAATTAGTATACTATAATCTAGTTGAATTGTTAACATGGTTCTTCCATTATACATACCCTTATTTTTCTAATGGAATTATTTTATGGATTAGAGTAAACAAATCAATAAATGTATTGACATAAAATTGTGTGAAATGAATTAATATTTCAAAAATGATATTCATACTATAATGCATGAATCTTAAGTCTTCAATTTAGGTTATCATTAGAATTTGTTTATGTTTTCGTTAGTAAATATATTGAAATCAAAAATAATGGTTAATAAAGGGTATATTATTTAACCAAAAAACATCCCACATGAATTCCCATCACGTTTTGATGTTACACCTCTTTTTCCTAGACAAAATGATTATTCAGTTTATACCCTATATTCCACTTTTAGAGCTACTAAATTAATGAAAATCTTACAAATTGATTATGTTAACTTCTAGTCTCTAGTCTGGTTATTCATTGACAAAAGAATAATACCATAACCACTTTACAAAAAGCTCATTATGTAATATAACACTTATACTTATCAGTATTGTTTTAATAATGTTATGACATCTTAACCCCAAACAATAACCATAATAGTCCCAAAAAATTAATAACCATTATTATGCTGCCACCTGATGAAAACTAATATATTCATAAATTTATATTAAATTATTTTTAATGAAAATTCATTTTATCTCACAAATAAAAATAACCCAATATCGTCGGTTTTTTTCACAACTGGTTGGAAATAAAATATTCTTATTATACAATACCTTTAGAAACTCCAATATAGGATGTAATATCCTAAATTTTTCTTATGAGGTATATATCTACTTCTTTTCAATTTAACTCCTTGATTTGGGAAAATTTGGGATACCTAATTTGATCATGGGTGTATTGGGGATATCTTGGGATTTTTCTTTTCTTAGGGGATTATTTTTTATGAAAAGGAAACCTGGTAAAACATTTTGTATAAACTAGACAACCCAATCCACACGGTCTGAGAAACCATGAAAGGGTAGGATAATGGGATCTTTCCCAAGAGGCAGGTCCCTAATTTATTAGAATATGAATTTTTAATGGTTTTTTCATAGTTAGATAGACCATGCATGCATAAGAAATTGTGTGAGGCCCCCCTGACATAGTGAAGGGAACACAGTTAGTTCACGATTAGTCTAAGCATGCTACAAATCCATGCACCCCAATGTCTTTGGGTAAAATCACCTTTTTCATCTTAATGAGACTAATGTTTAACTCTCTCCCGATATTTTATATTTCCTCTAGAGAAATCCCCCTTTTATCACATTGATTCTACCTTAGAATACTAGGCTTGATAACAAATCTCTCATACAATGTATGATTCCTTCAACATTGGTTTTTTTTGATCCATGCCGGTATGTTTTTTGATCATATTGTTCCATTATTTTATTAATATAATATTTATGGAGTTATTGAGATGATTGATAAAATTCTCTATTTTCATCCTTTTTATTCTTTCATCATTTTTCTTCGATTCTAGACTGAGTCATAGACTACTATTGGATGAGTAATCTACTATAGGAATATGGTATGTTGTTTATACATTTCTTTTATGATTGGTGTTTTTTAGATACAATTATCAATTTACCACACACGTAAATTTCCATCAATTCCATAAAATTAATTTGATGGTAAAATTTGTTGAATTTTTCCTGATACTATTATCATTGAGAACCATTTTATGGTTGGAGGACATTTTGTGTCATCCTAGGCCATCTATGAGGTGTTCCCTTGTCTCCACCCTTTTTTGTACCACTCTTTCTGTGTGTGACTTCATCAATAAATTTGGGAGAGTAAATGTGATTTAAATGAATTTTTAATGTTTTTAAAACCATATTTATACAAATTAATTTGTAAATGAAAAAATGATTTGATTAAGAAATTTAAGTTTCTTAATTTTCAAATTCATTCTTATGATTAAATTATTCAAATGAAAATTTTTCAATAATATAGAAGAAATAATATAATGTGAATGTTTATGAAATGGGTAAATTGAAATGATAGTTGACTCCTAGGATGATCTCCTCATATATTGATTCCATAGATTCCATGGACATGTCGCCCATTGGTCGTTTTATCGATAGTTGATTATTTGGACTACTTTTATCCGTTGGCGTTAATTATGTAGGATTCAGTGTGCCTTTCTACACCTTGGATCAGGATTGCATTTCATCTTGTTTAACATGGAATATTGACATGCTCTATGGACTCCAACTAAATAGTTACTGATTTTCCATCAAGATGCTCATGGGACTCAATGTGGATGTTGGGGTCTTCAATACCATGGATCCATTCCTTCATGGTGTAATAATTATTATTTCATTGTGTGACCATTTTTGATGGAACATGATTATATGATGTGTCTATGATTGGTATTTTACACTGCATTATATAGAATGTGTGTGATCGATGTTTTACCATTGATTAGAAAACTAGGTCTTTGTGGAAATTTCGGTATGTTTTACATATTTACTGGGTATGGGTACCATATTATACTGGCTAGACAGGAAATTATCACTTTTATATATTATTTATATAGATTTTCTTTATTTTTATAGCATTATTTTTGTTTATAGGAAGCCTTGGTAGGATGGATAATACCACCTACACTTATATCATTTTATTTTAAACATTTGTAGATATAATATTCTTCACATCATCTATGATTATATTTCAAAGACTATATTTTTTATAGAATAAAATGGTGGTGGCCTACTGAGTGTTATCTCACACCATGTTTAGTACACATTTGGGTACCCGGACAAATTTCATGGTTGCATGATGGAACCAGGGTAACCTCTCACTGTTTGATGCTTGATTTGTTCAATGCTTAGTTCTAGGGGAGAATATGACTAAGCTTGGCTCATGATGATATATGAAGATAGTGATTTTTATCCTTTTTGGTATTTGTTAAATGTAATGCAATTGATGATTATACAACAATTTTCCATCTTTGTAGAGACATGAAATGAAATTATATATTTATATGATATTTCCTCTATCATTGTTTATTTATAAAATTATTCATTAGTTTACTTTCTTTTTAAGTAATTTATTGTCATATTTGATTCATATTTATAATTATTATAACTATAATGCACATATAAATGAATGTATATTCTCCACAAATACCCAAAATGGGATCTCACAACTGTTCAGTAGCCTCTGGAATATAGGGATGTGTGCTTGAGGCAATGTGACTAAATAGATCAGGGAACCATTTTGAGGAATCCAGGTCAGGATGTTACAATGTAGAATTAGAGAATTATAATTTCTGAATTTACTAATTTGGAACAATATACAAGGATTAGATATCCTAGGTATATGTAAAGGAAAATTTTCCATAAAAATAACATCAATTTCTAGATTTTTTTTTGTTACCATTTATTTAATTACAACATTTGGTGATGCACATTATATTTGATATTTGTTTGATTATGAATTTCACTATATTTCAATGAGATGATGGAAAAAATCTCATGAATCATTTAAATAACTTGTTATAATTCAAATTAAATGAATTATTACATGCCATATATGATGAATTACTTGACTACATGACTCACCAACTTGTTCCTTGTATGATATCTTTATTATCCTACTAATGTTCTTGCGAGAAATTGGGAAACAAAGATGGTACTTATTGTAAAATACATAAAATAATCATTTTTTTCATTCTTAGTCTAAATTAAACACCCTAATAATCTATCTAGTGAATATTGATTCATATACAATTGGTTACATGTACTGTAATGTGTTGTGCTATGGATTGGGCCTATTCCTTATTTTTGATAATGAGGTGTATAATCCATTATGGATCAAAAGTGGTGACCCGTTTTTTCATCCATTTTGGAGGTAAATTTTATATAAATGTGAATTAAAATGGAAAATGAAATTGGGAAATAGAGAACTTCAACTTGGGAATGATTTTTAGTTTGTATTAGTTACTGAATCTAGTGGTGTTTTATACTATTTCTTTTTACCCAATCCTAGATTCATTAGTAGTCAGAGTGGTGTCACATTTTTATAGTATGTTTTCCGGCTTGTCCTATGATTTTATCTGTAATTATTTGTTTATCGATGTCTTTAGAATAATGTGGTTTGTATTGTAGAGACATTCCACTATGACGCCCACTATAAATACTTCAGGATGGTTGATATAGCCATGATCTAGAGGTGTTCATGCATGGGGTACCATTAGATACTAATATAGTTCCACATATGGTAGTATTAGTTGTACCAGACAAGAGTTAAAAGCATTTTTTCTCAATGTTTTCTTTATCTATATGTATAATTTTTAGGGAGGACTTTAACTTGCCTTATCAAGGGCAGAGCAGATGCATGTGTTCCAGTGTTACGATCCGCCCATGTTTTTAGAGTACGGTCAACATATGGTGTTGAGCTATAGATTGGGACATTTTTTTTAATATTTAGTAAACTGTAGAAACATCCTCAAAATAGATTCAATCTCACACCATATATTCTTTCAAGAGAATAAATGCATTTGTGGGATATTTTTAACCAGGCTCATGCGCTTAGAGTGATGGTTGATAGGTTTATCCCATTTAGAATTTATGACTAATTTTTCCTCGAGATATTGAGAATTGAGATTGTAATGAGTTTATGTGTTTATGGGATGTCATAATGACTATTATGGAATTATTATAATGCCTTAACGATCTGTATTATTATCTACTGATATACCTTAATGACGAGATATAAAGGGTGATATGGTTTATGGAATATTTGATACATGTCAATTGATCTAAGGTAAACATTTTTAGGTTAATGAATATTACTAAAACAGTGAATCTGGAGCTTGTTAATGAGCTCCAACTAAGGTATGATTGGGGGATAGAGTACAGTTGTTTAGCCTAATGTCCTATTAGCTCAACGATGTATATAATGAAGTAAAATTTTAAAGTCTCTCTTGAGTTGAGTACCAGACAAGCGGTTAGTGCAGGCAGATCAATTTTCTATCAGAAATGTGGTTGTAGGAACATATGTAGAATAAATGTGATCATGAACCAATCAAGAATTATTATATTTATATTATGGTCCACATAAAATATTTGCGTGGGACATTCCATCCAGTAATCAGTTGAATAGAGTCATCCATGACTCCATATTCAAGATCGGGATTTACAACTATGTGTTAGCGTACATTTAGGGGCAGCACTAGTCATTCAGGATGTGTTGGTGGTTTCAGATGAGATAGACATAAACATGTTATACCTAGAAGAAGTATTCAACCTAATATAGGTTGAGAGGGTTTTCACAGGGGCATAGTTTAGGTAAAATATATTTCATAAAACTGACCCTTGAGGATAATAGCACCAAACAACCTATAGTTATAGGTATGATTTTATTATACTATACAGTTTTATATGTAATATTCAATATAGTTCATAACATTGTTTTATATATACATATATTGTGGAAGGCCCTGGTCTTTTTTCACTTTTCATATCGATTTATGACATTGGATACTCCATTGCGGGTCATAACAAAGAGAGTATATTGATGCAGGCTGTGGGACCTTGTTATTGAAGGGTTTCACGTTATTTAAGATATTTATTCCTAATAGATAATTGGGTTTGACATCATACTCAAGATTTAAATGGTAGGTTTCTTATCAATTTTTTTTCTATCTCTTTAGGGTGACCGTCAAATCACAAGAGGGTGTATTTTTTATATATAAGGATGAATAGGTAGTCCAGGTGAGCCGATATAGACATAGGAATTGTGGGATGGGTTGGATGATATCCCATATATAAGGAATGTATATGGATGATCATGGAACATGTTAGGAAACCATTCCTATATTCATTGATCATTTAAGGGATGTCTTCCCTAAACACTATTCAATCTTACCTTCTAAGAGTGAGGTGGATTTCACTATTATGCTAGTTCCAATAGCTACACAAGTATCCATTCCTCCTTATATGATAGAGAGTTTGTAGTTACAGAATCTTAAGTCGCTTCTTAAAGATGTGAAGGCAATGGATTTTATATATAACTATGCTTCCTTGTGAGGTTCTTCTTAACATTTTTTGAAAAAATAGGATGATAAACCCATTATCTATGTGGGATGTAAAAAATTGAACTAGTAGACATTTAAGAACATGTATCCTTTCTAGGGATAAATGATCTCTTCGACTAGCTCTGAGGATATAGGGTTTCCTAATGAATTATTTTTTATCAAGATATGACTTGATTCATGTTTGACCTAAATACATACCTCTTAAAACACTTCAAAATTTGAAAATCCTATATGAGTATTAGATTATGTCATCCAGTCTCCCGAAATCAACAATATCTTTCATGGTTTGGATGAATTGTGTTTTCGTTCAACATATAAATTAGTATGTGGTGGAATTATTGATGATATTTTGGTGCAATCTGACAGTCATAAAAACCATGATTTTTTTCAATCACTAGGACACACTGAGAGAAAAATATTTTTATTCTATGATCTCAAAGATCATATTCTTGATTGATAATATTAATATCCAATGTCAGATTATTTAGATATAGAAGTATATATTTACCTAGGGAATGTTATAGTAGTAGTTTCCTGGGAGCATTCTAACCACATATTTCAAATATATATTTCCTTGGGGATGTATTCATATTATAGAAATCTCATAAAATACTCCACATTCTTAGTAGAACATCTTGTGGGCTTGTATAATATTTGTGTGATGTTTTTATTTTCAAATACATATGAAATTGGTATTAAGGAGAAGAAAAGGATACTGAATTCATCCCTGGTTTGGATTCTTCCAGAGTCAAGAAGATTATACACTGTTGAAAGCGATGCATTAGGGATGGTCTAAGGGAAGTATTTATACATGATGATAGTGTAACAGAATGTGGGTCTCATTGGTTGACACCATACAATAAAAACTATCAGACACAGAATCTCGTTTTAGATGATGATAGAGAAAAATATTTTTATTCTATGATCTCAAAGATCATATTCTTGATTGCTAATATTCACATCCAATGTCATATTATTTAGATATAGAAGTTTATATTTACCTAGGGAATGATATAGTAGTAGTTTCCTGGGAGCATTATAACCACATATTTTTCATATAGATTTCCTTGAGGATGTCTTCATATTATAGAAACCTCATAAAAGACTACACATTCTTAATAGAAAATCTTATTGTCTTGTATAATATTTGTGTGATGTTTTTATTTTCAAATACATATGAAATTGGCATTAAGGAGAAGAAAAGGTGACTGAATTCAACCTTGGTATGGATTCTTCCAGAGTCAAGAAGATTATATACTATTGAATGTGATGCATTAGGGATGGTCTAAGAGAAGTATTTATACATGATGATAGAGTAACGAAATGTGGTTCTAGTTGGTTGACACCGCACAATAACAACTATCAGACACAGAATCTCGTTTTAGATGCTGATGTACTAGACCTTTATTGTTAGGGGTACTATTTACTATGAGATAATTTTGTGTTGTACATAGACTAGAAAATCATTAAATATATATTTACACATGATGATTTAAATATGAGTTATAAATTGTGGGTTCAATAAATAATATAATTTAACTTCAAAATTACATACATGCTTAGGAAATTCAATGATGTTGACCATAATCTAAGCTAGAGGACTCATATACATGATGTTTTGATGGCTAGTATAGAGTCGGAGCCTTTGAACTTCTTTTTAGAGATGCTCCGAGTGGTGAAAGGAAGTTAAGAAAAGACTTCTCCCTAATTCTTAGTTGTGAAATATAATATTATAGATAAGATGATGATGATATATTTATATTATAATTAGGGGATAGTTATATGGAGACATGTAGTAGGTTAGGACCTACCTCTAGGATGAACCATGGGTTAGGATGAAATTCTACATATTCATGTAGACATATATGTTATAGAAGACATATTTGGGGAGATAATGTAGGAGTTTAATGCCTTGGTTTGGGAATTTCCTCCTACCATTACGAATATGTATTGTGAATTACGTTTCTAGTATTGGTGCCTATGAATGAAACATGTGGTTTGTTTGTTTTGTTATGAGGTGTTCCACCTGTTAGTTGGTGAAGGTGAAACATTAGTGACTGGAGGGGATTATACAGTACTTAATAATTCATGAGTGAAAATGGGATGATGTTACGATGGAATTTATGTCTAGGTTTCTTATGTGATTGTGATAATGTGATGTCGTTTGGGGTTTTATGGATATGATCATGAATGGAAATCATTTCTTACTCATCCTGGAGAACTTATCCGTGGACGAGCATTGGAGGTCGTATATTATAAACATATTATGAATTCACAGGGTTCCTTAGAACATTATATAAGATAGTGACACATTGTTTAGATCTCATTTCCAGAAATGTTTATAGGGTATTTGGGCACACAGGTGATTCTGAACATACCATACCACCCTAAGAGTAATGGCCAATAAGAGCACACTATACTTGTTCTTGGGAAATGTAGTGAGAATATATCATAGATTTTGTGGTATATTGGGAGAGGCATATACCACATAGTCATTTAGTATACAATAATACACATTAGTCTACTATTAATAAGTAGCCTTATGAGGTTTTGTATGGTAGTCCATGTAGAACGCCCTTGTGCTTGTTAGAGGCAGGTGATACAGTTTTACTGGGAACACATCACATGTAAGAGACTTTTTAGTTGGTCTAGTTGATTAGGAAGTGGATGGATACTACACAGTATAAAAAAAATCCTATGATGATCATCACTGATAAAATTTAGAGTTCGACGTCGGGATAAAGTTCTTCTACATATATCAATGATGCTAAGACACAGATTATTTGGAGATAAGTTTAGATTCCTCCATATTTTTTTTTCTATTTGAAAATCATTAGAATGTGGGGTTGGTGTCATATTAGTTATAGTAACCTCAAAGGTACTGATCCATGAGTGATGTCTTCAAAATATCTCATTATCAAATTATCACTCAGAGATATCTCATAATATTCATTCTAATGAGGTGGAATTACTAGTATATGTATCTTGGAGGGGACTCATATTATGAACTTTTAAAAAAGAAAAAATTTATCCACACCTAGTGAGTTCATATATTATAGGTGTTATGGAAGAATATATTTTTATAGGATGGGACATGGGAGTGGGAGACTGACATACATTCTTAGTTTCGGGTCTTAATCTCTTGAAATTCTTGAATGCCCTTGAAAAGGACATTATGGGATAAATTGGATAAAGGGAGAATATTGCAAGATATTAGGTCTCCCTATGAGGTACTAATCATATTGTTTCCTCTTTAACTATATCATTTTGGCATATTATGAGTGAATACACTGATCACATGAATATCATTGGTGCTAGGGTCTTGTTTGGATCTCATTGGACCATTTGGTGGAAAATGAAACTCAACAGTATTGTTAGGATAAAAAATTTGACCCATTCAGCATGGTTTGGTAAGCCATGTGTGTGTAGGAAATAGTTTTACGGTTTCAAAACTATTAAAATAAACCATAAAGACAAGGGAGACAACTAATATAGGAGAACCATTTGGTTTCATTATAGTCTTTTGGAATATTTTGATCATGGTTAGTCAATCTGTGCGAGGCCCCACTTGACATATTGGGGGTGCACAGTGTGTGCATGGTTTTTCCAACTATATGACCAAGTGTTTTCGACAAAAAATATAGGCTTTCCCTTAATGGGAATAAAGATTTTCCTTCTAACTCTATTGTATATTTCATCTAGTAGTATCCACCACTTTTTACATTAGAGTTCACTTGGATTACCAATGCTACAATGATAGAAAAATCTCTATTCTGGTGTCTTATTTGTTCATCATCAGTCATTTTTGATCTATAGATATGTTTTAGATCAAAATGTGTTGTTAGTCCATTGAATTTGTATCTATGGAGTTATTTAATAATAAGTAAATATTAACTATTTCCATGTTTTTCATATGATCTATATTATTCTTATGATCTTCACCAAATCTGAGATCAATAATGGATGATTGCTCTACAATCAACCGATAGTATGTGGCCTAGAAATTTCGCCACTTTTTTGGTGTTTTATAGAGATGAAAACAATTTTAATACATTCAAATCATTTTTAAGGTTTCCCTTAAATAAATTTAATGGTTAAATTTGATGAATTTGGATCTCTTAGGTTTCCCCTTGAGTACCATTTTATGGTTGGTGCTCATTTTTCATGATTCTTTGTCACCCATGTGGTATGAAATTGTATCATCCCATTGTTGTTCCATCTATTCGATTCATGTGATCTCTCTCTTTATATGGGATTTCTAAGAAGGATTAAATGAATTGTTAATGGGATTTGATCTATTTTTTTAACGTTTAATTTGTAAATGAATGAAATTAATTGATTATGGGATGGATGTTGCCTTCATTTCATGTTATTCCATATCATCATTTGTTTCAAATGTAAATTGTTTAATGTGTTGGAAGAAATAATGGAATGTGAATGTTTATTAAATGAATTAATTGAGAGAGATAAATTGGAATGGTTGTGGAATACTTAGATGATCTCCCATGATTCTAATTGCATGGATGTTATTGACATTTCCCACTTTGATATTGTTTTTGGTAGTGGAATCATTGGATATGTTTTTTCTTTGGTTAGGGATTCTATAAGATTCAAAGGGCTTCACAACCCCTTGGATCAATAATTCTTGGATTCACATTGTATAGGTTCTATTAACATGCACCAAGGACTCTAACTAGGTCATTACCTAGTTTTTATCAAGACGATCCTTGGACATGATGTGGATTTCTTGGACCTTTATACCTTGGATCTATAAATTCTATATGTAACACTTTTAATTTCACTACATGACCATTGTGGATGGAACATGATTATATGATGTGGTCCTTAATGGTATTTACCACTCCATTATATAGTGTGTCAATGGTAGCCATTCTACACTTCATTAAATGGCTTGGGAATTATGGATATTTTGGTATGTTTTACCAATATACCTAGTTTGAGTATCAGATTACATGGGGTAGACTACACAATATCACTTTTTTAGTTATTCTATAAAACTACAATTCGATATGAGATTTTGGCTCTTATTATATGGTGCCCTGGTAGGATAGATAGTACCAACTAGACTTGAGTCATTTATATCCAGTACTTCTATACCAATGATACACATCACGTTATTTCAACTTATATTACACAAACATGATTTGTTATAGACACCATTGGTGAGGGCCTATAGAGTGTTACCTATCAACTTATTAATACAACCATTGGGTACTATGATAGAATTCACTGATATATGTAAGACATGGGAAAGATCTCCTAATACGATTATTGATTGTTCCATGTTTAAGAGCAGAGGAGCATATAACTGAGTTAGGCTCATGATACTATTTTAGATATTAATTTTTTCTTTTTGGAAGTTGATACAAATATTATACTGAAATCTATTATACATATGTTAATTATTTATGAAGGCATGAAATGAATCATTATTTTGTATATGAGATTACCCTTAGAAATGATTATTTATTATAGTATTCTAGATTTTCATTCCCTATTCCATAATTTAATTTCTTTAGCTACAAAAATTATTATTATTAAAGATGTGGTATACACTAACATGCTGTTAAATTCTCCCTATAGACACAGAATTGGCACTTGATGCCATTTTAAACAATTTTTTGTATGGGGAGGCAATCTTGGAGATACGTGGGGAACTAGATTGGGGAATTATTTAGTAGAATCTTAGCAGGGATGCTAGAAAAGAAATATTTCTTTCTCACCTATATACACATCAATAATAATAATATTATTATTAACCATGGGAAATAAAACATATGAAGAGTGGATCTCAGATTATTAGTAAGTGTAAATCTAATTGATACAAGTTACCGACCATAATTGATCATAGTAAAAAAATTAATTAAGTGGTCATAATTGTGGTTTATAAAAATTTTTCTAATATATTATTGAAAAATAAATTGTGATTATAAGAAATAATTAAATTATTTGATCATATAAGAAAATGCAATCCATAAAAACACATGTAATGTGAAACTTTAAAATTTGACAAAATCATATGTCCAAAATCAAAACCTAGTGCATGAAGAAAAATTATTATACATAATATACTATAGAGAATCCAGAATCATTTCGTGATCTACATTACATATTGCATTTGTAGTCATATTCCTCATTGATATATATTGTTCATCAGTAATAACATTCTTTCTTGAAGTAATGAGAACATAATTAACCAATGGAAAAGAGATGGTTTTCACAAAAATAAATAATATAACATTTCATATGTATAAAAGAGAATGGAAGTGGATTTTATCTTTAGATTTTATTCACAATGAGGAATGAGAAACAATAAACGATGTTGACATTGATAAAAAGAACCCTTATAAGAGAATTAAAATTCAATAAGAGTCAGGAATAGGAAATTTTGTTATCATTTTCTGACCTCTATAGAGAAAACATTAAAAAATAAAATGAAAAAAATTATTTATTATGAAAATAATGAAAACCATGGGATGAATTTTATTAAATAAATCCAACTAAGGGAGTTAAAAAATATGTTAATGTGGAAAACATTTAAAAAGATGTTTCCTTTAACACATTTTAAAATTCAGATTTATAAATGAAGAGACACTAAAAAAATATTAAAATTGGATTAATATTATAAGATATGTAATTTTAATTCATTATAAAATTACAATATCATAAAAATAGATATCATAACATCAATAAAAACAATTATAATTGTGATCATTGAGGAAGAATTTCACAATTTAGATGAAGAGGTATGGTCTATTTTTTCTAAAAACTCCATGATGATGGAATCCTATACTAATTGGGATAATGAAATTATAGAATAATATTTAATACTAATAAAAAATATGTGATAAAAAATTATTTTAAATATCTATATCTCACAATTCTTCATAGGGTAACATAATCAAAGGAATCAAGAATCCAAAATGAGATTAGAAAGAAAAAAACATACCTTTTACTATGGAATTTCTTAAATTTTTTAATATCATGTAACATTAATATTTTCATATTAATAACCAATTTAAGGACCATACCCATATATATATCAACATTATTAATCATCAATTATAACCATTTATTTAATGTTTATTATCTATTTAATGTTTATTTTCTTTATCTGATGTTTGTAATTCTGATTATATTTCATATATGAATTAAAATATAATATTGGCGTATGATTTATTTATAATATGTTCATTATTACTATATTTTAATTGTGTTTGTAAAAATTATATATAATAATTTATCATTTTCTAATTCATTTATATGAAAATTTCAGTACAGATTCATTATGTGAGAATCGGTGATTAGCTTTGTTTAGTAATTTTCTATTAATAATAGATTGTTGGTTAATAAATTGTTTAATGATAATATAATCCATATAGATTCAGAAAATTTAATTACACCAATTTCTATTTCAGTAAATAACTTTGTATAATCATCCATGTATGGTGGTGATGAATATTGAATTAAACCAGTCCTTGGAGGCTGTAGTCCACACATACACATGGACGGAATTTTTGATTCCAAAAAAAACAAAAAGAGTATATGGTATGTTTTATCCTTTAATGATAATGGTCATGATATAAAAATAAATTTAACCATAAAATACCATTTTATAAATTTCCATGTATTGTGGTAATGAAAATCATAATACATCTCTTTATGGAGGGGGTATTCTGCATGTATACAAGATTGAAATTACCATTTTTCTAGGGACATGGATAGAGTATATAGTGGTTATATGATATACATAAAAATAAAAATAATGTATAATAATAATTCATAATCTATAATATTAAAATTGGAAAAATATATAGTTTTTGATATATATAAAACAATATGCATAAAAATTTATTAGAAATCAAATAGAGAGTTTCACCCTCCTATTGGAGAACCTCTAGGAAAAGGATGATTTAAGAATTTTCATTTATTCAAGGGTAATTCAAATATGGTATAGGAGTATAGAGAATGTAACATAATAAGAATATAAATATGAATTATAATTTTAGATAGTCTATAAAGGGGTGGTGGAAGTCCCCTTTTATAAGTGAAGGGAGTGACATTTTAAAAAATATAAATTCATAATTTAAAATGAACACATATCTCACCATAATAGTTGATTAAATAGTTTAAAATTATATATTGGAGATAAATTTTTATTGATCCAAACCTCAACAAATAATTTGAATACATGGTTTATCATATCTTTTCTCTCTTATCCTATGTTGTTCCCTTTCATCTATTATTTACCTTTACCATTGTAACTGCAATTTTACTTTTATTATATAGTTTATGTGGGTAAAAATTTAAAAATAACCTTACTAAATATTTTACATATTAAAATTAAAAATATTTAAAAAAAATTCATAAATTAAAATTTCATATTACTAAATTAACTAATTATATATTAATAAGTGTATAATTTATAAAAAATATTTTAGAGGAAATAATTATATATGTTCAAAAATCAGAAATATAGGTTTCTAAATTTTAAAAATTATTATTAAATGTATAATTATTCCTATGAAATAATTTTTCTCAATAAAATGGTTTCATAAATTTTATATAATCTTGATACTCAAATGATGTGAACAGCGTCACTGTATTATTAAAAATGGGATTTTTTTTTACTATTCACCTAAAAATCTATAAATTCATAAAAATAGAAAAAATTCCACTCAACCTAATATTGTTATCTTGAATAAAAAAAATATGATTATTTTCTTGAATTAATACCATAAAATGTAGTAATTACATATTTAAAGGTAAATATAAATTTTAATGAAATTTTTTATACAATAAATTAATTTTCTAATGTTAATAATTCTTATTTTTATTTTCAATAATTTTATAATTTAATTTAAACTAAAATAATTTTATTATCAAAAAAAATAATTTATTTTTCAAATATCAGTAATTTTTTATTTTGAAAAATAAATGCATATGAAAATAAACTTTTGCAAAAATTATTTATAGAAAAAAATTTATTTGATTAGATTTATGAATATACTAATGGATTTTCATTAGGGAATTATTAATAAATGTGAAAATTTTTAATTTCTATAAATTTTTATTAATTTTGCAACATTTGTTTATACTCAATGATTCATTGGATATTTTTTATAGTTATATTTAATATTACATAATGTTTCACAATTATATTTGTTTCGGTACTACATGTAGAAAACATTGTTTAACATAACATCAATTAAAAAATGGAATATTCTCTAATTATATGGGTCCTTCCAAGTATTCACAAAAGGGGTCCCATCAAGGTAGAACTATGTTGAGTTCATCAATTACTCCTAGTCCAGAATCAGTTGTGGAGCATGAGAAAGCAACCCCACATGTCCTATTATATTTATTGTTTCCTTTTCCTGAATTTACCCCTAAGGGACGGCAGTTTTGGCCATTCCCACTTATAATGACTGTGGTGAAATTCTATAAAATATTGTTTCAGTTTTATCTCATGGTTCCTGTAGGTGAAGGCATTGAGTTTGGTAGTGTTTATGGAATGAAGTATTTCCCTCCGATTTTCGGTTCTTCGTATATTGATCCTACTAGTGACTCTAACATTGCTGGGATTGGATGTGATATCACATAGACTACATCTCATGATGACCATTATCCAATAGATTTGAGATTTTCTTCTAGTCATGGTAAAGGGAGTTCGGTAGGAATATTTTTTAGGGTTCCTCTTAATATAACTAAATAATTAATTATTCTCTTGAGCATTATATTGTTGTCATGTATATCTATTATTTACATCACTCAACCACTCAATTTTTGGTATTTGATTAGGATGATGAATCCATTATGATTACAAATTTGATTATATTGTTTTAAAAATGAAATAAATATAATCCTTCTATGTGTATGATCATAGTTAGCAGATCCATATCAGTGTCATAATTTGTTTTATATTATACCCTACAAGGATAAGTTAATTATGTTGTCATAGATTCTGTCACTCTTCTATGAACATATCATTTGTTATCTAGAATGAAATGGGTATTAGATCACATAAAAACATTAAATTTATTATTAAAAAAATTTATTAACATATAACACATATATTGATTATTATCACAAAAATAATATCATTACTATGTTTTCATACATTTTTCCTATGAGGGAAATCACTCATGAAATTCTTGATAACACCCATATATAGATTTTTGTGAAAATCCATCTTCAATTTAGGAAGGTGAAAAATAAATCTAAATACATAATGATCGAGGTAAATATTATTATTTTCTTATCTTATATTGATATTATCTATTCCTGATGTGACTCTCTATTAATATAGTATCTATGGAAATAATTACCAACCTTTAACCTAGGAAATAGTTAATTATAATATAGAAGTTATTTTAACATAATCCATTATATTATAATGAATAATTAATGGAAAAATTACTCATGGAATTAAATTCAAGACATTAAATATTTCAAATCTAAAAGTATTATATTAAAAAAAATTCTTATGAAGTAAACAGTTGGTGCAGTAAAAAGGGGGAGATTAGAACACATACTTCCTCGTGTACTGTTTTTATTGAACATAAAATTTCTCAATATCTTTCATATTTCATCATTCCTTCAAACGGTCTAATAACTTTCTGATCATTCCAATTTTCTTATCGAGATTCATTTCTCATTAGTAGGTAATAAAAAAATATCTTCAAATTTTCATGATTATATATATTTTTAACATGCAATTAATTATTCCTATATAATACACATGTAATGAAAATCCTGGGTGAAATTTTAAATGAAATTAAAATAATTAAAATGTGATATATTTCAATGGGAAAATTGGTTCCAAAATGTACCTCATGATATGAATATTTGGAGGTACTATAATATATTTATGACATGAGTATTTATGTAGGATGGGATGATGATACCTATCTGATCCTTTCTAGATGACTTAGATTACTTGGAGATAGTTTTCTAGAGGAAAAAATAAAATTCACTAATAATATAGAACTTTGTGGAATAAATTGGGTGATATTAGTTCAATATATTTTTATTCAAGTATCAACGAGAAAAAAATTGTTGTAATCGTGAACATGTAAATAGAATTTGTTTTTTATACCATTAATGATATGGTGATTGATCCACATGATATTCATACATATCCTCCATTCTCACTTGTATGTGAAACAATTAAAATGATGGGTTTCATAGGAAGGTTTCAGGGTTCATCTACATCATCAAAATTATTTCCTCCGTTAATTCTAATATTTTTTGACAGTATTACTATGGAGGGACATATCAATTTGTTCATCAGTAACCACAATATGAACAATTAATATGTAATATCAAGGCCAAAGAGACAATATGTTGGTGAACTACGTCAGTTGGCCAATGGGACTCAAGTGTACATCTCCATATGAGAGAAGGTGGTGACTTGTAGTGAGGGTATAATGGTGGTATTGTTGGGAAACAATACACTTATAAAAAGAGTAGCACATAAGAATCTAAAATACAAACAGTTAAATAAAATGAAAAACAACGAATTGGAATATAATAACAACAAGAAATCAATAGTTAATGAATGAATATGCATTCATATAGAATTTAAAAATTACAAAAAATAGATGGAGAGTTGATTATACAATATTCATGAATTAGGAAATTAACAAATGATAGAAAGGAAATCTCTATGAGCATCCTAAGAATTTTTTTTAGACATATACACCTACGCTCTCATTTAAATGAGCAACAACATGTAGATTAATCTATGAAAATTATCATACAACCATGACGTCAAATCAGGTACCAAATGGTGGCCAACAATGTCTATATGGTAACTTCAGTATGCCACCACTAATGGGGTCTAATGAAAAGTAGTATGTGAAAATAAATTAAATTGTTCTCTTGTATAATAGATATGTGGTTAATAAATAAAATAAAACAAGTTTGGATTAGGTTACTCGAATTAATGATATCTGGCCATACCTTCATTGGCCTTGAAAATATTCACTTGAAAATGTGTCTCATGTACATAGGTATGTATATATATATATATAAGAATATATGTATATATTTTCATTATATATGTAATAAAAAATATATTAATATATATTGATACACGATACAATATTAGACCTGACATGTAGCTCATACATTTATATAAACATATGATAATATCAAATCATTATCATTATGTAAATATGGACATGAGGTCAATAATTAAGAAATAATAACAATAAGTGGAACATTGGACCATTCATTTAATCCAAGGTGATCATGTGTCATGATAATGATAAAAATTCCAACTAGTTTCAGGATATTATAGACTTACTATGCATGAGTACTGTAATTTTCAATCTAGAGTTTTATAATAAATTCTACCAATTAGAATGTTCCAGGTGTTCCATATCGGGATCCCAAATATCACCAAAGCCATATTATAGTCTCATTTACCTTCTGATCCCATCCATTGTTATAAATTTCAAGAGTGCATGCATTTCTCAAGTAATATAATACATCCTAGAACCATTGGGATGCTCCCTATAATTCTATATTATGTTCCCAGTATCACTCAAGGCATGTCATAATTTCATCGAACATATGTTAACAACCCTAGAAGTTCATAATAAAAGATGTGTCTCTCAAAACACAGAATAACATAATAACTCCCTTTTTCAATCCATTGTATACTATAAAGGTAACAATGTATCCCTTATGAGATGGTACAATAAAACATCAATCTAAACCCATACATGGTAATCCACTTGGTAATCGGGTATCACTCATGTGTATTAAAATCCCAATTATCATGCGTTCACATCTGAGGAAAACAAACATCGGAAAAATGGATTAATGATTTTATAGTTATCATTAATTATTATCTTTCACTAAATATTTAAAATAGTCTACGATGACACACATTCCATTATATAAATTATATGGACACATAACATAAAATTGATTCCAATTAAATTTAATTAATAAGAATGGCTATTTCACAACATTCAGAATAATGGAATCTTTTAAAGACCAAGATGATTATATAAATCATTTAACTCATTTATATGTTTATGATCATTCTAGGTAATTTTATATAAATTACCCTTGGTGTAGTTTGATTCGATATTTTTAAAAACTAACTATGTGAAGTGTTGTCTAATGGTATCATGGTCGTGTTATAAAAAATCAACATATTGTATTTCATGTTTCATGTGAAATGAATGAAAATTATTACAAGAGGCATAAAAATATTAGTTAATAAATAATGATGCATTAATTTCATAGCATCTATTACACCAACATCTTAATCCGAACAGTCCACTCATCCAATGCTGAGCTTGTATTTGAGTCAAAATTAGAGAAATGTAAATATTATAACAACACCATGATAAAAGGGGATATAATCAATGATTGTAAGATAATTAAATATGTAAATATAAATTTTGTAAGTATGGAAGAGGATCTAATATCATAATTTAACACATCAAATACATCTAATAGAAATTATTGTTGAGATCACAGTAGTGCAAAAAATGTTTTTTTCATCAGGTTTTTATGGTTTTCACATCGGTTTTTGGGGATGTTGTTGAAGGTGATGTAAAAATATTATTTTTTATGTTAGTTATATAAAAATATATGTTAGAAAATATTATGTTGGATATTTTACATGTTGGTTATTTATTAAATGACATGAAAGATGTTTCGATAATGGGTTTTCACATTTGTTATTTAAATAATGGATGTAAAATATATCCTACCACATTATTTATATAATAACTAGCACAGAAAAACCTGATCTCGATGCATTTTTCAGGTTGGATAGTAAATAATCTATTCCAAAAACACATTTCTCATGTCCATTATAAAAAACCAATGTGGAAAATCTATTTTATTTATGTTTTAACATTTCATAGTAATTAACTGACATAAAAATAAATTTAATTAAAATTAATTTATGAATCCCTTTCTCTCCATTGTAGAACCAATCTTGAAACAACAAAAACCAAACCACAAACTATACTATAAATAAGCACAAAAAATATAAATAAGAAAACTCAGATGAAAAATTCACATTCACATTTACAACATTAAAAAAAATTTATATTAGCTAATAACATACATTAATCCAACCAAAACAAATACCAAATACTCATTTATAATTAGAACATTATGAAATTCAATATTCACTAAAATCTTACTAAAATACAATCAAACCATAAAATAATATAACCATTATACTTTTAATTGTTTGGCCTCTTATTCACTATAAGGTTGAGGGTGATAAAATAGCTAAAAATTAAAAATTAAATTAGTTAAAATGTATAATGAATAACACAAATGAAATATTAATGAATTATTTATAAGGAAATATAACCTATTTGAACATCATAAATGTTATATTTGTCATTATTTCAAGAATAATTCTTAACATATAATACCCTTATTTCATGATTCCTTGTTGTTGAAGAAAATTTTGTTTAAATGAGTTTTTCAATTCAAAATATCAGTTTTATGTAATAGAAAATGTACTAATTAATAATAGATATTCAGATTTAAATTTATTTCTTTGTTCATGGCACTCTTTTTATTTTTATATCTTCTAAATAATTCCCTTCCCCTGTTAGAAAATAATATGAATGATATACATTAAAAATTATTTAAAATATAAACATCTTTTAAGAATGTAAAACATACTTTTTCAACATGTTGTTAAAATTTCATCGCACATCACTATGGAGATAGTATATCCAATAAAGTGTTTCTCCCTTAGATAAAAAACACCCAACATCCAATGTTCATTGATATAAAATAAAATTTTATTGATATTGGTTATTATGTTTAAAAATAAATAACAATTTGTTAGACCTATGTTTCATACATCTCAACAAAAGGAAACATCCAACACTGTGAAATTATATTCTATTAGAATATTTCTGCAATATAAACTATTTTTTGTTCCTCATCCCATTAACGAACTTTAGGTGAAACCAAATGTGGGAACATCAACCAATATAAATCTATCTTCTCATTCAACTCACAAATTTTATAATGATACCTAATATAAAACATATAAGTATAATTTTTCAATAAATTTATTGCATGGAATGAGTTGTGTGAATATATACATGAAAACATGATTATCACAATGATGCCCAAATTATATCCAATAACAAGCACTAGGATATCATTTTTTAGAATCCCCAATATTATTGTACGTTCACTAAAATGATCTTCCATTGGAAATGTGTAATGACCCTCCAACAAATTTGAATATAAATACAATATTTCAAGACTATGGAAATCTTAATATGATGTCATAGAACCTTTTAATTGTTGTTGTCTATACAATATTTATTTACCTTTAATGTATTATTATAAATCAATAAAAAATAGATTAACATTAAACATTAATAAAACATTATAAAAATAAAATAAAATATATAACATACCCATATCTCTTTGGTAATGGTTCACAGAAGTCGAGATGGCCATACTAAGATGTGATCAACACATAAACCAACTGGCATCCCCTCATCTATAGGTAATGGTCCTCTAACTGATATATCTATAATATCTTATACAGTGACCATATTCTACTCCAAATTTAACTGTTGATGATGAATTCTATCTCTTAAACAATATATCATCATATATGCCACTATATGATAGTTAGGATCATCACCATACAACTAACAATAACTACGAAGTTGTGGCATAGGGGGTGTGGGAGCAGGATAAAAAATGGGGTCTGCAGACGGAAGTGGAGGATAAATAATAGGGTATGTAGGTGGAGTATAAGGATAAACAATGCGGTCTGCATGTGGAGGTGTGGGAGTGGGAGCTGGAGCTGCAGTTTGAAATTGTCGTTGCATTTATGTAAACATAGACTGTTCTGATGCAATGATCTTCCCCTCCATCATCACATTAATATTGTAAACGTCTACCTCAAAAGATGCAATTTTTTATATATATGCTCCATGTAAGAATAATAAGAATATGGTAACACTTTTTTATCGATAAACCCAGTAGGTATCCTCATACACGACCCAAATGTTTGGTCTTTTCTAATGTATTACATAAAATATCATGCTTCCCTTAGTGATAAATACCCCATGGGTTCTGTTATCCTTAATATAATCATATAAGTATAATTTGAAAAATTATTTAATGATACATAGTATATAATGATTTTAATTGACTTAAATAAATATAATAAACAACGTACAATCCTCTCAGATATGACCCTCGATAATTCTGTAATATATTTCCCCATTTTTATCATTATAGCCCGCTTCTATTTATCATGTCTAGATAGAGGGGATGGAGGACAAACCTCTCCAATGTTGGAATTCTCACTCGTTGTTTTTTTTAATTTTTTTTATCATTTGTTCTTCCAATAAAGTATTCCCTCCCCATGATAAAAATTGGGGCTATATGTTTCGTGATTGAATCTCCTAATTATCTCTCCATGATTCCTATAAATTAATAATATGAAATAATTAAGAATTCATTAATAAGATCATTTATATACAGGAAATTTAAAAAGATTACATTGAACATAAAAAATGATTTATGTATTCTATATTTGTAGAATTACTTCCAGCTGTCATCATCTATAAAAAAATATATATGACATGGATTGTCATGTTTCCTATCCCAAAAAATGAAATCATATGTGAGGTTTGATTTGAATTAAATCTATATCTTAGTAGTTATCGATAAATATTTCCTCCTAACTCCTAAAGTGTTATGTATATCAAATTTCATATGATATAGACGTGGAAAAAGATATTATATGATAAAAATTTCATGATTATTTAAACAATAGAAAAAGAACTAACCATAATGGTCCCCTACAATATAGTCAGTTTTTTGTCATCACTTTTATAATTATTAATCAAAATGATGACTTTTTGTTTACCCTATGTTGATACAAAACTCTGGAACTCTTTTTCATTTGGACCCCTTGGAACATAATTTTAATAAAAGTATTCCACTATACACTAGTATTATCTAAGAGAATCTGATAGTTTTTTTAAATGTGTGTTTCCACATTTACCAACCCTTGAACTCTTATTTACCATTGTTGGAGAACCTGAAAAATATTTATGAACATCAAGAGAAAAATGTGGATGTTCCTCCCTAGAGGTATGCTCATGATGCCCATATCAAGAAGTTTGTTGTTGATTATTTGATTGATGTGTCATTTTCCTTCATATCCAAGAAACCATCATTTAGTTCACAAAATATAAAAATTCCATTATTATATTACCAATGTATACCTAAAAGAAAAATTCTAAAACAGAAGAGTAAACAAAATGCTAAAACATTATTATTTGTATTTGTTATAGTTAACTACAATTATAACAACAGTAATGATATATTAAATGTCATGAAAATGAATTAAAACAAATAAAAAATTGATATATAATCTTTAGATATGGTTCAACCTAATAAATAATTTTTTACACAAAAAATAATATTTTTTAACCTATAGATTTAAAATCAATATCACTCAAAAAAATAAATAAATATATAACATGTCTAATGGTAATCATCGTAAACTAAACCTAACTTAACTAATCTAAGGAAGCATTTCTAAATATTCATTTTAATACTTGATTTAATAATCAAATGTTACAATATAATATTTTATGAAATTATTAAAGGTAAACGATAAAAAATTTGTTACCTACAAAATTATGAATTTACTACTGGATTGTTTTCCCAAATTCCTTCATCATGATTGTTCCATAGGGAACAAACCATTTCAACAACATTCTCATCGTTGTTATCTGTTAATCATACCATGGAAGTAGGGATCTCACATAAATCAACATCTTCATTATGTTGATCATCACTAACATATTTATTTTTAATGTAAAGCAATAGACCACAATATATTGGATTAATCATGAAGAAATAATTTTTTTTCTTGTATTTTTATTATATAAGAATCAGTTGTGTCTTCAAATCTATTCATATTAACAAGTGTCATTTCATATTTATCATGTCTTACACTATTGTTACTAATAAACCATTTGCAGTTAAATAGTGAAACATTGATTTTAATGTGATACACCTCCCATATTTCTTAAATGATACCATAATTTGCACGTGATATAGAAATTGGGATTTTTCTTTAGAACTAGAAAAATGAATTGCTTTAGGAAACACCAATACACAACTATTAATATCTACACACCTATTTTCATGATCTTTCATATAATATGTATATCCATTAATTTCATACATGGACCATGTGATAACTTTTAAATTTTGACCACCCACTAACCATCTTATTATATATGATGCATCTAATCTACCAAACATTGTATTTTTAAACAATGGAAAAAAGTATTTTTATGGTAATTTAAAATCCACATTTCAGTCTTCTTCAGATGAAATTGTTTCAACTCATTAATATGAAATCTTATATATTGTTCATCCTCAAACATGTTATTCAAGAAGTATAAATGTACATTATTTGTTTGTGCAATAGATAACGATTTTACATTAAATCATAAAACCCCCTTTCCCTGAAATATTAACTTGTTCATGGGGATATGAAGGAAAACCATTATTCTCCACCCCAGAAATGTAACTCAAAAAAACATCACAATCTCCTTATAAATTCACTTCACAATAATGGAGGCATCAATTCGATATAGATTTTTAACATACACCTTTAATATCTCCCTATAACATTCAGAAGAATACATCCAATATATATATACAGGTCCACAAAGAATTATTTCTTGAAACAAATGAACAACTGAATGCACCACTATATCAATAAAAAGATAGAGGAAAATAATTTTCTAATTGAAAAGGTACATAAATTTATTCATTTTAAAAAATCATCAAAACATGCAGATCAATCAATTTATTAAAAATTGAATTGATAAAATAACGCACCTTCATGAAATTCTTGCGGGCATTGATGGGAAATAATCCAAACAATGAAAATGGTAAAACATATTGAATAATGATGTGAAAATAATGATATTTCATACCTATCAAAATAAAATACTTCAAAGAGAAAAAAATTGTTACATTAGATGAATAATTTTGTGGAAAATTGATATCATGAAGACACTGAAAAAAGATAAATTTCTCCCTTTTGACAATTAATGTCATGGTAGGGGGAAGAAATGTTTTTCTTCCATCAGGTGTGGGGGATAAATACAAACGGTTTCCCATTGATGGTATATCCATTAATGCTTTCAACCAATCTTCAGTCTTTCCATTAATATATAAAAATATTCCAATAAAACATTCATAAATATTCTACTCCACGTGCATGACATTAATGTTATGTTTCACATTATGATATCTCTAATATGGTAGATTAATAAATATAGACCATTTCTTCAAAATATATCTATCATTACCATATTTCTATGCCTTTTTCAATTTCACATCTCGAATTGGAACCCTATCTAAATATAATCTGTGGATAATGGTTTGGGAGAAATAAAAATTTCTTGTGAGCCATTCAATACATTTTTTTATCTTCTATAACAGTGATGCTAGGGCAAAAAATTTCAATGAACCATGTATACTGTTTTCCACCCATGATGAAATTCATAATATAATGTCTGTTGTTCACAAATTGGAAATGCTTTAGGCCCTTTAACAATATATCTTGAGAAATTTACAAATGTCGAGAAGTCATTAATAGTGAACAAAATCACTACATGCAGTTGAAAATATTACATTTTATAAGAATCATACACCCTAATACCATCCTCCCATAATGTTTCAAATAATTAATTATTGGTGAAATGAAAACATTTATATCTTTTTCAGGACTCTTTAGTTTAGAAATCATTAAAATCAACATGAAATATTTACGATTAATAAAAAAATCAGGAGATAGGTTTTAAATGAACAATAAAAAAATCCAAGAACTATGTGTGCTACACAAGATTTGATATGTATTAATTCCATCCATGAACAACCCATGTCTGAGATTTCTAACATCATTTCTGAATATTGGATACTTCTCATCAATTTAATTTCTCTGTGGACGATCTTTTGGATAACATATGATTCCATCACATATCTTCTCATCAGCATGCCATATTAACCATTCTTAATCCTGTGAATTATCATATAATCTTCAAAAATTGGTAATTATAAGAGGATACCAAAATACATTGGCAATGATCTCTATAATCTCTATATAATACTATTATTTTTCAATCATCTTATATCTTGATGTTCCATATTTTGGAAAATCTAACAGAAATACATATTCCTTCCCAAATAACACAAAGTCATTCCGATGGGCATGTAATTTCTTATATCCCAATCCCATAGGGAAAAATATGTTATTGTCCATGTAATATGAACATGGAAGATTATTTTATTTACAAATAACATCATTCAAAAATATTATCATCTCTATAAAACATTTTTTACTCCTTCCATGCTTTACCTTTAGGTTAATTAATTTTAACACCGACGATAAAACTGTAAAATCTGTTCAAATAAGACACAATGGCTTTTCGAATCACCATATAGTAACTAAATTATAGGACCATTCTATTCTTTTTCTACTTCAATATCATGAATCATTTTTTGAATTCCATTAATGTTACCATCTTGCATAGAATCATCGCTGGTAGATATAATATTATGCCATGTTTCATCATGTTAAATCCAAGGGCTGTCACATGGATTAAAACCGTGAAAATCTAAATGCTATTTTAACTATATACTTCTCAACTTCTTCATATTTAAGCATTTCAGTCATGGAAATAAAAACACGTCAATGTTTGGAAAATTTTGTTTAGAAAATTTGAAAAAATCTTTAAAACCATCCTCATATTCATTATTCATTCGATGTGCCGTAATCCAACTTCAACACATTATTACCTAGGCCAAATATGAAAATTATACATCCTGTTAAGATACGAAAATTTGATATTGATAAAACATATTTTATAATTTGAATGAATCACGATTTTGAAATATAAAACAAATATACACATACTTGGAAAATATAATTAAAAATTCTAAAAAATAATGGAAGATATGTTTTAATATAAATCATAAATCAATAAAATATTTGCATAAAAATTATTTTATAAAGAAAATATAGTACGATTTTTTTATATGAAATATACTATAATTTGAATATTACATTATTTTGTAACATAAAAACCATATATTGTTAGATGAAATTTATAATGAAACTATTTTTGAGAAATAATATAGAAATCCACTATATTAAATTAGTATATACCATATTGGTTTTCATGTTACATTAATAAAAAATATATCATTTTTGTATTATAGAATCCATGAATATGACAATCCAAAAATAATATATGTTTTTTTACTAGTTTATCTAGTTGGATATGTAATAAATTGTATCTATATTTTATATATATAGATATATTAATAAATTATTTTATATAAATTTACTTGAAATTCCAAAATAGTTAAATTTTTTCCCTACTCTAAAATGATAAGTAGTTACGATATCCAGGGATATTTCCACCATGTGTAAATTGGGTTCTGTAAACTACATGACTATATATATATATAAGAGTGGATGAAAAACCATATGGAGTGAAATTTTATATTTATGTGAGACAATAGAAATGTTTTTATAGATATCTATAAATTTTAGTATATTTTCCAATAGTTTGTAAGTAATGGGACATATAATGAAATATAATATTTATAATAAATATGATATTGTCAAATTTAAAATATAAACACCACAAAAATTAATTTCATATATATATTTAATTAACAAAAAATAAGATTATATTCCAAACCTATTTTGAAAAGTTTCTCAGTACTATCTCATCGTTTATGTCAATCTCTTCATTTTAACCATATAACGTAGTTCTATTTTACATAGAAGTTCATATAATATTTTTACCTTTTAGATATTATGTTATTTAAGGAGGTTGTGAGTAGAACACAATATGTTAATTTAACCCATAGATAATACCATTAATCTCAAGTTCATATAGACTATGATATGATTATAATAAAATTACATAAATGATAATAATATATATATATAATACTAAACCATGGGTTTTACAAAAGATCCAATGTGAGAAAATTGTTGTTTCATCCTTGGTATCACTAAATACATCATAATAATGATGACATGGAATAATATATCATATTATACGAATTTAAATAACAAATATGGAAATATACGAAGAAAGGAATTGGAAAACCAGATTTAGGGCGTCCACAAATGATAGAATATTATGCGTGTGAAGATCACTTGAGTGGTAAATGTTTATTATATAGATGTTCCAATGAAAAAATAATAATGATGAAGATGTAAAAATGAGTTTGGAGGTCACATGATATAAGAATCGATGGAAGTATTTTCGCATGAGAGATTCTGAGTCGCTATCACCCAAAATAAAAATAGTAGAATTACCCGAAATAGAACATCCTAAAAAATTTAAAAAATTAATCATGCCAGTTATTTATTAAATTAATTGATAAATATTTTTGTATTACATTTATCACATCAGTTATATAACAAGTCATGTGGCAAACCCATGTTTTACATCTATTATATAATCACCGAAGTGATAAAGAAATGGTGATTGCATTATCACATTGGCTTTTATATAACCGTTAAAAAATAGTCTTTATCAAGTTGTTTATTATATCACTGACGTGACAAAGAAATATAATTTATTTATTACATCTATTATAATATTTCCTATGTGATAAATCATTTTTACAGTTTTACATGTCTGTTATTTATAACTGACATAATAAATGATGACGTGGTGAATACTTTTTGTATTAGTGTTTGAAGGAGGATCTAGTACAAAGACGTGCATAAGGTAAGGAGGATCTATCCTTGAAAAAATGGGGTTACTATGCATTAAATGAGATAGAGAATAGAGGATTTAAATTTAATGCAAGGAATGAATGAAAAAAAAATTATATCTCAAAAATGATAAACTCTATTTGGCTAGAGGATCTAGATTATGATATGGAAACAGTGTGGAGCTATTATCTAAAGGGACACCCCTTTACATGGCTAGGCACTTCTTTTAACAAAATGTATACAGACCATGTTCCCACATATTCAATTTAATGAAGTCCTTTTTGTGGTTATGAGTCCTTCCATGAATTATTTAACAACTAGTTTGATACCGCTATAAGGACTCTTGATTTGGGGTACATGGTTATGAGTAACTATGTGCTAATTTTAAACAACATTTAAACATCGAAAAGGATAAGCATCTGAATTTTCTTTCTTCTAAGACACAACCAAAAACCTCTGACATCATTCAAGACTTAAGCCCCATCTATAAACAACCCTATTATATGTCACATATACCAAAATTTCATCCCTATACTAATTCTATGATTCGTCACATCCACCGAATAAAATGTTAGAAAAAAATTATAAATTTTAATATAGTCTAAAAGGAAGAACATAATAATCTCTTACATTATACGCGCTAGTCTCTAATATGCCTTTTGGAACAATAAAACAACACATGACCTAATCAGGTCTTGAATGTACATTGTCATATTCATGTTTCATATTCAATGCATAACACACCAGTATGTTGTATTTTAAATATGCATTACTTATTCCAATAAAACATGACCCAACTCTCTTATTCAATATGGAAACATCATGAAATAACCTACAAAAGACTCTCTACCCTAATACATGGTTTTTTCATTATTTATTTTATCATTCATACAATGGAACTATCCATTATTCTCCCAATCATCCCATGGAAAATTATTAGTTAAGGTGATCCCACAATAATTACTTCCTATTTAAGAATTCCTATATTGTCCTAGAATCACTCATGACATGTTAAGGAATGTTAAAGAATATTAAAATTGAAATTGATCAAAAGAAGACTAGTAATGCCTGCGTTTCCTTCAAATTCTCTTCCTGACACTTTATACTTTACTTATCTCATCCCGATGACATTCCTGATGTGATTCCTCATCATCCACACCATACAATTTACAAGAAATCAAGTTGATCTTACTTATATTGATATTTTATAAACTAAAAGCTCTTATGACTTATATTTCAAAAAAAATGGATTCTAAACCCTTATTCCAAGGTGTTCTAAGATCATTTTTAACCTATAAACCAATTTCTGCAAGTCAATTTTTGTGATGGCTCATATTTAAACCACATACCAAACAAAAATATCATCATGGCGTAACAAAAAAATAGAAATTGCCTTGATCAAACATCCATTTATCACCATAATATAACTGGGGGATTTACTACAAATATATATTCCAGTCATATCCATTATTAATGTTTTATCCAAAATGTACTGAGGATTCCGACCATACATTATCCTATTTTCTAATTAGAATATGATATCAAATTCATCCATCATGTGAATAGTATTAAGGTCCCATGAACATTACCACGTGTTGGTCACCATACCAATGAATTATATCCATCTTATAACCTTTAGAAAATCATTTTCATCACTCTAATTAAAAGAGAACTTGATTATATTTTTTCATGACAAGATTAACAACTTTCAAGGAAGCAAAAAGAACACACTCATCCTGCGCACTAACATAATCACCCCTCACTACTCATTCCCACTTCCTGAGTATAATTCCACTATATAATGTTGAATTTAAAATCATAATGTGGCTCAATACCATTAAATTTCTATTGTATTACAATGAAAAAAATATTCTTTCTTCTACACATCACATTTAGTATACTCCAATTGAGTTTATAAATTAACCCACAGAAGATATTTTTTGGGATAACTTAGATTATTCATTACTCTCTATCAGCGTAAAATGGATGATTTCATGATATTGGGAAAGATTTTAACTATGATTAGTCTGAAAATTTTTTTATTGATTATTGAGAATATATTTCATGATCAAACTCATTTAAAAATAGAGTCATTCTAAATTATTATCCCATGTAACCTTGTCTCTGTATCATTAATTCAATGGTTCTATCACTAGTAAATTGTCTCATGTAACCTGATCCATTTACTATTTATAAATTTTTTTAGGCACATACATTTTAATTTTTACAATGATCTATATCACCATAACCATAGGGTCCAACTATCTTCAACCCACAGTCCAAGGATCTGACATATTTTTTGAGTAATGTTACATTTTAAATAGTTACTATGAAATACCATCTCAATAAAATATATCATTTTCAATGGGATTAAATCATGTGTGACCTGTTCATAACCAAATCATTCTCCCACAAGTCATATGTCAAAAATATTTATATGAAAATTCAACACAACATGTTTTGTTTTGTAACGTGATACAATTTGATGGACATACTCTTCAAAAATGGTTATATACATACTCCATGATTTTTCAAATGACCTCCCACCTCAAGATTTTGTTTTAAAAACCTATGTAATCTATAAAAAGGAATCTATTATACTTGGTAAGAAACCCAAAGGGTCCTACCAATTGAGTACATTTCTTAAATCCAACAACCATAGGATCTACCTTTAAAACTCAAGAATCACCATGCTATAACTCATAAACAATGCAACTCTTTTGAATTGGTCTCATGCATAGTGTTAAACCAAGATCAATGTACTTCTGAAATTGTAATCCTTGGAATGAATCTCTAATGATACCGACCTACTAGGGTTTGAATCATAAGTACGGGCATCATTGACTTCCCCTAACAATATGCATCATTATCAAAATATGGTCATCAGGTTCGACAAACATGCCTTATGGATTCTTAAATGAGAACCATATTACACAACCAGTAATGTGGTTGAAAAAATATTTTTTAAGAGTTTAAACAGAACTTGTATGGAAGAACGTTTAAAAAAGTGTAAAACACTATCAACATTAGTGTTATGACTTCTCTTACACAAAATTTGGATACTAGGATGTGATCATAACTAAGCATTTGAATAAGAGATTTATCAGTGAAATATTACAAATATATGATTATAATAATGAGATATGACTCATTATTTATCTAAATAATATAATTCCCCATATATATTAAACATACTTGAAATCCACTTGACTACTTAGGGGACTCATTTCATCATCTAATATTCCTACAATACTAAATCGATTCAAATAGAAAGCACCTTCCTTTTATAGAAACATTGATCAAATTCCTACCAATTATTATCTCCAAGAGACCTACTGTAATGGATAGAATATATTTTTAGGATAATTCATTTAATTGTAATCTATAGTCTCGATAAAATTATTTATTCAATAATGAACAAAATTTATGTTTAAGAAACAACTGAAAATAATCAAACTGTTAACTACATGTAATACTCTTGGTCCTATTCAATTGTTTCTCAAGGAAAACTGATGTAAACCGTTACACAAGTGTTTACCCAATAAACACTAATAAAAGTAATCATTTTAATGAATTTTAAAAATATCAATTATTTTTTTTAAACAATCGTCTCCATAATATGGAATATCAAATATTAGTTATAAAATTAAAATAAAGTATGAAATTTATTTAGCGGAAAATTATATCATATTAGTAAAATTATATTCTAATTTCATCCTTAAAACAACAATTAATTATTTATCATTAATTCGCCATATATGGGATTAGTTTTACAAAATTTGAATTTCAATCTGTAGAGGAAAACACCCATTTGGATTTAAATAGAATTTTAACTAACTGTAAGCTCAAACTAATAATATCACACAAAAAAATAATGCTTATTTTATTTATAAAAGAGTACTTGTTATGAAAGATTCAACAATATATCTATATTATACACTATAAAATTGGTTGATTTCATTTTAAATAACCATCCCATTTTTCATAACCGTACCACCATGGGGTTAAGTACCAAATAATAAAAAAAATTGACCAATGATGGTCCAATTAATTCATTCAAAATAGTTAAACAACCATAATGGGTTTTTCTAATAATCGATATGTCACAATTGACCTTCTTGTGTCAAATAGTTATTTTATGTATTTAGTAATTTGGGTCGTCGTGCAGAAATTATAGAGGTACTATCCCTCATATAGGTTACTATTTTCTATAAGAATTTTTATTTAGCAAATATCATGCTATAGTTAAAAGCGTTACCATTCCCAATTTATAATGGTGCATTAGAATATAAATTACTATTTTCATTCTTGTAACTATAACCATGTTTTTACTTTATCTCTCCACATATAAGAAGTTCATATAAAATGGTTTGATTGTATTGTTAATATTTCCCAATTTATAACGGACCATAAAATTTATAAATTGTTTTTCACAACAAATTAATCACAACAATACTTATTTTTGCACATGAAATCTGTTTGAGGAAAAATAATGTCCAAATTTTTTAATTGAGTAATAACTACAATGCTATATGGGAAAACACAATTTTGGTTGATATAGAAAATTTATTTTCCAATCATATAACATATTTAAAAAAAATCTTGGAGTACTACTATATAAACCGAGAATAATGGTTAACATGGAAATGTCACCCAATACTGGGATATAGATGACCATGATAAATAATCAGCGAGGAATGTTAAATAGATAAGTATACACATAAGCCTCAAAATCATGTTATACCAATAATCAGGCATCACGAAATGTACAATGTCATATACTGTTTATATAATATGAATTTCATGTGAATATATGTGTATATATATATATCTATAATTATCTTATTACAATACATCCTTCCTGATCTCATCCAAGTGAAATGTCTAATAATTAATTAATTTAATAACTAGTGGAATTAAAACAATCACCTGAGGATAAATAATAATCAATTGTAACATAGAGCAACATAAACACCATTATCAACTTTGGAAAAATAGAAATTTCCTCATGTGTGGGTTAACTCAACACAAAAACTATTTATTTAACATGGGATGAACGATTCCAAGTCCTCTATCTTTTATCCAAATATAGTAAGATAAAAGGATCACACCCACTGAAAGCACATGTAGTGTCCCAGCATGGGAGCCACAAAAAAGAATGTAATGCCCTGTATATTAAAAGTGGGTTATCATATTTGATTTCTGTTAAATAGAAAAATAGATGGTGATAATGTAACACAACAATAATTTATGATATATTAATTTTTAAATAAATTCAGTCTATTATATAGCATACAGTGCATGCAACACCATGTTTAAAGGAAACATGATGCTATACTAAATTTTTTTTATTTAAACATGACCATTATAAACAAAATGATATGATGGTGGGTATTAATAATAATATAAAAATTATAAATATAATATGGTTTTCATATTTATAATATAAATTCAATAGTAAAGTATTTATTAAATATAAAATAAAACCGATGTGATGAGAATTAAATGTTTTTGAAAAAATTATATTTTTCTAAAAATTTGTTAGTCATAACTTTTATAAATTAATATCTAACACCATTAGAAAATTTATTTAAAAATTAAAGATAAATTTTAAATATAAAAATAAAATTTTTTGGGTTATTTTTTAATAACTTCTTGAATATATTATTTTTTGATAAATAGTGGGAATACAATTTTGATTGAAAACAAACTTTTCCATTAAATGATTTACAACAGTAAATTATATTTTAAATTGGTTTTTAAGTAACATTAGTTCAATTATATTAATATTTGACTAATTTAGGTAATTGGAATAAATTTATTTAATTTTTATTAAAAATCATTATATACTTATGAGTATTTTACTTAGTTGAAAATATCCTTTTCATTATGTGTGAGGTTTAATTTTAAATTGAAATATAAAACATCATTGAATTCAATTTAAAAACATTAATCTAATATTTAGTTTAAAAATAATTTATATTCCTTGATATGTTCGATGAATTTGTTTTATGAAAATTAATATTGAAAAAAATAAATAACAATTACATCGATTAAATGAAAAATGGGTTTACAGTGGGGTTAATCTAAGATTATAATGTTTAAAAGTTTCCAATTTTTTTAAAATCCCATTTTATTTACATATTTAGAAACAATATTATCTTATATTTTATAATTTTTCATTTATATGTATTTTTCCATGAGAAAAATGTGTATAACACATTATAATTTTAAAACATTAATTTCTGTCCACCACCAGTTATTAAATGCCACCCCCTCTTTCCCCCTATTCACAATCTCAAAACTTTTTTTGTCCATTAATATCCCAAAACAAACCTTAATTACATAAAAAATACTATATATTTTATTTTTTTAGTTATCCATAATAGAACGGTTTTAGGTAAAAATCTAAAGAGGCTCTCTAAAGAAAAGGTAAAATTCTAAATATGCATATTTGTATTATTTATTCATAAATAACTATAAATCTTTCTTAAAATTAGAAATTATAGTAACACCAATATTTATTATATACTTATATTATAATATGTCATTTTAATAACTCATGTCCATATCAACTACCATCAAATAGTAAATACATCCATTGATGTGTGTATGGTAGACTAACATCTCATGAAGTGATGTAATTTATTTTCTATAACCACTATTAAAATATGGATTTAATGAAACAATTAACATGAATATATGATATTAATGAGGTTTTTTTAATTTTTTACTATTTATATCACATATATGACATAAGTTTCCTTCCATGGGGATATTGTAACGCCACTCGTGTGTATGGTGGACTACATCCGCAGCATGATATGTGATTCAATTTTTTGTTGTTTTTTAAAAGAATGTTATTAAGGTTAATTATAATGAATGTATATTATATTTATACTATAATACTACTTCTATAAATATTATATCTCATCTAGATTCTTATCCTTCAATCCTTAGGAAAACAATAATGTCACTCATGCGTATATGTGGATTACCAACTATACATAGCGATGTAAAATGTTCTTCATTTTATTATGAAATTGATTTCAATAAGGATGAATTAAAGTGATATACATGATATATATGATATCATATTGATATTATAAAAATTAGTTAATATTAATTTTCGTTTTTCACCACCTTTTTTGAAAAATGGAAACAACATTCATGCGGTAGTATGACATATTGTTTCCATGAACAGTGTACCCCATTTTCATTCTATAACATTAATTGTTTACAAATAATTAATATATAATGAATATATATGATATTTATAAATACAATAAGAAATATTAAAGCATTATTTTTTTTCTAAAATTAAATGTTCAAAAATTAACAAACTAATACAATCATGAAAAATGAAGCAACTATCAAAAGTAACATTGATTTTAACGAATAATTATTGTTAAAGGGATAGTAAAAGAATATATGTAAAAAATATATTGTATGAGATATATGCTTATGTTTATATAGAAGAATTATAATAAATATATTTTTATTATATACGATGATCTAACATATATGAAGGAAGCCATACCAGTGTTCAGGGTTCCACATCTCAATTCTACATTCAAGATATGTATAATATAGTAAACACTAATTTCTATAAATGGTTTATATAATACGCATTAATATTTTATATCGTTAAACTATTTAAAATAATTGTATTTAATGTTTCATTTGATTATTTTTCCTTTTTTGTGGATTACCATTTAGACACAACCAACGTTGTAATGGACTATTTTACGATATCCCCGTTATTCAGAATTTTTTGTTTAAGTATTTGTAATAGAAATTATTTGATATATACATATATATATTAAAATCAATATATTTTCATCCCCAATGGTTATTAATTATAATTTGCACCTAATATTACATTTGGAAAATCTTTTTTAATTAAAATTATTGAGAATTATTTTTATTAAAATCCAACATAATTTTATATCTTTGATTGGAATTATTTTTTCCTTAAAAGACATAATTTATAGAAATGTATTTCTAATTTTTTTTAACAAATAATATTATTTAATTAAAAATATAATTACATATTTAAACATTTAAATAATAGTTTAACGGATTCATCATGTCATTATCAAAACAACACCCCTTTTACCTTTTATTGATAATTTGAAAAGTATATTTGTTTTAGCATAAATTGCATGAACATAATTTTATACCATTTAGAACAGTAAATGTTTTATTGATTATTAAATGTGATTTCAATGTTTATTTTCAATTAAATATAGTTTCCGATTTTTTTAACAATTTGTTTTAAAATATGACTTTTAATGTTCAAAGGTTATTTTTCTCCAGAATGTTTTTAATTACATTTTAAGGTATTTCTATATATCTATTATATCAAGAAATTATTTTACTAATGTTACAAAAGGGATATGTTCTGTTGGAATCATATGTATTATTTATTTGGATGTATTATGATCAGTTTAACAGAGGATGTAAATTTTTATTATCATTCATCTTATTAGTCTTAATGGTTTATGTTTGTGTCTATTTGATTGGGATAAGTATTAAAATTTCATATGTTAGTTTTTATATATAAATATTTTTGTTGACTATGGTTCAGATTTTTCATATGATAAATAAATTGGGCTTAGTATATTATGGGTGGGTCCTTTTTAAATATATCCCATCGATGCATTCACAAGTATCAGGAGAAAAATCATTTGCACATGTTATATCGGTTTCTACCCGTAGATTTAAATTATATTTTGAAAATCATTGATAATATGTTACAAATTTATGACATTTTGTATTCCCTAATTAGAAGATCAGTTTTTATGCCTATGTGATAATTCCATTAATTAAAATTCCCATGGATATGATTCAATATAAATAGATTATTTTAATTTCATCATTTGATCATAACTGATTTCTTTTACATTATTTTTAAATACCTTGAATTCACATTTAACTTTTTTTTAATTACATGGTAACTTTACGACTCTGCAAAAATTGATGGCGTGTGATTCCGAGGCCCGTAGTGCCCAGAATGAATTTCTGAAATTTTTTACTGGTACGTTCAGTAAACGTGCGAGCGGGTTGTTCTAACTTTTGAACCAGTGCTCATAATTGAAATCTGAGGGAACCTTTGAACATGTAGCATTGGTATTCACATAAGGAGACTTTCACCTCGACAATAATAGGTCGAGGGTGAAAGATAGTTTTTTTCATGGGAAAATAGGAATAAAATTATTTAACATTTTATTTTTATTATTGAAACCTCCCACATGTGGGTTATAGTGGTGGGGACCACCCGAGCTTAAACTTCTAATTTGAATTGCTAGAGAAGGGACCACTTGACCCCTCTTAATGGGGGATAAACCTCTCAACTCCCTCTATAGTGAGAAGGATCCTCTTGAACTTCCTTTGCATTAATTTTTCCAACTTTTGTGTGTGTGAAAACTTATATTCATTTTAAGATAAATTATATTGGCACCAATTTTATTTTGGTTTGACAAAGGAGAGAGCACTTGGAGGATAACATTCTTCGAACAAAGAATTCCAACGAAGAACCTCTTCTTCGAACGAAGAATGCCAACGAAGAACCTCTTCTCTGAATGAAGAATGCCAATGAAGAACTTATTCTACATGTGAAGAAAGACATTGAAGAATGTTCTTCCAAATCATGAAATAGGACAATGCAGGAACCAAAAATCTAGGAAAACAATGATGACACCGACACCCATATTATCCCAACGATTCGTCCTCTTCCTCGCGACCTCGCCGATGTCATCAAGAGAATGAGGTAAGGGTTTATTTATATGTGATTATCTCTTCCCATGTACTCCCATTCTATTTATTTGGTGGTATTGGGAATATAGATTGATATGGGTTGTGGAGATTGATGTTTTTAAATATCTTTCATACTCATTCTGGATTCATGATTTCGTTGAGCCGCTTGCTACCGCTCTAATGCAGAGAGTTATGTCCAAAAAAACATGGCCCATCCTCTCTGCAATAATTGTGATTATATGTCATGTTCTTTATGATGGAGGAAGAAGGCAACAAGAGTGGGTTTTGTCACACCGATGAGGCACGAGAACAGTGTCTAACACCTCCGCCAGCATTGACTAAGGCGACTGTGCAATAGCGTGGCCCCGTGGCTGCCGCCACCTTGGAGCATCTATGCCCCGTGTCACTACCACCCACAGCCTCTGCCTTGCTCCGCGACCGAACCGGCCTGCGGCCGAACCACCCCATGACCGAGCAGCCGCCCTACGACTGGGTTTCCACTCTGCGGTCGAACCCCCGCAGTTGGGCCGCCGCCCCGCTATCGGGCCCCCGTCCGTGGCCGAACCGCCCATGGCCGACCCAGACCTGAGCCACCGCCACGCAGACAAGCCTCCATGTGCAATCAAGCCACCCCACGGATGCACGACACCCCCTGCAGCCGAGTCGCTCTCACGGAACCCTAGGTGGTCGAGCTGCCATGCGGCCCCTTAATGCCCCTCGCGGCCTACCGGATCACCCACCGTAGGCCGGACCGGACCTAGTTGACCGGGCCACCTAGCAGGCCAGGGCGCATTGTGGTTCGGGCTAGATCCCATGGGATGGGCCTGGTCGACCCAGGGTGGGTCGGTCTGGCCAGGTCAGACCGGACCCAAACCCTCTTCGACCGATTTTACGCTCTTTTGGCCATAACATTGCTATCTAGCGTCCGTTTGACGCACCGTCAGTGGCGCTGGAATCCTTGGAGTGAGGCCATTTCTTTGGTATACACCACACAAGTTTTTAGTAAATATGGGGTATGGTCGCGTTGGATTGATCATGAACCCAACTGGGCCCTCGGGACTAAAAGGCTAATAACTCACCGACATGGCGTCCGAATGACACATTGTCTATAGAATTGGGACCCATATGACATGGTAGTCCGTTGATATATTTATTTGTGGGACTTCATTGTAGTTGGAGTATCTCCCAATGGTTTGGTGAGCAGACTCTCTCAGAGACTAGCAAGCCTAGTGTGGGAACCCAGTAGCTGGTTGTGATGAGAAGACTGACTAGCGATCCTGTGTGGGTCAGCTCATAGCGATCCTCTGTGGATCATCTCCCAAAAATCCTTTGTGGGTCAGCTCTGAGGGATCCTATGTGGGTTAGCTCTGATCCATTCTATGTGGGTCACCTCCTAGTGATCCTGTGTGAGTCAGCTCCTCACGATCCTGTGCGGGTCAGCTCCTAGCGATCCTCTGTGGGTCTACTCCTAGCGATCCTCTGTGGGTCAGCTCCTAGAGATCCTGTGTGGTTCAACTCTTAGAGATCTTGTGTGGGTCCTTAGAATATCCTATTAATGGAGTAATATGATTTAGTAGCTATAACTAATCATCTATACTACTGTACTGAAGTTATACCTGGTGTGAGTTGTGTTCGTGCCTCTGTGGTACTTTCCTTAAAACCATGGTTGTATTCTTCTGTGTGTTGTACCTGTGCGGTACTTGTCTTTGTGGTTTTCCTTCTTTTATGGAGTAGTTGATCTTTGAGATTTTGGGTTGGACCATGTGTTCTTTCATTATTGAGATGTGTATACTTGATAACTTCGATATATGTATGGGCATATACCTATGTAGGGTTGATAGTTGACTTCATTCTTTTAGGTTCATCCTTTGAGGATTTGAGAGACCTTGAGGGTCTCATGGTCCCTATTGAGTATCATTATACTCACCCCTGCACGGGCTATGCACGCACTTCATTATGATCAGTACAGATGATAGAGAGCGCTGAATGGGGACGATAGTACCAAGACTAGACGATACCCGGAGGTGGACCACCCAACGCGTCAGTATTCATAGGAGATGGGAGGACGTGGATTGATGAGCAGGAGATTACTTACCATTCAGGTAGGAACCTTGGAGGATGATCTAGTAGCAGTCCTTCTCTTTCTTTAGTTGTCATTTATTTCAGTTGTACTTGTACCTTTACTGTTGGGCTTGTATTACGGACCCTTTTAAATTTAGCACTCTTTTTGTTATACATTTTTCTTGTGCTTGTATCTTTTTGGGTGCTAGGTTACTTGAGTTTATAGGTTAGAAAGGAAATGTCTTCCTAGTTTTAGGGAATAATCTTTTAGGTGCTAGTCACCAGCCCCTGGCCTATGGAAGGCGGGCTTGGGATAGTCACGACATGGGGCTCGGGTGATGGGTCATGAAAAATTGGAATCAAAGGGAGGTTCTACTACAAAATATATAAATTTGGCCTTTTTTTAATTGAAATAGTGTTATGTCTAACGAGTGTGGTTATCAGTTTAAGGAATCCAGTGTTGGTGTAGCGGCCGACGTATACATACACTAGGACCCTGACTTCTGATTTCTGAGCCAGTGCATGAAAACACTTATTGCATATGTGTTTTGAAGAGTATTATTTGTGATTTCTTAGCATCATCTAACCAGATATAATGTTATGACCATGGTGCACCTGTTTCTATTCAGGATGCCTCCACGAAGATAGCCAGCTGGGGTTCTAATAGTAGTAAGCAATGATATGTCACCGAGAAATGAGGCCTCGCTGTAGAAAACATTTCCAATAGAGGCACTAGTGGAGGCACCAACATTACAATTAACCATTAGGCCACTGATTCCACTTGCCCCAACAGTAGTGGGTGCATACTTCTTGAGCACGTTTCAAGAGTTCTAGCTCCATAGGCCTCCCAGCTTCTGGGGAGAGACGGACCCACATGTCATTGAGGAATCACTAGCGGCTATGGTGAGAGTCTTCCAACTGGTATGGACACCAACCGATCTCATGGTGATCCTTGTAGTTAGACATCTACAAGCACCTGGTGGCAGATGGTGGATCATGATGCTCTAAGTTCACTATGAGGTGACGCTTCTCTGGGAAGACTTCGAGAGCCTGTTTTAGGAAGAGTTTGTTCCAGCGACACTTCACGCAGTGAGAATACATGACCTACTTCATCTAAAAGAGGGCTGCATGACTGTGGTTCAGTACTCAGAGAGGTCCACTAACATCTCATGAAACTCAACATATATGGTGTGGGACCCACTCTTTAGGGTCTGAACATTCAACTAGGGACTCATGATGGAGACCAGGGCATTGGTGACCTCACATATCACCCCGATGCAAGATGGGGTGTTATAGAGAGCCCTCCTAGTAGAGAGTTTCCTTGTTGAGCATTCAGTAGTAAGAAAACACACTACTAGTCATCACGAAACATTTTCTTCTAAAGCTGGCATCAGACAGATGACCCAGAGGTCCAAGAGTACCATACCTATAGGTAGACAACCATAGGATCCATGGTCAGTTGTACAAGGAACCCGAGGGAGAGACAATCATGCCCGGAGTGGGGAGTGTTACACATGCAGAGGGAAGGGTCACATATCTCATTACAGTCTGACTCGTTGTACGGATGATAAGAAGATAGTAAAAGGACCTCCCAGGCAGAGATAGATATTTTACTAGGGAGGTCCACAGGGAGAAGGCAGACGTTGCAGTGGAGCTGGTCGTGCAGCTGACGGTGGGCGACGATTAAAGATGTTACCAACACCACCACCAGGATGTCCACCCCGACCGTAGGGAGTACGTTGATAGGAGAGAGCTCAGCTTCAGGTAGCTGAGGCCTATGATCACGATACTCTAGAGATGATACGAGGTACGATCTGTGTCTACACCACCTTAGCTGTAGTACTTATAAACACAAGTTACAGTCCTTATTTTATTTCCATTGCCCTCATTCAGAGCTCGGATATTCCATTAGAGTCGTAGGTTTGATCCTTACATGTATAGACCCCTATAGAAGCAGATTCGATGACTACACACTAATGTCGTCAGTGTGAGGTTACTCTAGGAGGTGAGAGCTTCAGTTGGGATCTCCTAGTATAGGCGCCAAGGCCTTATGATGTCATCATGGGTATGGATTGGTTGTCTATAGGCAATGCTCAGATTGATTATATTAGGGTAAAAGAATGGTGTGTCCACACAGATGGTACTAGGTTTACCTTCACTGGGGAGAAGGGAGACTTTGGGGCACTGGATGGACTTACTCGGAGGAGAGTGTAGTCGATGACTCGTTAGTTATCTAGCCTTACCCTCAGAGCGATTGATGTGGAGATTCTGAGTTATCCTATAGTGGTAGACCAGTATGTAGATGTCTTCCCTGATGATGTTACCAGTCTACCTCCTCACAGAGTGGAGGAAATTTACATATACGTGTACCCCATGATGGCACGTATATCTACACGATTATATCGGATGGCTGCCATGCAGCTTCGTGAACTGTGGGTGCAGCTAGTGGACTTGTAGGGTAAGGGATTCATTCAGACCAGTGTTTCCCCTTGGGTAGCCCCGATTCTATTTTCCAAGAAGGCGGATGAGATTTTGAGTCTTTATGTCAACTATTGGAACCTGAACCAGGTGACAATGAAGAATAAGTACCCAAATCCATGGATTAACGACTTCTTTGAATAACTGAAGAGAGCACGATGGTTCTCGGAGATAGACCTCAGATCTGGCTATGTCCATCTCAGAGTGCGAGATAAAGATGTGAAAAAGACATATTTTATATGTCAGTATGGCCATTATCAGTTCTTGGTTATGCCATTTGGTGGAAAAAACGCTCCAGCAGTGTTCATGGGACTCATGAACATGATCTTTCAGTCATACCATGATCGCTTTCTATTAGTATTCATCGAAGAAATTCTGATATTCTCAACTACTGAGGAGGATCATGCCTATCATATACAGGTAGTACCGGGAACACTTCGAGAGGACCATATTTATGGTAAGCTCTCGAAGTGCCAGTTCTACATATGAGAGGTTCACTTTCTGGGACATGTCATATCAGAGGCTGGAGGTGCAGTGGATCCAGTGAAGATTGAGGTACTACATGCTTGGGAGCCACCTAGGAGTGTGACGGAGGTACGGAGTTTCCTGGGTTTGGTCGCATAATACCAGTGATTTGTACAAGATTTCTCCAGGTTTGCATCACCATTATCTCTGTTGACGAAGAAGTGGCAACCCTTCATGTGTTCAAAGAGATTCCATTAGAGATTTGAGGAGCAGAGGCATAGGCGGACTAGAGCCTCCATCTTGAGGCTTCCAGAAGACGGTGTAGGGTTAGTAGTCTAATGTGACACTTCAGGGACTGAAATAGGATGTGTCCTGATGCAGGAGCGAGCAGTGATCACATATGGTTATCGATAGTTGAGACAACATGAGAAGAACTATTCTACCCATGACCTGGAGTTAGCAGTAGTGGTTTTCGCCTTGAATATATGGAAACATTACTTAATGGGTGATCTTTTTATAGTGTACTCTGATCACAAGACTCTCATGTATATCTTCTCTCAGAAGGACCTGAACCTGAGACAACGACATTAGATTGAGTTCCTCCAGGACTATGACTTTGAGAGAGTATATACTCCTGGGAAGGGGAAATTTGTAGTATATTCACTCAGTAGGAGGACTTGTATAAAGCTGCTAGGAAAGGCGATAGAGTATATGACCACTTTTAAGATATCCTTTTTGGATAGAGATGGAGCAGAATTTCATTAGTCTCATACAATCTCTCCCCCACTTCTCCAGCGAGTCTGGAAGGCGCAACATGGGGACACTAACTTCAAGATGTGACAGTCTCATATATGCACGGGACATGAACCTGATAGATTTTCTGATGGTGGGGAGCATGTCATTCTCTTCAGAGGACGTACCATGGTACTAGTGTAACTTCTAGAAAACGTTTTGAGGGAGTTCCACACATTCCCTCTTGCGGTAAATCCATGAGTGTCAAAGATGTACCTGGATCTCTGAAGACAACACTGGTGGACAAGAATTAAGAAAGAAATAGAAGAGTTTGTCCCTCGATGCCTCACTTGACAGCAATTGAAGGCATAACATCAGGTACCATCAGGCTTGGTTTAGCCTTTAGGGGTCCCAGAGTGGCAGTGGGATGGGATATCCATGGATATCGTGATAGAAAATCCACATACATCCAAGTGTCATGACTCTATTTGAGTGATCGTCGATTGACTCACCATTTCGGCCCACTTACTACTAATCAGAGAGCAAGGATCAGTAAGGATATTGGGATGCATCTATGTGCAGAAGATTGTGTGGCTACATGGAGTACCCTTGATGATTATCTCCGATCGTGATGCATATTTTAAATCCTGGCTATGGAAGGGGTTGCAGGAGGCTTTCTGGATGCAACTTCATAAGAGCACTGCCTTCAATCCTCAGACTGATCGTTTGACTGAGCATACCATTCATAACCTTGAGGAAATGTTATGTGCTTGTGTCATTGACTTCAGTTGTAGCTGGGAGGATCAATTTTCTTTTGTGGAGATTCAATAAAACAATAGTTATCACTCCACCATCAGGAGGAAATATTTTGAGGCATTTATTGAGTGACATTGAAGGTCACCTTTTTGATGGAATGACCCAGGGGAGTCAGCACAATTGGGACCAGAAAAGGTACAGGCTACTTCAGAGAAGGTTCATATCATCCATGAGTGGATGAAGACTGAACAGAGGTTGCATAAGTCATATGCCGACAAGAGATGGGGTCCAATGGAGTTCGAGGATGGTAGCCAAGTATTTCTACGGGTCTCACTCCGATGAGGTTTATAGAGATTTGGCTGTGGCAGCAAGTTATCTCTGATGTTCATCAGACCCTTACAGGTCCTCAGTAGAGTTGGCGAGGTGGCTTACCACTTAGCTCTTCCACCTCAGTTGCACCAAGTGCGCGATGTCTGCCACATATCCTAATTGAGGAGATACGTGCACCGCCCTTATCAAATCATCAATCATGGCGAGCTGGACACCAATGATGGGGAGACTTTTATGGAGGTTCTAGTAGAGATTGAGGATCGATAGGAGCAGGAGCTTTATATGCGATCGATACCTCTGTTGCGCGTTCGTTGGTAGCACGGGAACCTCCAGGAGAGAACATGGGAGCGGGAGGCTCAGATACTTGCTCAGTACCCCCACTTGTTTACCTAGTTTTGAGTTTTGGATTATGGGGACACAAATTGCTAAGGTGGGGAGAATGTAAAGACCCATAATTTTAATTTAATGTTTTTTAATTAAATGGGAATTTTACGAGTCCGCAAAAATTGACGACACGTGATTTTGAGGCTCGGAGTGTCCTGAATAAATTTCTAAACTTTTTGACGGTTACTTTAAGTAAATGTACGAGCGGGTTTTTATAAATTTTGAACTGGCCCTTGGAATTGAAATCTGAGGGCACCGTTGAACTCACTGCACTGGTATTCTCTTAAGGAGAGCTTCACCTCGACTGTAGTATATTGAGGGTGAAAGATAGTTATTTGTATTTTCATGGGAAAATAAAAATTAAATTATTTAACAAATCTTTTAATCATGAAACCTCCCATGTGTGGGTTATGGTGGTGGGGACCACAAGATCATAAACCCCAAATTTGAATTCCTTGAGGCGGGGAGCACTCGACCCCACTTAATGGGGGAGAAACCTCTCAACTCATTATTTAATGAGAAAGGTCCTCTTGAACATCCTCAACATTAATTATTCCTACTTGTGTGTGTATGGAAACTTAATTTATTCTTATTTTAAATTATATTGGTATCGCTTTTCCTTAGGTTTGAAAAAGGAGAGAGATCATGGAGGATTACTTTCTTCGAATGAAGAACGCCAACATGGAACTTCTTATTCGAATGAACAACACCATCGAAGAAATTATTCTCCGAACAAAGAAAACCAACAAAAAACTACTTCTCTGAATGAAGAATGCCATCGAAGATAGTTCATTGGAATAAAGAAAGAGGATGATGCATGAACCGAAAATTGAGGAAAACATCGATGACACCGATGTCCGTCTTTTCCCAACGATTTGTATTATTCCTCACGACCTCATTGAAGTCATCAAGGGAACGAGGTAGGGGTTTATTTCTATACGATTAACACTTCCCATGTAGTCCCATTATAATTCTTTTATGGGATTGGGAATAGATATTGACAAGGGTTGTGGGGATTGATGCTTTTAAATATCATCCATACTTGTTCTTGAATCATGATTATGTTGAGCCCCTTACTACTGCTCTAATGTGGAGAGTATGGGCCAAAACAACATGGTCTGTACTCTCCGCAATTCATGTGATGATATTTAGTGTTCTTTATGATAGTGGAAGATGGAAACCAGAGTGGGTTTTTGGCACCGACGAGGCATGAGAACGGTGGATGACACCACCGCCAGCCAAGACGAAGGTAATGACGCAATGACACCGCCCTGTGGAAACCGCCACCCCCGTGGCCTCCACACCCCATGGAACCATCGTCTATGGCCTCCACACTACTCCATGGATGAACCACCCCACAACCAAGCCGCTGCCCCGGAATATATGACTGAACCCCTGGGGCCGAGCCGCCACCCCTCGGTTGGGCCGCCGTTACACGGGCGAACCCCCGCGGGCGAGTCGCAGACCCGTGGTCGGGCCGCCACTCTACGGCCGAACCGCCTGCTACTGAGCCGCTACCCCCGTGGTCGAGCCATTGCGCATGGACATTCTACTCCATGGTTGAGCCTCCCCGCGACCTCGCAGCACCCCCCGCGGCCTCGTCGCCATCGCGGTGCCCTCCGCAACCAAGCCGCCTCGCGCCCCCCATGGTCCCTCGCAACCCTCACAGCCTTCCAGACAGCCCAGTGTGGGCCACGATGCCCAGAAGACTGGGATGCATTTTGGGCCAGGCTAGAACCCACTAGTCTGGCTGGGTCAACCCAGACAAGGCCGGACCAGGCATGGACCAACTTTGACCCATTTTACAATTTTTGGCCATAACTTTGGTACAAGACGTCTGTTCCACGAACCGTCAGTGACACTGGAAACCATGAAGAGAGATGGTCCATTTTTTATACCTCAATAATTTTTTGGATATGTATAGGGTATAGATGGGTTGGATCAAGAACGAATCCAACTGGTCCCTTGAGACTAAAAGGCCAATAACTCACAGATCATGCGTCTGATTGATGCACCGTCTGTTGTGTTCAGACCCCAATGATGTGGAGGTACTTTGAGATATTTCATCGTAGGAATTCTTGGTCTTTGGAGTATCGATCATTGGCATGGAGAGATATATCTCTGGGAGAGTAGCCAGCCTAGTGCGGGAACCTAGTAGTTGGTTGTCACGAGAAGACTGACTAGCGATCCTGTGTTGGTCAGCTCCTAGTGATACCTCATTGGATAGCTCCTAGTGATCTTGTGTGGGTCAAGTCCTAAAAATCCTGCGTGGGTCACCTCCTAGTGTTCCTGTGTGGTCCATCTCCTAGATATCTGGTGTGGGTCAATTCCTAGAGATCATGTATGGGTCATCTCCTAGAGATACGTTGTGGGTCATCTCCTAGCGATCCTGTGTGGGTCACATTCTAGATATTATGTGTGGGTCTGCAGAAAACCCTTTAATGAAGTAATATGATTTAGTATCCATAACTAATTATCTCTACTACCGTACAAAAATTATACCTGGTGTGAGCTGAGCCTGTACCTGTGGGGTACTTTCCATAATACCTTGGTGGCATTCCTCTGTGTGGCGTACCTGTGTGGTACTTGCCTTTGTGGTTTTCCTTCCTTTGTGAAACATTTTAGCTTTGATCTATTGGGTTGGACCCTATGTTTCATCATGATTGAGATGGGTATACTTGGAAACTTAGGTATATGTATGGGAATATACCTATGTAGGGTGGAAAATAGACTTCATTCATTATGTTTTATCCTTTTTGTATTTTTGAGACCTTGAGGGTCTCGGGGTTCCCACTGAGTATCGTTATACTCACCCCAGCATGGGCTACGCCAGCACTTCATTGTATTTGGGGCAGACGACAGACAGTGTTGACTGAGGATGACAGTACCAGGACTAGATGGTACATAGAGGTGGACCACACGGCATGTCGATATGTAGTGAAGATGGGCGGACGTGGAGTGCTGAGCAGTGAATCTGTACCTACCCTTAAGGTAAGAACCTTGGAGGATGATCCAGTAGATGTCTTTCCCTTTCATTAGTTTGATTGTATTTCAGTAGTATGAATACCTTTACTGTTGGGCTTGTATTTCGTTCCCTTTTACTTTCAACACACTTTTGGTTATATAGTTTTCTTGTGTTCGTATCTGGCTGTGTGCTTGGTTATGTGAGTTGACAGGTTATAAAGACAATGATTTCTGCGTTTTAGGGAATACGCCTTTCGGTGCTAGTCACCAGCCCCTGGCCTATGGAAGGATTTCTTAGGGTAGTCACAACACGGGCCCCAGGGGACGGGTCATGACTTTATTCACAAGTTATTGTTTAAATGGAATGTGTTATAGTTGTTTTCCTTGACATATTGATTATGTTAATTTATTTATGGCAACATTCATTGTACACATTACCTTAATGAGAATCCATGTTGACATATTTTGTTTGTTTTATTTTCCCTATAATACTAGGAAGTGTTTTTTCATTGATATGTAGGGATACACTATAAGGGATAATGGATCTAACAATAAATGCTCTACATATTTTTATGTTCTCAATTATAATGTGAATGCCAATTATTTATCTTTCATTATGAAACTAATAAACAATTTGGGCCTTTAGGATGTGATTTCTTGTATGTAATTCCAATGTAATAAATTAACCCCTGAATCTTAGATAGTAGGTTTGGGGACTTTACAGTTTGTATCATAGTATGTTTATTAGATTCTAGGGAATAATATTTTCAAAAACAGAGATTAGGGAATATATTTCTATGATATGCATGAATAATAATAAGTTGTATTGGAAAACATCCCAATGTTTTTCTATGGTTTATATTAAATGTTTTTTTATAAATATTACCCTTTTGAATACTAAATATTGATTTGGTTCTAGAACATATGTTCATAGGGGTATTGAATTCTTAAAAGGTATGCCATTCATACCATTAGAGTTACCTTGTAAATTACAAAGGGTCTTATTACAAACCAGTTTTTACACACTAAATAGATTTGGTTCTAGAACATATTTTCATAGGGTTATTGAATTCTTATAAGGTATGCCATCCATACCATTAGAGTTACCTAGTAAATTACAAAGGGTCTTATTACAAACCACTTTTTACACTCCAAAGAGACACACATTAGTTGGTTTATATTTTTATTTTAAACCATTGTGAAGGAATTGAATTTTTTTTTCATACCTTCCCAAATAAATTATTTTTATTTTTATAATATTATCTACGTATAAAATTTTCTATTTATATTATGTCTTTCAATGGATTTGGAATTATGAAATATGTTTCATATTGTTATAATCTAATCTAGTGTTTTCTATTTTTATAATTGGATCCTAGTAGTGGAAAATGCATATTTATCAATTAAAATACCATATGTTATGACTTCTCTCATAGGAAGGATAATGGAGACTAGATATATAAATCTAGAATAAAATAAATTATAACCATATTGGGATATCTGACTTAGGTTATGTGAAATAATAATTCAAGTATGTAAGAGCCTTCTGATCCACTAATTGATATAACAATGTTAGAATGACTTACACATCAACAACCTCCATGCCTCAATGAGGATAAAAATTCATTTGTAAATGAGAAATGGATAAATTCCTTGGAAAATAATTTCCTTGATCTGTGATGTAATGAAAGGGAGAAGGTTTTCATGGAATTTTACCATTTATAAAAATATTTATATAGATGGAAGTAGTTGATTAAAAACACTAAAGATTATGAATAAATAAAAAAATGGAATATAATTATTTTATGGTACTCTTCTTGGAAAATTATTTTCCTTATAAGTAACAAGTTGATATATATATAAATTTTGATAATATATGTTCAAATGAAGCTGAAAATATAGATATGTATGATAGAAACTATACAAGGTTATAAATCGATGCTTCTGACTATGTACATAATTCCAAGAGTAATATTGATTATTTCATTGATGGGATAAATCCAATATGTCATAGGGAATTAGTCTCTCAGACATTCTCATCATAAATAAAATACATAGTATCATGTGAAATCAAGACAGACAAATAATTATACAAGCCCAATGTCATGAAAATATGGAATTTGAAAAATATGATGGAAGAGAGAATGATTGATTTAGGGAATAAAGGAAATTTGTATTTTTCCACATATAATAATTAAATAAAGAATCATTCTAGTAATTTCATGAAGTGATTGATAGTTTTCAATTATTGTCGGAGAAAAGGAAAATATGATCATGTTTTTTAGGGAATAAATGAAGCTAAAAATGTATAATGCATCAATTATAAGGAGATAGATAATTTCACTAACAAATATTTTTAGTGCCAAGGGAATATACTTGAGAAGAAGCTAAGGAATCAAATAAAATATTCTTTAACTAATGCAGATTAAGTGTAATGACTAATGAGACTCTATATGAGTTTATTAAATATTTTATTGAAGTATTTTATCAATGATATTCTAATTATATAAATATTAAAATATATATGGAATTTATTACAATAACTAATCCTTATCAATCTGAAAGCATATGTTGAATTATATCGATAAAAAAGAAATGTGATTCAATGGAAATTTGAATTTTTTAGAGAACACGTGATTACGGGATGGTAAACATTAAAATATGGATGATATTGAAAAAATAACTATAAATATATGTTTATGGGATATTATTACTTAACATGATATTGGTTAGTGATTATATGTTTTATTTTATCTTTAGCAGCGTTTATTATAAATATTGATTTATGGAATATATCTAACATCTTGAGATTTAATTTTTAGAATCATGCCTGTTTTCATTGTGGTTTTACAGTGATCAAGGTATTGAAATATTTTTTAGATCCATTATGAGTGAAATAATATATTATACGGAATATAATATTGATTTAGCAACATCAAGTTTAGATTTTTAGACATTAGATTTTATCAGATAAATTTAGGAGGAGTTTAAAAGATATGTATATATGGTATAGATTAATTAATATTTTTTTATTGGATATCTTGTGCTAATATTTTTTTTTTCTAAAATATCTATAGACCAGAGGAATGAATTATCATTATATTGATCCTTTAAATTTGATTTAGGCATCAAAATTCTTTGTTTTTATAATAGTTTCAAGGAGTAAGAAATCATGAGATAATTGATCAACGAACATCCAACTTATCAAATTATTACTATGAAATATAAACATAACATGTATGTATGTTTTCTTATTTTCATAGTCCATATGCTAAAAGAATTCCAATACTCCAGGAAAAGGATTATAACACAAATAGTTAATCATAATTACTCTATTTATGATAAAACAAATAGTCCCCTATGTTATCATATATTAATTTATTTTTTTACTGTATATTATAGATCATATACTCTTTTGTGATCAATCATATATATCACACTCTATTAATCCTTTGGATTCAGTAATTTATTCCATATCTATATCTTCACTTTCCACTAATGTTCTCCTACTCGGAGCCCCATGTGTTATTCTAGACGACTTTTAAAATTACATAATTTTTTTTTTCAATTGGATTTATGGTTAACCCTGTTAGGGATGGGGTTTTACGAAGGGTATTTCAAAATTTAAAAAACTTAGCTACTTAGATCAGGATTAAATTGCGAGGATAAAATTTATTTATGGGGTAGAATGTAATACATAGTGATTTAAAAAGATGAACATAATATTTGATAGTATGTATAATATGAAACAAAATATATTTAATGGAATGTATCAAATTGAGACCTTATGATATATTTTATAAAAAAAAATCAGTATTGCAAATAGCATGCAAAACATTCAACAACGAGTTTAGTAGAAATGTGACACCCTATTCAATTGCTATTATATTAGAATGGTCATTAAATCCAAGATTTTTTATTAGAGGATATGAATAGAAATATAAAAATTACAAAAATTGAATAGTTTAAACATGTATAAAATGATTTTCATTATTTTCTCTTTATTAGATATAAAATGGGAACAATTTCAAAGATAACAATATTTTCTCTGAAGAACTGTGTTTTTCTAAAATGTGGGTTTTCATGCATTGAGAACATAAATTTTTACAAAATTTAGAAAACCTAAATGGAATAAAAATTATAATTAATTTAAATCATCCAATTTTAATTATGGTTGCAATAATATTTATTACTTTTTAAAAAAGATAATATTTTTAAGGAATAGTGTAGATATTTTTTTTTGAAACCTACCCATTGTTAAATATTTTACAAAGTGTATTATATTTTAAATTTGTTTTAATGTAAACATAGTAAAATTTAATTATAATAAAAGAAATTTATGTTATTTTAATAAATTTCAGATAAGATTTTGATATTAAAACATTCTATAATTCTGAGGATTTTCTCATAATAAAACTATTGTTTCGTCACGTATGTGGTTTAATTTGAAGTTGATTTTTTCCATTTATGTTAAGGATAGTTGGATAAATGGATTCAAAATATATTTTCACACTAATTTATTTTATATAATAATGGTGTTTTATTTTATAACAAAAATTAATTTTGAAAATAGTAAAAATTAATTTTCTTGGTTAAGGAATAATGGGTTTACATAGGGGTCAAACTAAGATGATAATGACTAAAATGACCTAAATTTTTTCAAAACACACATTATATAGAAGATATTTATCCCTATTCGTAAGTATTTATAATTTCCCATTATGAAGACATTTTCCATCAAAATTTGATTGTCACATTTTATTTTAAATAAATTCATGTGTGTCCTCTCGAGCACTTATAAAAGGCCACCCCCGCTACTCCACTCTTAATACGATAAAATGATTAATTATTAGAAAATTCATACTGAAATTCCTTATTTAATTATCTCTCAACATCATATAGTACTTATTATTATTATTATACACTTCTATGAATGATTTTGGTATAATCCTAATGTGGCTCTACAAAGGAGAGGTAAAATTAGTAAAGATACATATATATTTTATTTATTCTTCCACCTCCATAAATAACTATTAAACTATGATAATATAATAAAAATTTAACTCATATATAAATATATATATTTTTTTATTCACATTACCCATATCAATTTGAAAATCCAACAAAATGGAAACAAACCGTCAATTGTGTGTGTGACAGACTACCAACTCGCGAACTGATGTAAATAATATTCCATTACAAGAATTAATAAAAATTTAATATAATATATTTAAATAATTTATATTATATTTATAAAATTATTATAATTATTTAACTATGATATAACATATACATGTTTACTTTCCTTTCTATGGGGAATATGATAATGTTTCTCGTGTGTACGGAGGTCTAGCACCTCCTAATGTAATGGAATTCATTCTTCTATTACACGTTACATGAAATGTAATATGGGTAATTTAAATGAATATATGTGATATTTATGTTATTACAATAATTATGGAAATATAATATCATATTTAACTTATTACCTTTCAATCTGTCGGAAAAAGTAATTTCTCTCATGCGTATGTGTGGACTACCGCCGACACGTAGCGATGTGGAATGTTTTAAAAAAAATTATACATGGATGATAATGATGAATTTTTTTGATTATTATAAATAATATAAGTTAGTAAATAAATATTATTTAAATATGAATTAACTTTTTTATTTAGTTCCATCTATCCAGAAAATGGAAAAAATGTTTATGCGTACGTATGACTAACGATCAATATAAATGATGTAATCCATATTCTATCTGAAATCATAATTTATTATTATACATAAATATATAACGATTATATATGATATATATATATATATTCCCTATAGTTTTGTATAATATTATACCCTGATTATATTAAAATTAAAAAAATTACCGAACCAAAACCTACAAGAGAAATGAATCAATTAACATCTGAAACAGTGATTTTAAAAAATAATTATTAACAAATCATTAAAAAAGGAAATCATAAATAATATTATTATGAGATATAATATTATGGTTATATAATATATTTATATTAACCCAATATTTATTATAAATTAGCTCTGGACACATACTAATGTACTCAAACCTAAGGTAAGTGTTTCTCATCTCACTTTTACTTCTGTGAGACATGCACCATATAAACATTTTATTTCATGGAGTGGTTTCTAAATTTCCCCTTTTTTATTTTATTTAATGAATATATTTATATTCATGTTAATTAAGATTAATTTTTTGATTATTTCTTTTATGGGGAATCGTATTCAAATCATAGCAATGTGGTAACAGTTAATTTTAAAACCATTGTTTAAGTCAATCTTAGGGGATTTTTTGTATATTTCTATATTAATGTCAATTTATTGTAAAACCCAATAGATTTAAATGTTATTTTTAAAATTATAATTCTATTTAAAATAATTTTTTTTATCAAAAATGATTTGAAAATATGGTTTTTTTAAAATACACTTTTATTACTCTCTTGTTTCGAAAATCCATTTACAGAAAAATCCATTTTTTTTAAAATAAATAATGTTTTAACCATTTAAAATGATTTAGAAAAATAATATTTAACTATTTTTAATTATATTAAAAAAATTAATTTCATCTTTATAACATTTTTAAAATATAGTGTGTTTTTATTTTAGTGAAAATATGGTTGGAATCTTTTTTTAATGTGTATGGTTTGAAAACAATTCCATTATCATTAGCACTCAATGATAAAACTAAGATTTAAAATGTTTTAAAGGTTATTTTAAATGAAAATAATTTTCTTCATTTTTTGTCAATATTTCATTTTTTAAGGTGGTTTAAAAAATTCAATGTTTAGCTTCCTCAAGATCAATTTTAATGAAATTTTATAGTATTTTAATTAAACTAATTTTGGTGTTGATGAATTAAAACCAACTAATATGTAATTTATGATAATTTATATTCATCTTTTTCAATATTAAAAGCTTATTATCACATAATTAATGTTATTTCACATTGAATAATATATGATAATGTTCTACAATTAGTTTTCTCACTGAAAGTTCATAGTAATTCCCCTCTCAGATTAAGACCCAATAGTTCCATGACTATGTTATTATATATATATTATATAGCCATATGATTTAATTTGAATGAAAAAAATTATATAATCTATCTTGATAGAGAATCATATTAAATTGTTGAACCATCTCATGGTTTGTGTCATTAGTAATATCCAGTGTATGATATTATGAGAATTCCACATGATAATATAAAGTCAACATTTATTTGTTTCATCAGATATTCTTATCAATCGATGTGCGTATTGATCTTTAGACTATATTATTACTATTTATGGGTATTATATGTAATTTACATTAATGTATTGATGAAATATGTGATGACAATTATTCAAACTGAGATTGGATATGTTTGGTGCATCACAAGTAATATTACATTATGTAATACGATGAAAAATTATTTTTCACTTATATTCATTAGAAGAATTTCATATCATAGAACCTTTTCTGTAAATAACGTATTCTAAAAATATCTATTATCATAGAGTTCAGTAGGCATGTTCTGTTTTTGAAAATTCAAGGAAAGAGAATTCAAGCACATTGGTTGATGAACAAACAAACAATAATGTTGATTACATATATCATGATAGAGAAATAATATTTTATAGTGATAATCTATAATGTGTATTATATCATTACAATAGTAATTTCATTTTCTTTGGGTTCTTCAATGTGTTGTTAGACACAAACCTTGTACATTAGTTTTTTACTCCCAATAACACTAAAACATAGGCCTATTGGGTCATACATTATGTTTATCAAAAATAAAATTAGAATAAAATATTATTTTGTATTATTTAACATGTTGGATAAATATTTTTCTCAGTTGTGTTTTAAAAATTATTAATAATTTTATGATCTCCTATACTCTGTCACTAGTTATTCTATAAAATATTACATTAGTGGAATATTTAAAAAATATTTATTTTCTATTTAGTGAATATAATATTTAATTACTTATTAATAAATAATTATATGGTATTTTCCTCAATTAAATAGTTATTATTCATGGACCATGAAAAATTGCAGAGGAATTACAGGATGAGTTTACAAATATGGTGAGAAATAATATATTTTGATTATTATTAACTTATTTAGTGTTTAAATTTAATTTCACAGTTTAACACATTTTAAGAAATAATATTATTATAAATATATTCATTATTACAGGGGTATGTTCGGATTAAATAAATAATAATATGCACTTATTATATTATTTTCTTCTAACCCTTGTAATATTAAACCCAACCATATTATTTTTCAAGTGATCTAATTTCATATGTGTTATGGAAAATGATAGTCGGAGAGAATATTAAAAATTCATAAAATGATCCCTCTCCACGAAAAATCCAAATAACAGAGGCTAATCATCCTCCACCATCTACTATAATGTATATATAGATCATAGACATCACAATATATGCGATTATTAAGGCAATCAAAGGGAGAAAGGTTCTAGTGTTAGGATCTATCAAAATAGAACCTAGAGACTACTATGATGATGTTGGATGATTTGTGGAACACATGTGGATAACCTAAAGAGGGAATCCGACCTTGAATCCTAAAATGAAATAATATTTTGAAAAAGATCCACTTTTATATCTATCAATAATGAAAGAATATCATCCAAGGTAATTATTTAATTATTTAAATTAATTATAAATAATATGAAATGATCATGTGCTTGGTTCCAGCATTTTATCCGTTTTATGATATTATTGTTTCAATTAGGTTGATCACAATTTTCATCTTCAGGTATATATAGGAGTAGTAATCGATCATGAAAAAAAGAAAAGATTGCATGAACCATCGCACAGTTCCTCTATAACCAGAACCATTGTGAGGTATCTAAGCTGTCACATAATTATTTATAAATTATTAATGATCAATTATGGAATTATGTATTTGAAATATAGTTTTCAAATTCAGTTTAATAATTCCTAAATATGAATTGTGAGATATACTTAATCCCTTTTCATTTCACGTATATATAGTAAAATATATGAATTTAATGAACCAAATAAATTTGATGATAACATCTCGAGTTTCGGAGGAATCTGGTCAGACAACACAAGAGTGAATGCCATTTAAACAGGAGGTACAAGTCATGTATTAGTGTTCAATACACGCGATCAAATTCAAAAATATTTAAACTCATGATAATTTATTAAAATGGGGCCTTTCATTTTACACCATGGGTTGAATGGTCTATCCTAGTACATAATCTTCCGGAGTACACACTGTGTATAGGCGACCCCAGTATATTCTTACACATCCTTCCTAACTGGTAACCTTGTAAATTGGAGACCACATATTGTGTAGCCCATTTAAAAATAGTGTAATGAATTTTTTTGAGGAATATTTTACACTTTCAGTCTATATGAATTTTCCTCAGATTGAATGTTAAAATTTTCCGCACTAAGTAGCTACCCTATACATGTTGAGTAATTTTTACCAAATTAAATAGAATAAAAAAACAATTTATTATATTATAAAATACATATCAACATATTCATTCATGTGGTAATTATGTTGATCGAACATTCCATGTTATAGGATTTAATATATATTAATGTTAAATTAATTTCCTTATAACATTCAGATATTCATATCATTTATGAGCTATATAATATTTATTACTCACTGTTCATTGAATCATAAAATTTGATAGTTACATAACTAAACTAATTTAATCATTAAATTGATTGATAACATAAATAATTTACATGATAATTCTTGTATAACATATATCCCAATAATATATATTATATGAGTATAATATATTCTATGATGTTTGTATTAAAACTCATCATATTCCCTATATGGTACATTTTTCTACGCATTAAATTTTAATATAAATTAATAATTATAAAATATGTCTTGGTAGAATATTAAGATAATTATAATGAGAATTAATATAAAATAATTTAATTATTAAATAAGGTAATTAATATATTTGAGAAAATTTTATAATAACTATGAATAGTAGGAATTATATGAAAATAAAATTTTATTTATAATCTGTTGCATGAAGGTAGATGATTTTGGGCCTATACATTCCTATTGCATTTGATCAGTTTCATTTATTTTTTAATCAAATTAAATTCTCTCCAAGAATCGTATATCCCCTCTTATTAGTTATGGGTTTTCATTACCATGGATTATGGCATCAGGCCTTTTTGTTATATAACTTATTTATTTAATTTTACAGCGAGTCATTATTTTTTAGTGTCTTTCAAATATGGAAGATAATACATTAAAACATATTTAATATTTTAATAATCATTAAAATATTCTTGAAATTTTCATTCTAAAAAAATTACTGCATCTCATAACATAGAGACATACATTAAAGGAAAGGTGTGCAGAAGTCTAAGTATCAAAAACATGTAAAATAGTTTACATGTGAACTTAAGGGATATCAATATGAACATAGGTAATATTATAAAGTTATGACAATGAGGAATATAATAGTAATAAAAAACGAAATATAACATAAAAATGTTGATAAAACATTTAATTTTTATATTCATAGGAATATAACCAACGTCGATCCCCAATGTGTCATAAAAAATAACAAGGTTATTCACCAAGGTATCATAAAACACGTCATATCTTGAGAATAATTTCATTACCCAATGAATTAGATATCAATTATGTTGAACCATTAATATGTCATTATTTTCATGTGATCCATATATATATAAATCACACATTTCATAAAAAATAGAAAAAGATTAAAAGAAATGGGTTTTATATAAAAAACACGACATTCTAAAATGTTCTTAAAAACTAGATCATTATCATATTTATATCCCATGGAAAGGAAATGAGGGTTTTATATATGTCACATACAAAATAAAATATATAATTTTAATGTCATGATGAATTCCCTTGGAAATTATATAGGTTTGGGTATTCACATAAATAATTTAATATAATTTCATCATAAAAAGAGAGAGATTTTGATATGATAATTTTGCAGCATAATTTCTAAACAAAATCTTTTTATAATGTAATTAAAAGGGAGGGTATACGGGTATCCCATTTATAAATAAATCGTAATGTAGTATAAGAAAAAAATAATAGTTAAATATGAACATTTTTTTGAAACTTGGAAGTTCTACTACATAAAATAGAACTTGAATTAAAGAATGTGATGTTGAGAATTCCCATATGAAATGATTTTAGACTAATGGAATCGATTAAAATTTTGAAATGGAGTTTATGAGAGTGGAAATGGTATCTCATAATTTAGAAATAAAATTTAAAGCAATATAAATATACATAAACATACCCCAACATAATAAAATTGAAACTATGAAACATAACACAATGGAATTCTTGATTAAAACATGAGGGTGAAAAGTTCCCTTACCTTGATGAGTAAATTCAAAAACATAAATATTATGAACTTGGGGTGCTTTAGGGAACTGTGGGAGGACTCCGTTGGAGATAAAAATACCATATAATTCTTTAAGATGAATTTTTAATGAATTAAATAATTGAATGAGTTTTTATTAATAGGAAAAGAGGGGGAATATTTTATTAATTTCCATTGGAGACATCGTTAGTGGTATTTGAAAATCCATTGGATTTCCCATGGAATTTACCAATTGTATTGGACACCTAGGACACCTCATAACATATTTTATTCTTGAATAGTTGACAATAAATATTACACCATGATTACATCATTAATGATTTCATTAAACACACCGAGACTCATAATTAAATTTTCACTATTCACCGAAAAACAAAACATTTTTTAAAAATCTCATAAATTAACCATAACCTAATATATATGTGGTAAATTCAATAATTAACTCCATTTTCTATAAATAATTATCTAAATATCATATATTTAGTTTTCAAGTTAAATCACAGTATAAACGAAATAATAATAATACTTAACTAATAATTTCAGAAATAGTTATTTACTTAAGCTATTATATCATATTACCTTTCAAGATGACTAAATTATATTTATATGTTTATTAAGTGAGGTTACTATCCCATTTTTCATATTACTATTCATAAGGGTAATATTACTATTCACCAAAAAATAATTTGATCTTATCAAACTCTAAATTTTTTGTTGGTCACAATTATATATGTCCATTTTATTAAAATCATTTCAAATTATTCAATATTTAATGTTAAAATAAAAAATTTAAAAATAATTTTTTTCATTATTCTTCAATAATATGACACTTCTAAAAATTCATCCTATATTTATTTTGACATTCGAAATTAAAAATATTTTCTATAATAAGAAATTACAATTTAATTTATACAAAAGGATTACAAAAATTAACTAAGTCCTCATTACATAGAACCTTTTTACATCTGCATAGGACCTCAGAACAAGTTGTGCAATGATGATAGACACATGGGGAGGCTCTAAAAACATTATAAGAGTGGTGATTTCTATCATCTTTAACTTCTCCCGAAAGAGATTATGTTCCTACTTCACATTTGGAAGTTCAGCTTGGGAACGATCCAAAGCAAAGCCCAATGATAATACCTCCTTCCCAATCTCTATACGATGAGATTAGTACGACCCAATCCTATTGGATGAGGCCATCAAATATTCTTTCTGTATTAATTAACCATGATCATTTGTATTTATAAATAATAATCATAATTTTTAGAGTATAGTTTCAATGGTAATATTGACCAACGATAGTATAATAGTCGAAACCAAATGGTCTCATTTTTCTTATAATACATTAATTAATAAAAGGATATAGTTTATTTGAGTACAAAATAATATAATACAAAAAAATCAGGAAAAAAATATTATTGAAATGGTCGAGACATTACATTGTTACTTTTATATAAACCCATTAACCGTTCCAATGTGTGAGTAAAAGAATATGCAATGGACAGAGCTCCCATGCTAGTAGATGAGGATCATGTTTGGAGTTGAGGAAAAAATTACAAGAGAGATACATAGGTGGAAAGTTGGAATGTTTTACCAAGAACCATAATGTGTTCATCGTGTATTCCCCTTAGGTCGAGGGTTATTTTATCATCCACTAAATAAACAAACCATTAGAAAAGGCCATGATCATGCCACTATTATTTTTTTTATATCATGATGCATGGTTAGTTCATTATAAATTATTTTCATATGATACCATGGATCAATTATATTAAAAAACATACATTATAGAACTAAAATAAATTGAATTTTGATTAAATATTATCTATGATATGATTTCTCACTTAAGTAAATAAACATAATATTAACAATAATGTCGTATAGTTATTAATTTCAAGTTTATAGGAAAACAATATGGTACCTAAATTATAAATAATAAGTTATTATTGAAATCCACTAACTATGTTAAAATAAAACCATAGTTAAAATTGAATGACATGCCAAAGTTTGGTGCTTTCAATTATCGAGTAATTATAACATATTATTTTGGAATGACATTACATTTTTCACATCATCTGTTGTCTGCCAATGTAGGATTTGGTGTCAGTGAGAATCAATGGTTGAGGAAATTAAATTTAATAATTTTTGGATTGGGTAGTCCCCATAATATATCCATAATATATGAGTTACTGAATTTACAATTTGGAATGCCAATATAAAACAGAAAAAAAAAGATCAAAAATCCAAAATTGGGGAGATGATAAGGGGAATATAGATCATTTCCATTAGTATGTCCAAGAAATAAGATACTATAAAACCAATTGTAAGGGCTTTTTGGATTCTATAAAATAGTCCAAGTTTGATAAATATAATATTTACATACCTGTATAAATATTATCAGCTAATGTATTAAATATTTTCACATATTATTGGAAAAAATGAAATTAAAATTGGATTAAACATATCAATGTTATCCATACAAGAAAAGGATAACCTTATCACTTTCACAAATTTCCAAGGGTGTAAATGGAACTTGTCGATTATCAAATGCCATAAAATGAAAGTATATGTGCTATAATAACATATGAAGGATGCATGTAGAAATGAGTCAAGTGTAGAAGAGTTTCTCCCTATGAGAAACATCTAAACAACATTACCTATTTTTAGTGTTAATTTATATAATCCATAATCTATGAAATTTTGATGCAACATGAGGATATTTTAGTTTATAACATGAATTATCACCTTTGGGATCATTATTAGGATAATGTGATAGGGGTGATATATATGATCTCAATTTATTTTTTTAAATATAATTGTGGAGGTTTGGTTCATGCTTGTCCTCATGTATTCAAGGTTATTGGAAACAATAAACTCTTATACATTATAGGGAAAAAACTACTAGATGATTTGTGTACAGATCTCAGACCTTCATTACAACACAATTTATTCTATAGTTTTATATTTAATTTTAATATGAGAAAAATATGAAGAGACTTCCCGGATAACTTACTCTGACTATCTAAGAGCCTAAACACATTGGGTATGACAATCTATCAATTGTTCTGGTGAATATGATAAGGATGAACAAGTATTAGGTGACTAAGACTCAGAAAATGTCAAAATATCTCAATTACTATCATTATAAGAAGAAGAAGATCTATACATCAGGAAAAGAAATGTAGTTAGAATGTTTTTCACAGGGAAGACAATGACACTAGAAGAGTAACATCACCCAAAATCAATGGGTTACTAAAGGTTCATTCATTATCAATTGTAACCTTCATATATATACACATATCGTATAATATATAGATTTCAATTCTCATATTTATATAAAAGTGAAGGAACTATTTATATTCCTAAAAAATAATGAGGATGGGTGGTTTTTGAGAAACCATTAATGAGAGGTAATACGATCTAGCTATTAGTGACTACCACATTTCATTTCCAATAGAAATTATCATGGTTTTAATATATTCGTATTTTGTTCCAATGGATTCTGAGAACATAATTTATTGATCATGAGTAGATATAGATGGTTTTATTTAAATGATCCAAAATAAAATATGTTTATTTTTCAAATACAACATATCTTATTATATAGAGAATTTAAATGAAAATCATTCATTATTAAATAACAAAAAAATCATATAGAAATAGACATTGAATCATTTTTGATGAATCATATGACACAAATTTACAGAATCATATTCTTAGTAATGATAATGAGAGGTGTCTCACAATGATGATTCAAGATGGTTATTTTGACTCTAATGAGTAAAAGCCACTTCAAACTAATAATTATTTTTGACAATGGAAAACAACCAAACATCCATGTGGTGGATTGGGAGAAAGGGTGAAAGAATATTCTAGGATTGGAACAGACTATTATTTGTGGACCATTTTATTATAATCATGAGGTGGTTATTCTTAGTTCATATCAATTACTCACAATGTGGGTAGACATGGATATGTCAACATGATGAGTTATAGTTACAAGTCAATTTAGAAATTCAAATGTTTCAATAATGATTTTTAGAATCTGAATGGAGAGAAGATTGACCAGATTTAGTCAAATCAAGGATTTAATGCTCTTATCCATGTTTTAATCGATGTTTTATGCTAGTTTGGGATTCAATTTCTACTCACTCCACCATACAAAGCATAATATATTAGTGTTCGTGAAAGGAGGATGTGATCATTATACAAAATGGTAATATAGAAGATGAGTCATGTTGATATTATATTACCGTTTATGGAAGATTAATTATAAACTAAAACATATATATTAAGTTGAGAACCAACTAAGGTAGTAGATGGAATTCTGTTTGAGTAATGGATTTGAAAGAAACATGAATTTATTTACAAACCTGTATGGGTTTGTAGGGAATTTTGTAAGGAATTCTCATGAAAAAAGATAACCCTCATGGCTTAATGTGTATCTTTATAGGGTATCCTTTGAAAATAATGGGATACTTCTTATATATCCCCTTATACATGAAAGTGAATATTATAACACATGTAATATTTATTGAGTATCAATACATCCTTAAAATGGATAATGGTAGAATGATTTACTTCGAAGAATGTGATACTCATCTTACACATGAGTTGATAGAGGGACAAAATCCAATGTCCCTTGATGATGAAGTAGTTCCTGAAAAAGAAGTACTATGGAGGATAATAAGAGAGGTAAGATAACTAAAGAGATGTTGTTTTGTCATCATTGAAGATGGTGAATCATTATTGGGTTGAAATTATGAATGTATCTCTTCGATGATCTGGTAGGGAGCTCCAAAACTTTAAAATGAATAGAATCCACAATTTTTAAAATGGATTCCATGAATCCGAACCATGTTGGGATTTTGGTCAATGCACCTATTGATACAAATCCCATAGGGTGAAAATTGGTATTCAAGAGAAAATGAGCCATAGAAGTTAAAATAAATACATATAAAAAAGGTGAGTTGCTAAATGGTTTAAACAACATCAATTAATTAAATGTGATTGATCATTTTCATTAGATTACTTTTTTAAATCCATTTTAATTATACTTTCTATAGTAGCTTACCCTAACTATGAAAATAGGTAGTTGGATTTCAAAACTGATTTCCATAGCGAGAACCATGGAGAAGACGTCTATATGTCACAACCTATAAGTTATATTCCTAGAGGTTATGTTACAAATATATTTGTGTTCTAAAGATCTATTTATGTATTTATTAAAGAATTCAGGTCATGAAACATTCGATTTGATGAATCTATTAAAAATGTTGGATTCTTTATTATTGAATGTGACCCATGTTTTTATAAATATTTTTTTTGGAAATAAAATCATTATCCTATTAATATATATTTATAACACATTACATTTTGGAAATTAAAGAACATTCAATAATATACTGAGGAATGGTTGAACATGTGTTTCTCCTTGTAGCAATTAGGTGAAAAATCCTATATTCTAGAGATCAATATCATTCATGATAGATCAATGAGGCTTCTTAGACTATGTAAAATTACATTCATTAACAAGATAATAAATAGATTCACTATGGAACAATCCAATAAAGGGAATATCTCTAGTGTCACATGGTATACAAAATTCTATGAAGATGATTCCATAGACACAATAAGATACATAAGAAATGAGTAATATCTCATACACATCAGTGATTAGATCAATCATGTATGTCATGTTATGTAGTAGACTTGGGGATTCCATTGCATTTAGCATTGGAGGAAGATATCAAAAAAACATTGAGAACAACATTAGTCTTCTATTAAGGAAATCAAAAAATTTCTAGGATGAAATGAATAGGTAATCTTGGTTTATATAGGATATACGGATCTAGTGATCGGGGGATATGTTGATTGTATTTTTCAAATAGATCAAAACAATATAATGTCATAGTCAGATTATGTTTTCAATCTCAACAGTAGATTTGTGAGCTTGATGAATTCAAATTATCTAACTATCATAGATTCTACTATAAAGTCTGAGTGTATAATGTCTTCTCATTCAGCTAAGGAAGCCATTTTGAAATGAAACATTATCTATGAAATTTATGTGGTAACTAGAAATAAATAAAATATCCCATTTTATTATGATAATATTATAGTGGTGGATCTTGCAGAAGAGCCAAGGCCAGACAAATTGTCAAAGAGTATACTTCATATCTATCACCGCATGTAGGATTTTTATAGAAGGTGCAATTTTTTAATAAAAAGTGTTCTACCTAAATAAAACTTGGTTTACCTCTTGAATAATGGTCAATATCAATAGATTCATGAGTATCATGTGATTTCCAGTGGACTAAAAGTTATTAATAGTTGTCTCCAGTGAATGTGAGAGCCTGTTGGAGTTGGTTTTCTTGAACCAGGTAATTTTTACTATATGATAAAATGTATTGTATGTTTTGAATATTAAAAAAGATTTATCACATCATGATTTTTCATCTCTGTGGAATATTATGTGATAATGTCCCAAGAGTAGCCACTTCATTTTATTGTTATAACAGTTACCTACTGTAATGATAACCCAAAAGATCCACAAATGAATACTTAAATATATGTTAAATAGATGTATGAATTCATTTTAAAGACATAAATGATATATGATATCATGTTGGAGACTCATAATACTTTTATGTTCCTTCCCATGGTGTATGTACATGGAAATATCTAGTAAAGAATATTATTAGAATGAGACCTTCCATTAAGAAATATACATTTGTATGTGTAATTTGATGTTCCAATATTCATACATGACTATTGATCCTTACACATTAATATTTTTATTATTAAGAATTATAAGACATGTACATTTATGTAGTGTTCAAAACTATGATGACATTTGTTTGCAGTGAGGTAGGATACATTGGATGTATCACGAGTAATAATGCATTATTGAATAATGGTCGAACTATTTTACCCTTTTATTCATTAATGGATGTTGATATCTCTGACCCATTGATAGAAATGACATATCCTAAATAAATCCATGGAAATGGTGTTCTATATGAATTCTCTCATTTTGTAAATTCAATGAATAATACATCAATCATATATGTTGATGGAAGTCTACTTCATCCATATTGATTAGATATATATTGGTCAAAGTATTATATTACTTAGTGAGAATCTTTATGAGGTGTTATCTCCTTTCAAAAATATCATCTTTAGTTATGGGTAATTTACGGTGTTTCTAGATGATATCCTTAGACATTAGTCTACTTCACCTAATTCCACTGAGAAAGAGTCCTTTAGGGTCACAAATTAAGTGTATCTCAAAACCAAGTTAAATAATATATAAATACATTTCATTTTACAATTTGAATAAATATTATTCTGTCATGTGGTTTTGTAAAAATTTTATTTTTATTGATTTCATATATTATATTTCGAGCAATTTAATATAATATAATGTGATTAAAATATTAAATAAATATTTATTTTTAATATAGTAAATATAATATTTTTTTCTTTATGGTAAAATATTGAAGGGGTATTTATTTTTTAAATAAATAGTCATTATTCAAGGTGTGAAAAATATTTTTGGGGAATGTTTGAATGAGTTTATAGGTTTGGTGAAAAATAATATATTGTGAATATTATTAGGTTAAATAATATTTAATTTTAATGCATTATATTAGCACATGTATATAAATAATAATAATATTATTATTATTATTGGCATGGTATTATTAAGGTATTAGGTAATTAATATTAGGAACTTTAGAAATTATTTATTTGTAACCCTATTTTTATATAAACCCTATCATTATATTTTTCAAGGGAGGAAATTTAATTTTTGTTGTGAAAAATTATGTCAGATAGAATCCTATAATGACATAGAGATATACCTATCTAAAATTTCTTCCACGAATGGATATTGATCAACTTTCCCCATCCACTCCCGTGTATAGATTGATAAATGATAATTCTTTATGATAGATTCTCTAGGTGATCAAAAGTGAATGATCCAAGAATTAGGATATGTCATTCTAGCACATGAAGATTCATATAATGATGTTATGAGATTTTTGAACAACAGTGGATCCCTAGTAAAACGATTCTTCAATTGATTCCTATAACACAACAATTTTATAATGTATATTGTTTCTCTGATGCATCAATAATAAATTAATATCATTCAAGTTAATTTTTTTAATTTATTAAGTAAATAATTAATAATAAGCGATGATCATACAATTTTTTCTAATGTTTGATCACCTATATATATATTTTAATTAATTATATTTATCACGATATTCATCTTCATTTAAATCATGGAATAATCTTATAACATTAAAATAATAAAGGACGGGAACAAACTATCACACACTTTCATTATGTACAAGACGTTTAATATAAGAATCATGCATTTATTATACATACGATCCACTATGGATATATTGTATTGATGAAATACTTATTCTATCATTGGATGATTTATGATCAGTTTGATTGAGGATGTATAATATTAGTACCATTCACCATATTACATGAGATATTTTATGATTATGTTTTACTTATTATGGTCAGTATTAAAATTTAGTATTATAGTTTTTTAGGATGAATGTTTATGTTGATTATGTTCCAATCATTCATAATGTATGTGAAGTAAACATAGTATGTTATGGGTGAGTCCAACTTATTGGTAGCCACTTAATGCATTCATAGGTCTCTTATGATAAATATATTCGCCAAATAATATAGGTTTCAACCCATAAGTTCATACTTTATGGTGAATTTTATTGATAGTAAATTTCATATGTTTAACTTGAGTAATTACATAAATATGATCTCAGTTAACTGTTTCAATTTTTTTAAATTTTGATGGTTAAGACACCTTTATTATATAAAAGACAAGAGAAAACATTATAATATGGGTAGATGAAATCCATTATAATCACTTAGACAAAAATTACTAAAAAACATTAATAAAATATCTAAATATTCCCTCAATAGTACAATGGGAAGTAAATTCTGATATAATAGTAATAAACACACACATCAACCCCTAGCCCTAAATAGATCACACATAGTGATTTCAGTTAGAGAAGATAACCATTTAATTATTTAATTATTTATAATTTTTATCGGTATGTCTTAGGCTTTTGTGATTATATATATGGATTTATTTTATCATCATTTATTACTTATATATTTCCATCATGTTATTTTTCAAAATTTACCTTGTTTAATTTATATACTATTCTATGATCATTATACAAATTAATTCAGGATAACTCTCATTGTTTGGAAACAATTTCAGAGTATGTCATCTCACCACTTTATTATGAGTTATTTTCCCTAGTATTCCAGTAATTGGTTTTTGATTAATATACTGGGAAAAACTAAGAAGAAAAATGGTTTTCTCAATAATCATTATTTATATTAAATTTTCAATTATATTGTTAATTTTAAGTATGAATATAGATTACCCAGGATAATAGATGACTCATCAATTCATGATGTGGTTTCATATATATTATGTCGATGTATAAATGTAGCCATCGACATTGGGCTACTACGATTTTGGTATTTAAAAAATTATCCCAAGAAACATAATAAAATATGAGTCTTCACATGTATAAAGATTATATCATTTAGTGGAATACTTGATACATTACATAATAGAAGCTCCAAAAACCATATCTAGTTAGTTCCTTTGGAAACATGGGAATGTAAAAAAGGGCACATTAGTGAGAAAAATTATCTCAACCTAGGTTTTCCATGACTGGAACCCCTCTTAGACATGTCACACATAAAATATACATTCATTATATGGGGGAAGGAAACAAATAATGGTGATCTTAAATACTCAATAAGGGTAATCTAGGAAGATATGTAAGCATAAACATGTGAATAATTGATTGAGAATGTGATTATAACATCATAAGAGAATAACTTACTTATTAATTATCATAAACATTAATTATGTCATAAATATTATTAGTTAATGATACATGAATCATAAGGGAAATATGATCAGAATCAATTAAATCATAATAGAGGAATAAGACATGGATTTTCTTCCATACGTAGAAAAATTAAATATCATTCCCTATAATTCAAGGTAGATTTCATAAATATATCCTGGAAAATAAAATAGGATAATCCTACTGGGTAAGACACCCCAAAATCCTTACTCACATTCTTTCCTAGGTAAGGGATCATGTATCCCCACCTTCCCATAGTGTATTAGGTTTCCCCATATTTTCACAGTGGATCAGGGTTCCCCATCTTCCGATAGTGGATTTGTTTTCCTCATCTTCCCATATTGGATTTGGTTACACCATATTTCTATAGTGTATCGGTTCTCCCAATCATCCATCATCGTGGTGACTGAACATACTGGATGGGACAAATCACCATACCAAGTTGCAGTACATTACTTTAATGGGATCAGTTTTCCATATCATCATATATCATATTAATACCATTGACTTGAATTCAACCATTATATCTTGTGATATTAATATTTATCTAATTCAATATAGGGAGATATATTTCCCATACCTCTCATCAAGTAATTAGTCATACATGTGCCATGTGATAATAAAATAATCATCATATGATGAACTATAAAAGATATGGGGTTTATTAACATCCAATCATAAACCATGAAATTAAATGGGTTTCATAAACATGTAATCATACATTACCTAGGGGAAAAGGTAGGTTACAAAATTATATCAACAAAGAATTACATAAACAATAACTGGGTTTATGATATATATAACATGTTAATGAAGTGGTATTTATAAGCATATAACATGTGAAATTAAGTGGGACAGTAAACATATAACCCTGAAAAAATAATGTTTCACCTATATATATATATCCTAAGAAAATAACTAGGATTCATATGTATATAACCCATAGTGGGGAAATGAGTTTCATATAACCTATGAATGATAATTGGGTTTCATAAATATATTCCCCAAGAAATAGAAAGAAGGTTAATATAACATTATTCCATCAAAACATAATCCATTAAAAATAATTAATATGGTTGGAACCTTTGGATTATTCCATGTAATGGCATGAGTAACACCAATGGATGTAATTTTTGATGGGATATAATTTGGAGATAACTTTTAAAAACATTTCATCCAGAAATTATCATTTCTTTGTTTAAATATTATGTTTAAAACATAAACAATTTTAAAAACATACTTCTTTAAAATATTCATTATAACATACAAATGAATGGAGAATTATATTAAAAATCATTTTTCCTTGAAACTTGTAAATGAAGAATGAAATTTTCATAAAATATTATATCTAAATAAAATATAAAATAATATTGAAATTATTTCTGAAAATGATTGATTTGAAAATACTATGAAAACATTTAATAAAAGTCATTAAAAAATATTTAAGAACATTTTTCTTGAAATATTATAAAATAAGCATCAAAACAATTTGAAATAAATTTTCTTTGATAATATGTTGAACATTTATAAAGGACTATTTTGAAAACAATAAAAAAACATAGATCATTTTACATGAAATTTGCATCCAAATATTCAATTAAAATCATTTTTTATATTGATTTAGAAAACATGTTTTAAGATTAAAACATTTATCAAATCGAATAGATAAATAAGGTAATATTTTAATAGAAATAATTTGTTAATTATCATAACTACCATATAGTTGAAAAATTATTCTAATAAATTCTTATATCATTACTAAACATTGGAGATGAAAATTAATGATTTTTCTTGAAATATTAATCATAGCATTCCATCTGTGAATGTATAATCGTAGTCAATCCTAAAAAATGATGAATATTTAGTAACAAATGTTTACCAATTTGGTAACATTGAATCATAATACAAATTATTGAATAACATTAAATAATATTTATAATATAATTAAGAGGTTAAAATTCTAGATATAAAATTTTAATGTAATTATAAAATCCTTATAGAAAAAATAGGATCATAACATAACAAGTGTAATAATGATGGAGAATTGAAACCAAACTACTTTACGGATTTGGTGAATTTTTTTGCATAAAAACAATGAAAGGGATACATATATATATATATATATATAATTATCATATACTACATTCATGGGTAGTTTACGCACCACATATATGAAATTGGAGGTGAATATGGATTTTGTCTTGTGGAAAATAAAAGTGATATGAGATAACTCTTACTACTTAAGTAACTTTAGAATCATAACCCACATAAAATAATATCATAAAATTATTCATATAAAATAATTAAATAAATAAAAACTTCTTATAAAATTTAATAGGTTAGTATATACACCCCATAAAATATGTGAGTTAATACTTTACTTGTATCTCATAGAAAAAAAATGTGATATGAAATTCCCTTACCTTGTGTCTTGAATCTCATTGTAATCATAAAAACCTATTGAATAATTAATATAAGTCTATTTTAATGTTTTACATAACAATTTTTTATATATAACATAATATATTGTTTGATTATGAATTTATATTAACTACTTATTAATAATTCCAAATTAATTTTTCCCTTTTGGTAATGTATGCTTTGTTTTTTACATGTGTCTTAATTTTTCATATTTGTTTTCCTCAGACTTATATCATGAGATAAAAAATATAAATAATTATTAATAAATAATTTAAAATCATTATATATATTTTTATAATAATTTATATAATATTGATATATAAAAGGGAATACACCATTCATGGAGACGGTAGATCATAAAAATGCATGAACGTTGATTCAGGTTTATTCATGTTTAATGAATGAAGTAAATGATATATATGTATCTATATATAAAATAATTAAATTTAAATTATTATTTTATATATATAATATTATTTAACTAAATTTTTTCTTTAATTCATTTTATGATGTTTTTAAATGAATCACATCGCTTTGAGGAGTTGGTAGTCTACACATGTTCAAACAAAATTCTCATATTTACACCAAATTAGAGAAAATGAAATTATGCATCAAATAAAATTTATAGGATCAAAAATAAATATTTTATATCACATATATATCATATATATCATATATAAATAATGTTTTCATCATAATTACCAACCATGACAGTTTGTAAAGGAAAAACAAAAACATCATTTCATGAAGAAGTAGTTTGTTGAATACAAGAATAGTATGTTTGTTACCCAGTAGATGTAAGAGTTTTTTAGTGTAGGTATAAACCCTATAATAAAATAATAATAATATATTGGATAATGAGGATATTATTTATTCATTTATAAAATAACTTTGGTTATATAGAAATAAAATAAATGAAAGGATCTTAAGAAAGGATGTTACCTCTTCTTCATGTGACTCCATTCCGCTTGCACCAAAGGGCATATTGGTGGACATTCATCATAAAGGGATTATTAAAAGAGTAATTTAGGTGTGTAATGAAGTTAATTGGGAAATTATTATTCATGATGATGTGTCTTGTGATATGTGAGGATGTTGGAGAGCTTAGTGGATTTTATAGTTTGGGGGAAGGACACACTTGTTTTTTTGAAATTAATTATGTGTTACACAACTATAAATTGTTACAAAACTATTTAAACAGATTATTATTGATAATAAGTGTTTTAATATCCCAAATAGTTCAATAAATATATTTTTAGGTACGTTTGTGGCATTATAATTCATTATATTCCCAAATTAGTCATTACTTAAACTCATTTTCTTCAATCATTGTAAATAATTTAAATTGATTTCAAAAATAATTTTTCTCAAAAATTAATATCACCATATTATAAACAATAAAATATTATATTTAGAAATATGGAATTAATTTTTCTAAATTACAGTAAAATAATTTTCTGATGTTAATTTAATTTTTATCCCTCATATGGGATGACAATGCTGATTTTTTAAAGTAAAACATGTTCAATGGTTTTCTTGGTTTTTATATGAAATTTATAATATAAATTTATTATAAATATCAAAAATGTATAAATTTATATAGATTAATATAATTGAACTTTAAAACCATTTTAAAATATAATTTTTCCTCATAAACAAATTAGGTGGAAAATCATTTTTTAATTAAAATTCATTATATTCACATTTCATTGAAAAAATAAAACATTATAGAAAAATTACAAAAGTTTATCCAAGCATAATTTTTATGTTTATTTTCTAAAATCAATGATTATTTCGACATATAAAATTTTTTGAAGTACTAATATTTATATTGAATATAGGATCTCAATTAAAAGGTGGTAAAACATATTTTATAAAAATATATTTTTTTATGTATAATATTTGTTATGTTCTCATCTTATGCCTAGAAAATAAAATTTATAAATATAAAATACATGTTATTGAATATATAATATATAAATTTAATTAATATCATTCAGTAATAGTAATAAATTTAAATTATTATGATAAATATATGTTTTCAATTTAAAATATTATTTTAAATTCATTCTCTTCATATTCATTGGATTTCTATATTAATTTACAAATATTAAGTAACAAATTATTTGAACAATATATTTTTATATGTTATTTAATCCTATAATTATCAATTTAATATCTTATTTATATATATTTATATTTGATTATAATATTTTTAATAATATATTATTTTTCTATAATAGTCAGTATTATGTATTATGCATGCCTTCGAGGAAAGCTAGTCTTACAGTTAATATAAGATAACCTTGGGGCTCTTTGTAGATATTGAAAAGAATTAAGTTACATGTATTTCATGATTAACATGGTGTTTCATATAACTCAATATATACATATTTATTTAATATAAAATAAACTATTATCAGGGTTTTATGATATGGAAAAAATCCAAAAGATAAAAGTAATTAAAAAATCATCAAATTTAACGATGTTATATTCTACCCCGATTGAAATGAATTTCTCCATTGAAATTTACATGGGTTTCAGTGGTTTAATTCTTGAATTTTCTTTACTTAGAGACCCGAATCTTAAAAAATAAGTCTAAACATATTTTAAAATGGATTTTTGGAAGCGCAATGGTTGTCCAAGGTAAAATTTAATTTCATTTCCACAATGGAAAACATAGGTGGTATGTGAATAATGGACATGTAATAGAAATTTTACTGCCATAATTTTATGGGGAGTAGTAGATAGCATGTTTAGAATAATGTTAACAATCACAAATCCATTATCGAAAGAGTGTTTAAAAAGGACATTGATATCATCAAAATCATGATAACATGAAAAAATATTCATTCAAGACCATTTTTCAGAAAGTAGATGAATTTTCATGAAAAGATATATTTTCATTATTTCTCCCTATGTGGTTCCTTCATCAATTTTCACTTCATCTATTATTTTAAGAAATGACATTGAATTTTTCATTCCTGAATCACTACCAAATCATGAGATCCATGACAGGTCATCCTATTTATATCCTGTTACCATCAACACAATGAATTTAGTACATGATATTTAATATTCATAAATCATAATAGGGTGAGAGAATACATTAAACTCAAAAATATCATCTGATTATTAACTTAAACAATCCATAAATAGTTAACCTTATAAAACTTTAGAAAGATGAAGATACACAACATTAGGAAGATGGTCACAAAATCAACTTAACATTTATCCATCATATATAATTAATTCTCTCTTGGTCATCATATTCCCAACATGTATATAACATCATCATATATTCTCTTGAAACATGGTAATAACTTGAATTACAATAAATCATTTTTGAAAACAGGCATTCTTTCTTACATCAAAGGTTTCTCAATATATTCCTTGAATCTAAGACGTTTTAAACATCATCAATGATAACATAAACCTCATTTTTTTAATTTCATTAATTAGTACCAAGGTAATTATTACCATGTAACTTTCTTTATCAACATCATTCATCTCTTTATCAAAGTCATGAATTTTTTATTAATTTTAGGAACACATTAAGGCCTAACATCAAAAAATAAAAATACCACCTTTTGATTAAATCTCTTTTCTAATTCTTCATCACCATTATATACACCCTTTTCAATTATTAATGAACATATATATACTGAAAATATATAAATATTTTACGATTCATATAATATAATCATTGAATTCCAAAACATATACACTTCAATAATCCAACTTTATTATTAATTCCTTTCACCTGATTTATCAACTTATTCATTAATACATATTTACTATAATATAAGATATGAATAATGTATTAAGGTTCTGAAACCTTAATCTAATCTTGATTCTTATGTTTAATATAAACCATAATGTAAAAACATCCCATACCTTTCACATCCTATTTTCTGTATATTTATCTTGATAAGTATAACCAATACTTGTGGACCTTACTAATTATATTCTGGATATTTCCACTTATAAAATCTATTTATATCATGAAAATGACTTACTTATCAACAACACTCAATGTTAACCATGTTCAGTTTAGTTCATTCTGTTGAATAGAAGCTGAAAGTATAGGGTAAAAAACACTTATCATAGATGAAACTATATAATCATTTAAAATTACTTATAGAATGAATAAATTATGACACCAACTTCTATGAAGCATTTGGTTTTTCCTAGGTTAATCATAGTCATCTTCTATTTAAATCACTCAGGATATTTTGTAAAGAGTTTTTGAATTTTTAAATCATATCCCCCATGATTTGCAAACTAGGTTCATAGCAATGAATGTTTTCATGTACCTGGTTACACTAGAGTAATGTCGGACCCACCTTATTAGAGTTGATACTCTTTTATACATTAATTCCAAAACCACATCAAAATATTGTATCCTAGAAGTAATGAAATTCTATGAAACAACTTTATCTATCCTTTAACAAAATTCTATGGCATTTCCCTATACTTTTCCTTATCTATGGACATATCATTAAAGACATCCGTAGGTATATCCTATGAAATATTTTTACATATCACATTAAATTTTTCTCTTAATTGGATCCAAATGTTAACTAACCCAATTATTTGATACATAGTATAACAGCCTAGTCATTACAAGTACATACAATACATAATTTTTGTAAAATACATAACACAATATACAATATATTCCCCCATAACCATATTTGTTTAGTGCATTGGAAACATTGATTTAAAAACATTTGTATATTAATGGGCTATACTGTCTCACACTAGGTTACCCAACATTAGGACATCTATTATACATGTCAAAGATAGAATATAACCTCATAACATATGGAAGGATAAATAAAATCGGGAGACCACAGATGCTCAGTAAGGGTAAACAAGGGATACTTGTAAGAATAAACATGATCATAATTGTATGATAAATAGATGACAACATTATAATATCATACCTTGTATATCAAAGATCAAAAACATGAATCATTCCAAAAAGATAAGATTTTCATGGGACATAAATCATAATGGAAAAAAGAATAATCCATGAAATCTTAATATAAGAATAAGACATGGGAATGTGCTATACATATAAACAGGTATCATCATTCCATATAATTCAAGACTTGTTTCTAGAAATTATTGGGGAACATTATAGTGACTACACATACTAGTAATGACACGCCACAACCCATATTCACAATGCATTCCATGTAAGGGATCTTGATTTCCCATCACCCCATAGTATAGTGGGTTTCACCATATTCCTGTACCTGAATAGGTTTCACCATAATACCAAAGTGGAAAAGGTTTATCCATATTTCGAATTCATTATGAATTCACTTACTATGGGGGACACACTCCAATACTAAGGTAGAGAATTTTCCTTGTAAGGGATCGTGTTTCCCCATCTTCCCATAGAGGATTCTGAATTTAGACTAGACTTCCAGCATTATATTTTTAGATAGAAATCTTTACACAATGAATTTGGCGGGATATTTATGTACCACCTATATCTAAATAAAATAATTCATACGTGTACCACATGGTAATAAAATTTCCATCATATCATGACCCATAATAAGACATGGGATTTATAAACAACCTATCATAACCCATGGAATTAAATGGGGATTATAAAAATTTAATAATATATTTACATGTGAAAAAAGATAGGTTTCGTAATCATTTAATCAAATCATAACTTGAGAAAAGAATCACATTTCATAATATATAACCTATAAAAAATAGTATTTCACATGAATATAACCCCTGAAAATGTGGGTTTCAAAATAATATATCTTTTGAAAAGAATCTGGTTTCATAAGCTTATAATCCGTGACAGATAAATTTGATTCAAATAAACCATGAAATTGAAATGAGTATCTTAATTATATTACCAAATAAATAGAAATATTTTTCATATAATATAATCAAATTAATTCATAAATCATTATGAGAATGTATTTTAATTTAACCATTATATTATTTCTTGAAAAGGCATGACTAACAACAATGGATGTTATCTTACATTAGAAAAAAAATTTATAATGATATTTTTTCAAAAATATCATTCTGAAACTTTATTTTTTATAAAAAGTTATTTATAAAAACTTTACCTCTTTTGAATACATTTTTTAGGAAATTAATGTTGAAAAGATTCAAATGAGTATAGGAAAATGTTGAAAACGCATTTCCATGAAAAGTATAAAATATGTATGAAATTTTTTTGAAACTATTTTAACTATAATCATACAAAACAAAATTGATTTTTTTAAAAACCTTTTCAATGAATATACTCTAAAAATGTCTAAAATATGTCATTATAATGTTTTGAAATACAATATTCTGGAAACATTTATATGAAGGTTGAATGGTTTTTAAAAAAAAAATTATTTTATAAGACCTTGATATTTTATAATTAAATCATTTAGAAAAATAAAAATAATAAAAATAAAATTTCATTGAAAAATTTATCTAAAGAGTATTATAAAATTATTTCTTATATAATGTTTAGAAATAGGGTTTTATATTAAGAAGTTATCCGACTGAAGAGATAAATAAGGCCATATTTTCTAAAAAAACATTGTCCTAATTATCAAAAGTAAAAAATAGTAGAAATTGGTACAAATAAAAAAATGAAATCATGACCAACCATAAGAGAATAAAATTAAATTTTTTCTTTAAATATGGATTATAATATTTCAATCATGAAATAATAATCATAGTCAATCCCAATTAACGATGAGATTATAACATTAAATTTTTACCACAATTGAATCATTGAATGATAATCCCCATAGGAGAAAAAAATTAAATAAAGTGTATAATATTATTAAAGGAATAAAATTCATGATATTACATGTTAGAGGATTTATATATAGTTCATATAAAATACAGGTTAAATACATGAAATGTGTCTCCATAAGGGAAATTGAGACCAAACAAATTTACTAAGTTGGTATCTTTTATATCATAAACACCATGAAGGAATGATCATTATAGAGACATGTAAATACCATAAAAATTGTGTATATTTGTGATATACTTCAATAATGTGTGTCATACACACCACAAATACGAGATAAGAGGTGAACATTGCTTGTGTGACACAAAAAATAAAATTTAGATGAGAAAACTCTTACTACATAAGTAACATTAAAATCATGATACCCATTAATGAATAACATCATCTAATGTTTTTAATATAATCAAATAATGGAAAATAATGATATTAAATTTTATAAGATAGTATATACACCTCCCAAAAGAAGTATGTGGTGAATATTTAATGTATCTTGTGGAAAAAAATTAAGAGGAAATCCCCTTACCTAATTTATTGAATCTATTATTACCCATAAAAAATTCATGAATAATATATAAATGTTTATTATAAAATTTTTATAGAACATGTTATTATATATAATAAAATATATGACTTTATTATTACTTTTTATAACCAAATTATTAACAATTTTAAAATACGTTTTAGCTTTAGGTAATATCCGCTTTGTTTTTTCCATGAGTCTAAATAGGTCATATTTATTTCTTATACTTATATCTTGATTTCAAGAGTCAGAAAAATTATAAAAATATCATTTATATTCAGTATATAATTATTTATAACAATCTATGTAATATAGAAATATAAAATGGAATAACAAGTTCATTGACATGGTAGATCATACATTCTCATGAATGTTTTTTATATATATTTCCATATTGAAATATTTAATGAAAAAAAATGTTAATATAAATATATAATATTGTTTTATAAAATTAGAATTTAATATATATCATATAATTTACCTAAACCCATCCTCAATACCATCAATGTAGTGTGTTAATGATTCACAAAGATTTCTAGGAGGCGATAGTCTGGACATCCCTATATGTAATTATTTTTATTACAGCAAAATGGAAATTTTAAAGTTATGGGTTAAATAATAATTAATAGAGAATACCTAAATCATATATATAATTTAAAAATATTTTTATATCATAATTCCAAACCATGATACGTGGTAAAATTAAAAATAAAAAAATTGTTTTCTGAGGCCGTAGTATGTCATGCACAAGAATGGTAAGTTCATAACCCATCAAATGGTTGTGTGTGAATGTTTTGGAATAAATATTATAATAAAAACATATAATTATATTTTGATTTTTGATTATATTATGTATTCATTTTATAATGATAATTGACATAGTGTAGAAATAAAATAATAGAAATGAGATTGAGGATGGATATTAAATCTTCTTCGGCCAACTACATTTGGTTTGCACCAATGAAATTTTTGGATGGATTTATGACCAAATGAGAAATAAAAGATTAATTTATTGATTTAGGGATGTGAATTTGAATGATATAGGTTAAAAAAATTTCTTGAGTTCTCTGAGGAACTGGGAGAGGTGACATCCATTTTATAGTGGAGGAAAAGGACATAATAATTATTTTATAAATGAATTTTATGTTACCCAAATATTAATTTATCCCAATGTGTTAAAATTTATCATTATATATATTAATAGGTGTAATAGTTGATACATGGACGTAAAATTATTTTTAAAAAAGTGTAAGGTCATTTTTATTTATTATTTTCCTTGATTAATCATTAATTAAACTTGTCATTACTTAATCATTATAATAAATTTTAATTAAATTCAATAACCATTTTTGGTAAAAAACTAATTTGAACATAATTGAAATTAAAAATTATTCTCATTATATATATGTATTCCATTATTCAAAATTCTAATCATTGAAGATAAAAATATTAATATAAATTTAATCATGTAGATGGGATGACATTTCAGGGGTTTAATGTAAAAACATTCAAAAAATGGATTAGTTTTTATATATATTTTCAATGTGAAATTTTATATTATGGAAAAAAATTGATTAATTTATAAAACATTAACCTAAATAATATTTAAAATAGTTTTTAAATATAATTTCAACTGATAAGTAAATTAGATCAAAAGGTATCCTTGAAATAAAATTCATTATTTTTCACCATTCATTAAAAAATAAAATATCGTAGAAAAATAATTAAGATTCATCCTATATAATTTTTATGTCTATATTTAAAACTTGATGCTTATTTTGACATAAAAATTTTATAAAACTCCCAAAAGTATGATTTAAATTACATCACTATTAAAATGTTGTTAAATTACTCATATAAAAAATATAAATTTTTATGTGCAATATTGGGTCTTCTCTCATCTTATAAATATAATGTATATTTGAGGAATATCAGTAATTTATTATTGAATATTTGAAATATTTGTTTAATTAATGACATTCTCAAATAGAAATTAATTAAACATATTCTGATAAATAAAAGTTTTAACAGAAATATATCTTTTTATAAAATTATATCCTTTTGGGAAATTGATTTCAATATTTATTTATAATTTATACGTATACAAGGAATTAAAGAATATATTTTCATAAGTTAGATAATCCTATAATATAAATTTAATGGATAGGTTATCTCTTAATAAATTAAATTAAAATATTATTTATAATATATTATTTTTTTGTAACACTCGGTCTATCGTGTTATGTTGTTCATCCAAGAAATAATTTTTTCTCTAAAATATACGATTATCTCATATTTCCAAGTAGAGAAATATAAACATTATATTGTGTTGAGTTCATGATTAACATGGTTTTTCATTAACACAATCCAAACATAGTGCTTATATATTAAATACACTATTCTTAGTGTTGCGTGAAATGAAAAATATCAACGTGATTAAATTAATTTGAAAAAAAAATCAAAAAATATAATGGTGTTACACTTTTGGGAACTGGAACCCATCAACACATCCTCATATTCTAGAGGCTTCAAACTAGCATCAAGGGTCTAATGCTGGTATTTTTCAGATACAATACCCTTGTATTCGGAGTAGCACAATGATATATACAATAAATAATCATTGGAAGTAAGTGAATAAATAATATGCAGAAGAAAATAAAAATATGGAATCAATACGAAATTAATGAATATTCATCTTTGAACATTATATAAAGTAAAATAAAGTAAAATATAATAGTTAATACAATATACATGAGTAAAAAAATTAAAAAATACCTAAATGATATCTCTATTATCATCCTGGCCATCGTCTCATCCATTTTCCACCAATAACCATTTAAACAACTATCATAAAATAAAAGCATCCATGAACCTAAAAATAAAAGCATGAGTTTTATTTGGTTAATAAAAGGATACCCAGGAAGGGTGGGTGATAAATTTAGTTGACCACCAACAATGGTTTCAAATAAAATCTAGTCTATTACTATAAATTATAGGACGACTAGATGACCATATATGCATTGGATTAATTTAATGTACCTCAAAAAACATGTCACCATTTACCTAGGAATATGTATATATATACATATATATATTTATGTATATATATTCCATATATATTTAAACACACATATAGTGATATATATACATTGTACTAACCATGACCTTATCCAAATATTATGTGCTTATGTATACACAAAATTGTGTCATAATGGTCTTATTACGTAAATATTGGCACCAGAACAAGCCTATGATGATAATAAAAGTATCTATTATTTATGACTTTTCATATAAAAATTGATCTCCATGTATTCTGATATCAAAATCAATGTATATTATTTTTGTATATTAATCATTAAAAAAGAATGAGTAATGTAATTATAAATCAAGAGTTATGTAATTCATTTGAACTGTGAGACAATCCAAGGCATTTCATATCAGGAAACCACGTATCACCTAAGTCATATAACAATGTAATTTAAAATATGATCCCATCCATAGTATTTCATATAAATAATCTTGGAATCAATAAAGGGATATATCTCCTCAATCAATCTATGTGTTTTCTAGGGAATTCCATATCTAGAACCCATTATCACTCAAATCCCATCATTATTTCATTGAAACTAAAATCCTGACCTCTGAATTAGGTAAGAACCTAGGTATGACTAATGTCATGGTATAAATACACAACCCTCTAATATTTTCTATGGTATACCACAAAAATAAATATTCATCACATGAGGCATGATATAATAGTATTTCCACCAAGATCATCTAATGAAATCCACCATGGAACTAGGTATCGCCCAAGTCTGTTAAAATCACAATCTATCTTTGAGATCATCGAAGGAATTCCAACATTAGAAATTGTGGTTTTCTAGAGTAATAGTGTAATTTAATTACTATATTCTACCTAATGATTAATGTGGGCTATGATGAAACCCATTCCAATCAATAACTCATCATAATAAATCCAATTAAATATATTCCAATTCAATTCAATTTATAATATTGACTAATTTTTAAATTCAATAATAGAGTAAGATATTAAATAAAAAGTGGTTAACATATATCATTTAATTAAATTTGATTTTTTTTATATAAATTAATCTTAATAAATATCCCCATATGTGGTTTTATTGTAGTTTTAGGACCTTTAACCATGTAGAGTGGTGTATAAGTATATCAAGGTTGTAGTCTAAACAATTAAATTTTTTGGATTTCATGTTTTAGGGAAAATAAATTGAATTTATGTTGTGTTTTAAAAATAACAATAATTTATAAAAGATTAATACTTTTTCAAAAATAAACTAAACCACATACCAAGTTCTTAGGATGGTCCAAACATCTAATTTTCGGCAATGATTCGAGCCAAAATGAGATAATTTAGATGATTAGACAATTAAAATGAAAATAAAGAATATGATTTCATATAGAAATACTGTAACAGCCCAAGATTTTATAAAAAATATTCTTTTTAATTTTATTAATGTCTTGTGTTGTACGCTACACCAAAAGGATCTTGCACAACACGCATCCTTGACTTGCCTTGCATTACACGCAATCGCGACCTTCCTCGATAGCGTGTGTAATACGCAATACCGAGTTTCACTAAACAACGATATGCTATTAAAATATTATTAAAACTAGCAGGTATGAATAGTAATAACCACTTTTTAAAATTCTGTAAATCTTATTTTTCAAAATGAACTTCATTTTTGGATTCGGAGTATCGAATTTATCCTAAGGTGAAATTTTGGTACTTTTCGGATAACTTTCATATTCTGATGAATAGTGAAAATTACTAAATTATAATTAAAAACAACTTTTTTTAATCGAAATAATTAATAGTGATAAATTATTAATTTGAGTGGTTTTAAAGTATATTTAGAATATATTTTTACAATTTAATACAATGTTGGTCATTGGATGTAATTTCACATTTAAACCAGACATAATCAAGTGTCAATCTTTTGATAGATATTGTTTCTTAAAAACACGCTATTTGTTTTAACAGCGGGATTTAATTATAAAATTAATTAATGCAAATTCTATGATATGAATTTGGTAAAATAGACTTCATTTTTGAATTCGGAATATGAAATATAGCTTAGGATGAAATTTTGGCATTGTTCTGAAAAACATCAATTTTTGATGAATAGTGAAACTACTAAGTGGTAGTTAAAAAAATTAATTTCTTCATAAATCTTAATTTTACCGCTTCTGTGAATGGAATTTCAAAAATCCTAGAGACACGGTTGATGTCAGTAAGTAAAATGTGGTTCAATGAGATGAAAATAATTTTTGGTGAATAGTAACTTTTTACTTTTTTTTACCACGGTTAATAGTAAATAGGGTAACTAAGGGTAAATATGATATTACTATTACCCTAACACATGTCCTAATTCTATTGGATAAGTTTAATTCGACCAAAAACAACCTTATGAATATAATATGACCATTTATGTCCACTTGGATTAGATTATGACATTTAATATTATATTATTTAATGAATAGTTAAAATAGTTAAAATCAAAGTTTAATAACTAAAACATTTTTAATATGGGGTTATACATAAGATAAATTCGACTATAAATATTCATTAGAAAGATATAAAGATTTCCTACATAATGATATTTTATTTATAATTTTTAGACTTTAAATAAATTAATTTATTTATGACACAACGATGATGCAGTAATTACCCTTTTAAGGAAATATTAACATAATTGATGTTAGAAATGCTCAAATGAATGTAATTTGAGACTTTTTATGACTTAAACTAATTTTCTAGGTTACTATGATATATTAGTGTTGATTTAATCAACATGGTTCGAACATATAATTCTGTTATGACTTTCACAAAAATCATATATCAAATAGTGTCAAAATTGACACAAAAAAGTTTTTAAATCAAATATTATATTATTAATTGTTATTTTATTCCTAAAAATCCAAGGTTAGGCCAAATGACTTAGATAAGGATATATTTATTAATAATATACAATTTGGGGTTCGTTTGGCATGTTATAGTAAGTGTATTAACCATATAGTGAAAGAAAACAAAAAGACACGGTAAAAGTTAAATTATTTAACTTAGAGTTAAATCTAATTGATAAGGTTAAAATAATAACCTAAACTTGTCTAAATCCTATTGGTTGATAGGATTTCGACCCCTCCCCACTTTATCTTCGAAATAAGACCCTTTGGAACCATTATAAACCGATTTTGACTTAAATATAAAATAATATTTTGAGATATTCCTACGGTGCCCCTCTCCTCCCTTATAAAAGGACACCTCCTCCCCCTCCTCCTCACACCAATTTGAGCAATCAAGCTCGGCCAACCCCTGCCAAAATCTCTTCTCCACTTCCCTAGAAACATCCTAGAGGTTCTGGTCTTCCTCAAAGACCAATTTTAGTGCCCTAAGAGGAGGTCTCAAAGAGGCGCTTCAAAGAAGAGGTAATTACCGTTACCAATTCTTTCATCTTTATTTCTTCTTCCACTTCTTCTTCTTAGGTTGTTTCATTATGAAGTAATAACATCAGTATCACTCATATACTGATATGTTATTATAAGTATGAAACAACCCTATTTCACCATCTATCTATCCTACGGAAAAAGAAATCACCGCGCGTGCGTACGTACGGAATACCGTCTCCACGCCGTGGTGTAATCTATTTTCCACCACCACCTTACATGGATGGGTATAATGGTGTAAATAATAACTATACATAGTTATTACAACATAATATTGATTCTGATATATTGTATAATCCAATCCAATTCAGTTCAATATTTATGGAAATGATATCATCGCTCGTGCGTACGTACGGACTACCGTCTCCACGACGCGATGAGATTCATTCTCCATGTTAACCATTTAAGAATGATTATAAAGTATATATAAGAAATAATAATGAAATATATGACATTATAAAGTTACTGGATTTATTTATATATATATATGTATGTCATCTACTTACTTCCATTTCAAGACAATAAGGAAAGTAAAACAGCGTTCATGCGTACGTACGGACTACCGTCTCCATGAACGGTGTTTTTCATTTTATTTATCTATCTATTATATATATATATATATACTGAATATATATGATATATAAATCATATTTTATATTCTGGAAGTAAGTAGATCATGATATAAGTAATAATGATGTCAAGAATAACAAGTCAAAACACCTACGATAAATGAAACGATTTTACCCAAAACGCTTCTTTAACATGGAATTTAAAAAAAAACGGGTAATATAATGTCATAAGTGAACCATATATGATATCATAACAATGAATATGATTCTGTAATAAGTCAATAACATGATTTAAATCATTATACAGGAGGTTCGGACACTTATAAAGCAAGTCAGACATAAGGTAAGGGAAATATCACAATCTCACTTTTATCCGAGATTGTTTTTACTTTGGTAATTACTGGGGTGTATTTTATCATCCACATCCATGTTTCCTCAATATGTAATATTTATATCCTTATACAATAGTTTATATCCAATTTTACCCATCGGTGAGTTTTTTGTAAAAGATATGAAAGGAATCTTTTGTCGTTTTCGTACAAGGTACTTTTTGACTTTTCCGACAAAAGTACAAGAAGAATGTTTTTTTTAACTTATACGGCACGAACGGATTTTTACGGTTTTATAAAGCTTTATTTTCATGAAGCTTCCTCCAAAAGATTTCATGACTATTTTCAATAAAATCTCTTTCATTTAAAATTGCATGACGTTTTGTGAAAAGAAATTGATTTTGAAGAAGAAAGGATATTTTCCTCAAGAATTCATTTCAAGTGTTTTATCAAAATTATTTTCCATCTAAGATAACATAGGGTTCTGTTTCTATCCCTATTATTACAGTGATTTGGTTATGTTGTGATGGAATTATTTTTATGAATTCCTTTATATTATATGAATTGTTTTATGATGTCACGAAGTTTACGAATCCCATTTTTACTACATGGGTTATGAAATGATGTATGATTTATGATTCTGTGGCACACATAAGAATGGTATCATTATGATATGGGTGGGACCTATATCTCCCTCCAATGCATTGGGTAAAGATTTTATATCTCATGAGATAGACAGGGCTGGAACGGTAGGTTATACCGGTTCAGTGAAACAGGACTGAAACGAGGGTTACTCGATTCAGAAAGGGACTTTGTCCACTAATATAGTCTTGGCAATGAGTCATGACTAACAAGAAATGATTTTCCATGATTATGTGTGCATGCCAAAAAGTTTCAAGTTTCGTGTTATGATTTTGGTGATCTCATTTTCACTTCTATGATTTGTTCCATGTTAAGATATTATGATCTCTTTTGCAGGTTATGATTTTCAAAAAGATATGATATGATTTTTATTTCTTTTGTATACCCTTACTGAGAATTTGAGCTCACCCTTTTATGTTTTCTTTTCCCCAGGATATAAAGAAAGGTTTTAGGTAAAAAAAAGGAAGATCTTTATGGGAGATTTTGAAGATCTTTCACCACGATTAGAAGATTATATTACGAGTTTCCAAAGACACTAAACTATTACGATCCTTGTGTGTGTGTTTTTTTATGTACTAAGTATTCCTCAAAAGTAATGTAATGTCAATGTATGTCAAGATACGGGTCCCTACAGTTGGTATCAGAGGAAAGGTTTAGTCAACCTTTGGAAACTAGGATGCGAAAACGTTAGTGAGATCCCTATAGATATTTCTAAGGTATGTCTAGGGATGTCTCTAAGGTTAAGTATACGTATAGGTTATAGTCATAGAATTGCGCTAACGATCTTCGAATTTAACCTAAGATGTTAGATATTGAGGGTACTACCCCTTTATTATGTTGTTTTCCCTAGCATGATTTTTGCCTCTCATACTATCCTTTTGGGGTTTTAGACGATGGCTGGAACCCGAAGGAACCGTGTTAATGCAGAATGTGATGGGCAATGCAATGATTGTCCCCCTGAGCAACCAAACGATATGGGAGCCGGAATGAAAAATCTTGTAGCCATGATCACACAACTTTCTCAAGCTATGAATCATGCAGGACTTCCAAACGAGCAAAGGAAGGAGCAACATTCTGTTGAATCCTTCATGAGGCAGCGTCCACCTTCTTTCAGTGGGTCTACTGATCCATTAGTTGCTGAACAATGGATTAGTACTACTGAAAAGATATTTTCAGTTCTTCAATGTTCTGAACATGATAAAGTCATCCTATCAGTGTATCGTTTGGAAGGAGATGCTGATCAATGGTGGAATCTTATTAAAAATACTAGGCAAAGGGATGAAATTGAGTCTATGGAATGGGACGAGTTCAAGAACTTATTTTTCAATAAGTACTTCCCTCGTATTCTCCGAACAAATATGGAGAAAGAGTTTCTTGAACTGAAGGAAAGGGATGATGAATCTGTTGGTACCTATGAAGCGAATTTTACAAGACTTGCAAGGTACGCTTCTGGTATTATCATCCAACCTGAAAGTAAAGTTGATCGATTTTTCAGTGGCTTAAAACCAAGTCTTCGAAGGGCATTAGCTATAAGAGACTTCAGTAGCTATGAAGAAATTGTGCGTTGTGCTATCAAGGTAGAAATGGAAGTTGGTGTTACATATCCATCTCATGGTTTTGACAAGAAACGAAAGATGGAGTTCAAGGAGAAATCTCAGAATAATGGTAAAAAGAAGATGAATGTTTCCTTATGCACAAAGTGTGGAAAGAAGCATGGTGGAGATTGTCTTAAAGGGACTAGAAAATGTTTTAAGTGTGGAAAAGAAGGTCATTGAGCAGCTGAGTGTCGAAGTAATGGAAAATGGGATTCTAATGAATTGAATAAAGCAAACACTGCAGAGAACGTACAACCAACACTTCAATGCTTCAAGTGCAAGGAAATGGGGCATTATGCTAATAAATGCCCTAATCCAAGGGTTAGTGATGACCGACATGAGCAACCGTTTAAGGAAAAGGACAAAGGGAAGTCACATGCGATCACTATTGGCAATGTTGAATATGACAACGATGTGGTGGAATGATTAAGTGTTTATGTAATGGGATTCCAAAATAATGTTGTATCTTGGAATATTGGAATATTTATGTATTGGTCTAATGTGGTATTCAAAGTGATTGAGAAATTATGCGCATAATGAAGGGAAAACGAGAAAATGAAATGTTTAACAATATTCATGAGCTCATGATTGATATAAGGACTAAGTGATATCATGGTTTGAGTATATAGAATTTTGAGGATTTTGGTATGTGGAAAGTGTTAACTTTTAACTGCATTCAAGTTTTCACTAAGGTTCAATGGGTATTCAAGAGAGTACAAGATTAAGGCCTTTGAATGTTTGGAATGTGTCCAACAAGATATATCTTATGATATATGGGGATCAACGATGGTATTAAATCTCTGGTAATCGTTTTCACTATGTTATGAGAATGGACTGCAGTATTATGGATAGGACTAAAGATTGGAATCGATTATGTTGGACATAAGTTAGTATTGTTTAAGGATAGAAGTTTTTTCGATATTATGGGATGTTATAGTAATATAGTTTTAGAAAAAGGACAACCTGCAGGACGGGCGACAGCCCATCGCTTCGGACAAGGCTGTGGGAATCGAACCCACAACCAAAGTGCGACTGGCCTTTATCGCCTACCACTGGCCTACAGGAAGTCCCTGTTTAGTAGAAACTAGTTTTATTATATTAAGCAGTATGATATATGAAGTATAAGTCCATTTTAGGAACTATATATGATTAATCTCACTATAGATCGACTTATGCATATAATTTTTTCTATCCTTTTGTTTGAGACAGATGGAATGACCCGTCATTCTATCACATGATCTGCTAACACTTCATGAATAACAAATTCAACTTCATTTATTTAAGAGATGAAGTGAAAATTGTTCTAGGCACGAACAATAGTGAGATTGTACCAAAATAAAGAAAGTATTTATTCCAATTCAAATTTTCAACTTTAGGGAAATGATCTTGAAAACCAAAAATGTTGTCCTAGTGATCTTATACCTGATGAATCGGATGGTACCTTAGATCGTCACAAATTTATGGATTTGTGATTATTGTCTTTTCCATAGCCATGTTCTCTACCACTCTCTATCAGAACATGATGGTTAGATTTCCCTTCCATATCCATATTTTCACCTATGTGGAAACCCAATGATTAGTTTATTTGGGTAACCGTTACATTTCATACTTTTGTTTTTAAAGATTGGTTTTGATATTCCTTTTTACGATGTGATTTTCTATTAAAGAAACTTTCAAATAGTAAACCATTTATAACCCCGACGAATTTCGAGGGCGAAATTCATTTTAAGGGGGGTAGAATGTAACAGCCCAAGATTTTATAAAAAATATTCTTTTTAATTTTATTAATGTCTTGTGTTGTACGCTACACCAAAAGGATCTTGCACAACACACATCCTTGACTTGCCTTGCATTACACGCAATCGCGACCTTCCTCGATAGCGTGTGTAATAGGCAATACCGAGTTTCACTAAACAACGATATGCTATTAAAATATTATTAAAACTAGCCGGTATGAATAGTAATAACCACTTTTTAAAATTCTGTAAATCTTATTTTTAAAAATGAACTTCATTTTTGGATTCGGAGTATCGAATTTAGCCTAAGGTGAAATTTTGGTACTTTTCGGATAACTTTCATATTCTGATGAATAGTGAAAATTACTAAATTATAATTAAAAACAACTTTTTTTAATCGAAATAATTAATAGTGATAAATTATTAATTTGATTGGTTTTAAAGTATATTTAGAATATATTTTTACAATTTAATACAATGGTGGTCATTGGATGTAATTTCACATTTAAACCAGACATAATCAAGTGTCAATCTTTTGATAGATATTGTTTCTTAAAAACACGCTATTTGTTTTAACAGCGGGATTTAATTATAAAATTAATTAATGCAAATTATATGATATGAATTTGGTAAAATAGACTTCATTTTTGAATTCGGAATATGAAATATATCTTAGGATGAAATTTTGGCATTGTTCTGAAAAACATAAATTTTTTATGAATAGTGAAACTACTAAGTGGTAGTTAAAAAAATTAATTTCTTCATAAATCTTAATTTTACCGCTTCTGTGAATGGAATTTCAAAAATCCGAGAGACACGGTTGATTTCAGTAAGTAAAATGTGGTTTAATGAGATGAAAATAATTTTTGGTGAATAGTAACTTTTTACTTTTTTTTACCACGGTTAATAGTTAATAGGGTAACTAAGGGTAAATATGATATTACTATTACCCTAACACATGTCCTAATTCTACTGGATAAATGTAATTCGACCAAAAACAACCTTATGAATATAATATGACCATTTAGGTCCACTTGGATTAGATTATGACATTTAATATTATATTATTTAATGAATAGTTAAAATAGTTAAAATCAAAGTTTAATAACTAAAACATTTTTAATATGGGGTTATACATAAGATAAATTCGACTATAAATATTCATTAGAAAGATAAAAATATTTCCTACATAATTATATTTTATTTATAATTTTTAGACTTTAAATAAATTAATTTATTTATGACACAACGATGATGAAGTAATTACCCTTTTAAGGAAATATTAACATAATTGATGTTATAAATGCTCAAATGAATGTAATTTGAGACTTTTTATGACTTAAACTAATTTTCTAGGTTACTATGATATATTAGTGTTGATTTAATCAACTTTTTTCGAACATATAATTCTGTTATGACTTTCACAAAAATCATATATCAAATAGTGTCAAAATTGACACAAAATAGTTTTTAAATCAAATATTAAATTATTAATTGTTATTTTATTCCTAAAAATCTAAGGTTCGGCCAAATGACTTAGATAAGGATATATTTATTAATAATATACAATTTGGGGTTCGTTTGGCATGTTATAGTAAGTTTATTAACCATATAGTGAAAGAAAACAAAAAGACACGGTAAAAGTTAAATTATTTAACTTAGAGTTAAATCTAATTGATAAGGTTAAAATAATAACCTAAACTTGTCTAAATCCTATTGGTTGATAGTATTTCGACCCATACCCACTTTATCTTCTAAATAAGACCCTTTGGAACCATTATAAACCGATTTTGACTTTAATATAAAATAATATTTTGAGATATTCCTAAGGTGCCCCTCTCCTCCCTTATAAAAGGACACCTCCTCCCCCTCCTCCTCACACCAATTTGAGCCCTCAAGCTCGGCCAACCCCTGCCAAAATATCTTCTCCACTTCCCTAGAAACATCCTAGAGGTTCTGGTCTTCCTAAAAGACCAATTTTAGTGCCCTAAGAAGAGGTCTCAAAGAGGCGCTTCAAAGAAGAGGTAATTACCGTTACCAATTCTTTCATCTTTATTTCTTCTTCCACTTCTTCTTCTTAGGTTGTTTCATTATGAAGTAATAACATCAGTATCACTCATATACTGATATGTTATTATAAGTATGAAACAACCCTATTTCACCATCTATCTATCCTATGGAAAAAGAAATCACCGCGCGTGCGTACGTACGGAATATCGTCTCCACGCCGTGGTGTAATCTATTTTCCACCACCACCTTGCATGGATGGGTATAATGGTGAAAAGAATAACTATAAATAGTTATTACAACATAATATTGATTCTAATATATTGTATAATCCAATCCAATTCAGTTCAATATTTATCGAAATGATATCATCGCTCGTGCGTACGTACGGACTACCGTCTCCACGACGCGATGAGATTCATTCTCCATGTTAACCATTTAAGAATGATTATAAAGTATATATAAGAAATAATAATGAAATATATGACATTATAAAGTTACTGGATTTATGTATATATATATATATATATGTATGTCATCTACTTACTTCCATTTCAAGACAATAAGGAAAGTAAAACAGCGTTCATGCGTACGTACGGACTACCGTCTCCATGAACTGTGTTTTTCATTTTATTTATCTATCTATTATATATATATATATACTGAATATATATGATATATAAATCATATTTTATATTCTGGAAGTAAGTAGATCATCATATAAGTAATAATGATGTCAAGAACAACAAGTCAAAACACCTACGATAAATGAAACGATTTTACCCAAAACGCTTCTTTAACATGGAATTTACAAAAGAACGGGTAATATAATGTCATAAGTGAACCATATATGATATCATAACAATTAATATGATTCTGGAATAAGTAAATAACATGATTTAAATCATTATACAGGAGGTTCGGACACTTACAAAGCAAGTCGGACATAAGGTAAGGGAAATATCACAATCTCACTTTTATCCGAGATTGTTTTTACTTTGGTAATTACTGGGGTGTATTTTATCATCCACATCCATGTTTCCTCAATATGTAATATTTATATCCTTATACAATAGTTTATATCCAATTTTACCCATCCGTGAGTTTTTTGTAAAAGATATGAAAGGAATCTTTTGTCGTTTTCGTACAAGGTACTTTTTGACTTTTCCGACAAAAGTACAAGAAGAATGTTTTTTTAACTTATACGGCACGAACGGATTTTTACGGTTTTATAAATCTTTATTTTCATGAAGATTCCTCCAAAAGATTTCATGACTATTTTCAATAAAATCTCTTTCATTTAAAATTGCATGACGTTTTGTGAAAAGAAATTGATTTTGAAGAAGAAATGATATTTTCCTCAAGAATTCATTTCAAGTGTTTTATCAAAATTATTTTCCATCTAAGATAACATAGGGTTCTGTTTCTATCCCTATTATTACAGTGATTTGGTTATGTTGTGATGGAATTATTTTTATGAATTCCTTTATATTATATGAATTGTTTTATGATGTCACGATGTTTACAAATCCCATTTTTACTACATGGGTTATGAAATGATGTATGATTTATGATTCTGTGGCACACATAAGAATGGTATCATTATGAGTTGGGTGGGACCTATATCTCCCTCCAATGCATTGGGTAAAGATTTTATATCTCATGAGATAGACAGGGCGAGAACGGTAGGTTATACCGGTTCAGTGAAACAGGACTGAAACGAGGGTTACTCGATTCAGAAAGGGACTTTGTCCACTAAGATAGTCTTGGCAATGAGTCATGACTAACAAGAAATGATTTTCCATGATTATGTGTGCATGCCACAAAGTTTCAAGTTTCATGTTATGATTATGGTGATCTCATTTTCACTTCTATGATTTGTTCCATGTTAAGATATTATGATCTCTTTTGCAGGTTATGATTTTCAAAAAGATATGATATGATTTTTGTTTCTTTTGTATACCCTTACTGAGCATTTGAGCTCACCCTTTTATGTCTTCTTTTCCCCAGGATATAAAGAAAGGTTTTAGGTAAAAAAAAGGAAGATCTATATGGGATATTTTGAAGATCTTTCACCACGATTAGAAGATTATATTCCGAGTTTCCAAAGACACTAAACTATTACGATCCTTGTGTGTGTGTTTTGTTATGTACTAAGTATTCCGCAAAAGTAATGTAATGTCAATGTACGTCAAGATACGGTTCCCTACAAATACCATTTAATATGGCGTGATAGAGTATGGATTGACGATAGTAAAAGATCATATGTTATGCTTCCAACACAACTAACAATAATTCATTTTCAAATCACATAGAAGAGCTAGCTAAAATCTGAGAATGAAAGAAAGAGGATCTCTCCATGGCCCAAGAGGGATATAGTAAGTGAAATGGGAAGGATAATAGAGGATTAAATGTTAATGGATGTAGTGGATGAAATATATTTCACTCTAACTAAATAATTTCATTTGTTTTTTACACTTTTTTTAAAACCCTATGCCAACTGTGCAATTATACCGCCAAAAATAGACATCCCCTTGGATGTATAGGCACACAATTAGTATAAATATGAAAACCATGTGATACAACCCAAAAAATTTACTAAAAAACTATTCAATTACAATGTTTCTATCCTTGAACATTTTATCTAACTATGTGGAACCCATATAAGGCCCCACTTTTGGGTACATGGTTATCAGGAACTTTGTCATACATATGAAATACCTTTTACCTCACCAAATGTTGGTGTTTATATTCCATTTACCCCAATACTCAATAAAACTCTATAAACACCATTCGGGACCTAACATAAATATGGAAATAATAATATTTTGTTTAACATATATTGGAATTTCATTTTAAATCATAGATTATAATTTGTATCTTCAACTAAATTAAACGTTTGAACTCCATTATAAATTTCAACCTAATCCAAATCACAGGATATTACAACCCATCATCCAAATGAGTTTCCAAGTTTATTTTGTGTTACTTCATCAACGATCAATAAGAATATGGACATTTATTAACTAAATAACAATAATAAATATATATATATTCTTCTATATATATTCATTGGATCATTGACTATTATAGCTTAATTTCATACCCAATGATCATTAAATCATTATATTCCCATCAGCAAATGTTAATACTTTTACAAGGTGTTCCCCGAAATTCTTTCTTATATACTCTTTTATATCATTCCAAATATACAATCATAAGAGATACATGTTATTTATAGTATGGAATATAAAAGGTTTTATTGGGTTTTCATAATAAATTAAATTCTATATTTATCAAAAAAAAAAACAATAAAGGTATCACGATGTCGAGATGTATGGACAATGAATATGATATAACAGGATATAATAATAAATTTAATTGAAAGAGGTGGTTTTTATTATCTAAATGGAATTTTGTATTCATTATTTAATGACTTTTTCTCACCTTGGTTCTCAGTCACTTTAATGGGTAAAAAAGTTTTTATTTTTTATGACCACTTTTAGTCCCCATCATATCAATACTATATCTCATATTATTTTTATTCTTACTCAACATATTCTTACTAGGAATCAAAATATTGTTATTCAAAATGGAGAGGGTGTTCGTTATAATTTCAGGAATGATTTTATAGTAATTACACTTTTTTATTCTTCAACTTTATTGTTTCTCTTCATAAATGGATAAAAATATTCCACCAAATATTTTAATGATTTTTATGAACTATTGGACTCTGAGTTAAAATCAAACCATGGCTAATTAAATTAAAGTGTTTATTTTGATTAAATTCCGAACTAGTATATCTCATATATGTATATATATATTTATATATAAGATAATGTGGTTTCTCAAATTTCTAATTCCCTATAAAGTAAATGGGTGTAAAGTTATTAGAATGAAGAATCTAAATTCTACATTTTGATGCCCTTCTAGAAGGAAATACAGAGTATATCCATAATTTGAATAGTCTATTAATTTTTTTAGGCTCAATATTAACTCTCATTTATAAAATCATTAATCCAAATTATATGAAAACAATTTTAGTAATATTGTATCCCAAATAGGTATTTTCATCTAGAGGATATAGTCAATGCATTCACTGGATTATATGATTGGACTTACTTTTGGGGATAAATTTGTTTTTGAAAAGTATTAGGGGATAATATGGGAGATTCATAGCCTGATATATTCAACCACAATGGTATAATGAAACTATCAGGGTGATTTTCAAATACCACTCAACGACCCTCAATGAATCATCAGTCAACATGACATACTATTTTGGGCTGACAACATGGATTTTTTACAAAATTCCACAGTTTTCAATAAGTAGATATGATATTTCATGAGGCTATGAACATTTTGAAACACAATTAATTTTTAATTGATAAGATTCAAAAGTATTACTTATCTAGTATCAGTATGGTGGATTAATATCTTTGGGTTTTTCTAGTCCATACATATTATGTATATTTTGTACCTATGAATATGATAATCAAATCCTTGTTCTACCTCGATCAGATCACTAGGTGATCATTCTGAGGAATAAGTTCCTCCTTTTTAAGCTCAGTTTTATATTATGTTATGTGGGAAAACGATTTTGATCCACAAATAACATCACCCAATATAAATAAATTCAAATATTTTCATAATGATTATGTTTTTCTAACCGATATATATTGAGACTATCGACCATATGTTTTGAAGAGGTCAATCAGCATGTAATTTATGGAACAAAGGGTTATTTCCTAGGTATATGCATATTATATGGTTCCAAAGATATATTTCTAAATTTTATTACTGGTGTGTGGAGACTTTGTTGAATGTCATGTATGTGGTGCTTGTTTTCCTTAATGTAATTGGATTGGACATGAATCTCATAATGAGACAATATATACAAACTAATTCCCAACACGGTCCTCATAAATATTAAAACATTTTAATTAGTCAATTTTTTTTTTCATGGACAATGAGTTTTGAGAATATTAACTTTGGTTACGTGAACGTCGTCTTTAAACAATTTTTGATAGGTTGGAAAGGTAATGGATTTTGGATCATTGTGCTAAAAAATAAACTGTGAGTGGGTCCAAATATCAATAATGATTGTTCATGTAGATGTGTCTATGAGTAGGAAGTATATATCATTCATGTATAATTAGAAAATTTTACACCAATTTCTACATCATTATAGGGGGAGAGAAGCCTACACATTACTATGTCATGATATTTTTTTATTGTCTCATTATTTGTATAAATTATAACTATCCCACAACAATTTTAAGATATGAATCACATCTACATGTGAACATAAATAAGAGTCTCACCTTCTCATTTTACATCATTTACATAATTAATGAATTTAGTGTCTCATCGAGTAATGTGAACTGATTCATCATATGTGGTGTAAAGGTAGGAAAACAAAATTGTCTATCTTTGAATGGATATTCAAATAATTCAATAATGATTTATAGTAACAAATCGTATATTTCATTGAATTACCACTATATCACCCTCCATTGATACCACATTGAAATATTTTATGTAATTTATCACCTTCAAAATAATTTTCTTATTTCCAAAAAATCAATCATCCACAATGTAACCATGATTTAAGAGAGGTTTAGTGAAACAAGGTTTGCATGAATTAGAACATGAATTAATTATAAATTATCATGGGTGAATACTTTTTATTCATAGAAGGGATCCATTACGGGATGATGTTTTATAATTACATGATTACTACAAGGACATTGTACCCCTATAGGGACAAATTAATGGCATGTTATTATCATTTAATAGATAGTTTGGTCAGACATGATGCTTCTTGAAAATGTTTTATGAGCCTAAGATGGACCCCCTAAATAACTTCTACTACTAGATGATCATATATAGACCCTTGAATCTATGAAAATTATTCTTTTTTACCTCTTAATAGTTATCTAAATTATGAATAATGTTCTATATTATTAATTTTTTTTCTTAATAATTCATAAAATTTTATTTTATACACATAATACCAATATTTTTAAATGTTCAATTTTGTCTTCCCAAAATATTTAGTTATCCCATAGTGTTAAAATTTATTTTAATAGATATTAATAGGTTTAATAGTCGATACATGGACATAAAAGTATTTTAAAAAAAGTTTAATGCCATTTTTATTCATTATTTTCCATGATTAATCATTAATTAAGCTTGTTTTTCCTTAATCATTATTATTAATTTTAATTACATTCAATAACCATTTTGGTAAAAAACTCTGTCAAACATAATAGAAATTAAAAATTATTCTCATTCAAAAATGGAATAAATTTTTCCTAATTATAATCATTGAAGTGAAAAATATTAATTTAAATTTAATCAAATAAATGGGATGACATTTGAGGGTATTAAAGTAAAAACATTAAAAATATGTCTTTGTTTTTATATGAAATTTTAATGTGAAATTTTATACAATGAAAAAAATTGGATTAATTACTAAAATAATAACCTATATAATATTTAAAAAAATTATAAATGTAATTTAAAATGATAAGTAAATTAGATCAAAAGGCAGATTTGAAATAAAATTCATTATTTTTAACCATTCATTAAAAAATAAAATATCAAAGAAAAATAATAAAAATTTATCCTAATGTATTTTTATGTTTATCTTTATATAATGAAGCTTATTTTGAAATATAAAATTTATAAAAGACCCAAAAGTAATGTTTAAGATAAATCTTCATTAAAATGTGGTAAAATTACTCATATAAAAAATATAAATTTTAAATTCTAATTTTGGGTCTATTCACATCTTATGGATAAAGTTAATATGATGAATATCAGAATTTTTTTTTATATATGAAATATTCATTAATTTAAAAAAATTGAGTTATTTAAACTTATTAAGATAAATAACCTCTATAACATAAATATATAATTTTTATAAAATCATCCACTTTTGAGTCATTTTGTTTCTATATTAATTTTTTACTAATAGGTATCTAATGAATTCAACACTATATTTTCATAAGTTAGATAATCCTATAATCATAAATTTAATGGATATCTAATATCTTATTAAATTAAATTAAAATATTTTTAATAATATATTATTTTTTGGTAACAATCGGTCTAGCGTGTTATGTTGTCCATCCAGGAATATATGTTATCCGTGGAACATATGCTAACATCAGTTTTTCATGTAGAGAAATATAAACATTATATTGTGATTAGTTCATGATTAACAATGTTTTTCATTAACGAAATCCATACCTAGTGCTTAAATATTAAATACACTATTCTTAGTGTTGCATGAAATGAATAATATCAATGTGATTAAATTAGTATGAAAACATTGACAAAATATAATAGTGTTAAACAGTTAGTGATTGATCCCCAAGAACACATCTTCATATGCCAGAGGATACTAACCAACAAGAAGGGTCTAATGTGGGTATAGTTCGGAGACTATACAGTTGAATTCGGAGTATCACAATGATACATACACTAAGTAATTATGGGAACCAAGTGAATAAGAAATAAATAGAGGATAATAAAAACATGGGATCAATATGAAATGAATAAATAGTAATATTTGATCATAATATATAGTAAAAGAAACTAAAGTATAATAGTTAGTAAAAAATATATGAATAGAAAAAATTTTAAATCCCTAAAGGATATCAGTATTACCATCTTGAGCTTCATCACAGCCACTGTCCACTAATATCTATTTAAAAAACTGACATAACATAGAACCATCCATGAACCTAAAAATAAATCCATGAGTTTTATTTGGGTACCACATGGATACCCATGAACGGTGGTTGATAAATTTATTTGACCACCACCAATGGTTTCAAATAAAATCTATTCCATGAATATAAATGAATGGATTCCTAGAAGGCCATATAGGCATTGACCAAATTTAAAGTACCTCAAAAAATAATATCACCATTTACCTAGGAATATATTTATATATATATGTATTTAGGAATATATATTCCCTATATATTAACACACACAAATATATATATATATATAAATATAAATTTTACTACCCATGACCATATCCATATATCATGTTTCTATGTATACACATAATTATATAATAAGGGTCTAATTATGTAAATTTGAACACAAGACCAAGACATTGAAGATAATAAAAGTATTAGGTATTTAAGACTATTGATATAACCTATGATGTCCATGAATACTAATATGAATATCAATGTATAATTTTTTGGAAATTAATTATTTAAAAATAATGAGAAAAGTAATTAGAAATCAAGAGTTAAATAATTCATTAGAACTATGAGACAATCTAAGGAATTTCCTATCAGGAAAGAATGTATCAACTAAGTCATATAAAAGTGTAATTTAAACTATGGTCCCGTCCATGGTAGTTCATATCACGAATCTGGGTATAAATATTTGGGTATATCTCTTCAATCATCCTATGAGTTTTCTAGGTAATTCCATATCTAGAACCCAATATCACTCAAATACTAGTATTATTTCATTGAAACTAAGAGCTCGACCTCAGAAGTCAATAAGAACCAAGGTATCACTAATGACATGGTATAAATGCACAACCCTCTAATATTTTCCATGGTATACCACACAAAGACATAGTCATCACATGAGGAATTATACAAAATAATTTCCTCCAAGATCATCTAATGAAATCCACCATGGTACTAGGTATCACCGTGATTGTTAAAATCACAATCTATATATGAGAGCAACAAAGGAATTCCAATGTTGGAAACTGTGGTTTTCTGTTATAATAGTGTAATTTAATTATTATAGTCTATCTAATGTATAATGTGGGATATTATGAAACCCATTCCAAGATATAATACATTATAATAGACCCAATTAAATAGATTCTAATTGAATCTGATTTATATTATTGACACATTCTCAAATTCAAGAATAGTGTAAGATGATAATGAAAAAGAGGTAAAAAAATAACATTAAATTAATTTAGAAATTTTTTAACATATAAATTCAACTTAATAAATATCCCAATATGTGGTTTTATTTGAGTTTTATGACCTCTATCCATATAATGTTGTTTGTATGTGTATCAAGGTTGTAGTCTAAACAATTCAATTTATGGAATATCCTGGTTTAGGGGAAATATATTGAATTTATGGTGTGATTTAAAAAAAATATTAATTTATAAAATATTAATATTTGTTAAGAAAAACTAAACCACATAACATGTTCTTAGGATGGTGCAATCATCTAATTTTGGGCTTTGATTCTAGCCAGAATGATGAAATTTAGATGATTAGACAATCAACCTGAAAATAAATAATATGATTTCATAGGGAAATAACATTCAATATAGTGTGATAATGTATGAATCCATGATAGTTAAAGATAATAATTTATTCTTCCAACACAACTAACAATAATTGATTTTCAGATCACATGGAAGAGCTAGCTCAAATCAGAGAACGGGGGAAGGATGAGCTCTCCATGACCCAAGAGGGAAATTATAAGTAAAATTGGAAAGATAATAGAGTAATAACTGTTAATGAAATAAGTAGAATAAATATATTTCATTCTTACTAAATAATTTCCTTGGTTTTTCACACTTTTTTTAAACTCCTATGCCAACAGTGCAGTTATACACTTAAAAAAAGACACCCCTTTCATTGATAGGCACACGATTAGAAAAAATATGCACACCCTATGATCCTGGCTAAAAAATTTAATAAAAAACTGTTTCATTCCCATATTTCCTTCCTTGAACATTTTAACTAACTATATAAAACCCATATAGGGCCCCATGTTTTTGGGAACACGGTCATCATGAACTGTGTGATAATCCTGTAACATCTTTTTCCTCACCAAATGTTAGGGTTTATATTCCCATTACCCCCAAAACTCAATAAAATTCAATAACAATCATTCTTTCCCTATCATTTATATGGAAAAAATAATATTATGTTTCCCATATATTGGAATTCCATTTTATATATATTTTTAATTATTTGTATCTTCCACTAAATTAATTGTTTGAAATCCATTACAAATTTCCACCTGGTCCAAATCTAAGGATATTACCAACCATCAACCAAATGAGTTTCCATATTCATGTTATGTTACTTGATAAAAGATAAATAAGAATTAAGAAATTGATTCCTTAAATAAATATTCTTTATAGAAATCTCTATCTATAGATATGTTCATGGAATCTTTGGTTATTATCCCTCTGTTTTATTCTTAATGTTTGTTAAATCATTATATTCCCATCAGCTTATGTAATTACATTTATAATGTGCTCTCCAAAATTCTATCTCATATATTGTATAATATCATTGAAAATATAGCCTCCAAATATATACATGTTATTTACGTTAAGGAATATTAAAGGTTTTAATGGGTTTTAAAAAGAAATTCAATTCTATATTTATAAAAAAACAATATCACGATGTAGAAATGAAGAAACAATGAATATGATATAACATGATAAGATAAAATATTGAATGGAATGAGGCAGTTTATATTATCTAAATGGAATTTCGTATATCTTATTTAATGAATTTTGTTCACCATGGTTCTCAGTCACTTTAATGTGTAATAAGATTTTATTTTTCAAGTCTAATTTCGGCCTCTATCATGTCAAAACAATATTTCATATTCCATTCATTCTTACTAAACATATTCTTTCTAGGAACCTATATAAGGATATTCAAAATCGATAGGTTGTTCTTTAAGCTTTTAGGAATGATTTTATTGGAATAAAACTTTTGTATTCTTAAATTTTATTGGTTATCATCATAAATATATGATAATACTCCATGTATCTTTTTAACATCATGTATGAACTTGTAATGGCTAGGGTTTTAGGGGTCCATTACATGTTAAAAATCTGATGTTTTAGGTGTTCTGGGTGGTCTAGAAGGCCATCCCAGCTTCTCGGTGACTCCTAGAGGTAGCCTTGGCCTATCGGTAGACTCAGCCAACCGGTAGACCTAGCCTACCGGTGACCTTGGGGTACTGGTAGCCCTCGGCTACCAGTGGGTCTTGGCTACAGGTGGCTCTCGACCACCGGTGGATCTCGGCTACCAGTCACTCTCGGCATCCTGTAGCCCTCGGCTACTGGTGGATCTCGGTTACCGGTGAATCTCGGCAACCGGTGGCTCTCGGTTACAGGTGTCTCTCGGCTACCGGTGTCTCTCAGCTACCGGTAGTTGATGAAAACTGGTAGCTGAGAGTGACCAGTAGCTCTCGCCAACCAGTAGCTCTCGGCTACCGGTGGTTGTTGCCAACAAGTAGCTCTCGGCTACTGGTAGCTCTCGCCTACCCCCCATGGTTTTTCCAGTACCGCCTCTTTTTTGCACAAATTGGTTTTTAATCCTTGTTTTGAGCCCTTTAAGCATGTTTTAAATTCCATTAATGCTCATTAATGGCGTTTAAATTAAATGATTGGTGAGGTACCCTCCTTAAATAAAAAACCATGACGTGTGCATCGGTTGAAACCACCCTGAAAGGCGGGGACATTTTAAGTGGCGTGTGGGGTGTCCAGCCTTGTCGTCTACCCATGATCCCTCTTCTTACGTTGTTTTGAGTTTTTATCTCCATATCTCAACCATCCCGGGAATGGTGTATTTCAGCCTTTATAACCTAAAGTATTCTCCATGAGTTTCATTTTTTTATCACCCTGCACTCAGAGTACCCTTCCACCGGATGAATTGTACCCCCGTTTCCATGTTTTCCTTGACTGCATTCCGAGGAGTTCCTGCTTCTCATGTTTTCCAGTTTCCACCCGAGGAAGTAACGTCGATCCTTGATCAAACAAGTTGGGATTTTTTCCATCATATCTCTTTTCTGTGTATCATGCGGGGTAGGCATTCCTTTGTCTCTGTGGAAATTAACGAAACCCAACTTAATGAATATAATGAATGGACATTTAAAGAATGGAATGGGTGGGGGTGATCAATGTTTATCTATTCTCTTTTATTGTTGATATGTGTTGTGAATTATACTGGCCTATGCTCACTGAAAATCATGGCCCTTGGTGGACTTTCTCTGTGCACTAAAGAACCTCGGTGTTCCTAGATGTTTAAATACCGTAACATGGAATTGTTTAATTATGTATACTCAGTTAAATAAATTGAAAGCACTAGAATTGACCCTTTTCTATGATAAACTCAGTTAAAGCGCAATGGAATTGAAACCATAGAGTGTGTTATATAATTTAAATCTGAAAATACCTACGGGGGCCTACCTTGAGTTGGTGGTAGTGGTTTGGGTTGTTTTTCCTTCATAAGCTGATTACAGGTGACATTATGGTTTTTCTTGGATGGGATCCCATGTTGTTATTCATTCACTGGTTGTGAATCTGAGGTTGTTGGGGCTACTCGGCTTATATCACGAATTGGGGTGGAATCATCTATTGTTTAGAAACCATTGGTTTCTGGATTTTGGGGACATGGGACTGTCTTGGGGTTGTTTTGTTTCCAGTACATTGAGGGATTTCACATGATCCTAATTGTTGTGACTTATAGAACTAAGTGTGAATGCCTAAATTACCTGATGTTTTTCTTTTATACTAATTTTATTGTTTCATATGTGAATGTTCCTGTTAGTTTCCCAGTAGTGAATGGATTAACTCATACTGAGCTATTATGAATGATAACATGAACATGGGAACTGGGAACTGTCAGTTGTGTGCCTGTTTTCTGAGGCAGACGTGCTTTTGTACCTGCATGTATCTGTTTGAGGAGCTGTAGGTTGGGATGTGTGTGTTGGTATATATATTTATAATTGTGTGTTTTGTGTTTAGTCACACCCCACCCACGTTGGTCACTTTGTGTCTAACACCCCCTTTCATGGGGAAGGGAATTTCCACCTAGTTACTCTCCTTCCTTCTCCATATTCCCTCATTTGTGATGGCTGGAGGAAACCTTACACCCAAGATTCATTGGGTTGGTTTCTATTGGTTTGTTGTTAACCCAGGTGTCTTTATGCAAGGGTTCTGGTTATGGTTGTTTTCCCAGGTGTCTTCGGGATGAGGCCCAGTTGTTTTCGGGCAGGGTTGGATGGTTCTGAGGCCCGGGTGTATGCGGGGAGGGATGTGTGGTTATGAGGCCTAGGTTTGTGCGGGAAGGGGTGGATGGTTTTGAGACCCATGTTTGTGCGGGTAGGGATGGATGGTTGTGAGGCCAAGGTTTGTGCAGGATGGAAGAGTGTGGTAGCATCAGGACATTTTCCATTAGGGAATAGTATCCAGCTAGTGGGGGAAATGGTGTTGCGAGGTACCCAATTTTTTTTCTTTACTATTACCTTACTGCTTCTATTCTTTGGTGACCATGGCCGGGGAGGTGGGATGATTAGAATCCTTGATAGATGTTGGTTTCTCTAATTCTGACGTGACACTAGTACATCTCCACAGTAGTGCAAGATAGCTATAGGTTTTTCCTACTAAGTATACTTTGTATGCTCACTCTGCGTTTACTTTCAGGTTGTCATGAGGACTTCCGAGGCCATGTGGGACCTTACTAGTTCGGACATTGGAGTTGTTGATGGTCACTATTGTTTTCTGCTTCGCCTTTTCATTTCCTGTTGGTTTGTAATTTAGAGTTCTTGTACTTTGTTCATTTTTATTATTAAAACATGCATGTAGTTTTTTTAGTTTTCTATTCTTGGTAGTGTTTGGTGTTGAATCATTATTTGTCCAAATCATGGTTAAATAAAAAGTGTAATGCCTCCCATATTGTGAAAATGTTACACCCTTGGTGTTAGTCCCCACTCCGGGGCCTACTGGAGGCGGGACTCGGGGGTCATTATCTCGTCTTCGACTTGAAGAAGGAAGGGTGGGGGCCTTTTCCGCCCCTTCTATTGTCTTTCCGATGGCGGGTCATGACAGAATGGTATCAGAGCCAAGGATTGAGGGATTGGATGGATTTTGGAGGTAGGAATAGTAAGAATTGCATGGGATGGTAGGGAAACACTATTATGTGATCTTGGAGCGTAAAATAGACCATGGAGATCCGGCTACGACATGGGATTTAAGTCCCCCCCATGATCCGATGAAAGGACTATGAGCCTATCAAACGACCAAGTGAGACTACATTGATTTCAGGGTAGAGATCCGAAGGAAGGTACATGCATCATAATGATAGTGTTTTTATTTTATTTGGGGCACCTTGGGAAAAAAAATAAATAATAATACTATTAAAAAATAATAATAATCATAATTTCACTTACTACTCGGTCTTAGCCATTCATTGTTTACCATACAGATATGGCACCCGGATGTTATCCATGAGCCACTTGGGAAGTTGAGGCTCAGCTGATCGAGGCAGTTGGCCAGTGGAAGGTTGACCGAGATGAGGAGGATGACTTGTGGTAGAGGTCTATGTGCTCCTTCCACAACAATCCCTCTAGAAATTTGAGGGCAGTGTTTCTGACTCAGTAACAGAGGAATGGCTCGAGGATCTAGCCATCACATTCTCTTTAATCAGTGCTCCGAGAGAGTACTGGGTTCCGTGGGACGTCATTCAGCTGAGAAAATCATCATGTTAGGGGTGGATGCTTTTCCTGGGAGAGAAGACAGAGACAGAGGTTTCATGGGCCTGTTTCGAGAAGGAATTTCATGAGGAGTTTCTCTCCTCTACAGCAAAGGCTGTGAAGAGACAGGAGTTTCTCTCCCTTCAGTAGGGAAGCATGTCAGTGAGGGAGCTGGGGATCAAGTTCAAAGATATCTTGCGCCTTTCCCCAGATCTCTTTCCGGATGAGGAGTCTCAGGAAAGACAGTAAGAGGAGGCGCTACGTCCTTCTCTTTAGTACAATGTCAATCCCTTAACTTTTCTGGTGTACCTAGCAGTACAGAAGAAGGCCAAGATAGTAGTGTGGATTCACTTTAAGGGAGGCACACCACGAGAAGGGAACCAGCTGAGTTTATCAAAGGGGAAGGCAGTTAACATTAGGTCTCCAATGACAGGGCCTTTCAGGTTTCGACAAGCAGGGTTTATGCCTCATCAATTCCAGTCCCGAGCTTCTGGACATCGCCCTTTTCTCGCAGTTCCAGGACTGAAGTGTTTCTCTTGTGAAGTTTTCGGACACGTCAAGAGAAGGTGTCTGACTCAAGCTCCACATGGTGGAAGTGGGCAGTTTCAACACCCACCTCAGCAGCATCTGTTTCCAGGAAGGGCTTTCCAGCACCAGCAGCATGCCCCTGGCCCTCTGAGGGATGACCTTGCGGGAGGAGATCGAAACTAGGGTTCTCCTCAAGTACCTCGACACGGGTGTGGTCGGGGAGAGGACTACAATAGTGAGGCATAGGTACTGGGAGTGGAAAGTTGCATGTCGTAGAGTTAGTAGCTCTAACGGGACCAGGGGTCGTTCGAGGTACAATAATCTTTTTCGGCACTCTTGTTTCTACCTTGTTTGATTCGGGAGCTTCACACTCCTTTCTTACACCTAAGTTAGCCCATCCTCTGGGTCTAGATGACGAGGGTCTTTTTGTTCCCCTGGTGTTGAGAACAGCAGTTGGGGGTGAGACCAGCGTATCTTACCGTTTCCGAGGATGTAGACTGATGATTGGACCGCATCAGTCTAGTGGATCCCTTATTTCACTACAGATGCAACAATACGATGTCATTCTAGGCATGGACTGGTTATTCTATGTGCACTCCATCATCGACTGCTATCAAAGGAGGGTAGAATTCTCCAACGAGGATGGACAGCGTGTGGATTTTGTTGGGGATCAGAGTTATCAGGTGGGGAGTCAACACATGGAGCCACTCCTTTCTATGCTGAATGGGAAGTCAGCAGAGTCGGCGGACAAAAGAATGTTTGACGTCCCAGAGGTCGTAAGATAATTCCATGATGTCTTTCCCGAAGAGGTTGTGACTCTACCCCCTCAAAATGACGTTGCTTTTGGGATAGGCTTGCAGCCTGGTCTCCAAATGATCTCGATGGCTCCTTATCAGATGGCACATTCTAAGATGCAGGAGTTGTGGATTCTGATTGATGATCTGATGGATAAGGGCTTTGTTCGACCCAACATGTCGTCGTGGGGTGCACCAGTTTTGTTCCTAAAGAAGGAAGATGATAGTCTAAGACTATGCACAGACAACTGGTGGTTGAACGAGGTGACGATCAAGAATTGTTACCCCCTCCCGGCGATAGATTATTACTCCGACCGGCTGACGGGAGCAGGTTGGTTATCTAAGATCGATCTGCAGTTTGGATACCACCAGTTGAGTGTGAAGGAATGTGATATCTCGAAGACATATTTCAGGAGAAAATATGGCCACTTTGAGTTCGTGGTCATGCTGCTTGGTGTTACAAACGCATCAGCTATGTTCATGAACCTCATGAACTCTGTTTTCAAAGTGTTTCTGGACCAGTTCATGGTGGTGTTCATCGACGACATCCTAATCTATTCAATATCATAGGAAGAAAACGTTGAGAATCTTAAGGTAGTTTTGGGAGTCCTTAAACACCATCATCTTTATGGGAAACTATCTAAATGAAACTTCTTGACGTGAGAAGTACATTTCCTTGGACACGTAGTGTCACAAAAGGGAAAGGTGGTGGACTCGTCGAAGGTCGAGGCAGTTGTTTCATGGGCAGCACCCAAGAATGTTGCGGAAGTTCATAGCTTCCTAGTTTTGGAAAGCTATTACTAGAGGATTGTGCCCTAATTCTCTCAAGTTGTAGCTCCATTGACATATTTGAAAATGAAGAACAAGGCCTTCGTGTGGAGTGACCAGTGCCAGACAGCTTTTGGCTACCTAAAAGAGAAGCTGGTCGGTGCTCTGGTACTTAGATTACCAGAGGAAGGTGTGTTGTTTGAAGTGTTATGTGATGCTTCTGGCCCTGGGTTGGGATGTGTGCTGATGCAGCAGTGAGGAGTTATCTTTTATGGGTCTAGGAAGTAACGTACTCATGAACGTAACTATGCCACCCCTGATCTGGAGCTTCCAGTTGCGGTGTTCGCATTGATGGTGTGGTTGCATTATCCCATCAGAGAGCACTTTGTGGTCTTCTCAGATCACAAGAGCTTGCATTATGTCTTTTACCATTGAGATCTGAACTTGTGGTAGAGCATATGGGTTGAGTTCCTCCAATACTATGACTTCGTGATATTATATACTGAGGGAAAGGGAAATTTTGTGGTTGATTCCCTAAGCAGGAAATCACAGAAGGAAGTAGTCCGGGAATCTGCAGATGCTTGGAGAGTGATGGAAGAGTTATCGGCCCTCCATATGGATGCAAGGGTGGAAGGTGGAAGAGGTTGCCTATTTCAAATGACTATAGCTTCCTCCATAGTGGTGCAGGTGGAAGAGTCTCAGTGGGGGGACTCGGAGGTAGAAGTGATGCAGGATCATGTTTATCATGGAAATGCTCCTGAGGGATGTTCGGAGGATGGTCAGCATCAGATGCTTTTTCATGGAAGGATTTTCATTCTAGAGATGAGGCATAAATTTGTTCTCTGTGAGCTCTATGGATCAGCTTTAGCGGTACATCATGGGGTCTCAATGATGTACCAATGCCTGAGGGGACATTTTTGGTGGCCTGGGGTAAAGCGGGCGGTGGTAGAGTTTGTATCAAAGTTCCTCGTGTGTTAACTAGTAAAGGATGAACACAGTTTTCCTGGAGGGCCGTTACAGCCGTTAGATGTTCCCAAGTGGAAGTGGTATGAAATATCGATGGACTTCATCACATGGATACCCATGGCTCAGGGAGGCTATGATGCCATCTGGGTAGTGGTGGATTGGTTGACAAAATCAGCAGACTTCATGGAGATTAAGGAGTCGATCCTGGTGAGAACCTTATCCCAGAGTTATGTTGATGAGGTGGTGCGGTTGCACGACATTCTGAGATATATTGTCTCTGATTGAGACACCCAGACTACCTCATGAGTCTGGATGGGATTACAGCTTTCCTTTGGCACCTAGATAAGCCTTAGTAGTGCATTCAACCTTCTAAGAGATGGGAAAACAGAACGAACGATCCAGATGTTGGAAGACATGTAGTGGGAAAATGTTCTAGATTTTGGGGGATCATTGGTACTACACATGCCTCTCCTGGAGTTTTCTTATAACAATAGCTTCCAATACACTACTGGTATGACCCTGTTTGAGGCCTTGTGTTGAAGGTCGTCTCGTTCACCCGTTTGCTGGATAGAGATTCCGGATGCAGATGTTCATGGTCCAGAAGTGGTGCAGGGCACCACTGAGAAGGTTCAGCTCATGCGTTAGAGGATGAAGGCCACCCAGGACCGGAATAATTCTTATGGAAATGGTATGAGGAGCCCCTCGGAGTTCAAGGTTGTGAATCATGTGTTCTTGAAGCTTTCACCTCGACGTGGGCAACGAAGGATTGGGAAGTGGAGTAAGCTCTCCCCCAGGTTCATCAAACCTTTTGCGGTGTTGGGACGAGTTGGTGAGGTGGCATATCAGCTGGCATTGCCACCTCAGTTGGAAAAAGTTCACAACGTCTTTTACATCTCCGAGCTTCATCGATATCTACACGATGACTCCCACTTCATCGATTGGGGAGAGTTGAAGATACAACCATTATCGAACGACCAATCAAGATCGAGGATCGTAAAGAGAATTTGAATTGTGGACGAACCATCCCCTTGGTTCGTATGTTGTGGAGGCATGGTGGTCTGGAAGAGAACACTTTGGAGCGGCAGGCCCAGTTACGCGTTCAGTATCCAGAGTTGTTTTGAATTCCTTTTTTTTTGTTCGGATCCTTGTTGAGAGATTGTACCTTATGCATTAATATATGAAATTATTGTTTTTATTAGATATTAGATGATATGTTCCCTGTTCTCAGTGTGTGTGTGTGTGTGTGTATGAATGTGTGATGATGGGAAAACCTGACTAGTAATCAGGACGCATTAATGTGGATGCGATTAAACCCGTGCGGGCGAGTCAGTGCCGCCCAAAGAAGATAATATCCTCACATGTATGAGGGGACTCCCTTACTCATGTGTCGGATTGTGTGATCCTTGTTCTTGTTGTGAATGGTTGTGGTTGATAACTCTTAGGGAGTGTTCCTGGATGTAGGGGGTCTGTTCAACCATTCCAACAACACTAGGGTTAGCCCTTATGAAGTATCATTAAGGAGTGGTTGTTTGGACCCCTCTTTTATCCGTTCTTGTTTGTTCTAATATTATCGGGGATGAGAATAGTTTGAGAAGTATCTGATGTAATGGCCCGAGTTTTGGGGTCTATTAATTGGTAAAAATCTGATGTTTGAGGTGTTCTGTGTGGTCTGGAAGGCCATCCCAGCTTCTTGGTGACTCCTAGCTGTATCTTTGGCCTACCGGTAGCCTTGTCCTATCGGTAGACCTATCCTATCGGTGAACTTGGGGTACTGTTATCCCTAGACTATCGGTCTAGGCTACCTGTGGCTCTCAGCTACCGGTGGATCTCGGAAACCGGTAGCTTTCGCCAACTAGTCGCTATCGGCTACCGGTAGCTGTTGCCAACTGGTAGCTCTCGGCTACCGGTAGCTATCGCCAATTGGTAGCTCTCGGCTACAGGTGGCTCTCAGCTACCGGTAGCTCTTGGGTACCAGTATCTTTCACCAACTAGTAGCTCATAGCTACCTGTAGCTCTCGCCTACCCTCCAGGGGGTTTTCAGTAGCAACTCCTTTTTTTATAAATTGGTTTTTAATCCATGTTTTGACCCCTTTATGCTTGTTTTAAATCCCATTAATTCCCATTAATGGAATTTAAAATAAATTATTTGTGAGGTACCCTCCTTAAATGAAAACCCATGAGGTGTGTGTCAGTTTAAACCACCCCGAATGGTGGGGAACTTTCAAGTGTTGTGTGGGGTGTCCCAAATGTGTGGTCAACCCACAATCCCTCTTCTTACGCGGTTTTGAGTTTTTATTTTAGTATCTTAACCGTCCCGAGAATGGTGTATCTCAGCCTTTATAACATAAAGGCTTCTCCCTGAGTTTCCATTTTCTATCACCCTGTGCTAGGAGTACCCTTCCTTCCGACGAATTGTACCCCTTGTCGCCATGTTTTCCTTGACCGCGTTCTGAGGAGTTTTTTTTCTCCTATTTTCCAATTTCCACCCAAGGATGTAACTTCGATCCTTGATCAATAAAGTAGGGATTATCTCCTTCATCTCTCCTTTCTGTGTGTCATGTGGGGTGGGCATTCCTTTTCCTTGTGTAAATTGACGATACCCAACTTAATGAAGATAATGAACAAACCCTTAAAGAATGAAAAGTGGGGGTGTGATCGATGTCCTGTTGTGCTCTTTTATTATTGATATGTGTTGTGAATTATACGGGTCTTTGCTCACTGAAAATAATGTTCATTGGTGTTATTTATCTATTCACTAATGAACCTCGGTGTGCCTAGATATATAAATACTGTAACATAGAATAGGTTAATTACGTATACTCAGTTAAATTAATTGATAGCACTAGGATTAACCCTTTTCTGTGAGAACCCCAGTTAAATAACAGTGGAATTGAAGCCATGGACTGTGTTAAATATTTTAAATCCAAAAATACCTACGAGGGCCTCCCATGTGTTGGTTGTAGTTGTTTGAGTTGTTTTTCCTTCACGGGCCGATTACGGGGGACTTTATGATTTTTCTTGGATAGGATCCCCTGTTGTTATACTTTCACTGGTTATTAATCTGAGGTTGTGGGGGTTACTCTGCTTATATCACGTATTGGGGTGGAATCCTCTATTGTTGAGAAACCATTGGATTTTGGATTTTGGGGACATCAGGCTGTCTCAGGGTTATTTTGTTTCTAGTACTTTGAGGGATCTCACTTGATCCATAGTTGTTGTGACTTAGGGAAACGGGTGTGAATACTTAAATTACCTGATGTTTTTACTTTCAGCTGATTTTATTGTTTCATCTGTGAATGTTCATGTTAGTTTCCGAGTAGTGAAGTGATTACCTCATACTGAACTATTATGAATGTTAACATGAACATGGGAACTGGGAACTCTTTGTTGTGTGCCTGTTTTCCAAGGCATCAGTGCTTGTGTACCTACTTGTATCTATTTGAGGATCTATATGTTGGGCTATGTATGTTGGTATATATATGTATAATTGTATGTTTTGTGTTTAGTCGCACCCCACCCACATTGGGAACTTAGTGTCTGACACTGCCTTTAAGGGGGAAGGGGGTTTCCCCCTATTTACTCTCCTTCCTACTCCCTCTTCCCTCAGTTAGGATGGCTGTAGGTGACCTTACACCCAAGATTCTTCAGGTAGGTTTCGATTGGTGTGTTGTTAGCCCAGTTGTTTGCAAGAAGGGGTTCTGATTATGGTTGTTTTACCAGGTGTCTTTGGGATGAGTCACATGTGTTTTCGGGTAGGGATAGATGGTTTGGAGGCCTAGGTGTGTGCGCGCAGGGATGTGTCATTGTGAGGCCCAAGTGTGTGCGAGCAGGGATGGATGGTTGTGAGGCATAGGTGTGTGCATGTAGGAATAGCGTGGTAGCGTCAGGACGTTTTCCATTAGGGATGAGAATCTATCAAGTGGGGGAAATGGTTTTGCGGGGTACCCAAATGTGTGTTCCTTACTATTACCTTACTAATTGTTTTATTTGGTGAGTGTGGCCAGTGAGGTGGGATGGATAGACTCCATTATAGTTGTTGGTTTCTCTTCTTATCACGGGACTTTAGTATGACTCCCCACTTGTTCACATGAGCAATAGGTTTTTCCTAATGAGTATACTTTTTATTCTCACCCAACATTTACGTTTAGGTTTTCAGGAGGACTTCAGAGGCCATGCGGGACCCTACTAGTCCGGACGTTGGAGTTTCTGTTTGTCGCTGTTGTTTTCTGATTCAGCTTTTCTTTTCCTGTTGGTTTGTAGTTTGGATTTCTTGTAATTTGTTCAGTTTTATTATTAAATCATGCATTTATTTTGGTTTTCTTTTGAGTTTTCTATACTTGGTAGTGTTTGGTTTTGACTCATTCTATCTCCCAATCTTGGTTAAATAAAAAGGTTAATGCCTCCCATATTGTGAAAATGTTTCACCCTTGGTGCTAGTTGCAACTCTGGGGCCTACTGGAGGCGGGACTCGGTGGTTATTATCTCGACTTCGACTTGAATAAGGAAGGGCGGGGGCCTTTTCCGACCCTTCATTCGTCTTGCCGAAGGTAGGTCATGACAAAACAATAGGACACTCTGTTAGAATCAAACCATCACTAATAAAATTAATGTTTTTATTTTGTTTAAATATTAAACTAGTAGATCTCATATATATATATATATAAGATAATTTTGATTCTAAAATTTATATTTCCCTATAATGTATCTTGTTGTAATGTTATTTGCAAGAAGAATCTGAATTCAACATTTTGATGGCCTTATAGAAGGAAATAAAGCACATATCCCTAATATGAATAGTCTATTTATTTTTTTAGGTTCAATAATAACATTCATTTATTAAATCATTAATACAATTAATATGAATACAATTTTAGTAATATTGGATCCCAAAGAGGTATTTAGAGAGGATGAAATAAAAATAAATGACTTTTTGCGACTATCACCACTAAATAATGTTGTAATGGGTTTGTTTGGATCCGATAGAGATTACCTTTTATAAGGGTGATATTAAATTCATGAATCCAATGTGTTTCATGTAAATAATATAGTCAAGTCATTCACTCGATTATCTTGTTGGATTTACTTTTGGGGTTAACATTTTTATTGAAAAATATGTCGGGATAATAGGGGAGATTGGTAGCTTGATGTATTCGACCACAATGGTACAACACAACTATTAAGGACATTTTCAAATTCCACCCAACAACCATCAATTAATCATTTTTCATCATGGAATTCTATTTTGGGTGGACAAAAAGGATATTTTTCTCAAATTCCATAGTTTTCAATAGCTAAATATGATATTTTATGAGGTTATGGATTTTTTTAGATGCTATAAATTTTTAATTGATAGGAATAATAAGTATTAATTATGTACTATCATTATATAGGATTAATATCACAATGTTTTTTCATGTCCATCCATATTATGCCTATTTAGTAAAAATGAATATGATAATCACATCGTTGTTCTACCTCGATCAGATCAGTAGGTGAACGTTATAAGGAAGAAGTTCCTCTTTTTAAGGTAAGATTTATATTATGTTAGGTGTGAAAACTATTTTGATCCACTAATAACCTCACCCAATGACATGGTATTCAAATATATTCAAAATGATTTTGTTGTTCTGACATAAATATTGAGACTATTGAATATATGTTTTGATGAGGTCAATCAGCATGCTATATATGGAATAAATGGTTATTTATTTGATATAATTATATTTTATGGTTCCAAAGATAATTTTATAAATTTTTTTACACATGTGTGGAGCCTCTATTGAATTTCATGCCTGTGGTGTTTTTTTCCTCAGTGTAATTAAGTTGGCTGGGAGTCTCATAATGAGACCGTATTAAAAAACATATTCCCCAACATGGTCATCATACATATTAAAAAATTCTAATTAATTAATTTTTGGAGTTTTTCAGGGCTATTGAGTAATGAAAATATTACCTTTTTTAATGTGAACGTCATCTTTAATAAATTTTAGATAGGTTGGAATAGTAATGTACTTGGGATCGTGGTTCTAGAAAATACACTATGAATGGGTCCAAAAATCTTCATTGATGGTTCATGTAATAGTAATTACACGAAAGGGTTATGTATCATTCACGAATAACAAGGAAAAAAGGAAACCTATTTATTCTTCATTATAGCGGGAGGGAGCCTGCTCATTACTATGCCCTGATATTTTTTTATTGCCTCATTATTTTTAAAAATTATAACTATCCCACAACTATTGTTGGATATGACTCATATCAACATATGAACATAAAGTAGAGTCTCACCCCCTCTTTTTTACATTATTTATATCATTAATGAATTTATCATCTCATTGATTAATGTGTATTGATTATTCATATGTCGTGTAATTGTAATAAGAGAAAAATAGTTTATCTTTGAATGGTTATCCAAATAATTAACTAAAAATTTATAGAATCACATCTTAGCCTTCCTATAATTACGATTATAACACCACCCCTTTAGTCAACTTTTAAAAATTTCATGGAATTTATCAACTTCAAAATAAATTTCTTATGTCAAAAAAATCAATCATTCATAATGAAAAAAATATTTACGTGATGTTTAGTGACACATGGTTTTCATGCATTTGAACATTAATTTAGTATAAATTATCATGGATGATTACTTTTTATTCGTAGAAGGGATCTTCACCCAGATGATGATTTATAATGTCGTGATTATTACAAGGACATGGTACCCCTATAGTGATAATGTCATGGTATATTATAATCCATTAATAGATACTTTTTATTGACATTATGCTTCCTGAAAAAGTTTTATGAACCTAAGATGGACCCCCTTAATAACTTATTTTACTAGTTCGGGACTTATAAACCATGAAATCGATGAAAATTATTATGTTTTACCTCCCAATGGTTATTTAATTTTTGAATAATGTTCAATATTATTAATTTATTTCCCTAAGTATTCATAAAATTATATTTTATACACATTATACTAGTGTGTTTAAATATTTAATTTTTTATTATTTTCCCTAATTATTATTTTACCTATATTAATACGATTATCTTTATACTATCATGAGTTGGGTAAGTTTGTAACATTATTTATATGGTGATCATTTAATCAGACTATTATATTTATAATCAAAACTAATATACATCCCTTAAGATGATGAAATTTCTTTCATGGGCATTTGAATAAAAAATTATTTTATTTGTAAAAATGGGTGTGATTATTATCTATGGTTCATATATAAAAGAGGTGGAATGATGCCACATGGATATAGGTATCATAGCCATGTCCCTCCGTTTATGTTCCATTCATTCTACTCTTTTATTGGCCTCATTAATTATTCTTTAATTCCTTATATTTATTATTTTTATATTTTCAAAAAAGACATCTAAATAAATAATGGATATATAATAAAAAATCTGTTATGTGTTATTTGTTTTCCATTTAGGATTTATTTGTTTCTCATTATAGTGGCATTGTAAAATTCATGATCCTTTTATTTCACATATAATAAATTTCATCAATATGTTCTCAATTAAAATATGATATTATATTATATTTTTTATTAGTCAAATATCTCCAAACAATTCTATGGGATTCATTGGAATTTTCTATACTCAAGGTTATTGGCTACACATCTCAGAATTATGATGGACTAAATCATTTTTAGGATATACTATTTATAACAAATCATCCGTGGTCGACCTGATACATCAGTAGATTTGGCTTCACATAGGGCCTTAATAAAATTTTCGATCACTACAGGGTAGTTACATGAACTACGTTATCAAAATAAAAAAATATTAGGAATGGATTCACCCTCATCATAAAATAGTGACATCATAAATTCCACTTGAGAATATTTCATGACATATCGATATGATTAATTCAATTTCACATAAATAATTGGTTTCAAAATATATAAATATACCAACAGAGAATAATATAGTAATAACAATAAATAACCAATAAAAATAACGCAGCGAACATGAATTAACTAGTTATAAAAATTAAAATAAAAAATTATCCAAAATATGGCCAATTATGGAGTGGATAATACAAAAGACATTTAAAATCACTGAGGATAAAAAAATTATATACCTTAGCCTAACCTCATCATAACCCATATTCACTACCTCTATTACATCACAGATTGACAAAAAGAATGAGGAAGATCTGCTAAACTGCATGGTACCCATTCATTTACCTATATCATGGGAAACCACATAACATATAACATATGGGTATATGTTAGCTGTGGTGAAATGTCATATAGGATACCACCATAAAATATTAAACTTATTTTTTCCATGAAAACCATTTGTTCTATTTTAATACCATTATTTTGGAATAATTTTATTTGAATAAAATAATATTTCCATTGTTTTTATTTAACAATTAAAAAGTCATATAAATAATATATATAGAATGACCAATAATTTTCTTATATGATAATTACATATTTTTCATGATAAATAAAATAATATTAATACATTAATTTATGGTAAGGTTTAGTATCATTGTAAAATATACTTTATACATCACATATAAATAAAATACGAGAATTATTTCAATTCATTATCATAGTAATTAAAAATAGAATTTTTTCTTCTATGTACCAAAATTTTATAGAGGATGATCATCAAAAAAATGGGTGATTTAAAATCCCATTATGTGTAGTAATGAAATAAAGTAAATATGATACATGAATCTGCAGTACATAATCCATCATAATCATCATCGACATAAAATAATCATGTGATCAACATCATAAGGATAAAAGTATCATTGCGAAAAACATGGAATGTTTCACGTGAATAATAATGATACTTCATAAAATAGTAGTCATATAGCACACATAATTATGTACACTACTAGAATCATTTTAAAGAAAAAAATATGTTCATAAATCATAACATCATACTTGTGGACAAATCTATAATCGTTTTCACAAATTATACACATAATCTCAAGATATATATCGCATTACCTTATTCATTGGGCGGACATTTAATTTTGTGCCTACCCCTCACATAATTAAATTCTAATATTCATACACAACATAAGAAATGTGATCTTATAAAAATTAGTAATGAAAAAAGTGAAATGAAAGGCTTTAATAATATTAAAATAATATATACATTCATTAATAAACTTTTGTGTTTCAAAATGGAAATGAGAATACATATTGTTTTCTAAACGATCATTTTTCATTTAAGAATAATTTTCTCAAGAGATGAAAAGATATGTTATTTTAAAAACAATTACCTTTTTGAAAAATATTTATTTTGAATGAGAAATAATTTTGACTTGCAAGGATCATATATTTCCCAAGGATAAATAGAGTGAATATTAAAACGAAATTTATACTATATTAGGGGTAATTAAATAGAAAAATTAATGTGAAATAGAAGATAACTGAAAAGAAAGTGTTGGATTCAAGAATCCTCATACCATAAATTATGATTTATTATATGGGTTTTCCACTAGATATATAAGAAATTATGGTTTATTGAAAAATTAAAAAATATGATAATTATTATAATTAAAGTCACTATTGATAAATTATAATAATTGAATTCTATTTATTAATAAAATTTTATTTTGGTAAAATAATTAGATATCATATTTTCTATAAATTATCTCCATTTATATTGATTTAATGATGTAGAATTTTTCAGTTTATACATTTATAGGATTAATATATAAATAAAATATTTATATTTATATATTTATATATTATAAATAATTTTATATGATCTTCTATAATGGTTTAAATAATTTTATATTTAGTAATATCCTTGGGGTGGTTAACTGATAGTTGACCTGACCATTTCAAAACCAATGGAAGACAAGTATGACAATATAATATGTCTTTAATATAATCATTTCCAATATTAAAATAAGTAGTGTAATCATTATATAAAATTCATCAAGTCATATAATGTTTTTTTGAATGGAATAGAGAAAAGAGGTAGGTAATAGTTAAATGGGAGTATGTGTTGATGAAAGAATAAACAATTCTTAGTGTTGCTTCATCTCAATGACACTAAAATCATTTTATTCATGGATTTTACGGACACCATGATATACCTTAAGATTCTATGGGGGTTATGATAAGGAATTTGGGTAGTCCCTTGTCTTTTTAAATAGTTGTTAATTTTTTTTTCTAGTGGTGGGATGGGACGGATTTTTATACACAAGGAGAGGCGTATTATAGAATAAAATATTGGGTAAAATATTATGTATATAGTAAATATTATAAAATTTATAGAATTGATATTTTATGACAAAATTTAATAAAAGAATTTATTTTATTAATTTTTTATGGATTTAAAAAACTAAAATCATAATTATATTAAAAATGGATGTGTAAAAATAAAATATTGGGCTTTAATGGAATAATTTAAAATATAGATTTTGGAAGGAAAATTATAGATTTGGAAAAAACAATAATATATTTTAATGACACATTTATCTCAGTAACAATGTTTTTGGTTGATATAACAAATATAAAATTGATTTAGAATTTTATACATTATTAATGTTGTCCTTTAAAATAAATAGGTTATACAACACTATATTTTAAAACTATTTACCTAATAATTTATGTATTTTAAGAAAATATGAAAAATTCAGGAATATAAAAATTTTATATTTTGATTATAAAAAAATTTAATTTTATTGAAATAATTTCCAACCATTTTTTATATATTTATTTAATAAACAAAAATATGATTTTTTTTTTAAATATATTAAAATAGATTTATTAAAAATATTCAAATAGTCTATTTGAGTTGCTAATTATGATATTTATTTCCTATAATTATTCAATTTATACATTCATAAATTAATCTACAATATATATATATATATATATATATATTATTTAATCATTTTATATCAAACTACAATTACAATGTCCAAGTTATTATTTTAATTTTCACATATTCATTCCAATAATCATGCTACCTCCAATTAATACATATATACTCCTTCATAAATCATTCTAAACATAAATGGTTTTTATTTTAATTTAAAAATATATTGATTTATATACTAATATTATATTTCTTTCATATACTATTGTTCATTTGGGTGATAATTCTAGCATATAGGGACAAACCAAAGTCTCAAATTTTATTTATTCTATTTTCTATCATATTGTATGGTTTAAAATTTTCATTTTTTTAGTCATTCACTACTGAAATTATATGAACTATTGAAAAAAATTGTTTTTCATTCAATGTGACAAATGTATTTGATACTATAAAATATTATTGTACACATTAATTAAAAAACCATTAAAAATGTCTTAGTCATTAAAATATCTACCACATTATAAATTCTATTTATAAAATTTCAACTGATATACTATATTGAAAATGCATGAGTGTACTTATATTTCATTTCTACCTCTGGTTCCCATATTTCCCTTTAATATTTATTTTCTAATGATAAAAAAATTTCAAGGAGATTTGTCTTGATGTCTAGTACATTATATATATGTTCCATGATCCCCACAAAATTATCGTCAAAATAGATTTAATTATACAGGTGTACCATGTCTTGATTCAATAAATCTGAGGGATCATGTATGTACATCTACATGATAGAGATGTGGAACACATTTTGAACATGAACCATTTTAGTTTGTTGTTCTATCTAACAGCCAACTATTGCTATATAATCAAGGACATAAAATATATCATTGTACATAGGGAGAAGATTTAATTTCATTCCAAAATGAGTTAATCACTTACATGGTGTTATGAAAGGGAGAATTATGTTACTAAAATCAAACTCTATGTTCCTTATAATTTTTCAACAAATCTATTTTACCAAAAATAAGAATATTATTAAGTTTTTGGATATCCTGAACTATATTTTTAATTTCATTCACAATATTTGGCCCATGTAGATTCTATTTACCTACTTCATCGACACATATTGAAGTTCTACATCACTTCCCATATAAGGATTCAAATGGATCAATTTGAATACTTTATTGGATGTTTTTATGAGAACCCACTAATTTGATATGTTAGAAATATAATAATTTAAATTATATTTTTTAGGATGTCAGTATTTCCATGACTAATTGAACATACCTCTTAAATGGGCTATCATTTCATGGATTAGAGGATGTATTTAAATTCAATTCATTTTTCAGACTGTCTTGAAGGATTCTTCAGATTTATAGGTGATCCATAGATCATGAACATATATGATTGAAATTTTTACCCTATACAACCTCAAAACTTCTATTATGTTTATAATGTAATGTTTTTTAACTGATAAATCACCCAAAAATAAATTATGAGGGTATTAATGGTGATTAGATCCACCACATCTCATCTCAAATTTCATCCATTTGGATTCATTTTGAGAACAGAAAAAAAGTACATGGTTTTGTTATTCTATTTTCATTTGGGAATGGGAAATTGTTGAATCATCCCTATAGACTTATATTAATATGAATTAACAAACTAAAATACAATGAATTTTGATATGTACTCATCAATACCCCTCTTTGTGTTTCCAACCCATAAGTTCTATCTATTGTCATGGATATTGAAATCCATGAATTTCACTAATAAATATCACATCTTCTTATATAAATATTAAATACATATCATTATCATCCACGCTAAAAAAAATGAATGTCTAATGTTGTTGAAAAATGGATCCACAAACAACGTTTTCGTAGTATATGTATATTCTCTCCCTCAAATAACTTTATGACATGTTCTCTTCTTATAAAAACAATAATTAAACTATATTTCATATTTGGAGAAATGAAAATATAAAAATGGTTTAGATAAGATGCTCAAGAATGGTAGGAACGAGAGATATTAATGATATTTCAAACATAACATGAAAATACTATGTGTGAGAACATGAGCTTACCATTTGAAATTAATACCCAGAAATTATTTTATAATAAACATGTTTCCATTCATAAAACATGGTAGTCTATAAGAAACAAATTATAAGGGGATCTAAAACATGATCCATGAGAACATAACACATTCATAAGATCATGTTGTAAAATAGTTGAATAAAGTGTGTTAAAATCATAATCATCTAATTTGTATGTCAATGATAACCACCAATTAAATAATATAATATTATTGTAGGGATCAATATGTTTTTACATAAATCTATATGGGGATATCCTCATGTGTATCTTTATTTGGGATTGGGACAACAGCCCATGTACCATATTTTTTGGGATTTGGAAAACATCCCTCTTAAAATTTAATCTCATAGATCATTAATATTTATCAAATTCATTGGGGGATATATATTTCTAGGCCCACCTATCACATTATCATATATCCACTACTATTTTTGTCACAATATCATAAAAATATCCATCATGTCTTAATCAATTTAAAATAAAAAAACATTCATTGATATTATATCATCATAACCATAAACCATTCGAATAGAGACTAAATTTTATATTATCAGATCATATCTCCACTATATCGTATGTAACATCAATGCATTTTATTCACAGATAAATAACTTATTTAAAATATCAATTGAGCATTTGGTGAAGAAAATACCATTTTCCCTTCAAAATTACTTATTTAAAATCTAAATTATTTCAATATAATAATGGAAAAATAATCTATTAAATAAAATAAATATAAATTTATGGGATCAATATATCATTGAGTGGTCAATGGAATGATATTTTTTCCCTTTTTTATATGTTGAAAATTTATATAGTTCACATTTTTTGGGTAATGGGAAACGTACCTCATTCTAAAAATGACCAGAATATTCATTTAAACCAAAACATAAAAAGAAAAAAATGTAATTTTTTTAAAATAATATGATATTTATAAAAATATTCTTCAAAAAATTTCTGGAAACCACATACATGGAATAAAGTGGATAATTTATATAATAGAAAAATAAAGATATTTTTTTAAATAGTCTTTGAGTCTATTGAGTTTATGAAGAGAGGAAAATGAATGGAAAAATATAATTTCTATATAAATCTTGGGGTTTAAAAAATTAATGATATTATTTACTATTAGACTGTGAAATTATATCAATGGAATCTTAATCATAAATAATCCAATTAAAAAATATATTATAACATTTTTCCATATCCTCAAGATTGACATTAATATAGTGAAATTTAACTCCCCATATAAAATATTTAATTTTATTATAATTATATAATATTTTATTTTACATTCTTATAATAAACTATATTATCATCTTATATCATTGAATCATCCATTTATTAATAACTTGTTATTTAAATTATCATTTTAGGGTGTAATTGATTTATTATCTTGAGAATATCGGTTTGGTAGTTCTATAAACACTTTTTATATTTCTTATTGAAGAAGTAACAGAACATACAAAATAAAAAAAATAGATAAGATAAAGGAGGTTATGGGGGAATGAATTGATGAAGCCAAATAGAGTCCCCCATAATGAGATTTTTCCCTTCCTTAGTGAGTGAATTCAAGTCTAATGGAAGGATGATACAAAGACCCTATCAGGATAAAGATGAAAAATGATCCACCAACATATTTCCCTCCCTCCAAGTATAAATTATGTAAACTTTGAAACTAACTAGAGATCTATACTATCTCATAATATAAGAATTTTAGCATGGAGTATTGCATCATCCAATCCTGGAATCATGGATGATGATAGAATCCATTTCCACCACTACAAATCAGATATGCCAATTCCTACAAATCTGAAGGCCTGTCAGTAAATCCAGAGTCTCATCCATAAGAGAATTCCCTCCACCAAAGTGGGAATTTAAGGAAAGAAAAATTCTACCCCTTGAGTCACTAACCACACTACCACCTTTAATGACATTCGAGTAGAAACAACCATCTGTATTATGCTTATGGCCCTGGTGGTGAGGGGACCATATGACCTAATTATTATCATTCCTCAGACATCTGTCAAAAATTATGACATAAAAATGCATGAGAGAGGGATATTCAAGGGAATCATTATAGGATCGAACCATATCAATCAGATTTAACTTAGTCCATGCCTCCAACACCTGTCCTCAGCATCAAATTCCATCATTCTTTTCCTTGATCCTTGCTAACCAAATATGACAACAACCAGTAGCCAGTATGACTGCTTCAGATTTCCTTTCGGGGCCAATGTCTCCCTCCCAATGAAACCATCGATCCATGAAAGGAGATTCACTCATTGTTGGAATAGAGATCTTATTTAAATCCCCAAAGGTTCGACACACCTACCGAGACCAATAACTGTTGAAGAATAGATGCTCTAAACTATCCCTTATATAACCCTGGCATCACATGCATCGTCAATCCATGGGAAATTAAGACTTCAATACAAACTAGTCTGTGGGATGGGCATGATTCCTGAGACGCCACACTAGAAAATTGAGCTTAACTGGGATTTCCTTGATCTATAAGATCGAGTCCCAGGTACCACGTTCTGTCATTGTACCGATCACCCTTTGATAGTCCCTTGACAAGAAGGAACTCGAGGAAGATGCAGTGAAGACACATCTGTCTAGTTCATCTATGAGCACAATGACATCAATGCGAATTTGTTTGTCCCTATCTTGCACTGTTCTGATAAAACCCGGGAACTTTCTTGCCTCCGTGAATGTGATGCTGGTAACCGGGCATCCAGGGAACTTCAGAGGCGCTCCAACCCGGTTTTGATGTGAAAAGAAAAGTTCCCCATTCCCCCCCAATCCATCTAGTGTGGGGCATAAATGGTTATATATGGGATGAAATTGCAGTACGCAATGTGGCCCGACCCCCATTAGTTCTACTTCTGCCTCTGATAAATTTCTTGGGCATGAAAGTTCCCCAACAAGATCGATCATCAATAACCTCCCATGTCAGATTCACCCACATACCATGTAGCATACCAGAGATGCTCTTAACGCCGACTCCCACTCCTAGATAGGTCATTCAAGTCTACTCTACAATTCCCAATGTCTCATACCCTCCTCATGAGCTTCCCAAATGAAGGAGGAGAGGATAGAGTCAATCATTGTAATCATCCTATTTGGGGCTCTGGTTTTCTAGATGGAATGACCTGAAATGGTAGTCAAGACACTATTATCCAAGGTGATCGTGTCAGTGAATGATAAAAAACAATTCTTCCAGTTGTGAACATGGCTCGTTAAATTCCAAAAAATATTATGAAAACTCTGAATACGAATCCTAATATGCGATATAGGAGCACCAACATACTCCATGTGAAAACTTTCATACTGCATGTCCAGCCTACTTCCAAGGGAGGCAATCCTTTTATCCATGCAATGGTTCAGAATATAGAATTTTCTCTTACACATGTTAATCATAAGACCACTCTAGTGACAGTAATCATCAAGGATCTTATTGATCCCATGAATAGAACTCATGCCAAAATTCATAAAAAAAAATTGTATCATTAGCAAACATGAGATGGGAGATACCACAAGGGATGGATTTACACAGGTACATTAGAATAAATCCTTGAATGATGCCCTTATTGATATGGTGGATGAAAACATCCTGATCCATAATAAAAAGGCTTGTGGATGAGGTATCCCCTTCCAATAACCCATGAACTGTTTGAAGAATCTTAAATTTCTTCCCATTAACAGAACTACCAACCACGAGGAGCTGAAACACCTGAAAAATAAGTCAACATCCCAAGGAGAAAAGACCATACCTATCAAGACATTGATTATTAAAGACCACTCCAGCATGAAATAAGACTTATCCATATCTAGCGTAATCACCATATTAAAACCATTAAAATTAGTGTTAATGTTGTCAGTGGCCTCTTGGCATGCTGTAATAGCCCCTTGAATTGATCTTTGTTTGAAAAAATAGTTTTGCTCCGAAGAGATACAGGGGGGAAGTTGTTTACTAATTTTTTTGTTGATAACGGAGGCCAGAACCATATAAGAAATGTTGCACATACTCACTGGTCGATAGTGCTAAATCAATGAGGTATTTTTATGTTTCGTGATGAGGACAATGGTAGTATAACTTTTATAATGTGAAGCATCCCTCCATGGAAAAAATCATGGATAGCTGCCACCAAGTCATCCTTAACAATGCTCCAAGAGGCTCTAAAAATGGAGTTAGGGAACCTATCTGAGCTAAGAGAACTCTCTAGGTTAAGGCTCCTCACATCTCAAATGATTTCAACTTCTTCTGTAAAGGCTTCAATCAGGTCATTATCTAACCGAGAAGCAATAGTGGAAATTACACCCATATCCTCACCCTAACCCCTTGGACACCCATCCACTAAGATAGGGTTGGGGCCATCTAGAAGAACCTTGATATAGGACTCATCCATGTTACCCAACACATTGATGTCATCAGAATATAAAATATCCTCTAGCCAGATATTAGGTCGAGGAGACATCTGGCTTTCCTTGATACAGTTATAGAAATAAGCTATGTTACGACCCCCCTACATTTGCCATCTGACTCTTGACTGATTGTGAGCCAGAAGTTTCTATCTTAACAGAAAATCCACCATCATTTTATTCTTCACAAAAAACACCTAGAAGATGGCTTTGTTCTAGTCTACTTCAAATGGGGATTCAAGGAAATCAATTTCTAGGTGGACATCAACCAGATCATGGGTAGGAGGTTTCTGGATACAGATCCATTCCTAGAGGTAGTCCTTGAGCCAAAAAAGTTTATTGATCAATATATCCCATGAAATCCCATGCAATTTTTTAATCCATGATTTTTCCACAGTATAGAGAAAATATGGATACAAAGTCCACAACTGGGAGAAAACAAAAGATGCTCTCTTGTCTAGGCTGGGAATAATGTCAAAGAGGTGGGGGTGATGTCTAAAAATCTATGAACCAAATGAGTGATTTGGCATTCTGATAAGTTGACATGACATGAAAGTTTCCAAGAAATTTATCCAAACGTCTCCAAGATCGTTTCAAACCTCTCAGATTGTTACACCATGTAAAATTCCTTCCTGAAAAACCCATGTCTAAAAGCCCAGTACAAGACATGAACTATGAAAAATTCCAAACAAGTTCTACGGGAGAAAGAGCCCCTACCATTCCACTCACAGGGTTCACCCACCACATTGAAATCACCAGAAATAAACCAAGGGGAGTCCTTGGGATAAATAACTTTGATTTTATTCCAAATAAGATGTTGTTCCCTGACATTACCAATACAATACATGAATGAGTAGAAGAAATCTCGAGAATCAATCAAGATTTTAGAAGTGATACACAGATCTGAGGCCTGAACCAGATTCACAATAATTCTCGATTTCTATAATGTTCAGATAGAGGGGATTTGAGACTCGGCTTTCATGAACTAGTCATAATAATTGTATGAGAAAAATATTGAATCTTTTCCATTCTTTGTTCGGGTTCCATTACTGCAACAATAGTCACCGATTTAGACTAAACCATATTCACTATATAGATAGTTTTAACTAGGGCCCCTAGGTCGTGAGAATTGAAAATTAAGAAAGTTAACATTAAAATAGGATATGCCTGGCTTTGGCCCCGAGATTCTTGGCTACATTAATCTTAAGAGAAGGGATACATCTATTTTTTGTTTGAGATCTGGTCCTCGATCCACTATGGTTCGAAGGAGGTGTCCGAGAAGGAGGAGGGATAGGTCTCTGGAGTAGGGCATATGGTCGGGTGGCCTACCAAGTGATGAGGCTAGATCCTCCTCACTAAAACCACCTAGGATCGCATGTGAATCATTTGTTGAGACCAGAATAGGAGAGGGTAGGAGTTGTGAGGGTAAGATGTCTGACTAGCGGCCCTAGTCCCCAAGGGGATTCAGAAGAGTAGCGCAGAACAGAAGCAGGTAGAGGGAGAGGAGGGTACTAGAGGAAAGTCTTCAGACCTGGGGGAAAACCATAAGTGGGGTGATGAATAGGGAGGACCTCATATCTAGGGATAACCCTAGAAAGAGCACCCTAAGTTGAGGTGGGTGAGGGAGTGTCTAAAGAGGTTCCAAAAATTTCTATACCATTAGAGAACCATGAGATCTAGGATGAAAGGGGATTAGCAAGAGTAGGAGGACGCAAGCCGACCATTGTCATAAAGGCCAAGAAGGATATACTACTATCCGCGAGAGTGGGAGAAGTGATCAAATACAAAGGCTCGCATCCTGCATTAGAAATAGAAGGATTTAAAGGACTATAAAAAGGGATGCTTGGAGAGGCTAGAGGTGGAAAATCAGTTAGCCGACTTGGAAAAGGGTCACTAGGACCAGTCGCAAGGATTGATAATGGAGAGATTCCCTTCCCACTATCCACATGATTATTCTACCTAAAATTAGGTATAGAATGACCTTAGAGGTGATAGAAGGAGCGGAACCTGGGTAGGGAATGGTAGTCTAATCCTTGGAAACAGATAAAGGTTTCTTGGACACAGAAGGAGATTTTCACTTGGAGAGGGAAGGACAAGTCCATGTCAACACCGATGAGAGCCATCAAGGCCTCCTACAGGAACAAGGAAAATTCATCTGCGCCCATGAAACACCCGAGAGAGTTCCCACTTTCACTAAGAAAGGCACCGTTCTGGAAGGGAAGTGGGAGCCCAAGGAGTGACACCCACACGAGTGCATGCAAAGAATCACTTCCACGATGATCCTCTATGTCCCACAGTAAAAAGGTAGAAATTCCACTTCCCCATGGATGGTTCAGAGAGGATAATGTTTCTGGATCACCCAGATTCTACGAGTCAACAAATATACGAAAGGAAGAAAGAGGAGGAAGATCTGCACCAAATTTCTCCACCAACATCCACTATTGGCACTCCGAGGCAGCACTGAACGCGTCTGATGAAATGGCAAATGACAGACCAGAACCATCTATTGAGACCACTGAAGCATCGAAAGGTACATCTAGGAAGTGATCCTGGTGATGCTCCTTGGGCCTCCCACAAGGCACATCCATGAAAGAAATACCCTTCTCAGATGGAAATGAGGCAGTCGTCGGCGGAAGTAATTGAGGTGGTGCCATAGCGGAAAGAAAATAACACTAGTCAAAGGTAGATGGAGGAGGCTTCTCTACCTTCAGATATTCCCCTGAAGAATAACCAATAGGTGGGAAATTCAAAATTATAGGAGGCGCATGCAGTGCTTTTGACCAAGCACCAGAATCCATCCTAGCCAAATTAATACTAGAAATCTCATCGGTAGTTTTAGTCCTTGTTTATTCATCATCGTTTCATCTTATCAAGAATTTTAATTATGATAGATATATATAATATATATTTATTATATTGATATCTAAATATATTTATATATTATTTTAATACATAAAGGATAGATAGAAAAAAATTGTATTACTTTGTTCATAGAGACGAAAGGTTATAGGAATGGATGAACACTGAAAATCCATTTTAAATGGATGGAAAAAAAGATGGTGAAATAATAATTCAAACCAAAAGAATAATTAATATATAATATATATCACATTTATGCATTAATTATATATATTTTATCATCCATATAAATCATTAATGAAAAAGTTATCACATCATTTCATAGAGGTGGTAGTCCACACGTACGTACACGAGAAGTTAATATTTTCCAACTGAGAGGAGGGTAAGAATGTTGATATAATATTTTAATTAATAAAGAATTATCATCTCATTTATATCATATATAATCATTATGCCATTCATAATACCCTTCTATTATTAATTGTAATGAACAGTAAATTATATTATTATGTGGAGGTGGTAGTGCACAAGTAGGTAGGAGTGATACTTTCACAAAGCATTTGATAGAAAAAATGGTTGATAATGTTGGTTTCCTAATCATGAAATAATTTCATTATATTAAGGATAATAATGTTATTAATTTATCATGAATAGAATATTTTAATAGGACTCATAAGAAAAAATAAATTGAAATAGGGTAGTTGTAATGATCACCTCGATCTCAAACGACCTCATTTAGATACATTCATTAGTACCCTTGGAATGGTCTTTTAATGAGACAAAAGTCAAAATTTATTTGTCACAGAATGGGATTAAATAATAGAAATTTTTTCATGATATTGATATCTTTAATTTTTTTAAATATAGAGAGATAGGGTTCACTTTAAAAATGAGGGAAAGGAAAGAAAATGAATTATAGGTATGATTAAAATATAATTATGTCAATCAAATAAAAAAATCCATTTGAATGAGATTTAAATACAAATATTATATAGAAGATATATCATCATATAATGAAATTTGGATAGGTATTGTGTCATTTTAGATCTTATCATTTGGTTTATGTCCCCGGTCATCCAATTTTAATCACAATACTTGTAATGACATTTAAAATTAAAGGGATATAACTTTACATAAAATGTAAAATATAGACCCTCAATTTTAAAATGTTGAATTTTATAACCATTTATCATTTTAATTATGAATATTAAATATATATATTTTTTTAATTTTAGTTAATTTATAAATATATTAGTTGACATAAATTTTCATTAATGTTATTTTTGACACTATTCATTTAATTAGAATTAAAAATACATTGGGTAAATGGAACTAAAATGTAAACCATTAACACATTATATATATAATATATTTTACTATTAACTTAGTTAATGAAAAATAATCACTCAAATGTTATTACATTTATTATTTTTAATATCATTTACATTTATATTTCTTTAAATTGAATAAATATTTTCTTTTTTAAAAAAATTCCATTAAAACAATTATTTAATAACAAGTATGTATAAATAATGTCCCCTGAAAAATTGTAATTCATATTTAGACTAAATATTTATAATAATACTTATATACCATTATCATTATAATAATATTTTAGAGTTAATAAAGAAAATATTATAATATTATTTATTTATCCTTTACTTAAAATTATATAAAGGTCATGACCAAAGAAAAATGGCACCAAGAGGCTGTAATATTTATAATTAGACAATAATGATCCAGATAAATTTATCATTTATAATGAGTTCATGTTTTTGTGTAATTATAAATCCATAATCCATTGTTTTATCCAGGTTAAACCTAGTTCACACTTATAGAGGTGTCAAAAAATTTCTAATGGTATGATTCAAAATTTCCAAAAAAGGAAACAATTTAGGAAATTTGAATATAATAATTCCAAATATGGGATCTATTTGTAATGATTCAATTTATCTAAATGGAATAAATTAAATTTAAAATTAGTTTCCAAAACTCAATGAATACAATTTTGATAGAAAAGTATAATTTTATTCATAAAAATTGATTTATTATTATCTCATCCATATAAAAATAATGAGATAAATGTTAAAAAATATATTAAATTTATAATATATAATTTAGATTAAATTCATTGTATAATAATAACAAATTTATTTTACTAACAAGAAACACATTATTTCTTAAAAAATAGTTTTTCTAGAAAATCAACACATTTACATTCAAAGAATTTTCATTTTCATTTTCAATTAGTTGATATCAACTGAATTAATTTTATATTTATTTAACACAAAAATATATATTATTTTAGTTATTCATATTCATAAAAATCCATCAAATATCTCGGAAATACATTTAAATTAATATTATATTTCAATAGTATCTTACATTTCATTTAATATTGGTGTTTTTAATAAGGAATGTTATAAAAGGAAAAAAAATTAATTGTAGGGTACTATATAATAAAATTTCATGGTGTTCTATTCTATGAATTTATAATATATTCCATCCTTTGATTTATATCACATTTATATAAACAAATGGGGATATATAAATTTCACCGTATCCTTGGGTTCCGAAGTATCTTCTTCGAATATTGGTTTCTTTTACAGAATGTTGACTAGGTGAGTAGTCTTAATTCATAGTGCATTATATCTATGTTCCAATATTTCTACAAATAAAACATCATATGATTTATTTTTCTCCATATCTATGACATGTGGTTTCAGCACATGTCATTGATTAGGTACGTACTTCCACAGGAAAGATACAATGAACAAATCTTGAACATGAGAGATGTATAGTTAAAGCGCCAAGTGATAAGCTACCTTCCCTACTCAATAATTAATCATGATGGGAAAAATATATATATGGTGAAACATACCACTATTTCATATTTTTATAACCTTATTCCATATAGTAATTCATAAAAATATCATGTCACCAAATTCAAATTATTGATTTCCATGATGTTTTTTTGCATAAATGTTTCTATCAACTTTGCGATACCTTGATATTATTTTGAATAAATATATAATTGTTTTCTATTTTATCATGTATCTCTAGTTCCATTATTATTTTTTCATCATCATTTTTCTATGAAACTTCATTTATATATTTATTTCCATAGATGGATTCCTTAGGATAAACATGAATCCTAGACCAAAAGATATAGTTTTAGGAAAACTACAATAGAAGAAGGTGGTTGTCCCAATAAACATTAGAATAAATATATCATGATATCAACTTATAATCCATTGTTTAAATGGTTAGATTATACTGACTATCAATTTGAGGATGTGTAAGAATATTAATTCACAACGTTTTATCTAAATGCTGCAAAATAATTCTCCAGAACATCGAGTTAAAATGTGTATCCTGATCAGATATAATAGAATACGGCACTACATGAAATCTTAACACATCCTAAATGTATATTCTATAAATATGGATAAGTGATAAATGGATTCTTATAGAAATTATGTGTTTTCCTTCATAATATTATCGAATAAAACTAGAATAAACATATTGTCTTTATATATTATGGGGAGTGCCTCAAAAAAACCCTATAATTATTTTTCCAATTTTCAATCTAATATGTGAAATTTTTATAAAATACCATTATTAATCTATCTAAAAGCCTTTAAATTACGTTATATAAATAAACATTATCTATACTCAAAAATTCTATCTTAACATTTCCTTACTTGAATTGTTATTTTTTGATCTCTATACATGTTTATACTTCCTCCATGAATAGAGAATAAAGATCTGTGATCCTCATCCAACAAATTCTTATTCAAATATGTTATGGATGAAACACAAACACTATTAATTATCAATTTCATTCCATTAGAATAATGTTTTAAATAATCAATATTATAGATGATCTTCTATTGTTCCACGTCTTCCTTCTATGCCACTTTAATCCTCACATGAATATATGATTGCACACTGACTGGATCTAGAAAATATATCTCCTCAAAATTCATGATATAATGATCCATACTTTTAAAATACCAAAATAATGGATACTTTTGAATAAAAAACATATATAATCTCTTATGATCTATTTAACATAAAGCATATTCCCCCATGTTCCCTTTCATATGACAGTAATGTACTAAGAAATCAAAATATTTACTCAAATATAACCATCTTCTCTAGAAGAAATTTTTTTTGACTGAATAATAAAATTAATTTTCTTATTGGAATATATTTAACCTCATTATACATAAATAAGAAACATCTATATGTTGGGTGAAAATATTATCAGGGATAAATTTAATTTCAATTTTTTGTAATTTTTCAAAGTAAAATTAAATATTCATGATCCATAAGAAATAATTATATCATTATTCATGATAAATCATCCCAATGCATTCCTCAATTTATCAATATTCATATCAAACCCTTTCCCATTATAGGTCAATGTCAACACTTTTGTGCTAACTAACCTTCCATTCAGTTCCATGAATCTTTCTTCATATTAATCAATCCCAATGTACATTTATCTATTCTGAGATAAAATCATAAGTGTATTAGATAACCTATATAAATTCATAAAAAACATTATATAATGTATATCCAAACCAATAAAACTATATACCATAGTCGTAATATTTGTTTTGGGTCAATTTTCATTAACTTTTATCTTTTATGGATTCAATGATATTTTATTTACTGATATTATATGAAACGAAAATGAATTATTTTTTATCCAAAAATAACACATTTAAAAATTTGCAAACAAATTCTACCACTTTAGGGCCTTTTGTTAAATCCCCACGTGATCATTAAGATATATAATTCTCATTGAATTATTAAGAATATTATCTATCCAAAAACATAAAACTAATCATGGAAATCTATAATTTATATATTCATTAAAACAATGATGATTTCATGGAAATTAGTTTGACCAATGGAAATACTATAAATTCATTCTCTCTATACAATGTATAGAATACTATATTAGTATTATCCTCCTTCGTTAAACACATTTTATGAAATCAATAATAATGATAAACCTTTTAAAAGTGTACACTTATATGAAGTCGATCGGACAAGTCATCAATACTGGGTAAAGGATACTTGATCTTCATAGTGATCATGTTGTGTTTCCAATAATCATCACTTAGACTCATTGATATATATTTAATCAGGATGGAATGAACATGCTCACACCAATAGGATGAACTACTGGAATAAATCCCTTATCATGATTCTCATGGAGTTTCTTATTCAATTACTATAACTCAATATTGGCCATCAATAAGGAGTCATTGAAATTAGAGTATCAAAATGTAACAATTCTAATGAATAATTAACTTCGTGATTTAGATTAAGATTAGAAAACTCTTCTTGAATAAAATAATAAACTTCCCCTTTAATTGTTATATATATGTTGTTTAGTTTCACCCTAAAAAAGAGAAAAACAAGGCATTTGAATATAAAGGAAGTCCCATAGACTAGATTAAATTTCTATTAGGTATTTATATTTATCATTTCAGTAATATAATATTAGAGGATGGTTTATAATATTAAATTTTACATCCCACCCCTGATAATTTTGGTTGGATTTATCCAAATAATTCTAATTTCGGACTAGGAAAACAACAAATTAAACTATAGGAATAATAATGAGATTTGGAGGAATCATATTCCAATAAAATTTTACAATAGTGGAATCATGGACATGAGATTTGATCATCATACCATTTTGGATTTTAACTACTGATTAATCATCTAACCATTTTTGTGGTACAGTGATACCCATTCAAAAATCAATAGATACAAATGAGTTAGTTGATCTATAATTAAATAATACATTGTATTCTCTCAAGTGGATGGTAAGAATAACTCTTACTATATCATTATCCTACTAAAAATTGTCACTAGTGATCACATGAAATTTACCTTTATATATATCCACAAGAATTTGTAAATGTAAATCATTATAACCAACCCTAATATTTTAACATTGGGGAGTATAATTCATAAACTCAATTATTTTAAAATAGTGGATTGTGGTTTGTGTATTTTTTTATTCTTTTTCTCCATCACTGGATAAATTATTCTCATAACATAGTCATTTTATTTTTTCATGACCTTAATTTTAAAACAAAATTATTTTAGTAGTCCACATATGATAATGTTCTCCGGGTATTCATCAACAAATTAATTATAATACAGGTTTATTATTTTTCCCTAAATTGTTTTTATTATTATAATGAATATTTAATTACATAATTATTATCATAAAAAACCATGAGAATAATGGGTAGATCCATTCTCCATTTCTACCATGGTATGAACTCAAATGATTTATTCATTAAAGATGATTCACATTGTGGGTATTTCTCTAAGGTGACTATGTTTAAATACAATGAATAATCAATCAATCATAAGTTATGGTTCAATGATTATTCCATAATCAAAATTTTCATGTATCTTAAAATTTTCATGTAATGTACTAATTTATTCATTATCCTTCAACCATAATGTGTGGAACACCTGCTATATTTTCATACAAAAAATATGACTAATTATCCTTTAGAAAAATAATATTATATAATTTTTCTATTCCATGCATCAAATTTCATCACATCTCCTCATGTTCAGCTTGATATTCCACCATTGATCATCTTCACCTTCCAAATGATATATGGGAAAATTATTCTTAAATTCTATCAATACTAGAAAATAGAAAATATATTATCAATGTAACTAATTCATTTCTCCAAAAAAATTATGAGTGTATCCAATAAAATAATGAGTTTGTTCCCTCATGATGAAATAAAAAAAACATTTCCTTCATATTTTAGCATTTGTCTGTGTGACATAATTAATGGATTATCAGAAGTTGAGTTAGAATTAGAATTATATATTCCATTAAAAATATTATAATATTTTGTTTTATAAGATGACAATAATTGATAATTTTGTCACCGAATGCATTGAAACCTTTCTATTGGGTAACATTCATTATATTAAACCAAAAAGCATAGTGTGAGAAAGAATAATCATAATGGGAAATCCCATAATTATGAAATGTTATTGAATTTAATTTTAGACCATGTCACCATATATTCAATTGGTAAAACAATAGGTTTAAACTAGGACTTTCATTATAATCATCTATTCAAATTCTTCATGATGGTACATAATGAAATTTCGAATCATCCCAAGAATGTACAATAGTAGTATCAAAACAGTGGTGTAGCAGGGGTACAAACACTATGGACAGAAAATGTGGTCATGATATAATAAACAAAATATTTTCATGTTTATTACCCCTAGATACATATATTCCAATACCCAATCTGAATTTATTATGCAGCAAGTGATATTTTTCGAGTAATACCACACTCTTTTTATAATCATATAATATTATGGTCTACTATACACATGAGCATTATATGTGTTGTCGCTAAATTTTTCTCAATTATGTTCCCTATAAAAATTAAACTTTAGTATAATATAAAGAATAAAATCCATTTTAATAAAATGTATCCCAACGTATTAGATGAATATTCAACACATAAATTCTGAACTACATGAGGACCCTACAGGTTTTATTTATTTGGATGAAATACTAAATAAATATTTCATCATAATATATATACATAAACTCCCAAAAAGGCATTCATAACTAGAACCCTTCATTGACACGTCATAATAACCCAAATTATTCCTATAATGGGGAATATAAAACAAAATAATGGGTGAGATTATATGATTAGTATGCATCCAAACTGGATATATTAATGATGATTAAACATATAATGGGATTAATCAGTATGAGAGTATGATATTAACATTTTTAAATCCTCTATAAAAAATCATAACTCGTTAAAAAGATTCACTTAATAATGTTTGGATATTTATAATATATAAATCATAAAGGGATAAAAGGGCACGATCAATGATAACATAATTTTTGAATAAGATAATTAAATTATAGTATCACATAAAATTTGGCATACTCAGAATCATAAAATATTTATGTCAACGATTCCCCCCCCACATTCAAAATATATTTTTGGATAATGACCAATGTAAATGCATTGGTCTTTAGATAACATCACATTCCCCCACATTAGTACTTGGGATAAACAATTTTGTACATTATTTTAATAGTATTGAGATGACATACCATGTAACCTTAATGATAATATATCATTAATATTTATTCAATTCATTGGGGGGATATAAAATTCAAGTCCCACCAATTTCATCATCGTTACTCCATTCATATGTATCCAACATTATTATAAAAATATTTATGATGTGTTAACTTGTTGAAAAGAAGATAATATTCATATATATTACCACATATTAACCACAAATTATCTACAGAAATAATAAATATGGTTTTATAGGATCACAACCCCCTATAATTCTAGTTTAATATCAAATTATGTTTTCAAAGATAAAAAAATATTAAAAGATCACTAGAAGTGTTAATGAGTAAAATACCTTCTCTATATCGAAATAACATATATAAAATCTAAAAATATCACCAACATTAATGAAAATATTTTATTTAAAAAAATATTGGAATCATTAAGTGAGTTATTAATTAATTTAGATTCCTTGATGATTGATAATTGTTTTCATACCGTGTATGTTAAAATAATCTTTCCTTTCACACTTTTGGTATGATCACAAAAGTACCTCGTTCATTCAATTAAAATAATATTCCATTTTAGGTATTTTGAAAAAAATCAATAATAGATAAAATTTACATTTATAAAATACTATTTTAATATTAATAATAGTAATATATTCACTTTTATAAATACAATATATTGATGAAATTTGAATTTCAACCGATCCGAGAAATAAACTTGATTTTCATTAAAAACAATCTTTTATACACTTCCATTCAAAGTGAGGGGAAAATTATAAGAAAACATTTAATCATAAAAAATAGCATGTGTTGAAGAAATGTCATGATATTATTTAGAGTTAATTTTTGTATTTTAATCATCAGAAACATAATTATAAATAATCCCGATAAATAATGAGATTATAACATAAATAATTTACCATGAGTTAAAATTTATTCAAAAGTGATTTCAAAGCCTATATAATAATTATATATTTATTAGAAATGTATACTAGGGACAGAAAAAAAATTATAATATCATATATTATCTAATTATTAAATTTTATTATCCATTTATATATAACTTCATATTAAAAAAATTGTTAATATGGGTTAATTATATCAAATTTTCATAATAATTTTGTTTTAGTACATCCAGTCCTTGTACATTGGTCATGGATACATAATATAAAATATATTAATTGTTATATATAAATTATATATATACATTATATGTATATTAGAGAAATAAAAAAATGATATATATATATATTTATATATTAATTACATTATTCATGGAGATGGTATGTTATCTGTATGCATGATTTTTTTTTTCAGTTTTCAATGGTTAGAAGGAAAAATATGTTAATAATAAATCACAATTAATGAATAATAGTTATATCATATATATAACATATATTTAATAATATATCCTTATTAAAATCATGGAAAATTAGAAATGAAAAATGAATCACATAACATCATAGAGGTGGTAGTCCACACATGCGCACAAGCGACATTATCATTATCAAATGGATATTATTACAAGAGTGGAGATATGATATTAAAATTTAAAAAGAAAAATTATTATTATATATATAATATATAATAATTAACCCCATTCTAATATTTATCCAATAAATAAGGTGAATAAATATGATTTGTATTACTAGATAGAGATGGTAGTAAACTCGTATGCAAGAGTGATACAATCACATTACATTTGATGTAAAATGTCTTGGATAATATTTGTTTAATGACTATAATAATAATTTATTATATTGGGAATTCTGAATTATTTTATATTTATTAAAAATTATCTATAATATGTAGAAGATAAAATAAATTGAATGATGTCGGGCAATAAGATTACTACTTCTTTAAGGATACCACCTTTAGATGATTTTTGAATGATACAATAAATGGGATTTTAAGAACCCCAAAACCATTAAAATGTTGATGAATTTTTTTATAAGGGAAATGTATAGGGGGTATTTTATGCTATATGGATCAATATTTCTTTCTGAAAAGAGATTATGGGTGTCCTTTTGTAAATGAGTGAAATTTCACACTTGGAATTACTAAAAAATGAAATTATAATTATCTATTTCTCTAGTAAATTGAATAAAAATGAACATATAGTGGAATAAAATAGGATAATTTATAAATATAATCATCCAATTAAATATAGATATGTTTTAATTCAACTTGAATCCATATTTTAACCCCTGGTTAAACAATTTTAATCCTAATCAAGGTAATTAATTTTTTAATATTAAATTGATATTATTTTACTTATAGGTTAAAAATTATCTTGTAAAAATAAAATGAATGATTTTTTTGACCATTTATCATCCAAATTTTCCTCTCACCATATTTTTTTATTTTTTTATAATTTTTACAAAATAGTTTTTACTACAAATACCATTGTTTTCATTTGTGAAACTATTCATTTAATTTTAATATAAAGACAACATGGATTAAAAGAAAAGAAAATCCAAACCTTTAATTCATTCCTAATACATTATATTTGTTAACAAGTTTCAAGGAAAACAATAATTCACAAAAATTGAAATAGTCATTATGTTTGCAAAATCATTTGTCAGATATTTCTAATAATTAAATAAATACAATGACATCATTATGTACGAATTTAAGGTTATTATTAAATAATTAAAATTTAAAATTAAAATAACATAATAAAAAATTCAAATTTCACATAAACAATTAGAATGAAAATTGTCATCTTTTTATCCTTATAATTAAAATTTATAATAAAAACAGTTTTGAGAGTGAGATTTTATAATTATCATTATCTTAAAATAATATAGATGAAGTAATAAAATAAAAAACCAAGAAATTGGCCATATATTAAATACATGGATTAAAATGGTCTCAATACACTTTTCCAATAGTATAATGGGAAATTTTAGGGGATTATGAAATCCTTATCCCAACATTTTAACATAATTTTACATGTTTTACCCAATATGAGGTGACAAAAAATTACCATGATTTTTATTCAGAATGACAAAAAGAAAAATGAAACACTATAAAATTTTTGACTATCCCAATTAAAAATATGGGTTCCTTTTTTCATGATTTATTATATATAACTTATTTTAATTCATTTTAAATTTAGAATGCAAAGTAAAATACATCTTATTTTTTGAAAAAATAAAATATTCAGCATAAAACACTATATTTTATTCATCGATGTCTATAAAAAAGTTAGATGAATTTTAAACCCTTTTTCTTGAATATTAAATATATATCAATATCTATAAAATAAATGAATATTTCAGATAAATTTCATTTATTAAGATAAAACACATTGCATTCATAAATCCATTTTTTAAAAAAATATTTATATTTCATTTAAAAGATTCATTTTCATTTCCAAATAATTTATAAGGAATGAATGAATTTTATAAAAAATTAAACAATACATCTTCCAAGATTCATTTATTCCTATTTATATCCATCAATCCAATATCTAGGTGATTACTATCACATTAAATAATTAGAATAATTCAATATTATAGCACAGTTTGTTTGGATATGGTGTTCCATGTTGGTAAAGATATCAATAAAATGTATCTTTAATTATGGAGAACAATATAATAAAATTTTATTATTTACCATGGAATGTCTTAGTAATTACAGTATGAATATAAAAAAGATAAGTTTTGTGTAGTATCCAATGACACATTCATTATATTAAGTGATTAAGGAAAAAACTTATAGTTCAAAACATAATGACATTATCTTCATCAATGTGTATATTTTTCGGGATCCATTATATTACTAGTTTCCCCTTATTCTGAATATCAAAATCATCCATGTGTACCTCCTTGATCATCTATTTTATACATAGTTGAGAAATTTTTTTTGAAATGAGGTATTTCATCCCTACTATTATAATATCTAGATATATCCTTTATATATATATAAAGACATGATCATTCTCAAACAACATTAAAAATAGTTTAGCATGTTGTTTTGTTCTATGAGAATCAGTATACTTGTTCACATTCACTTGATAGTAGTGGGTAGATAGACCATACTACTTAGTCATCTCTAAAAAACATTATTGATTCATGTTGATCTCTTTCCATGTAAACATATACATTAGGTAATTTTGATATGAATATACAACACAGTTCTCTCCATATATGTAATACCTACAAATATTCAATGTGAATATCATTCCTAATAACTCTAGTTAATACATAGGATTGTTTTCTTCGTGGATTGACCATATTTTTAATAGTAGTCTATCAATTTATCATTTTCATGAGAACATAACCCAATAAATTATTTTAATCACATTGGTTTATAACAAGCATTTATCAACAAGATGTTATTGTTGGGGACAAGCACAACGATTCGCACATTCATAATATGCTTAATGTTCAGCTTAGCTTCTTTTTTTTCAGAAAAATTACCCTTTCCAAATTAAAATTGTTAATGGTCTTGATAATTGTGATAGATTTCTCATAAATAATCATTATTACCTAACTAATAAAATAAAAATTGTGATTTTCGTGAAATTAGTTGGTATGTTACATTCCATAATTTCATTTATTTTTGAATGGTATATTGACGTTACCTCAGCTGTGATCACATTTTATAAGGTTTTAATGTTCGATATATAATATAAACATATTCCAATAATATAATAAAATTTCCCTATTTTTTATATTTATAATACATTTCATATATACTCTTCGTGTTCCTTATTTCTCTTGGAAGAAAAGAGAGTGTCATAAAAAATGACAACCCAAAATATTTCAAGGTAGTTTCAAAATAATCAATTCATCAAATACATGAAGGTTGTTGGAATTTTTTTTCCTAAAGTGTATAACTATAAACTCATAGTGTACATAACTTGTACATACCACTATTATATTAATATCTTCCCACTTCACTTTCTGTAGATGATATCCATATTCAAAATCAACTATTGTTAATACATAGCACATTGTAGTTGATCAACTAAGTAAAAAATACCTTGAATGGGATAAATCATCGTTTTAATGATCATGGTGAGCTTTAAGTAATCGATATAATCCCATATTGATACATCTATTTTCGATAAAGAGACGAATGGGTCACCCCAAGGTGACGTACTAGGATGTACAGACCCTCTCTCCATAAGATCATGTAGATTATTCTCTGCCACTGAATGTTATATTTTTTCCATCCTATAGGAAAATTTTAAAATAGGAGTATATATATTATTATTCCCTATTGAAAATTCAATATCAAATCTGGTTGAATTATATGGAACTCATTCGAAAATACATCAGTATGTTTCCTTAAAACATGAATATTCTAATGGTTGATATTTTTTCTTTTTAGACAACCATATGGTCATGATATTCTTCTTTACATTGTGTCAAATCCGACACCATTGAGGTATTATCTAATGTGTATTAATGGTTATTTTTAAAATTTTATAGGTCTATGGGATTGTTTTGAATATTTAAATTGATTTCCTTTTTCCCGATTGCTAATGTAAGAAATATATAATGAGATACAATCGATGTCCAGTATTGTTTCAAATTCCACCAAGGTAAGTATTAAGAGATTCCCAAATAGAATACTCCCATTTTTGCTTATAAGAGAATTTTGAAACATTCTACATTCAATTATAACACCACTATATATTTTTATAATCATCTATACTTCAAGGTATCAATGTTTTGATTGAATAATTTTAGAAAACATGAAAGATATATTTGAATTTATTGAATCATAATCAACTAAAAATTTTACAATCATATAATAATTGGAACTGTACCTTTTATGATCTTTTTTTAATGTTCTACCTTAGTGGAAGTGAATAAATTATAATTCCATTTCTCCTTTGGGATTGTTTCATGCATGTAATTATTATACACAAAGGTTTGGGGTTTAGTGTAACAGATTTCATATTGTCCTTCCCCTATATAATTGAAGCAGTGAACCATGGGTGGTGTATTCGGAGTGTTCCTAGATTCCTAACTCTCATTGGATGTCTTCATCATGTATATTTATCATTCATTAATTTTTGTCCTTATAACCAATAATAGAAGCATTTCCAAATAACCTTGAGTCAATTTTCATGGCGATTCATCCAAAATCATCATAATGTGGGTGGTTGGATATTCTTTCATCCTTAATCAATTGATCCTCCACATAGGATGACTTATCTCTATTAATATATCCATATCTATTTATCAATTCTCTAAATTCCATATCAACCTTGATAGGGAATTTAACTACATCATTTTAACTCCCAATTTCTTAGAGAAAAAAACCTATCGAATGAGTGGTTTTAAAATAAAAAACAATATATCGATTTTCATATTGTTTTTTCAAAAAAAATCCATGCATATCTTGATGTAATTTTTATATTTCCCTCATATTTCATGATAGAATCACACTATATTTAATTAAGCTTTAAGAACTAACTATTAAATTTTTTTGCTGAGTTTGAGGGATGTAATTTTTAAGAACTATATTTTTTAAATAACACCTACTCCATTTCATATGTAGGAATCATATTTTTTATCATCACCCACCATTTCTCATCCTCTCCATAAAAATTATAATGTTCAAGAGTAACCTTCTCCTTTTCAGAAATTTGGAGAACAAAAAGGCACGTTTTACATTGAGATATAACGAAATTTCATTACAACTAGATCAAAGTATCCAATAAATGATGGTTTTTATACTCACATGAAGATCCCATTGGATATTTTCCCCTTATTGAGTGAATGAATATGTTCCACATGGTTCATGTTATTGTTCATTTCTTCAGATACATGGGTAATCATCATTGTGATTTTTTAATATTTATCTCCCATTTCATTGTTAATTTAATTTACTCAATTATTTCATTGTCCCTCGCATTGGTTTTCAAATATTTATGCACTAAATAATTATATATATGATATATATATTATACATGGTTTGTATAATTTTGTTCATATGAATTTCATAAGATATGAACATTCTTTATTTCCCCATAAACTGTCATTAATGAACTATTTCATTAGATCAAAATTATAGTGGGAAATTTTTAATTAATTAATTGCATGATGTTGGTTGTTTCATTTATTCACATGTTATAATTAATGAATAAATTTATCCTCATCCTAGTAGTTTCCTCTGGGGAACTTATTTATAAATTCCACCTGGAAATGAGAGTTTGGTATTGATATATTTTTATGCATGGATGAAACTGTAGGAAAATCCTTTATATTTTTCATATTCCTTAATTTTATATGATATTATATCATAATGTGGATGATGAATACTTATACATATTTTATATTTGATTTATTTTATCCCATTGAATCATATAGATTTGGGACCCTTTTTTTATTCATTTAAACATTATCAAGAATATTCCATGATGTTTGAAGGTGAATGAGTTGATTTAGTGTCTCTTCACAGAATGGTATTATTACATTTTCATTATGTCGTTATATTATATATTATTTGGTTTTCATAATATCAATCATGAAGTTACTCATATTCAATTTATATTTTATCCAACTATGTCAAATAAGTGATATGAGATTCATAAAGAAACAAAAAATGTAATTTTAGGGATTCATGTTTTTATTTTATGAAACGTACTATATATCAAATAAGAAATATAAAAAACATAGTTGAAACTTTTTTCTAAAAATTTTATTACCTAAAATCGGGGTACGCTTACTTTTATTGTCTATTTAAAGGTAACCAACACCTTACCCTTAAACAAATGATATTTTCAAGGGTATCATAGGCATTACCAATGGATAGAGATTCCTATTTAAGGTTCATCCCATATTACCATTATGTGAATTTGAGATAAATAAAGGTGGAGGTGTTTTATATGGGATAAAAAAGTGAAACTAAGGCACCAAATTTTTGTAGATGGTCATTGTAAAGGTAAACAAGTAATTACTTATATGTTGATACTATATATTTTTCAATGGTGTCCCTTTATTATTTATATGAGAGTAATGGAACTTAAGTCTTACCATTACCTGAAGGGTTCACATAATTCTATTATAAATACAAACCCTTACACAAATTGTTTTTGTATTTTTATTGTGTAATGGCATTTTGAATATTACCCTCTCACATAATAGTGGTGTAAGATATTTATATACACACATCAGAGTATATTTTATTAAGGTAGAGTCATCCATGATTTTCTCAAATCTTTATAATGGCATCCCAAATTAGATTTCAATTATATAGTGGATCCATAATCAAATTACACTTCAATGGGGTATTTTTTTAATAGAGTAAGCTTACATATATATTAGAATGGTATCCTATAAAATTCTACAAAAAACATTGATCAAAATTATTCTACCATATTAAATGGTTTAAATGAATTATAAAATCTTTATAATTCACCATAATAGTATTTTTGGTATAATAAATTTATATGGAATAGATATATTAATTAATAAATTATAAATGTTTAATAATTAAATTAAATATAAGTTGAAAAATCATTTTTGTATCAACTATTAAATATTAATATTAAAAAAATAGATAAAATTTTATAGCAGTTATGATGATTTATACATAAAAGTTCTTATTAATAAATCATATGAAATAATTAATATAGGGTCAAAATATATGAATTAAGGAAAAAGTATCAAACTTTGTATATATATGTTGTAATGTCCCCTAATATGAAACATCACTTGTGGCCATAATGGTTTTGTTACGAGTCATAAAGTGTGCCTCTCTATAGGCCAGTGGCTATCGACTAGCTATGGGAGTGTGAATAGTATAGTGGGGAAACAATATCCCCTTGGTATAATGTGTCATAGAAGAAGAGTTAGTTCATAATAAAACATAAATTATATGAGTAAAAAAATGAGGAAATTCGATAAAATCCTACATAATAATCTTATAAATAAAAAAGAGAATGTAATGTGAAGCTAGAATGTACTTCAATATTGTGATAGAACAATAAAAGAAGTAGACATGTTGACTCCAATAAAAAAGTACATGTCCAAGGACTTGATCCAAATGATGATCCCATATCCATGCTCATTAAAACATTAATGAAATAATCAATAAAATGATCCTTTTTCATTATCAATAACTACATCCATGAAATCTAATAGGATGAATAAAGAGGCATTAATTGGATTTGAGTATAAATCTATCGGTCGACACCACTGTGTCAATACAAAACAAGTCTAATAAGAAGTGTATACAATAAAGTGATAACCGTGCATATTAATTAATTCAACAATTAGCCAAATTCAAAAACCTTCTTTTGTTCTGTGCTAGAATACCTCAGATCATTTTTTATAACCTTTCCAACCCATTATATGTGACCAATCTAAATTACCTGCATCAGTGCCACATTGGAATATTTCTAATCATGTCTTACAACCATGCTGACAACAACAATATGACCGTGGTAAATATCATGCTTCATCACCATTCTAGATAATCTATGAGAATTTCATAAAACCATTCACACCATAACCCTAGTACGAAGGTAAATAATCTTCTTCCATGCCATACTGGATTATATCAAAACATGTCTTACATCCATGCTAACCACAACCATATACCCACGATATATTCACAAAGAACTATCTGGGTCGAATCCATATAAGCGTTACAATTTTTTTTGGTAAAATACCTAAAATAATTACAACATTCTGAGTCAAAGCATTAATATAATTATTATATTAGTCATGGTTGATCCTGCTAAATATTGGAATTACAGTATAATTTTGTGCTATTGTCTACACCTATCCTCTTATATAAACATCTCAGCATTGAAAAAAATTCTTGTCACACCACACAATAATCACAGTATCATATCGTATCTCAATGAGTAATTATGAGAATTACCATTATTAATTCATATGACACATTGAAATTAAATTCAATTTTTATTAACAATTATATCAATAAGAATAATGACACATTTTATGGATTATATAATAAGAAATCACCCAAATTCACATGTCATTCTAAAACATACTTTATTTTATTGGAAAAAATATTTGTTCAAGGTTTTACCAACCCACTATGTATAAAAAATCCCAGTCAGATTCAGATTGATAACAAGGGAATTAATGAATAATTTCATCTATTATTAATTTAATAATTTTGGCACACATCATTGCCATGATCAGGATATTTTATACACATGATAGTTATGAAACCATAGAGTTGGGATTTAAACACCCTTCCATTAACTGATGGTTCAACAGTGTACCCAATGGCTTACACCACTGAGGAATAAGGTTGTAATTATTTCAAATAGGTTCCTAGATCAAAATTGATCACGATAAAAACATGTAATGAAATCGGCCAATTGGTTTAACCATAACATGTTGGATGAGAATGAATAGAAGGAAAAAATCATTCCCAATGGAATTAATTGGATTGAAGAGGTTAATATAAAATCTATTAGAGAAGTTGGTACTCTAAAATCACATGGATAATTACCTAGGTTCGAGAGGAGAGAAGATTTGGAAGAAACATAATGAATTTCAGCCACAAACAACATATATAAAATAGAAATTCAGGAATTTACAGGGTGTGGAACTTAGTTTCACATTGTGTAAATGTGTTTAATGTATTTATCCAAAATACTTGTCACCCCATATTTATTTAAACAATACCCATGAATAATAAATTATTTTTAATACCATTACATGATGTGTAAATGCAATAATGCTGATTTTTCAAACCATTTTTCTTTTAACCAACATGAACCCCCTATAATGTTTCTCAACTTCTGGAGATCCCATATTAACATGTACCCCATTAAAACTTGTAATCCATTAATTGTAAAAAAAATACATCCCCTAAATTTAGGAAATATTCCCTTGAAAAATATCTCTATCGACAGAAAAGACTCTTACACTGAGTCTTAAATGAAAAACTTTTAGAGAAATGTACCTCAAAAAGATGAGATCTTTCAACCTCCTCACCATATTACATCTCGTCTATGAGTTACTCCAAACATCACTGTGAGGTATCATTGAACAAGTCTATCCACATTGTTATCATTTCAAACTCCATCACCCAGTTCTCTTCATAATCCCATCCATTATGCCACATCACTCAAACTAATGGTATATTCTAACCCTAAAGATATTTATCACTATGATCCATAACTGATATCAGATTCACCTTAAAGGTCACATCAACACAATTATCACCATATAATATGTATTTCATATGGTAAGTGTTTGTAATATTTATTTTCAATTGAAACACATATAACATGTTAGTAATGGAACATAGTTCTATAGAAGTGATAGAAGGTAAGTTACTGGACCAACCCATGCCATTATTTCAAATGGATAGAAAAAAATGGGCACTAGGTTTCCATGATTCCTTTTATACAACTTCCTGAACCATGGAGATACCTAATGGAATACATAATGACCAACATAAAATTCCATAATTCAGATTTTATGGTTAGAATATTGTTTTATTCCTTCTATGGGTGGTCACTATCAATTGTCTCAAAAATTGAGCTCTTTCAGATGTCTCCAGAATAAGACTATGTCCAACAAGTGCTGACTCGTCTTCCTTCATCCGTCAAAGAAAGAATAGAATATCCTTCCATACAAATCCACAAAAGTAACCATTTTTATTGATTACTATAATCTATTATTATATTAATTCTCCACGACTTCCATATGTTTCGCCCACGAACCACCAAAATCCAATGCACACACACGTAACATATCATCTAGAACGTGAATAGTTCACTTAGATTGACCGTCGGTATCTCGAAGATAGGTTGTTATTGAAATAAATTATTAATCAAAGATTACTAAAGTCCCTTACAAGAACATGAGGTGAACCAGGAATCTCTAAATGAAAATATTCTCTTCGGAACACTGTGCAATTGAACCACCATAAACACATAATTATTTCCCATGTATTCAACAATAAATGATTCTTTAATATGTAATAAGTGGGAATCCATAGTTACATGATCCACAAAAACCAAGATATAATCACCCTACAAGGTAATCCATGAAATTAATATCACAAAATACGTTGTGAAATTATTCCATTTAAAATCAATTATTTGTAAATGTTATAATTTCCTAGCTGGATTCTAATGCTCGATTTTCACTTACGAAAAAGTGATGCATATTTTCAAAAAGAATTCCCCCTCCTTCTTTATTTACAAATAATGGTTATATCTATAAAGATCATGAATCATCCTTGTTAATATAGGATGCACCACCCATCTAGAAGCATCAAAATAACTGAACAGAATCTCTCACAAGACCCTAGGAAACTATACTCAGTCAAGGAAAAGAATTGAATTTCAACTAATGAGAGACCATACTCATATGGTATCCCCACCATATATTTTTTCTATCATAATCAACCCCTCAAAATCATTAAAATAAACTATCTAAATCCTTTAAAAAAGAATATGTATAACATATGTTGAATTTAGAGCAACTCAGTATTAAAATTCATAGACATCCAGATGCATATCTAAAAAAGGGCCCCTATCCAACACTGTTCACAAGACTCATGTACTTCCTCTACCAATTTATTTCAGCACAAATAATCAAAAATTATGTTTACCTTTCCAGTTTCATAATTCAATTCAATGATGAAAAACTATAGACACCCAAATCACCTCTTCTAACTATGGTTGAGGCCTCACTGAGATAAGATGATCTTGAGGCTCTTGGAATTCATGTATACCACAATACTCTCATGAATGGGATAGTGCATCAAACATCTAAGGCCATGAACCATTACTACTAACTCCATATCATAATTATGGTAATTCCTTTCTTACATTCTTAGATTCCCGTACCCATTAAAAAACACCTGTTCCTTCAGGTTAAAAAAATATCTGAGTCAGATTCCAAAAGATTAAAATTAAATGATATATTATTTACCCATAATAGGTAATTTTATGATAGTTTCTAAGGATATCATGAATTACATCTATTAAAAATTAATTTTGTGTGCATTATAAAAAACTAAATTCACCCATATATCGGTCTGACAATACATTCGTGCTTCCCGTCAGGATAAATCATGTATAAAATGCTGGTAATAACCTCTTAAACCCATAAAGCTAAATATATCAAAAGCATTATGAGGTTGTTCTAAGGATTCAATGAATGTGACTTTATCTAGACTTATTGACATTCCATACTCTAAAATGTAATGGCCCAATAAGATTACATTAATTATCTATAACAACATTTATTAATCCATGTCCAATGTTGGTGCTCTCTCAATACACTCAAGAAGATTTCATGATGTTTGAATGATTATCTACTAAAATGAATTAAAATATGAATTATTCAATGAAAAAAAACGAAAAACCAGTCTAGAAAAGGATTATATATCCTATTCATTATGTCCAGGAATATAGAATGGCAATTAGTCAACCCAATGGCATTACTATAAATTAATGAAACCCATAACTTTCCCTAAAATAATTACATTGCATGTAGGCTCATCCCATAAATAAAAAATGATTTCCTAAACCCAATTCATATATTAGAGATGATTATCAGCTCTTATGTGAGTGAAAAATACATAAAATGTATGGAAGAGGATATCAGTAGTGAATGGTAATCTGGTTCGACGTCTGATAATCCACACATAACCTTAATGAACCATCAAAATTTTTTAGGAAGAGAAAAATAGAACCCCAAGGATATGTTCTAGGATATATGCATTATTTTTTATTATATATTTTCCATATAAACCTTCAACTAACAATGCTATACTGGTGACATTCGACAAGGCCATATTAAAATCATCTCTACTCCCAACACAATCTCGATCATGAACATAACCTCCCTCAGAGGAAGTAATCCATAGAACATATCAGGGAAAATATATAGAAAATGGTATACCAATGGGGGAAAATAATCATACTTCCTTCCAACATTATCAAGATTAGTAATATTTATTTGAGCTATAAGATAATCCAATATGAACTAAATTGGTCCTGGTCAATATGCATGAAGATCCTACCCAACTTCGTGAGAATAGATTCTTCATTCTAGAGTTAATAATGTAACTCTCCCATATATTAGTCAACACCATCCTGGTATAGAACTAACCAATCCATACCAAGATTCTAGTCTATGTGTTTCATGTTTAGAAACAACAATTCACTAAATAAATGGTAACCACAAATCTCTATAGAACATGACTTGCAATGTTTGATATTCTATGACCAAACTCCCATGAGTGAGTTTATGGTAAATACACCATCCATGTAATCTACATTCAATCCCAAACCTGTTTTAAAAGGTGATGAATGAAATTAATGTGATGCTCGAGTATCCCAAAAATACAAGCTATGGTATATAATAGAAGAATTGAAACATTGATGATAGATGATCCAATATCCAGGTTAGCATTATTAGTCTGGATATCATTCAATTAACATGTCCCTTTTGCATGGTATCTAGTCTGAATACCCAGAGCTACATCATGTTCATGTTTTGGTTTCTCATGAAATTGGATACCATGTCCCCAACCACGATCAGAATAGCCTGTGGAACTCCAACTGCCAACATGTTCCGAAGTTGTTTCACCCTATACTAATTCCAGCTGTTGTATTAAACCCCATTCACTATATTATGGTGAATATTTTAAACAGAACCTAAAATGATGGAACAGTCTTCCCCATATGTGACACTCATCTTTTGGGTAAGGACACTATGGGAACTTATGACTAAACTATCCACACTGATACCATTGCGAAAGAACATGATCTTGATATGGTATTTTACTACCTTGAATTATAATCCCATTATTATGTTGATATAAAATGTTATAATGGAACTTCATACAACTCAAAGACGAAATTTATGATCACTCTAAGGAAAAATCCTTGCCACACCTTAGAGCCACATTCAATTTCCAATACATCATGAGTTCCTGGTTCATAATTTTTTTTAAATATGTTTATATAGAAAACTTTTACCTATAACCTGATCTAATAAAAAATACCATCCTCGAAAATATCACCATTGAGATCTCCTAATCTTCCAAAGAGATCATTTATCCTTATAGGTCGAAAAAAATACATCATAGTATATCACATACAAACCCCCTTCCATCAGATGCACGAACTCATGATATTTTTCATCCAATAATGTTTTGTTATATAAATGGATTATGAAGTTTGTCTTGAAGTCCTTTCGCGATAGCACATACTACTGACCTTCTACCTCCAAAATATCCCACCAATGCTTCCATGGTACATGAAGAATATAAAAAACAATCGTCACCATCCAATATATGGGTATATCGAAATTCATGATGATTTTATAGACTAACTTGATCTAGAACTCAAATACCTAGGGTCCCCCTTCCCCAATAAAATAAAAAAATGTAGAAGCATATGCTCTCTTGTTATATCATACATCAATGGAACGGTGAAAAAAATCACCCTTTACATGGATTTCATTACCCATAAGAATCTTTCAAAAATATGAACATATATCTTATCCTTACGAAGAATAGGAATTTCCAATTTATATGTGCTACGAAAATGGTGATTTCCACTATACATACACCCGATTTAAAAGTGATGAGGAAGAATTTTCTATAAAACAAAAATGCACATATTAAGGAAGTAGATAAAAACAAGGTAAAACATGATAGGTGACTGCAACAGAGAACCACTAACTCTTGGTCTCTCAGGACATGGATTACAATTATTTTAGTGTGACACAACAACAAATTTTATTTATCCTATGAAACTTATATCTCATATTACAATTTAACTAGAAATTATATATCACATGACCGAATAGATAAATGACTACCATGAACAATGATTATCAATATAACCCTATGTGCCTATTGTGATGCATGAATTCACTTCCCACTCCATAAAATAAAACGTGTAAAAATATAAACCAATAATACCATCATAAAATTATAATGTTACATGAAATTTGAAGCTCCAAAGGGGAGATTACATCAACTATAATGAGCACAATATAGAAACCCCACTCCCATCTATAGGTACTAATATTTACCCTTAAATGAGTCAGTTACTCCCTTGAAAAAGCTCATTACAAAATCGAGAAACATCCTAATATGATGTATACCATTCTAAAAAATTATGGCAAAAGAAAAGGAAAACCAAAATCTGGTACAAATTTGTAATTTTACCCATTCTGGTACTCCTTATTGTGTCCATAAAGGGTTTGTTATGGGACCCCAAATATGACCACTCTTATACAAGTGGCTTCTAACTAGTAGTGGGGGTATGGATTATATAGTGTGGAGACTATAAAAATATGGTATTAATTGTTATTGTAGAAGAAATAATTCAACATAAAAGGGGAATAATATATGTAAAACAATGTGGAAGATGAAAATAAATACCAACTAAAAAAATACAATAAATAAAAAAGATAATATAAAATCATGTTTGAATGTATCCACATTTCATGATAGATTAATAAAATAAAAATAACAAAATACTCAAAAAAAGATAGTGTGAGGTTTTATCAGAAGGTTGACACCATAGAGTATAAAAAAACCAGTATGATAAAAAGTGTATTAAATAAACCTATATATATGTGAACTAATAAATTAAACTATTAGAAAATTACAACAACCTACTTTATCTCCATGGGAGAATATCTTTATGTATGTCTTGCAACCACACCAACCACATTAATATAAAAAACATAAAAACCGTGATCTAGATTTGGTCTAGAACAACTATGAACATTTCGTAAAACCATTCCATTAAAAAACATATAACCAAGGTAAATAACCAACATTAGAGCTATTAAAAATATCTATGAGCTTGTATTTCCACCATGCCAACCAAATCCATATAACCATGTTAAATAACCATATTTTTCACCACAATGTAATATATCTGATCATGTCTTATAACCATTCCAACTATAACCATATTACCATGGTATAGTCACGCCAAACAAACTGGGTGAAATCCCTATATGCCCTACAACAATTACGGGTCAAGTCCCTTTAAGAATTACACCATTTTCATATAATATACCTATTAGGATTATAGAGTTAGACTAATATATGTCATGTAATTACAACAATTATTGCATATTCATGTTTAATTTCCTTATATTATATCATTATTTAAGCATCTCGTTATGGAACATAATTCCTATCCGATGAATTGGATATAACAATATCATATCATTTCTAAATAGTTAAGTTTGTGAATTTTCCTTATTCACATATATACCATTTTCAAATAAATTCACTATAGAAAAATTGTTATATAATTACCAATAATCCACAATTTATGGATTCTATAATAATAAATCATCATAGGTCAGATATCATACTAAAACATTTATTAATGAATTGACCAAAATAATTATGTTCAATGGTTTTCCTAATGAATGTGTATGAAAAATCAAGTCAAATGCCAATTGAAAATATGGTAATTCAAAGGACAATTTCATTTTTTATTAATTTAATTTTGGGTGAAAACTTCTTTTGTGTGATAATGATATTGAATAATCATCACAATATTCGAACCATAGGGTTGAAATTTAGACCCCCTACATTTAACTGAAGATTCATCAACACTTCCAATAAACAACAACCACTAGGAATAAGGTGCGGATGAATTCAAAGAGGTTCCAAGATCAAAATTGAGTGAGATCAAAACCAACAATGCATTCGGCCAACGATTTAATCACAAATAGTTGGAGAAAATAGAAGATAAGAAAAAAACCTATCCAAAAATACTTACTATATATTTAAAAGTTGAATAAATATCCAAAAGAGTATTTGGAACTCTAAAATCACCTATACTTAGTGTCTGGAGGGGATGAGTTAGAGCAAGAAAATAGAGAATTCCCACCACAAAACATTATTAAAATAGCATGTTGGGAAGTTAAAAAGCATGTAAATTGGTTCACATCGTGTTAATTTTGATAATGGTATTCACTGGTAAAAAACCCATCGCCTAGACTTTATTTTACTAAACCCACAATAATAATTACATGTTGTGAAATATGATAACATGCTGTTTAAATTCTATACAGTTAATTTTTTTTCCCATTTTCCTTTTAATAAAATGCAAATCCTCTTTAATGATTCTCAACATACCAAGAAAAAAAATAATTTCAACCCATTCAAACTCAATGTCGATTTATTCAAAAAGGAATACATACATGAAATTTTGGTTAATTTCCCCAAAAATTCTCTTTGTCTCTGAAAAAAACTCATCCACCAAGGCTTAAATGTAAAATATAGAGTAAAACGTACCTGGGAAAAATATGATCTTACATAAAGTATGTAATATTCAAAAATAATAATTTTTAATTTTTTAAAATAAAAATGGGGAATATTTTGATATTATTTATCCAACATCAAATTGAGATTTAATTAGTAATATAATAAATATTTAAATAATTTTTAAAGAAACAATAATTATTTTATATAAAAAGATTACGAAACTTTTATTGGATTATAAATTTTTTTCAATTCATATAATAACATATATTTAAAATATAAATTTGTTATATTGATTAATATGAATGTTATTATATTTCCTTAAATATAATATTTTTATATGAAATATTATTTAATAGAATGTAAAATTCTAATATTAAAAATAATAGAATTTAAAAAATTTAAATATGATAATTATAGAATTTTTACAATTATCTTTTATTTATGAATTATAAATAAATTTTTATCTCATGATTTAATATTTTAATTATTAACAAATTTAATGGTAATATATTTATTTATTTATATTTTCGAAATTGTTTAAAAAAATTGAATATTGTGTATCCATTAGTTTAAGTGGTAAACAGTTATACATACAAACTTTTACTATATATAAGTAGTAAATCAATAATGAATTTATCTATTCATATACCTTGAACGAAATTTTTAATTTAAATTATTAGCTAGAATTTAATTAGTGATTTTTTTTCATATTATTATTTTGATTAATGATGAAAGGTATTCTCTCTTGAGTAGTGTGTCCTTGGGTATATGAACATGGGATCAGACTAGATACTTACCTGGAGGATTTTTGCTTGTCTATGCTCATAAATGGGGTTGTGTATCTTTCACTTCAGGCCGACTCATGTGTAGTTTATCAATTTTATAAAATTTTAACACATTAAATGAAGTGTTTTGACTCATTATGCATATAATGCATTTGGATATGTATGAATATTTTTTATTTTTATTTCATTGTATGTAACATAATCATTCAAGTTGTGTAAGGAGTTACACAAGATTATTTTTTGAACATAATTGTTTTGTTAAAGGAATATTATTTAAAACTAAATTATTAGAATCATGTATATATAAAATTTCAAAAAATAATATTATATGGAGACAATAAACTTCCCCGTGAAATTATTAGTTTCAAATTATGTACAATGAAATACTTTTCAAGAATAAAATCATCCAATATAGCAGATTCATGTTCAAACCAAGTTCCCCATGACTATTTTGAGTATGAAATAATAGTAAAAAGTGAATCATGATTGACTTGTCAGGTTGTTTCATGCCAAAGTTAGCTACTACCATATTTTTTATTTTTATCATGGTTCTATCATTTTCATTGGGTAGTAAATAGATAGGGACCCCAAATTGATAACAAAACCAAAGAAATAATGGTGATTTCAACAATATTATTTAAACGAAATAGGAATTTCTTATTCAATTGATGAATCATATAAGATATTATTATAATAATTCCATACCAAAATAAGTATGTGCTGATAATAATTATAATGTAGACTCATTTCATAGTAAAATATATATATATTTTCCCTTAATAGATATTATGGATTTCATGTAATATGTAATCATCTTAGAGGGGGAAAAATTAATAAAAGACCTGGATAAATGGTAAAAAATACATGATACTCATCTGATAATATTTTATGTTTTAGAAAAATATAATAATCACCATAAAGATAAAATTTATAATTAATACTTTATTTGGGGAACCTTACTATACATATCTATTAATATAGGTATATTAAAAAAATGTCCTTAATAATAATTGTTAATTTAAGAAAATTTATTATAGATAATTAAATGTCTCAGAATAGAAAAAATTCAATATGATTGGATTCACCAAGATACAACAGAATGTGTTTTTAAAACTCTATGGAATCTCCATGTCAGTTATCGGTTTTATTGAAATTGATTCATTGTTTTTGAAATGTATGTGTTTTGGATGAATATTTTATATTTTTTTTAAATATAATAGAGTCAAAATGAATTGATGTATCAATTTGGCCTATATTTTATATTCATGAGCTGAAACAAGTAGTTTCTATATTATGGATTTGAATGTAAAGAATTTTAAAAAGATCAAATTAGACTGTGTAATAGTTGATTATCATTATTTTATTTAACATATATGATATGTTTTTCTGTTCAGGGACTTTTTTTGAACATGTATGAGATGATTAGTTATATACAAATGAATTATTATTCATTAGTTTCTAAAACATATTTTTAGAAGAAGATATGGATAAATTAATTTTACCTATTATGATTTTCTTCCAACATTTTGTTAAAATACATTAAAATGTGTTCTGACCATCAAACAGTTATATATTTTAATATATATTTGTTTTCGAATAATAAATGTTCAAAACACATTTAATTCCATATATGTTTTTGAAGAAATATATTTTTCATTAAATGTTCTAGATAAAAAGAAATGAATGTTATTTTCTATATAAAATGGAAACTATCACTTAGAATGATATTATGAAGAGTATAAAATACAAAAGTGGCCAGTGGGAGTATGTTGGGACTTATATATATTCATAATTAACAAATAAAGGATTAAAAAATATTATGTAAATCTAGTTTCACATAATATCAAATAATATTTAGGATAAATTATGATAAAAATAAAAATATTCAAATTTATTTCTCATTTAAATTTAGAGAAGAAATTTTTAAATGAACTACACCAATATATAATTAAAGTGATTTTTATTTAATGTCGTAAAATTTTTATAATAAATTTGTAAATAATAATTTTAGTAGTTAAATTATTTCAAGAATAAATGTTATAGAATCGAGTTCCATGTATGATGATGATGAACATAGAAAGAGATTTATGTATAAAAATTGACATCATTACATTGGATTCTGTGATATTAATAAGTATGAATATGTTTAAGAAGATTATTAATTATGAATATAAAAAAATATCAAAATTACACAAAAATACATTCCCTATAAATAATCTCATTCAAAAATTAATGGGAGAGTTTTATCAAACAGTTACATTGATATTTGATTTGGAATGTTTGCAATTTAATGTATTGAAGATACCAGAATATGTAGAAAATATAAGGTTGATATTGAAATTTTATACGTATGATATGATAAACTGAAGATTATTTTTTTATGTTATATATTATTAGATATTAACAAAATAAAATGTATTATATTCAAGGAAACCACCATTTTAGAATTCATTCAAATATTTTTATATAAATTATATATATATATATATATATATTGAAATGTAATGATAATTTACCACTCAACGTAGGACACTATGTTTCTCCCTAACTAATGTTCGACAGGGAGTATTAATTATTTTTATGACATATTAAGGCTAGAAATAGTAGGATTTTTTATTAAGATATGTAATAATTTCAAGATTTTTAATATGAAAATTATGATTCCTCGTGTGTTCCAATAAAACACTAAGTATACCACATGGAGTATTATATATATTGGTTTTGTATACTCGGGGTGCATGGAATATATTTTTGTTTCCACAACTTGATGTTAGAGAGATACCTAGAATGAGAACCCTTATACTTCTGTATGCTGCTTTAATGATCCAACTTATTAACATAGATAATATGGGGTTATTAGAAATGTTTTTGATCTAGTCATCAGTTGGAGATTAACCAAGATAGGATTTTTCATACCATATGTTGATTATGTAATTTCATACCTTGATTGAGATAGACATTGCAGGCGTGTGGATAGAGCTATATATTATATATATTTTTCTGGACAATGGATATATGATGTGATTATCCAAAATTATGAATGAAATGTGATGTATTCATCGATTGAAGAAGCCAATTATTAATGAATCGTGGACAAAGGATTTGGATATATGTGATTGAAAATATATATGCACCATGATCACTCTATTTCTTAAAAAATGAGAATTAATATTTTTATATGACTTATACTGTTATACACATGTATAGAAATACATGTGTTTGATAGATATCATGCTAGATTCATTTATTGCCTGAGTATCAATGATTCATTAATAGTGGCTTCTCTTTTAATATATGCACGGATCAAGATATTCTATTTTTTTTAACAAAATAACGACTAATTTTTTCACACATTTTTGTTAACTAATTGGGTGTTTAATATTACATTTCAATAAACTCTAAGAGTTCATTAGATTTAATACAAAATTTTTGGCTACTAACAACTTATGTCATCTAGTTTGATAAGAAGCCTTGGATATGGTTTTACATGTTATTGTATATGATACAGTATATGGTGTAATAAATATAGTCTATTAAACATTTGTGAAATTAGGTGATTAAATATATATTCTTCAAGTCTTATATATATGTGTGTGTGATATATTTAGGTTTTCTGTATAAATGGGGTACATCAATTATATTCGATGTTTTTCATGATATGGTACTAGTTTTTATCCCCACAAAGGATTTCCTTAAAATAATGTTTTTTAGATAAAAAATATTTGGTAAATTTCTTCATGCACTAGATGTTTGAATTTGGTAGTATGTTTTATTAATTTTTTAGAATGCATGAATAATTTAAACAACATCCAAGGAGTGTCCTTGAGTGATCTTACATATAAATACTTCCATACGATGATATTGTGAGAATGAGAACAATTATTTATAGAAAAAACTACCAATTACCCATAACAAACTTCCTTCTTATTTCATAGTATTTGATGTGAGCACATCGTGGAGGATGTAGAGTCCCACATATTCAATATATGACTTATATTAGCATGTGGATACATATATAGGTGGAATGATTTTCTTTAATACTTTTAGGATCATAATCTAGAATATAAAACATTGTTTGAAGGTTAAAAAGATGATACATTGTTTCTTAATTAAATAGAATATCCGAATTTATTATATTTCATTATTTCTGATTTTAAATCGTTTCTATATAATCTTTTAGGAGATCATCTTGTTTTTTTTATAATTTCCTTTTTGTGGCTAATAAATGTTATTAGATTAATACAAAACGTAAAATGATATTAATCTTGTTTCCCCTATATCCATTCTATTTATAAGATATAAAATTATTAAACAAAAAATCAGTCATTAAAGAATTTATAAATATCTATTCTTATTAATGAATTTAATTATGAATAAATATCTTATTGGATAAAAATATTTAATCGTTATAAATGATTCTAGGATAATTTTGTTTAATACTTTTTTAATCATAACATAATTAATTCTATTAGCAATATCTGACATTAATATTTGTTTTTATAGAGTTTGTGATTATCCAAGAAATATCCATCTAGAATTTCAAACTTTTTATAGAAATTCAACCTTAACATGCTTAAGGGGACGATCAGGTTAATAATCAATCCTCTATTTTTACATTGTTATACCAAGGTAAAAATCTTCTAGAACATCATTCACTTGTTTTATTAATTTAATTATTTTATTTCTTACAAACAACACACACTTAAACATTTCTAGAACATCATCTGTTTTCCATAAAACTAAAATATAACCATTGGAGATCCACTAAGGTTCCATCGTCCCAAATCCCAAAATCAACTAAATTGTACCATTAATAACAACTATAGTGACCCAATTTATTCTTTAATGACTATTGATTGTACTTTAATAAAAATAAAACAATACTAAAACAATAACCGATTGAGAGGTTTATTATCATGGTGACATTAGATTTATACATCCCTGATAAAAGAACACAAACAAATAATTCAATTCATCAATATAGTCCTTCTAAAAGATCACATTATCTCTTTAATATATATTTTCCCCGAGGATAGAAATTAAAGAAATGGGTGAGCTAAAATACCAATAAGGATGTGGATAACATAGAAATAATAAGAGATATGTTTCAACAGTACATGGTTGACTATAATTATCTTCATCATGTCATAAATATTTTATCATCATTATATGAATGAGGGAATCAGGGGAAATATATTTGGATGTTCCTTATGAATAATAATTAATCATCATAACATAGTTGTCAAATAGCACACAATGTTGTTATTAAAATTAGCATCATGTCCACACATAACATATGTGCATAAATCATAATACTAAAATTATGAAAAAATAGTATCATGTGCAGAAATAATACAAAATATCGTTTGATATATATCACATTAATCAATGAATTTGAGGGATATATAATTCTAGGTGCACCCATCACATCATAAAATTATCATAATTATGAATTCACATGGCAAGAGATCTAATACAGATCATAGTAATAAGAAAATTAATGGGTTTAATAGTGGTTTAATTATTCATAATTTCATGATACCCATTTGGATTAAAAAATAAAATATGGAAGTCGTATTTTGAAATATAATATCATTTGACTCTGATGATGAAATATCTCCATATAATTCAAGTGATGTTTTGGAAAAATAATATACATTATGATTAGTCATTGTATTTGGGTTCATAATCATTTGTAAAAGGTGGGAACATGTTTAAAACTAGAATGAAATAAGAATGAGTAAAAAATTGATTATTTTATAAAATTATATAAATTTTAATAAAAGGACAATATGAAATAGTGGTAACCTAAAAGGGAGAATTGTGTTACGGGAGCCCCTTATAATGTATCCCTATTTATTTTTTCACATACCTTCTTCCTATATAATAAAAATAGGTTAAATAATTCCTGGAACCGAAATATAATTATGATCTATTTTTTCAGTCATGATCAATTAAAATCATTTATTTATACTCCTTAGTTCACTTTGATTATGATGAGATGTTTTGACATATTATTTTCTTTAAAATATCTTTTCCTACATTCATTTAATAATATTGAGTTATTAATATATAAATATATTATTAATATTATCTACAGAAAATTATAACTGCATATATTTGTATATTATTGATTTATAAATCATTTTTTATGATCACACATAATGGTTTTGATAATTAAAGTGTTGGAAACATCTTCATTGGTGGTTAACCAACTGTTGAAGAGACACTTTCTAAAGAGAGGGAAGAATAGTAATAAAAATAACTTCCATGAAAATAGAATCCTTATAGATGTATAACAACATTATCATGTTTTTAATGTACTTCTCACATAATATTAGGATATTTTGTTTTAAAAAGAATATATAAAATATAGGAGATGTAGAAAATGGAGTAAGAGTTTATGAAACTTTCCCTCTTCTCCATGTAACTTATTTTAAATTGAATTAAAATCATTGATTAATTGTATTATAGTAACACCATAACTACCCTATGGATTATAAGGGTTCGAGTAGAATTTCTTTGGGTACTGATATGGATTTTGTAAGTGTAATGTATGTGGATTTTTAAGGGATTGGTTAGGGGTTATTTAAACTTTAGTAGAAGGAAATATTTTTTGAAAAAATATAATTTTCTTGATAAACATTATCATATTTATATTATGGAAATTTAAAGTAAAATTTTAATAAATTAATTTATTTTATGACTTATAAAACATTGCAAAACCGAATTGATTAATTAATTAAAAAAGTAATGTGTAACAAATGACAATTGTTTATGTTAATGTAATGCTTTTGACTTTAGACATTGGAAAAACATTTTTTGTGTGGAAATAAGGTTTCTAATATTTCAATTAAAAATTTATCTTTTTTAGCATCTTATTGGTCAATACAAAATTTCATGAATGTTTAGTTTGTTATTACATTAGGAATTTTCGCATTTATAATATACTAGTTAGGGAAAATATATTTTAATTATTACCTTTAAACTTGATGTATTTCAAAATATTAATAATAATTACTCTTATAAAATTTAGTGTGATGAATGACACTAATTTTATCAAAATAATTTTATAACATTTTTTATAAGAATTATTAACTTAAAAATTAAAAATTATTAATGAAATACAGTAATATACATTTTTATGGAAATGTACTTTGAATATTATTGATTTTATAATACTAATATTTATTTTTTAAAATTATATCAAACATATTCTATTGAATTACTCAATATGTTAATTATTTATATTATATTTTATTTTTATTTTGTAAAATTTAGATTCCAATGGTTGGGATACTATTCAAATGGTCATCATACTATTAATAATTTTTAGATTAATGTTTCAATAGATAAATTACCGCCTATAAATAACTCTTCATTACATCTTAAATATTTTGATACAATTCCACCAAATTTTATATATTTTACTTTTCAAAAATCTTGAACTATTTTCTAATATACCAGTTCATTTCTGTCGTGTTTTTATAGGGGTGATCATTTTAGTAGATCAGGATGATATAATCTTTGACAATCTAGTTATTCTATTTTATATTTTTTTCCCTATATTAATAATTGGAATTTTTATGTTTTTAGTTTATGAATAATATAATGAAATTAATTAATGTAATAATGGGTTGGGTTTTCTATGTGTTTTATGTTTCTGTTAATAAAAAACTACATACCACATATTTATTAAGGAAACTATATATTTAGTAATGTCTGGTTCACTACAATATGAATACGGATAATGAATATCAAGAAAAGGGAAACATTTAATGAATAAAAACACTAAAAGATAATCATGTCAGAAACAAGAATTCACATATCTCAATAAATAAACACATACACATCATGTTTTTAACATATGTGTATAAGGAAACTAGGACTCACTATAAGAATAGTAGTAAATATATAAGAATATTCCTCCCATCCAGATATCCATATTTGAAAAAATAGGCCACAAAATTCATCCCAATCCGGAAATATAATCCATCCAATTGGCTCACTTAGTCTAATATGTAATGTTTCTTTAGTTATCACATGGTGTGTACTAGGGTTTCACTATTAAGGTTTTCCCACTCTCCTATGGTCTCTTATGCTCACCCAATAATCAATAATAAGTTCAAATTAAAAAATTATCCAAATTATGCATACCCATAATCAAGAAATAAACAATCATATGGTAAAACAGCATTGTAATATCAATTAGAATTACATTGAAATAAATACCCATGTTTAAATAAATTTATCACACACTTTTTTGAAATAAAAATAAATTTTAATGAAAATCATTTGAAAAAACCATTTACCCTAACAAAATACAATAATAACCACATATCACCAATAAAGAATCCCCTTTAAATTAAAATAATTCATAAATAAATCCAATTAATAAAATTGTAATCAATGAAAATATGGTGTATTAGGAGAATGTCCCATTATGTGGAGATGCCAACCTCAAATGGAGTGAACCTCATTTCCTTAATCTGAAACCACACGAAAAGGGTATATGGGATCTCTACAAGGAGAAAATATCACTAAATTTAGTTATCCCATCACATTCAACCCTATGTTCATCCACTAAAGCCACATGGGGTTCTAAAATAGAAAGTAAATTACTGAATGTCAGAGGATTGAAATAAGTGATGTGAAACCACAATCAAATCAATAATTGTATCATGAAAATCCATCATAATTGTAAAAGATAACCGTGGAGGAAATTTAATATTATCATCCTTGGTTATAAAGGTATAAATCATGATAATGTGGTTAATAGAGATTTGGAATGAATTAAAATCAATAAGGGTAACATATTCATTTTACACATGTATGAAATCTTGGTAGGTCACACGATTTTGGGTTTATTTTTAGGTAAACCAATCACTAAACATGTGGGTCATCCCCAAGCCCCATTCTATGTTTCATGGGTTGACAATAACCTCAAATTTTTTGATAAACCATCTATTTTATATGCACAATGAAACTAGTTTTATCCCCCACATGCTGATAGTTGGGAAAAAATTTACTACTATTTTACCATTAACAATGTATTGAAGATTATTTCCTAAAAAATTAAAAATATTATCAATATACTTCTTAAAACTTCAAATTAAGTAAAATGAAATCCAAAAAATAGAAATATGTAACTGACCAATTATATTTAACATTCTCCCCTCCATGCCACATTTCACTGCCAAAAATTCTTCAGTGTTCCAAATCTATGAAATGGTGAGGCCTTTAATATATAATAAATTGATCATTCTCCCATATATCATTAAAATATCAATAACCATACTGTAGAATATAAATCAAGGTAAAAAATAAACATTGTAGTAAATTTTTTAGAAATTTGTGATATAAATATTAAACTCAATAATATATTTATTGGGTCTCACCTCCATTATTCCCTTTCAATCACACGGGAAGGGTCGAGATGGAACATATTCAAGTAATTCATCTGAAACGGTATATCAAAATATAATTACACCATCAAAAGGAACTACATGACCTGTAATGTGATGAATTATAATTCTCATTTACTTCCAAATCAATAATTTCACAACATAGGTTAACGTTTTAGAAACACCTTGTTACTAACCTAAAACTCCAAAAATGGAAATGAAGGAAATTATATGATTGATGATAAACTTATGATATAAAAAATATAATTTAAGTAAACTCCACATTTGTGATTTCCCCTTAGATGAGGCTTGAACTCAAAAGCAATGAAAATACAATTCCCACCAATATAGAGTGGATAAACATGGTTTTCCATTCCATGCCTCAAATATATCCTTATTAATCGAATATTGATAACTATTTTTACAATGAAACTGAAAATTTTGGGGATAATTATACCTATGAAATCTAAAATCCAGTATTGATGATTTATCTATATCAATGAGTATTTAAATTGTCTGATAAGATTTACTATCCATCTAAGGGAGATATACTCATCCCATAATTTACTAGAATCTAATTTTATCCAAATTAGTCTTCAATAAAACAAATTATACTGAGTTCAAAAATATAATAAGGAATTACATTATCTAATATAATCTACTAAATTTATAACTATCTATGATACTCCACCTTCTTCACCTCTTTAAAATGAAAATATTTTGTTGATTTAGTCAATTGATCAAAAACATCCTAATTATAATCCTTCATACTCCGAGTATGAGTATTTATGGAAACTAAATTCATAGAAACATCATCGCACATACATATTATAATAATAATGTGAAAAAATATATTTTCGGTTCATTATGGAATATACTTGATCCACCCATATGAAAGGAAATGATATAAAATGTCAAGAAATTATCACCACATAATGGGCCTCCAGCACCGACCATTCAAATCAAAAAATATATGTATAACTATTGTGAAAATTTACAGAACTAAAAATCTGTTTATAAACTATAAAATATTAACTTATGGTTAAGGTAATGTCAATCCTACCCCATAACAAAACGATACCACCGGTAGACCGATACTAATCAATTATGGTCTCTCAACCATTGAAAACTCTTCTAATATGATGATAATAAGTATTTGTGTACTTATAATGATGATTATGACCTTCTAAAGGATGAAAAACATGGTGAAATTTAAAATATTTTGGTTCAACCACCTCTTGTGCATCCAATAGAATATTTAAAAATTTACCTATTATGTGTAAGCCGCTATTAGATTCCCTCATTACATAGATTAGTAATTTCATAAAAAATTAATTTATTCCCATGTTCTATTTTCTATTAGTATAATAAATTTCGATGTCAAATTTTTTGATATACTAAATCAAGAATATCTATGGATGATTTATGAACTTATGAAAGAAGATATAATTCAGTTTTTTCCGGAAATTAACTATTATCCACTCTCTAAAAATCTAGTGTCACATTGTTTTCAAATGATCAGTTTATATGGAAACCCCAAGATCAATATTTGTGTAATTATTGTTATTTTTGAAAAAAAAATTAATCAATACACCAACCCATGATTAAAATGAATCAAAACACACACATAACATTATCATGATGTATCCAAATACAAGAAATAACCCTTAAATAACAACTTGATTTCAAAACAAGAGTTGAAGTCAAAATCATTTTTATTTTCTCAAATTATATATGAAACTTTTAATCATAATAAAACATCACTCCAAATCAATTTAATTATTACAAGGGTGAATCCAAACCTAAAAATTCTTGAATAAAATGACAATAATATTCACAAACCCCTAAGATGATCATAATGTAAAACACATTGTTATTTATCGTTGATTAAAAAACTTATTGAATATTCTGAAGTTCGACAAAGATACATTATTCAAAAAAAATTATACAATAATATCACTTCATAAATTATGAAATAACATTATGATGACTTAATTTAATAGTGATTTTCATTGAAGTTTATAAAGAAAACATCTAAATGAAACTCTCACTCCACCATTTAATTGGAGTGTACATTTACATTATCTATAAACAAATCCTTGAAGGAATCCAAAAAATGATGGAAAATATTATTCATGATACCCATAATATTTTTAGGAGCATTATAAAGGCTTAATGATTTAACCAATTACTCATATCTCACTTACTGATACCTAAAATAAGCGTAAGGTTATTCCATTTCATGAACTATCACATAATAGTATCACAACACAACAAACTGGGAATCCATTAAGATTGAATCAAATGGTTAATGTGGTGATCAATTTTAATAAATGAATTTTCAGAGGATTATATATTGATTTTTTAAAAATACATGACTTTTTTTTCCAAAGTAAGAAACATATCCAAATAAATCCCTTGCATCCAATTTTCTCTACCATTAATTTGAAATCATTCATCTTAATAATATGCATCCAGTAAGATAGTAACTATAAAGAGTTCATCCTAATAAGTAACTCATTTTTGAACACCACCTCCCTCATGGGAGGAATCCATAAAAAACTATTTGTAGTTCTATAATGGTAAATTTATAATACCTATGTATGTTAACAATCTATGGTCTAATATTCCATATCTAAGTGAAAAGTTAAAATTTGGAATGATATGAATAAAATATCTCAGAATAAATGTCTTAAAATCCATGAAAAAGGATCTCACTCACAATATTACACATAATTGTTTCCTTTAAGAAGTAATAACTGAACCATTTGATGGTATAAACCTATATGGGCTTCAAAAACAATCCTTCAATATAATCAAAATAGTAAGATCAATAAAATTATGCAATTTCATGAAATACCATGCAATCTTAAATAAAAATTTTGAAAAAGAAACCCTAGACTCAAGATTCCTTACCCCTTAATTATCTCAATAGATTAAAAATAGAAAATGTAAATGTAATTATATACAACTATAATCCTTATGTATCAATAAAAAATAATATATAAACTAATAGAAGTCACATTTATCCAAAATATAAAATATATAGATGAAGAGATATGTACCATATCTCACACATTGTCAAGACCAACAACATAGACCCCTGGAAAATTATCAGATATATATTGGAGTTCAAACATAGTCTTATTTTGTGTCTTCTCATTTGAGTTATAATCCAATCTTATTATAGAATTGGGTATCATGATCATATATTAATTAGACATATACTTAGGGATTCTAGATATACAAAACCCAAATTCGAATGCGTAAAGATGTCCTCTACAAAAGTGATGAATGTGTATCATATTCCCAGAATAGTGGGACATCTCATGTGACTCCTAGAAATATAATTTTGTGTGTCTTGATATTCCACACAAAAATAAAGTCATCAACATTCCCCTAAATATTACAATAGAATAGCCTCTTATTAATAATTTTTCCCCCACCATATCATTTATATAAATCCTCTCACTTAATATTCTAAAATGTATAGTGGATCTTGCTAACTATTGGTAAAAAATAGATACATGTTTTGTTGGAAAAACCTACTAAATCATCCTCCACCATAAATTAATTTTATACTACGACCAATTTGGTTGAAGAAAAAAATAAACATATATCATTTCTCATGATTTATCCCCATTTCAATGTATATAGCCATCATGTTTCTATTTGGGATGATATTAGGATAATGAAAAAAAATTGGTGAAAATATTTGATTAATATATAACAGAATGGATCCCTATCTCCATGGTTTGACATTTATGGGCCTTCTCTACCCTTATTGTTTCCTGATAGAACTATTCATTGATAATGTTATTGACTAAATTCATAGTGATATCCTAATCCAACAAGGAATGTGATGTTGACTATCACTATTTTTCAATTTTTCCATCCTGTAGATATCTAGTGAATTAAACATTAGAATAATTCAGTTTTCTGATAAATTTAAATACAAAACCAGTCTATTTTAACCCCTCCATGGTCTCTTTATATCCATTGTCACGATGAAAAATAGGTGAGTTTCTATTTTTAATATTTTGTTTGTTTCCCACCATTTTAATTAAACCACATCTTCCATCACATTCTATAGATTGGGTATTCTGGATAACTAATTCAATTATAGGAGTGTCTACTACATAGTTTTCCTATGGGATATGCTCCACACCTCCCACTCTTCGGTTTATACGTGAATTTCTAAGAGGTATGTTTTATAAATCACAAGGTATAATACGTATTTAGTAGTAAATATCAATTCATAATCATCAATTTAATAACAAAATCCCATTCTAAACCTCATGAACAAGTATTATAATCGATAACAACAATTTAAAATGTTAGTGGGTGAAAATATTAAAAAGTTAATCATTTCTCTACTTTGAGTTATTTGGATGCATGATTAATGAAACTATGTCGGGACATTGATAGTTCCACTGAAAGGGTGACCAAACCATGTTTCATAGTATCAAAATGATTTAAAATAAACATGTACCTTAACCCTGAACCATTTTTTATCCTTCCTCGTTTCACCCAAAAACATAAATTTTAGCTAAACAATACAGAAGATCATCCAAAATCCTATAATCAATTGTGGTTGTTAATAGATATAATAAAAAAAAATGTGGGAAAAAAACCAAGACACAACAGCCGACTACCCATATAATATTTATGTTCAAAAAGAATAAAATCATTCCAGGAATATCCTCACACCTACCCCACAAGATATAATATTATTATCTCTATTCTAAATTTACAACCTCAATTTCAAGAATAAATTGATACAATTTTTTATAAACTAACCAAGGTTTACCTAACAACTCACAATATCTAGCTCACCCCATGTCACGAACCACATTATTTATCATCATGGGTTAGAGATAAGTGATAAGGTGTCAAATTAAATCTAATGGGAATGGATTCACACTAAAAATATAATAATGAAAAAATATATTCCGCAAATGATTATAAAATGATAGTATTATATATGGAATTAACACGATCATATATAATCGGTTTAAGAATGAAAAAAGAACCAAATATAACCTAACAAGACATTAATAAAACATAGTTATTAATGTGTAAAATCGGAATTAATAAAGTGATAAATATCATATGTATTCAACAGATACCAAAATATTTTCAATGTTTAAGTGGAAAATATGGAATAACTCAATAAAAAAATATCTATAAATGATTTGAACGATCTCATCCCCATAATCACCCATGGTCACCATCACTACCTCATCACTTTAGGTTGTTGGAATTATGAAAAACAACCATACTCCCTAGAGTTTTTTATATTTCATGTATCCAAAAATTCTAATTCCTCATATACCTCAATGATATATATTAGCTTTGAGGAAAATCCAGGTAGGATTCAACCAAAAATCAATATAATTTATTTCACAATGAAAATCATTACTTCTAATTTAAAATCATGGTTTTGAAAACTCTTAATTTATATATATTCAAAAATATTTTGTTTTCACTTATAATTGTCTATGCTCTAAAAATAATATGAATAAGGAAAGAAAATATTCTGTATATTTAAACATGATATAAATATTATTAAATTAAAATAATGATTTGATAAAAAATAATTCACACATATCAACCAAAAACCACATATGTATCGTAGGATTAGGCCTATATGTATAATGCATCTATGGACTACTATAGGAACACTAACTGGAATATATAAACCTCTTAATATTCAGAAATCCCTAGATATATATCCATGAAAAATAATTCATCCCTAATAGGTAATATATTACATCCATTAAATTTACTATGTAAAATCAGGAATCATTATATAGAAAAATCCCAATACAAACTAGGGATACGTTAGACAAATTTACCAACAAAACAATTATATCCGATGTACATCCAATAATAAATGAAACTATGAAAAGTAAAAAATAGAAGTTAATCAAGGGCTCACATAATCAAAAAAGTAAAATAAAAAAGTTAATACATCTTTAATATAAATATTAATATAATATCCAACATACATAAATTATTTAAATATTTTCATCAACCATGTTGTAGTCATACAAATAATTTTAAATTAAATTCATCTGATAGTAACATTTTACCCCATACAAGACAATTATAATATCCATGTATGAAAATTTTTCAATTACATATATCAATCATATATAAAAGAGTTTAAACTAGTTGAAATCCAAAATATAGTGGTTTTTTCAGGGAATGACTGATTAGGAAGGGAAATATGTCTCAAAATAGAGTAAACCAAATTTAAATAATCTAAAAATAATAGAAATAAAAAAGAGATATCCATAATGAAAAAATAACAAATAAAAACTAAACACCCACCCAAAACCCTAATTTAGTCCCCCACAATCATCTAGGTATTTGACAACAAGTGGAAATAGATAAACATGTCAAAAAGGTGAATAATATTGTATGAATATAAATAAAATATTTGGTTTCATTATAAATCCACCAAGGATACAGAGAAGTCACCATGAATGGTAGAGAATATTTTTGATATGGGGAGGTATATTTTACACAAATATTGAGAATAGTGGAAATTAATGTGTTAAAATAGGAAAGGTTAATAAGGATATTTCAAAAAAATTATATGAACTGGAGTGGGCGTACAAGTGAGAGAACCGTTTGTGTCACCCCCTAGACAAAACATTAAGACACAAGGTCTCCTGGGAGGCAGACATGGTTTGAAAAAAATAGCATTGGCTATAAAAAATGAAATTAGTTTCCTCCTCATAATTTTGCAATGCTAGGCCCAATTTCATTTCATACTATAAACTAACAATGTTCTCGGGTTGGGTTTCCATATTGATTATATTTTAGACCCATGACTACTTACATCTCCAAATAAAATAAAATTAAAATAATATATCCAAATAAATACATTCCACTAACCTATATATTTTAACAATATTATATTTTGGTTGGTGATAATACCTCACCCCCGGGAAAATTATTTTAAATGATTGTTCTACCACATGTAATGATGATTTATTTTGTTTTTTAAAAATTGAAAAAAGGGAGAACATGGTTTTTTTAAACCGATAACATATTATTATTTTTGAATAGGTATACCATTAAATGACTTGTAGGACCATTTTTTTAAATCTCTTTACATCATGGCTGATGGCCAATGTGTGCTATCTTGCAGGATACTGACCCAAATATCATATCTTAGAAGTGCACCTGATGTTACTGCATCATGTGTTCCCTAGAATCCAATCTAATGGACCTTGAAATGAAACAACCACATGCCTCCATCAACAGCCACATGATGTCATTTTCCATACCACCCCTAATCAAGACACCCTACCCGCATAACCACTGTCATTCATCACTGCAAGACTACCACAATCATAGTCAACTCTACACCAACATCCAAACTGTTAATTAATTCATCGAGGAGGATATACAATTATGGATGATACCCCATTATTCCATAAGGTCAACCCTCCCTTTTTCATGGTCATTACACCCCTTCATTGTTGATGATACTTTTATCTCATCCAATGACCACATTCAGAACCCCCAAATATATGGGATTCCTCAAATTGATCCTAGTATTATTGTAGAATTATGTGGTTCTTATTCCACTAGGCCGGACCCCAAATTCCAATTTTCTCTTTATTTTTAAACAAAATCACTATTTTTTATAGTATATTATATATAATATATAACTTTTTATGTGTGTAATTTTAAGTAATTTTATGATTTTTGATGTAATTGAATAAATATGTCATAAAAAATTATCAATATCTCAATATTAAAATGAAAATGGAATTATTCATACAAAAACAATAATGAGAATGTTTTCTATTAAATTAAATGGTAAAAAATAATAACTATTAGTAACAAAATGATAAAAAATATTGTTAGTAAATTTTAAATAATTATTTCATAATGTTTTAAAAAATATATTTTTGTTATATAATATGTTAATATTAGAGTAAGTGAAATAATGACTACATGGGATTCCACAAAAATTATATATAATTTAATTTTAATTATTTATTCTAAAAGATAACTTTTAATGTCTGAATATTATTCATGATTTATATGTATTGCAATAATTATCCCTGATTTTTGGATATCATATATTTTAAATATCCTAATTCAGTTTAATGTAAAAAAATTAGAAATATTCATACCTTCCTTTGGAAATCATCTATATTCCTACCCTTATTTTATAATTGACTAATGCTACACTAATGTTCCAAAACATAATAACTAAATTCAAATCACTCATAAAACCCATGAGTTGGTTCATACACTATCATCCCTAACACTTAACAAAATAATCATTAATATATTAATAATTAAATAATATTAATAATAAAAACACCTATATTATAATTATTCAAAATTTAATATACAATATTTTATATATGTAAAAATTATAAATTCTCTCATTGAACGTATATGTATTAGTAAATAAATGAATTTATTTTATTTTTATTATATATGAAATGTATATAAAATATGTATATATCTTTATTTTTTAATTATTTATCATTATCATAATATTTATATATTGGTTTAAAAAACAGGATACCATAAATAAATCATATACAAAATATATCAACAAAATAATTTTATAATTGAATAAAAATATGTAAATAAATATAAATAAAAAATATATTACATATAATTAAATTATGTATAATTGTATAAAAATATGTTAATAATATAAATAGAATTTTTAAAATGATTGGGTCATGGTCTCCGTTAAATACTAGATCCACCAACACCACTATAATATGAAATAAAAATATTATAAATAATATAAATTTTTAAATATATATATATATATATATATACATAAAATTTAAATTACGTGAATGAAATATATAATATACAAGGGGAATATATAGAATATTCAAATGGATATTATTAATAGTATTTTTATCTAAGCCATTATAAACACAACTGTTAAAAATTAATCTTTCTATTACAATAGTTTGTGGATCAATATCTGAAAAAATTTAGACTACAAACAAGGTAACTTTAAATAAGGAATTCATTGTTCAAATTAATCATTATGGTTAATAGATTCAATTAATTATTAAAAAATTTATTTCATTAGGATCTAATGACTCCTTCCAATCATTAAGAGACCATTAAAAAATGTAATGGTTTATAATAATTAACATTACTTTTTAATTAAAATTATATTGTTATACTATGAATTCATAATATATTATTGATTTCAATGTCATGTTATTATGTCAAATTTGATATGTGGTTAATGAGATACTACATACCGCATCCCATTATTGATATTTCCCGGTATATTTATTAAACCCATAGAAGATCTCTTATTCAACTATTCTTTTATAAACATCAAATAATTATTTTAATTTCATAAGTATTGTAATTTAATGGACTTATCAACCATTTGATAGATTAAAATGACATTTAATCACATTTAATCATTTTCCTATTCCATAATAATTCACAAGTGTCATAATTATTTTCATGTAAAGTCTTTATTTTTTCTTAATAAATTTCAGTCTTTTGTAAATACAAGAAATTAGATTTTGTTGTCGCATATATTCACCTACGGGTAATCTTCTTGAAATGGGATGATTGATGCATTGACTCCACCATCACAATAATTCATGATGAGTGGGAATAAGACAAAAAAACCTGGATATACACTTATATGTGTTAATAATTTGGATATTCACATGCTTCTAATAAATAATAATTACTATTTTTTCCGAATAGTGAGAACTATTAACGTAAATTATAATATTCGATTGATATCAAATCAAATTTAATAAACCCTTATCTATTAACTTATCTTTATTTTATTGGCATGCATACATCCATTTAAATTAAAAATATCCCATATATTATATACTAATGATTTATTTTTTTAATACTAATTTTATATTAATGGATACATTTTGATCATGTTATCCCTTTTGAATGAATGGGGAATAGTACTGTCATTTCATCTGTCATTATAATCTTGCTTATTTTTGGCATGTGGATTATGTACTATTTAACAAAACACATTCTCTATATAAATAGATTATCATCATTTATCATTTTTAATTTCATAGGGAAATTTATTTTAATCCCATATTTTATAATTCTAATGTTTCTAATTAATTAATATTTTTCTTGTTATTGTTTATCCATCCACCTTCTCTTTCTAGATGGTTATGACCGTGTTAGAATATTCATTTACATGGGGAAAACTATTCACATTATATATATTGTTAATTTTATAGGGATTATTATTATAATTTTGATAATGTATTGTTAAGACATACACTTTCTCCCTCATGATGGGTTATGATCATTTCATCACATTTTTTTCTCGTAGAAATGTGTTTACATTCCACATAATTTTCTTCCAATATAGTTGATTAATAGGATGGTTGATGATAAATTGTTTAGTTATTTTCTCATATGATGATTTCATTGGACATAAAAATGTGATGGATAGAACCAATATTATACATCCCCTTAATAGATTAGTATGTCCTAGCAGTCAATCATATTTGGGTATTTTGGTGTATTCCATCCCAAATGAAGATGTTTTGTATGATAATTTGATAATGATGTCTCAGATCATGATATATTGCATTATATAATTTAATAAGATATCCATATTTATGAATTTAATCTATATGGAATCATTTTTTGATATCATTGTGATCTATTTATTTTCATTTATATTCATGGATATATTAGTCTATCTATTTTAGTTGTTTACTGAATAATGTTATTTAAGTATTCATACTATATAACATGTGCCAAAATTGTATTAGGATATATTTAATTGTATTATACACCTTAATAACTATTTTAACTCACCATTATTTATTTTATATTCAATTATAAACCTAGAGGATAACTATGAGTAATTATATGTGATATGATTGAAAAATTATAATGATTCTCGAAAATTGTAAAAGATGCATATTATGTTTAAAGTGTTATTGTATATAAACATCTAGTTTTCCAAGGATACTATGAAATTGGACTCTAAAAAATATGTTATATTCTATACCAATAAATTAATATTACAATGTAGTATATATTTTTGGAGTCTTGATTTTTATATTATATGTGATATATACGGTTCAACATATGATAGTGATTTTAATTAATGATAGTTTCATCTCTCTTATTATGAAAGATAGTTTTTAAAGATAATTTTACTCCCTCTATACCCTATTGTGTAGGTTATTGGATCCTCAATAATATTTTTCATTTTCATATTAATGGATTCATTAATAATTTATATCTCCTAGGAAAAATTTTATTTGTAACATTGTTTATTTTAGTGATGCCCCAAAAATCGAATTTAAGAACCTCTTATTTGATAACGTGTATAAAACACAACCCCACATACATAAGGTAATTTAATATCCTAATAAATTATAATATATTTAATAATTAAAATATATTCTATATATTTCAATTCATTAAACACCGAGTGATCATGTGTTACACCCAAAAGCGACATTCATTGATTACTTGTGTTAAATGCGAGAATGAGTTTTTCCTAAAAATAACATCTTAGTAAAATATTAGTATTTAATAAGATATGATATAAACTACACATTATGTTAGTGGTGATTAATAATATAAAATAAATTATAAAATGATTTCATCTTCTACCGATTAATGAGAAATGAAAATGTTAACATAACATATATAATCAATAGATATTTTAATTTTAATCCTTCTAAAACTGTTTTATCATAATGAAAATGATTAATTACAATTAATAAATTATTACAATGAATTATATATTTTATATATTCAGTAATATTATATATAAATATATTAATTTGTTTTGATAGGCATAAGATACAAACAAACAATATATTACAAATATTTAACCTTTACCACATTTTAACGGAGAAACCATTTTAAATATGAATTTTGATATATTAATTGATTTAATATATAATAATAAACATTATATTTGAAACAAAAAAATATTAATGAGGTTAGGGTGAATATTTGATATTATTCTGATCCATTTATTTTTTTTTAATGAATAGTTAAAAATATTTAATTTTTGTTCGAAACATATTTTTTCAAAAAAGTTATTTATACGTCTTAATAATAAATTTACTTTGATTTTAGGTGTAATTATATCATATTTTTATCAATTAATACAAATTATTTCATTGGAATCATTTTTACTTTGAAAATGAGTATAAAAACATAGTAAATTACAGGTGTTTTTTAATTTAAAAACTCGTATTGTCGTACTGCATGTGGGAGGAATTGTATATTAATTTCTTCAAGATATATTATTATAATTTCCAAAAATAGATTCCATATTAGTAGTAATAATAATTCATTATTTATAACAATAATATCTTTTCATTAAACATATTATATTAGTGAATGTCATTAAAATAAATTACAATTATTGAGGCCAAATTAAGCTTAATAAAGGACTAAACCATTACCTTAGGGGGAAAATGACCTGTCCAATTTTCGTACACCCATGTTATGGCCATAAATCGTCCATGAAACTTAAATTAATGATTTTGGTCTGTTTTTAATGACTTTGGATGGGTAAAAACGTGGGTATAACTAAATTCTTTTTAAAAATATCAAATGAACCCATTTCCTCCACTTTTAAAGGCCACCACATCTCCCCATTTGTCACACATATAAAACCACTTATTTTAGAACATTATATTTCAATATATATTACGAAAATACCTACACCATACCTTTATTCCTACCTAGGGGTAGAAATATTTCCATTTAAGCATTTTGTTACAAACCAAAAGTAGTTACCCGATTAAGAGGTACTGTCTTCTCTCGTGTTCTCAAGATTCATTTATAATATATAAAACCTCAAATATATTTATTCTATTAATATATAAATAAGTATATTATAGATATAATTGTGTTTTTATGTAAAATATTTTAACTACAATTACACACACACATATCTAATGGGTAACAAACATACTGTTTTTGTGTTCGAAGAACTACATCTCACGAAACGATGATTGTTCATTTTTACATTACCACTAATAATGGTGGAAATAATGAAGTAAAATCTATTTGTACATGATTTTTATGGTATTAATTACATCCTTATAATTTTTCAATCACATTATAATAATCACCATTAATACTTTCCATTTTACGCAAATACAATTACATGGTTTTAGAAAGTGTGGTGTAATGCACCCTCTAAGTGATGTGATTCATTCCCACAATACTGGGACCTTATAAATTATTTTATAAATTAAAAAAATTACATATAAATAACTAAAATTTATTATTCAGGAAATAATTAAATTTTTTCAAATGTAATAAATATATATATATATATAATCTTTTCGTTGTTACTCTTTCACACACTTAAAAAGCGACAACTTCATTCATGGACGTGTGGACTACCACCTCTTCAACATGATGTGTTTCAATTAACCTCACAAAAATAATATATATAAGAATTAATTATTAAATAATATGGTATTTATTATATAATGATAATTCTTGAATGATATGGTGTCTTTAAACTACTTTCCAAAACAATCATTGAAATATAAGAACGTTACTCACCCGTACATACGACTTACCATCTATATGATTGTAATATTGATTCATTTTTCATAACCGTATCTAATTATTGTTTCAAAATTCTTATTAATTTATAAAAATTATAATATTTTTATTATTTGTATTTTTTTATGTTATATAATCTCACCATTGACCATAGTTTACTTACCGGTGTTTTTATCGACACATAAATAGAATTTGTTCAAAACAACCGGTAAAAACATTTTTTTTTAAATAGTTGTATATAACATTGTACAAATTGAACTAAAATTAATGATAATCATGAAAAAGGTCATTAATCATGTATAAAATTAAAATTAGTTTATTATATAAGGAGGTAAGGTATGTTCACCTGAAAGGAAACTCAATGTAAGGTATTATCATCTTACTTTTTACATCCCTGAGATAAATGTGATGTCGACGCATGAATGTTATTTGGGATGTAAAAAAGAATATTTCTATGTTTTACTAATTCATTATAGAGGCTGAATTGGGTTGTCTCACTTGAGGAGTGTTCTCAGTTACTCACTCATTAAATAATATTCTCTTAAACTAATCATTTTTTCTTTTAATTATTTTGCTGAATAAAATATAATTTATGAATATAAATGAAATGAAAAAAAATTCAGTTCTAATAAATGTTAAATGATAAACATAATAGAATTAGTGAATAAAGGGCGTTCTCCTGAGATAACATTTAGGGGGTATCTTCATGGACCGGATTAAAATATTATTAGTGAATACAATCTATCATATGGGTGAACACCATTGTCTACCTAGGTTATGAATGGAAATTAAACCTATAGATTTACAATAATACCCACCATCCACCTCCTCAATCAGGAAAAAATTGTTGTAGATTACGAAGTTAATCATTATACCACCACATTGAGGATTACAACCACTATAAATTTTCCTTAAAATTAACTCAATGATTTTTAAACACATGTTATTTGGTAAAAGAACCATATTAATTCATCACAATATTCCTTGAATCAGTTTATCCTGATCATGGGTATTACAGTTCATGATGGTAATATGAGATGAAGAAAATTTGGGTGATGGGTGGACATAGAAATAAAAAAATGCATGAATTTGTTATAAATCTAAGTTAAAAATGAAAACTAAAAAAGTAATGAAATTAAATAAATTAAAACTATATTTCTAGATTTTAGGCCAGCATCTATCGGTAGAGATCTATTCCTTGGTGCCTTGAAGGAATAGTCTGGAAATATGGATGATATGGAATGTAGGAGCTCCTCTTCTTTTATAGGAAAATTTAAGTACTCCAATAGATGAAATATTTTGGACCCATTAAAAGGACAGTTAATAGGGGGTACCCTTAATGATAGTTTTTTACCATTTACTGTTATGTCTCCCCTCAAAATTTCATTTTATTTGTCCATTAGATTTAAGAGATATTAATTTTTGATTGAGTGATACATTTTTTGGTTGATGGTTCTAAAAACCAAGAGCTAATTATATAACATTTAATGGAAGTCGTAATGACTTAAAATCTACCTAAATATAATTTTAGAAATTTTAAAATGATTCCATGTTCTGTTCTGGGTGCTATCACCACCATTGGAGGTCTATAGGCCGCGATGTGCTTCTGTTATGGTAGTGGGTTCCACACTGTCTGCCCAAAATATTATTCAACATAATTGATTTTTAAGGTTTCTATATGCTCTAATGAGATTCTAGTCTATAAGTAAAAGTATATTAAAAATAAATAATGATTCTAAAAAATAGTCACTAAATTTTGAATTTTATTTTTCAAGAAATGATTTAAATACCTTTGACATAAAAATCTGTCAAAAATCCCGAATTAAGCCCCTTTCACAATTTTTTATAGAACACATAATAAATACAGAAATTACTCATATTATCTCAGATTTATAATTTGGGAGAATTAAAATAATTGAAATGAATACATAAAATGAAGAATATATTAGCTCTATTAATTCCTTCACACTTTAACCATGCACTTCTTAAAGTTAGAAATATCAACATTAAAAATACGATGGCACCATTGTTACCACTATTAAAATTCCAAATGAATAAAATATAAACAATTTAAATATGAAATAAAATATTCCAATTAAATATAATATGTCAATGTAAATTCTCTATTTTCAATGAAATATTCATTTCATGCATTTCACATTCCCACTTTGGAACAATTATGGAACATATTCTCTCATTCATTCAATATTATCTATTAATTATTATTAAACATTATAAGTGATGATTTAATTCACATTTGAATCATTTCTTCATCTCTAATGATAATATTCATGTAGATTTATTCTCAAATCATTAGAACATGATCCTTATACATAATTTTGTGAATGAACTACATTCGCCGCATTGTAAATACAAAAGGCACATAAAATCACGAGGACTTGCAACAAATGATCAAATGACTATGAGGTTTAAGGTTGGTAGGATTTGATGCTTTCAAATTTATGCCTCTAGGAGGAGGTTTATCTCTTATTTAAAATACATAATATCAAAAGGTGTAATGAAATTCTCCCCTTTAATGTAGAAAACCAACTTTCCCATGATCAATGTATGATTATGATAAATTTATTCAAAACATATAATTTCTTCACCCTATTTATTTTTTATTATAATTTTTTTCCTTTTTTTGAATGTTATGATTAGATCAAACCAGAAATAAATCAGCTAACCACATATGATTAGAAGATCATTAGTCTTTGAAATGCTTATTTCTGGGTTCTCCAAAATCACAATAATATTGGGATGATATGTGATGTAGGATCTCCTGTACTTTTATGGGAAGATTTATATACTCCAAAAGATGAGTATTGTCTATTTTCAAAAATATTAATGATTTAGTTTTTGATTGATTATAGACACTTATTGGGTCACATTATCTCAGAGGAAGGTCTTTAAATTGATCCTAATAATGTTCATTTAATGGTTTCTTGGGAGCATCCCAATAATGTATTCGATATTTATAGCTTTATAGGGTTAGTTAGATATTATCAAAGATTCATCTAGTATCTTCTCCAATTCAAAATTCCATATTTAGGATTTACCAACAAAACGATAATGGTTAAATAGTCAAAAGCTTAGTATAAGGACTTCTAGGATCCATGGAGGCTCTAGAAATAGACACCAATATTGATCCTTACTGATATATATGAGGAATGTATAATATATTGTGATGCTTCTCGGGATCGGACATGGGGAAATGATGATGAATGGAGATTGAGTCATAATGTATGGTTCTTGGCTTCTAAGGCCACATGAAATGCATAATCCTAAGAATGACCTCATGATAGAAAAAGCGGTATATGCTATGATGTGTTGGAGGAATTATTTATTGGGAAAAATGTTTACGGTTTTTTCTGATCACATTATCATAAGGAATATATTCATGTAGAGATATTTAATCTTTCGACAGCATAGATGGGTTGAATATATTCATTAATTCAATTTTTAGCAATCAAGTATTATTGGGAAGGAAAAATTTGTGGCAAATTCATTGAGTAGTGAAAATAAAACTCAAGAATTCCCTGAGTCTTGTGATGAATCGAAGATGATGAAATTTCTAGATAAATTCATGTGGTGTTTCGAGAGAGTTAGAATACGATGAATCTTGTATTAATCATAGTGGATTGAAAACTCTTAATATAGAATAGATTTAGTAAGTATTAGGATCCTTAATAATTGAACATAAGGGATATTTTATAAGGTGTGGAGTTACCTTCCAATTAGAGTATAGTTGAGGATTAGATCATATATGTTAGGAATCATATTTTTGTACCTACAAGAATGAAATAGCTGATGATGGGGGTATTTAATTACTCAATGTGGGTGGTACATATTGGTGTGACCAAAATGTATCATGGCCTATGATTATAGTTTTTCTAGCTAGGCATGAAAAAAGTAGACAACAGGGTTCATGACATGAAACATGACCTATCAGCAGGTAAAGGAATAACATCAATGATCTGGTGGTTTCCTATAGATCAGGGCCACTCCAGATATCAATTTGGATGATGTGACCATGGGCATGTTGGTAGTTATTTTAGGGAATCTCCCCAATAGTGGAATTGTGTTTATTATGGATCGAATGAAGAATGTTGCATATTTCATACCTATACATGAGACATTCTCAGTGGAGCAGTTGAAAGAATTGTTTATTTAGTAGATATTTTATATGCACAGTGTTCCACAAACTATTGTTTTTTATCATTACTAATACATTACTTCCTTATTATAGTATGTCTTATTGAAAGCGGTTGGTACATCAGTATAGTTGAGTACGAATTTCCACATGAAGATATATAGTCAGCATAATGTTATATAAATGATCTTGAAGATATGTTGTGGACATGTATTTATGAATTTAGTGGGTCTTGGGAAACGTTCATGGATTTAGCATAGTATTCATATCAATATAGTTATAAATATACTATACAGTTTTAACCATATAAGGATCTTTATATTAGCCCATGCAGATCAATACTATGTAGGATGGAGGAGGGTGTGTGAGAGTTGTTGGGACTGAGTCTCATATTGAAGTCATTAGAGTTGGTTTAGAGGATTTAAAAACATATGGTTATGGATCATTGTAGGAAGAATCCATATGCTGGAAGATGGAGAAGACCCCAAGAGATTATTTAGGATGAGTGTATATTCATTCGTGTGTCACCTAGGTGGTGTCACCATAGGATATAGAAGCAGCGAAAGATGGAAAACTTATTCTTTGTACCGTTTGTGGTAGTGGAGGGATTCTGACTAGTGGCATACCAATTGGATCATACCTAGAAATATCATTTATTGATTATATATTCAATGTACCAAATCTATGTTGCAATCACCCAAAAACATATCAGGTGATATATGTGGACTAAATGGATCTTGAGATAAATGTGTCCTTTAAGTAGCATCATATATGTGTGTTGGATCAAAATGAGAGAGTATTGTGGGGAAATACCACACTGATAGTTCTTGAATTGTGGTAACATGGGAATGTGCATGAAGAAATGTGGTAATGTGTAGCATACACAAAGGCTTAATGGTCTAATATTTTTGTCATGGAATTATTGATAATATTGGGGTTGAAGCTCAAGGAATATCAGATAAATGTTGGGAAGACTATAACATACTGTCCTTTTTTAGAGATGTCTCGGACTTATTATATAGTTATTATTTTTTTATAATTTTGATTAATTTTTTTTATAACATGGGATTTGTTCAAGTTGAATTTTTTATAAAGTAAAGGAAAAGTGGTCTTTTACAGTTGTCCCGCAGTTATGAAAAATAATGTCCCCCATCCCAGTAGATTGTGTTACCCTAAAGAGTGAGGAATTTAGTTAGTTCATGGTTATTTAAACCTTGCACCATAAGAAAATATTCAGTACATCCCTAATATAACAGGCACATGATTCACTCATGGTTAGTGAAACTCATGAACCCTTTCCAATATAACCATTTTCAATAAATAATGTCACCTAAAAATTATTTTTAAATATACCTAAACCCTTGAAACACAACTATTTTGACCCCCATTAGACCAAGGATGCCATTCACATTATTCAATATTTCATGTGGAATTCCAAGGCCATATTACCTACTTAATTAGGAATTCAAAGAACAAATCAAATATCTTCTCCTCTCTTAGAAATTTGATTAAATCTCGTTGATTTCCCATTCATCCGACATCATTCTCTCATTCATTGGATGGAAAAAATTTTATTCTTTCCTCAATATATATCTATATTTAGTGAATATAGATCTCGTATTGTGGGTATATATAATTAATTAAATAGATGTTGTTTTTTTTATCTTGATAAATTTTTTTTGATATTCCTACCTTCGTATACATCGTTGTTCTGATTTGTTATTTTGGGATTTCCATTGGGAGTGTATTATTCAAAAAATTGTTTTAGGTTGTATAATATTCAACTCCTATAGTCTAGATTCTGATATGTGTATGTATGATTTACGATGTGTAGCTTTCTTTAGTAATTGAAATTATTAATTTTTGTAGTTATTAGGGACAAAAAAAAATTGGATTTTTTTGTTGATGTTTATGTATAATTTGGTAGTAAATTATGATCCTAAGTGGCCATAAATTTAGATAACTAATTGGGGAATTAATTATGAGGTTTTAGTGTTGAAAAATTATGTAATTAATTAGTGGATTAATTATGATAATTATATAAAATTAATTTATATAATTAATCAATTGATTAATAATGAGATATTAAGATATATGATTTGAGAAAATTAATGGTATATTAATTATGAGATATTAATGTTATGAGTTAAAATAGTTATTTGTAGAATTAAAATTAATATATTAGGGATATTGATATGATATAAATAATTTTTTAGTTTATTACGTAATATTTTGTAATGTCCTAGAATTTTTGTATAATTTTTTTACTTATATTGGAAAAATTTCGAGACCGTGAAATATAACGGTGCATTATTCCGATGCATGGAGTGTCCAGAATGATCCGTCGATGTTTGGTTAAGCTTCAGTTAGCGCGCGTAAGCAGTTTTCCTGAAAAAGTGGAAGAAATCTTATATGGTTTCATGGATCAGAAATCCAAGCGCATCATTGCATTCAGGATGGCGGATTTTCCCTAGACGCGACTTGATTTTTGTCGGCAAGGTCTTTTGTGAGAAAAAACCAAAATAGTATAATTGTAAATAAAATAATTAAATAATGGTTTTTTTCACATTTTTATAACTCACAAACTATAATCAGATTGAAAATCTAATACCACCTATGAATTGGTGAGGGTATTCTTTCTTTAGGATGATTCTAACATTGGACGGCGCGTGCCACCAGTAAAAGTTATTTTATGGACATGAATAAAATTATAAAGAGAAAATTATTTTATAGTAAAATCCATAACATATGTATGGTTACTCAGATTGAAAATCTGAGAGTTCTGTTGATCTTGTGAAGGTGTTTTCTCCTTAGGCGGAGCCTAAACTCAGCCGGCATTAGTTGAGGGTGACTATTAATAAATTTTTGAACTTTTTTAGGTATGTTCATTAAACACCTGAGAGACATTCTAGAACCATTGAAAATATGATTGGATTAAAAATTTGAGGGAACCGTCGAATCCACAGCACCGAGATTCGCATAAGGGAGGCTTCACTTCGACCACAGTAGGTCTAGAGAAAAACTTAATTTTTTTGGACTTTTTAAAAGTTATAAATAAAATAACATTGTTATTTTATTCTCATTCATATCCTCCAAAAGAAAAATGACAATGTGGTACCGGCGATGTGTCATGCCAATAAATGACATGACTTTCAATTTCTAAGTAACTGCACCGTTTGGGAATTAGGAAGGTTCCTAATTAATGGGCATCATTTAATTCCACGAACGCCAGACACCCTACCCCTCCCCTATTTATATAGAGCTTTGGGAGAGGAGTTTCCACAGCTTCGCCAAGTAACGAAGTGCTGACAAAGTGTAGTGATGCCAAACCATTGGAGGATGGAGCCGGTACTAGCGGGAGGTGATGAGCGACACCGAAACCCTAAACCATAGATCAATGATCGAGTGACGTTGTTGGAGGATAGTTTCGGGGGACGGCGAACACTGACCCACATTCTCAACCATGTGCTGACCTTCGTTCTTGAGGTAGGAGTTTTATTCTTAAATAAATTCAAGGGAATTTCTAGAACCCTTTAATCCTCCTTCTTGATTATGAACTAACGTCAAGGATACAAGACTAACAAACCCGACCCGAACCCTCCTCTACATTCCTACCATTGCGCCCTCTGTGGAAGACCACCGACACAGTGGCACCGAACGGCTATGAAAAAGATAGTAGGATAACTCACGTGACAACAGGAGGTCACAACCCTAAGCCACAACTACCATTAGAGAGACCGACACTGGATGGTCATTGTTGAGGTGCGTCGCGCTGTCACGATCCTCCAGTTAGCAAGGGGTCACGACTCCTCATCCACCGCTATTAGAGAAGGAAAATGGCACATCAGTCAGCCGCGGAAGTGAATGTGGATCGACCATTGTGCCGGTGGCGAGTGGGGAGGCGGTGTGACCAGCGCGCCGCCGATGAGCAGAGGGCCGCGGCCGAAGATGTGGCGGAGGAAGAACCCACGCCTACTCGGTGGGTTCTACGGAGACCAGGAAGATTCTTACATGAAGATGCCATTTCATAAAACATAAAGGCCTTTGGGCCATCTGGGATACATGGGGAAAACATCCCCCCTTGCCAACTCGGGCAGACCATGGTCGGGCCGCCTTATTGCGGGTCGGGCCTCCACCATTATGGGTCAGGCCACCCCCTTGCAGGATAGGCCGGACCACGGCCCAATGAGCCAATCCCACTGTGGCTCTGCCCAGAAAGGTCGGACCCGAAATGGGTCGGGTCTACCTGAACCTGGTCGGGTCGGGCCGGACACGTGCCCAACCTGACCCATAATCACTAAAAGGGCCATAACATTATATCTGGACATCCTTTTGATGAACCGTCATTAGCGCTTTGACATTTGGAGGGAGACAGTAATTTTGGTATACTCCACTTGAGTTTTCTAGAATGTTTTTGTATTGCCAGGTTGGATCCAACCCGAATCAAACTGGGCCCTAAGAACTAAAATGATTATAACTCATAGACTGGGCGTCAGCTTGACGTGTCATCTATCACATTGAAACCCTCACAAAATTTTCGTCCCTTGGGTTGATTCATGTAGAGATTATTGGTGGTCAATGTACAACTGATATCTCAAGGGGTAAATTCTACGAAACTCAATCGCAATGGGTGCAAGGAATCCAGTGGCTGGTGTAATGAGAAGAAAGAACATTGATCCTATGTGGGTAAGCTTCTATGAGATCCTATGTGGGTCTGCGCTCAACAATTCTGTGTGGGTCAAGGCATACCGATCTAGTATGGGTTAGATCCTATGTGGGTCAGTGCTCAAAGATCCAGTGTGTGTCCTCCCATGCCAATCATATGTGGGTCAGATCTTTTGTGGCTCAATAGGGGTTAGTGAACAATCGACCATCTGTAGGTCAGCAGTTGTGCCTCTTTACAATGTAATATTATCTTGCTTACGAATAATCATCTATACTTATGTTCTTATGTTATACCTGGTGTGCGCTGAGTCTGTTACCTATGTGGTACTTCTATCTTCGTGGTGTTACCTATGTGGTACTTCTATATTCGTGGTGTTACCTATGTGGTTCTTATACCTTCACGGTGTTATCTCCGTTGTGTTACCGATATGGTACATCTATCTTCATGGGGTTACCTATGTGGTACTTCTTCCTCTGTTGTGTTATCTTCATTGTGTTACTTATGTTGTACTACAATCATCATGGTGATTCGTGTATGGTACTTCTACCTTCTTGGGGTTGTCTTCTTGGTGTTTCCTATGTGGTACTTCTATCTTTGCTGTGTTACCTATGTTGTACTTCTATCATTGTTGTGATAGCTTTGTGGTACATATACCTTTGTGCTGTCAACATCGTGGTGTAACCTACGTGGTACTTCTATCTTCTTGGTGTAACATGTGTGGTACTTCTACCTTTGTGGTGTTGTATTCATGATTTTACCTATGTGGCTCTTCTATCTTCGCGGTGTTAACTGTGTGGTACTTTTACCTACGTGGTGTTGTCTTCGTGGTGTTACCTGTGTGGTATTGCTATCTTCATGGTGTTATATGTGTTGTAATTCAACTATCATGGTGTTACCTTTTGTCGTATTCTTCCCTCATGTGTGAGATGAGTGTATATTGTTATCCTAGGTATATATATGGGCATATACCTATGTAGAGTTGATTTCTATTGCTTTGTTATTTGATTTTTCGTCTTATATTGTGTTATTTCCTTTGTGTAACTCTGAGAGACCTACGGGGGTCTCAAGGTCCCTGTTGAGTATCGTTATACTCACCCATGCAAGGGCTTCGCCTGCACCTTATTGTGTATCCAACAGAAGACAGAAAATAGTGATCGAGGATGATGCAGCCAGGACAAGACGATGCTTGGACATGGACCATTTGGCATGATGTGATGCAAGACTACAGATTGTGAGTTGTACCTACCCTTCAAGTAGGATCCTCAGTGGATGATCCAAGAGATGTTTTCCACTTTCTAGTTATACATGTACATTACAATTGGGATTTTATTTCACCCCTTTTACTTTTATCGCACATTTACTATAGCTATTTACATAGTGGTTTCTTCTTGTTGTGTTCTTGTACTATGTGTCTATATAAGTTAAAAGGAAATTATTTCCAATTTATGGGATATGACTTTCCAGTGCTAGTCACTTTCCCCTATCCTATGGAAGGTGGGCTTTGGGTAGTCATGGAATAGGCCCCGAGGGACAGGTCGTGACAAAGTGGCATCAGAGGTGATGGTTCTTCTGAAGAACTAGGACCCTGATCTTTTCTATGTGGTGATAGTGTTATGTTTCATGAGTGTGTTTTTTAGTATGAGGAATCCAGGGTTCGTGTAGTGGCCGACGTATCCATGCACCCGGACCCTGAATTCGGATTTCCGACTCAGTGTACAATAACACAAATTGTGTTTGTTTGGGAAACGTTTTTCATAGGATTTATTTGATTCAGCTCACCAGTTATAACTTAATGACCATGGAACACCTGTTCCTTACCAGGATGCCACCACATCGACAGCCAACATGGATTTCCTAGAGGGTACACGATGAAGTCCCACAGAGTGATGAGGCCTCGATGCAGGGCCCTCTTATGGGGGTAGCACATTCAGCTGGTGTAACAGTTATATCACTACACGTTGGTTTGTAGTTAAAACTGGTTGTACCAGTAGAGGACACAAGTAGGGTTGGTTCCATACATGTGTTTTAACATCAGATACCCCTCATGTTGCGAGGCGATCTTGTCTCACTGGTGGATAAGGACTAGATTGAGGAGGTGACTGAGTTCCCATCTATTTAGGGCACTATTCAAACAGACGGTGGTCCATGTATAGAACCTTCTTACATGGCTCACAAGGGCGATGAAAGGTATAAATTACCCTGATCATGCGATGAGGTGACTTTTCAGTGCACAAGCTTGAGAACCTTCCTTAGAGTAGGGGGCCTCTTTCCCTAAAGATATATGTTATCCTTGTACCCTATAACTTCTACAACTTTAGTAGGATGACATGTTGGTAGCTAAGTATTCATCGGGACATACCGACCATACCTGGTACTTGATGAATAAAGTACAATCAGTGGTTCAGGGCTCAGAACTCTGAGTGAGGTGTGTTTAGGGGCATCTGATGAAGCATTATCCCTCTATGGTTTCTTGTAGGACCTCGGGAGACCCTGAGAGGGGAGGGTTGAGTCATGGTGTCAGTATTTACTTTTAAAAACAAGGATATTTTTCCCAAGTTGGTAGTAACTAGTTAAACCTATATGATGGATATGATCAGCAATGAAACATTAACATTCAAAGAGATGACACAACAATTTGTACTTGGTTCACCGCTAAGGACTATGTCCATGGAGAAAATGCCAACAAGTTTTCGATCTTACCAAATTACACTAATCATTACTAGTTGTGGATTATAATGGTTTGGCCAAAATCACTCTGTCCCAGGCTCACTACCTTTACAAAGGTTCAGGGATATCAAACTGCTTCCCTCGGGTCACTCCTGTTTACTCCCCATAACTCACTACACTAGGTAATGTCACACTCAGTTTATAGACGTGATGATCTCTTCATCATCGCTAAATTATACATCCACTGTTGCGTGTAGATTCTCTGTTGATGTCCAAATCACTCTTGTAGTAAAATCTAACTTCCCTTCAAGGGTACCAGGAAATCTCTCAACTTTCATGCATCTCAAAAACACTGGTGAACTTCTTTACTACCTGGCGCGCATGTCTCCTGCGTGGCAAAAATTTGGCGTGCAAGTTCAAACTAGCGCATAGGTATCAACCAACCACCTGCCTGACACCGCCTACCTCAACATCAATCTTGCGCGACTCAATTCCATTCTCACCCAAACCGCCTTGGGAGCACATCCAACTACTGGAACACAACCTCTACTTGCGCGGCCCGACAACCACTTGCGCGACTCAACTACATGTGTTATGGTAGCTCAAAAAATCTCTAAGACTTGAATGTAATTTCAAATGAGGAGGGGTGGTCTCTATTTATAGGCAAACTGGACCCCTTGCACGGTCGTGAACAAGTATCATCTCGGCGCGTTGGTCCCTGTGTGCATCTCTTACTGCCCTAGCCTATGTCGTGCAACTCACGTGAGCGACCCAAAAAATACTTTCACGACCTTATTTCCATTTCCATATTTTGATGTTCTGATCATGTAGATCAACAAGCATGCATGTTTCCATGAATCCTAGGTACTGGCGCACAAGTCCCTTCTCAGCGCATAGGTCACTTGCGCGACCCAACCAATACTTACGCAACCCTTATCCCTTTACCTTTTTTCCATGTTCTAATATTTAAAAACAATAGGAGCGCAAGTTCTCTCTCCTTCATGTACATGGTGCACATGACTCTTTTTCATATACAGTTTTCTCCATTTGTCGATTTTTAGACCCAAAAATTTGGAAAACACTAGAAAATGGTGCCACCTTCAATACTGTAATCTTCTTGAACTGTATGAGCACTTTTCAGGAACACATTCTGAACATCCTCTGAGGATTGAAAACAATCACAAACCATACTCCAATTCATGCATAGATGACCATTGTTCCAACAATCTCCCCCATTGGGTTTTTTTGGAAATTTGAAGATAAATTCAATAGATCCCCATCTATATGTAAACCAAATAATGCAAGAATCAACTCATCCCACACTCTATTTCTACATGAGAAATGTTCGGTGTAGAAAACATGAGAGGAAGCTTGAATTGGGTTCCAGTGTTTTGGAATTATCAATAATTCTCAAGAAGCATTACATTTCCAATGCATTCCTTCTCATCATTCACATCCTAACACAGACACTGAATTCTCATCCAGACATAGAAGCATTACATGCCTGAAATTCATGATCAAGCCTAAATTTATTCCTTTCTCCCCCATTGAAAATAAACCCAAAGAATTGTAATTTGTTCATTGTTTAGTGCAAACCATACTCCCCCAAGATAGAATCTCCCCCACAAACCTGCAACACATCCATAAACAGTTAGAAATATTTATCATAATCGGAGAGAGGGGTATTTTGTAACCTCCTTATGCACTAGGAGGTGACTGAACACCGAGGTTCAACCGATGCTTCTCAAACAAAGCCATTGATAGTGGATTGGTCAGGATATTAGCCACTTCCTAATCAGTTCCCACATGATCCATTCTAATCACCCTTTGCTCAACTTTTTCTTTGATAATGTGATACCTGATTTCAATATGTTTTTTACGAGAATGCTAAACATGATTTTTCATGAGATCAATTGCACTCTTGTTATCACGGTAAATTACCATTGGTTGATTCACCTCATCACCAATATCTGTTAGTTGTTTCTTCATCCATAGCAGTTGAGTTCATGCATTTGTGGTTGATATATACTTTTATTCAGTAGTAATAAGATAAGTACTTTCTTATTTCAAGCTCAACAAGCCAACACATTTATGCCCAATATAGATGGCTCCACCACTGGTGGGCATTCTGTCTACTACATCACCAGCCCAGTCAGCATCAGGAAACACTGATAATTCACTGTCCCTACCTGCAGCAAAATATAACCCAAAGTTATGTGTACCTTGAATGTACCTCATGATTATTTTTACTGCTTCCATATGTTTCTCCTTTCGATAACTCTGAAAGAGGGCCACAAGACATGTGGAAAAAACAATATATGGTCTTATCGCTGTTAGGTATAGTAGGCTCCCAATGATCTTCTTGTATATGGTGGGATCTACAGAGGTCCCATATTCATGTATTACATGTTTAGTTCCAAGTGAAATCGGAGTTGACATTGGTTTGGAGTCTTGAATATTAAACTCCTTTAGCAGATATCTTGCACATATTTCATGAGAAATGAATTTGTAATCCTTCTTTTAAATCACCTACAGTCCCAAGAAATAAGTGAGTTCTCAAATCAAGGACATTTCAAATTCTGATTTCATGCGATTGGAAAATTCATCCACAGATTTCTCCTACTGCCACCAAAAATGATATCATCAATGTAGAAAAGAACCATGAATTGATCTTTTGGATAATTCTTCACATAAAGACTATGATCTACTCCTCCTCTTTTTAATTCCTTCTTTTTAATATAAGAGTCCAACCAGTAGAACCATTCTAATGGTGCCTACTTCAAACCATATAGATCTTTCTTCAGTTTTCATACTTTTGTCTCATCATTACCAAGCAAAATACCCACTGGTTGTTTAATGTAGACCTCTTCTTTGAGTACACCATTCAATAATGAAGTCTTGACATCCATTTGATACAGTTTATATCCTCTTTGGTGATCCATGGTAAGGAAAATCCTGATTGAAACCAGTCTAGAAACTATAGAAAAGTTTTCTTCAACTTCAACACCTTAAATCTTGGAATATCACTTACATACCAGTCGATACTTATTTCTAATAACACATCCATGCTCATCAACCTTGTTCTTGAATATCCATTTTGTACCAATCACATTGTGACCATCGGGTCTCTAGACAAGATCCCATGTCTGATTCTTGTCAATCTGATCTAACTCTTCATTCATGGCCTTCACCCATGATTCATCATGTGCAGCTTATTCGAATGAGGATGGCTCCACAACTGCCAGAAATGTAGACTGCGTGTTATTCTTCGTCCTCCTTTTTTTTGTGGGTACACTCCTATCCCCAATTATGTTAGATGGATCAATACCAGCTCTACAATTTCTCCTATGTGGTTCAGTTTCATTATCTCCAGCTACAGTTTCTTCTTCATATTCTTCTTCTAAGTAAACATCATGATGTGACTGCTGAGAGTTTTTTATAGCTTCCTCTATTTCTGTATTTTTATATTCTCCATGTTTATTTTCCTACTCACTTTCTATCACATTAGAATATGATGTACATGAAGAATTTGTGGCTTTCTCTTCAATTATCTTAACATCATTACTTACGACTATCCTTCCCAATTGACTGTTGAAAAACTTATATGCTTTGTTGTTCATTGGATACCCAAGAAACATTCCTTCATCATTATTGTCACCAAACTTCTATTGATTTCCTTCTTTGATCCGTATGAAACATTTTCTTCTGAAAACACGAAAGTATTTCAACAAAGGCTTCCTTCAATGAAACAATTCATATGGTGTCTTATTTTCTCCCATATAAAGCCCTGTTCGATTCTGAATGTGTACTATAGCTTCAACAACTTCATTCCAGTAATGGAGAGAGATTCCACTCTCAATCATAATAGTCCTAGCCATATAGTTAACATGTCTATTTTTGTGCTCAACAACTCCATTCTTCTATAGTGTTCTCATGGAACCTACCTCAGGTTGTATCCCCTGCTTCTTTAGGTAATTTTTAAATTCAATCGACATTTATTCCCCTCCATTGTCTGATCGCAACACTTTGATTGTTCTTCCAGTATCATTCTCGGTGATTCGATGATACGTCTTCATACTGTCAAGCACTTTTCATTTCTTATGTATAACCATTACACATTCCAATCTTCTGTAATCATCTATTGGACCACTAATTTAAATACCCATGAAATTTCATGGAAAATGTTTTCTTAAATACTTTGTAATATTACGAGTCTATGGCTTCTGACGGAACTTGATTCCGGGGTCCAGTGTGCCCGAAATCAATTTCTGAAGATTAGCTTGGGTACATTCAGTAAACGAACGAGCGGGTTTTTCTATATTTTGAACTGGTGCATGGAATTGAAATCCGAGGGCACTGGTAAACTCGCAGCACCAGTAATTTCTGATGAGGACCTTTACCGAAGATGTGTTTGCACAGGAGAAGAAGTTAGATTTTTGTGGACTAATTGAGAGGTGAATAAAATTGTGGGACAATTTTATTTTTATAATTTAAGTGGTTATAACCTACAAGGGGAAGTTAGGGTGGCACCCACTAACATCCTAACTACCTTTGATGGAGTTTGCGTACAACAATAGCTACCACTCCACCATCAGGATGGAACCATACAAGGCATTGTATGGCCGACCATGCCGATCACCTCTGTGCTGGGCTTACCCTGGGGAGTCAGCACTTGTAGGACCAGAGATGGTCCATGACATAACGGAGAAGGTGCAGATCATCCAGGTGAGAATGAAGACTGCACAGAGCCGACATAAGTACTATGCTAATTGGAGGCGGTGACAACTGGAGTTCGAGGATGGCGACCACATTTTCTTTCGAGTCTCACCTCGACGTGGATTACAGAATTTTGGCTGGGGCAGCATGTTATCTCCGTGCTTCATTGGACCATTCTAGGTTCCTAGTAGGATAGGCGAGATGGTTTATCAGATGGATCTTCCATCTCAGTTTCACCGGGTGCATGACGTCTTCCATGTATCTCAGCTGAGGATATACGTGCACGACTCGATACATATCATTGATCACAGGGAGCTAGATATCGATGACGAGGCGACATTTGCAGAGGTTTCGGTGGAGAGCAAGGATCGACAGGAGTGGGTTCTATGTTTATGGTATATTCCTCTAGTGCACATCAGGTGGCCGCACGAGAACCTCCAGGAGAGCACATGGGAAGGGGGAGTCTCAGATACGTGAACAATAACCGCATTTGTTTCTTTAGTTTATGATGTAGCTTTACAGGGATGTAAATCCCTGACGTGGTATTAATTTAAAGACCGGTATATTTCATGGAAAAATTTTTCTAAAATTATTTGGGATTTTATGAGTATGCTGTTTTTAATGGAACATGATTCCGAGGACCGGAGTTCCAGGAATAATTTTTCGAAGTTTAGCTCAGCTACATTCAGTGAATTAACGAGAAGGTTTTTATATCTTTTGAACTGGTACTCAGAATTGAAATCTGAGGGCACCAATTAACTCACAATGATGGTAATTGCTTAAGGGGACCTTTATTGTAGATGTGTTTTCTTAGTAGGAGGTGTTAAAAAAATTTGGATTAAATAAGATGTGAATAAATTTGTGGGACAAATTTATTCTTTTATTTAAAGTTGTTTTTATCCTACATGGGGGAGTTAGGGTGGGACCCACTAAAAACCTAACTACCCACGTGATGATAAATGTTAGGTGCGGCCCACACAATCCCCAACCCTTCACATTCCCTAAAACCCCTTAACCCTCCAATTAATCTCCTTTGATTAATGTTGGCAACACCCCATGAATTTATTTGGGTATCTCCTCCTCTCCCCACTCTCCCACTTTAATTCATTCCAACACACACTTAATTAATTAATTGAACCTCAACAATTAATTGAATTAAGTGTTTGAATTATGTAAATTTTAATGCATGGTAATGTAAAATAAAATAAGGAGTAGATTATTTTATTTTGGGGTTAGAATTATTGTGTGAGGAGGATTTGGGTAGAACATTAGTTTTTATTTTGATGAACATTATCCTCCCCCAAAGAAAGTCACCTCTTCAACTATGAACGACTCGGCGACCTCGGTTTTTCCATCGACTTCATCATCCACGACAAGGGAGGGAACACCGACGTAGGAGCTCTCCAACGACGCGCAATCATCTCCGTGATAAAAGTGGAGATGTCATTTCCTCAGAGGCACACCGACGACAATGGAAACGAAGCCATCATCCATGGCACTTGAAAACTGTGAACTTATTTTTGAGGTAGGGGATTAAGCATGGAAGTGGATGTTTGTGTACCCCTTTCTTGATGGAAATCGTTGTTAAATATTGACGACTGATATCGGTTTATGCGGAGGGAGTGGACCGAATGAACATGGCCCGAAAACCCTCTGTCATTCTCTTTAATTATTTTAGAATTGGAAACTGATGGTGGATGAAACACGAGTCGTCGCGCCTTGCCGAAAGAAGTGTCGAAAGGAATTGGCGTCGTCACACCGGCTGTGCGGGAAGAACCGCGGCCCGCTACACGGGCCTCTTGGGTGGAAGAACCGTCCAGTTGGGTGAAGAGGAGTTGTCACGCCAGGAGGGAACGCTCTAGAGGACCTTACAGCCCGTTGGTCAGCCAGGCAGTGCTGGGCCACAATGCCAGGAGGGCGCCACACTGGAAGAACGGCGGCCCGTCCGTGCGGGTCGTGTGCGCAGAAGACTGGATGGTCGAGCCGGCCGGTATGGGGATGGGAGGCGTCACCAGGGTGGAAGACCGGGGGGCACCCCCCTGTTAAACCCACTCGGCCAGCCAGTCGAGCCTGCCGGGCCGTGCCGCCCAGGTCCGAGCCGGGCTGTGCCGGGCCGGGTCACGCCCCACCGGGCCGGGCAAAGCCCCTTCGGGCCGCGTCGCCCCACTTCGGGCCCGGCTATGCCTCTCGGGTTAGGCCGCGTGACTCACAGGGCCGGTCTGACCCCTTTGCCGAGTCGGACCCACCAAAACTGATTAGACCTGATCTTTCAGCCCGTCGAGTTTAACGGATCGGGCCCGTTTTTCACTTAAACGGGAATAACTTAAAGATCGCGAGTCCGATCGACTCTCCGTATATAGCATTAAGACTATTTCAATGAGATGATACTTTTGTGATACTCTAAGTGAGTTTTGATCGACTATGGATGTCGGCTGGGTTAGAAACGAGCATATTTCCAACGGGGCCCCTAGAACAGAAAATCCATTATCTCTTAGATAGGGATTTGGATTGACACACCATCTGTCGTGTTGAGTACCTATTGAGGAGACAGAACTTTGGGATACATCAACTCTAGACTTTATGATAGTTGATGTATCGACCCTCCTGGCTTGTGGAACGGACCCTCCCGGAATCGAGCGTGTTGTGTGTGGGAACCCTAATGCTGGCTACGAATGCGACAACGATGATGATTGTACTTGGATACATCGTCGGTTCGGCAGCGAGGATGACTGTACCTAGATCCTCTATGGGTTTGGTAATGATGAAGACTGTACTTGGATCCTACATGGGTTCAGCAGTGATGGTTACTGTACTAGGATCCTATGAGGGTTCAGAATCGACGAATTCTGAACTTGGATCCTTCATGGGTTTGGCAGGAGAGATGATTCAGTGGCTACATCTATCATGTACACCCCTCTTTGTGAATAGTATACCTGTGTGAGCTGAGTCTTGACTTCAATCATTATCATCGATGTGATTGTCTTGCTTTCCTGTGTGGATTGGGTTGTGCTTTCATGTGTGGACTGGGTTGTACTTTCCTGTGTGGACTAGGTTGTACTTGGGCTTGTGAGTTGGATCCGTACAGTAATTGTTTGACTTAGGTATAGTTATGAGAATATACCTAAGTAGAGTTTGTTGACACTTCATGTTTGTATTCTTTCCATTGTGGTTTTTCCTTGGTGGATTCTGGGAGGCCTTCGGGGGTCTCGGGGTCCTTACTGAGTATCGTATAATCACCCTTGCACGGGCTATGCCCGCACTATGTTGTCTTGGATACAGAAGATAGACATCACTAATTGAGGTGGAGTCTCATGGAGAGGGATGGTACCTGGAGGTGGACCACTTGGCAGGACGTACACGGAGCAGATGGCCGGACCCAAGGAGCTGAGGAGACCATCTGAACCCATCCTTCAAGTGGGATATCCGGAGGACGACTCAGTGGTTGCTGGTTTACTTAACTGAAGCTATTCTTTCTTTTCGGTTGTACTGTACTTTCAGTTGGTTTTGTATTCTGGCCTATTTACTTTCTAGAGCCTACTTTTTTACTCAGTTTAATTGTTGTTCAGATTATCTTGCCTACTCTATTGTGTTTCTTTACTTATATAAAGAGAAATGCCTTCCCTATTATCGAGATTTACGCCTTTGGTGCTAGTCACCTACCCCTGGCCTATGGAAGGCGGGCTTGGGGTAGTCACACGTCATGTGTTAATTTTCAGACATTCGAAACGGAAGCCACAATATGCTTTTACTACATGTCATGTGCTTCTAGAGAGCACGCCGTGTATTCTGGAATTTTCTAGAAACGACGCCTCTGGCCAGCATACCTCTCAAGGTGTCCGTTCTTCGTTCTGAAGATCCAATTTATACAAAAGATCCGTTTCTAGGTCGCCCAGACGCTCTGAGGCTGTTTACGATGTTATCGGGCATTCGATCGGCTATGAAAACATAACTTGATTCACTACTCATGAACGATTGAAGAACTCCACATATTCACAAGAACGGCGGAGTAATCGGTCTGTGATAGTTTTTCCCGGTCCCTACTGCATTAGTCCTATAACAAGTGGTTTAATAGGAACAACAGCGTGGAAGGAAAACCAGTCAGTACCCATTCCAAACCCACCCCTACCTCAAAAAAAGATGATGAACATTGGCATCGCGGTTGACGGTGTCGCGGGGTGTGGGTTCATAGACGTCGACAGAGAGCGTTCAAGGAGGAAGTGGCATCTCCCATTTTGTAATGGAGAGAAGATTGAAAGGCGTGACTTCGTTGGTAAGTTCCCACATCGGTGTCTCCTCCCTTGTCATGGAGGAAGAAGTGGACGGAGAATCTGGGGTTGCTGAGTCGATGTTTTTCATCAAAGAGTTGATGTTCTTCGATGTGGTCTAAGTTCTTCAAATAAAACCAGATCTCTCTCCCCAAAATCTCAACACAACATGCCAACCCCCCCCCAATAAAAAAAGTCTTCCCTTATTTTATTAAATCATTCCATGCATTAAAATTTAAAAAATTAAAAAAATAATTAATTAATGAAAAGTTATAAATAATTAATTTATTTTTGTGTTGGCATGCAATAAAGTGGGAGAGAGTGAGAGTTACTTAATTAAAGAGAGTTGACAAGTTTTAAAGGGGTATTTTTTTAGAGTTATGGGAATGTGAAGGGTTCGGGCTCGTGTGGGCCCCACCTCACATTTATCCTCACATGGGTAGTTAGGATGTTAGTGGGTCCCACCCTAACATCCCCATGTATTTTATAACCACTTAAATTATAAAAATAAAATTGTCCCACAATTTTATTCACATCTCAATTTATCCAAAAAAAATTAACTTCTTCTCCCATGCAAACACATCTTCGATAAAGGTCTTCTTATGCAATTATTGGCACTGCGAGTTCACCGATGCCCTCAGATTTCAATTCTGAGCATCAGTTCAAAAGATTGAAAAAACCCGCTCGTTCCTTTACTAAACGTACCTGAGCTAAACTTCAAAAATTGATTCCGGGCACACCGGGCCTCAGAATCAAGTGCCGTCAGATGCCATAGACTCGTAAAATTACAAAGTATTTAAGAAAAAAATTTCCTTGAAATTTACAGGTGTTGACATTACTCCAACTTCTGGGATTTACGTCCCAGTAAAGCTACATCATAAACAAGGAAAACAAATGGGGATAATGTGCACGCATCTGAGCCTCCCACTCCCATGTGATCTCCTGGAGGTTCTCGTGCTGCCAACAAATGTGCACCAGTGGAATCGACCATCCACGTAGGACCCTCTCTTGTGGATCCTCGATCTCCACTGGGACCTCTATGAATGTAGCTCCATCATCGATGTCTATCTCCCCATGTTAAATGATGTGTTTCAGGTCATGCACGTATCCCTTCAGCTAAGATATGTGGAAGATGTCATGCACCCGATGCAACTGAGGTGGAAGGGCCTGGCGTTAAGCCACATCTCCTACCCTACTGATGACCTGGAATGGTCTGATGATGTTCGTAGATAACTTGACGCCATGTCCAAATCTCTGTAATCCATATCAAGGTGAGACCTGTATGAAAATGTGGTCGCCATCCTCAAACACTAGTGGTCTCCGCCTCCTGTCAGAATAGGACTTATGTCTGCTCTGTGCAGTCCTCATCCGCACCTGGATGATTTTTACCTTCTCCGTCATAGCCTGGACCATCTATGGTCCTATGAGTTCTGACTCCCAAGGGTCAGTCCAGCACATAGGTGATCTGCATGGTTGACCGTCCAATGCCTCGTATGGTGCCATCCTAATGGTGGAGTGGTAGCTGTTGTTGTACTAAAACTCCACCAAGGGTAGGTGATCCTCCCAGATGCGACCAAATTCAAGGATGCATTCACGGAGAAGGTCATTGAGTGTCTAAATGGTCCTCTATGTCTAGAAATCCTCTTGAGGATTAAAGGCGGTGCTCAAGCGTAACTGCACCCCAAACACCTCCTGCAATACCTTCCAAATCAGGGAAGTAATGCGAGAATCTCGATCAGAGATGATAGACGATGGCACACCATGAAGACGTATGATCTCATGAACGTAAAGGTGTCCCAAGCTCTCCACTAAGTCGTGTTCTCTGATAGGTAGGAAGTGGGACGACTTGGTGAGTCGGTCGACAATCACCCTGATGGAGTCGTGCCCTCTAGAAATACCTGGACGTCCTATTACGAAATCCATGGATATCCCATCCCACTTCCACTCCAGGGCCACTAAAGGCTTCACCAAGCCTACCGATACCTAATGCTCTTCCTTCACCTGCTAGTAGGTGAGGCATCACAAAACGATCTCTTCTACATCCTTCTTAATACCTGGCCACCAGTTATGTTGTCTGATATGCTGGTACATCTTCGCAACTCCTGGATGAACCAAAAGAGGGAAAGTGTGAAACTCACTCGGCACATCCTCCTGTAGTGAAACTGGTACCATGTTATGTCCCGAGAAGAAGATGATGTGCTCTCCTCCGACATAAAATCCATCAGGTGCATGTCCTCTGGATATTTTTTCACGTCGTGTCTCACAGTAAACGTCCCCACGTTGTGCCTCTATGACCGGCTGAAGTAGTGGAGGAGTGACTATGAATGACTGTAGAAAGGCTTCCCTATCTCTATCCACAAAGGATATCTATAACGCTGATTACTTCTCTTTCACATATCCATGTAGCTGAATGCCCGATCTCTTTTTGAGGGCTTCAGCTACTACGTTCTCCTTCCCATGAGTATAGACTATCTCAAAGTCATAGTCCTAGAGGAACTCGAGCCAATGCCGCTGTAACATCCCAAGTAAGTAATTAATAATAGATATTTTTATCTATTCCTATTAATTAATTAAATAGTGTTTTAGAGGCTTAAAATGAAAATAAATCCAATCTTAAGCATGGTATACCCTGATATTTTTAAAAGATTGTTTTACTTCCTTTTAATGGAAAACCATTTTTAAATCTATCTTTTAAAAATTTTATAAGCTAGTTTTGTCAAAATAAACATATTATTGATTATTGGGACATCAAAATTTACTTTGTGTGAATTTTTGGTATTTTTCCGATAAAGTTATTTTTTTAATTAATAATGAAAATGTTGTATTTTAAATCAAAACCACTTTTTAATCTAATTTATTTATATGATTAGATTATATTTTGAATTGGTTTCAAAGTGAAATTGGAATATATTTTTACCATTTAATACAATGGTGGTCATTGGAATCTATTTCACTTTGAAATTGGACTTAAACTAGTGTCAAACTTTTGATACTTATTGTTTCATAAAAACACGCTATTTGTCATGACATCGAGAATTAGTTATTAAATTAATTAATGTGACTTATATGATTTTAATTTTGTAAAATATATATAATTTTGGAATTCGGAATATCAAATATAGCTTAGGGTGATGTTTTGGTATTTTTCTGAAAAACATCAATTTTTGATGAATATTGAAACCACTAAGTGGTAGTTAAAGAAACTGATTTTTCATTTAAATAAATCTTTGTCACTTATGTGATTTTATTTTCAAAAATCCTTCATACATGGTTGTCATTAATAAGTAAATTTTTTTTCCATGAGATTAAATTTTTTTTGGTTATTAGTAACATTTAAGTTCTTAATCGCGATTAGAGGTAATTAGTGTAGTTTAGGGAAAAAATAATGTTTTAATAATCTGAGATGAGCCTGACACATGTCCTACCCTTATTGGATGTGTCATGACCGACCAAGAAAATCCATGGGTCAACTTGGGGACCCCATGGAGACACTTTGATGGTGAAATGACATAAATAACGTCTTATTTAATGTTAAAGTAAAAATGACACAAACATGAGATGTTTTACTAAAACATTTTTTACATGGTGTTATAAAAGTCATATTTTTCACTATAAATATTCATTATAAAGATAAAAATATTTCCTATATCATGATATTTTATATATAATTTTTAGACATTAAATATATTAAATTATTTATGACATTATGATGATGGAGCAATTACCTCATTAATAAAGGATTTAAATAAAATGAAAAGATAATGTACAATCTATGACCTACACATTTCCAAATCCTATTGGATGGGTATATTTCGAAACCTTATCACCATATCCCTTAATTATATCAATGTGGGACCTCTTAAATCTGAATCTCATTTTAAAATAAAGTAACTTTTCTTTACTTTCCAAGAGTGCCCCTCCTCTCCTCTTATAAAAGGCCCCCACCTCTACATCATTACCACACATCCAAAGCCTTTGTCTTGGACAAACCCTGCCTATTTTGTCTCTAAACATCACTCTTTTACTCTTTGAAGCCTCACTTTGGTCAGAAGTCTTCCCAAGGAAGCCTTTGAGATCAAACCAATGTGAGTTACCCGATTTTAAGGTAATGTTATCACTTGAGTCCTTTTATTTTATTTTGATTCTCCAACCCCATAAACACTTTTTATTCATTTCTTTTGTAACAACTCCAGTATCTTAAATATACTAGGATTTTGTTATAAGAAGTATTAGAGGTACACTTACACACACCTATATCTAATGGTTAAAGAACATATTGTTTCCGTGGATGGCGAATTTCTGCCTCCCGAAACGATGATTGTTCAAAAAAATTTAACACCTTCAAAGGTGGCCATTAGGATGACACTATATTTATATATGATATATAATATGTTTCTGTTTTCCTTAAGTTTCTGTATTTTTAATTTTGGGCATACCTTTATGGTTTCCATTATGGGTAAACGCGATATCTTCATTTAAGGAAGTGCGGACTACCGCCCCCTCAAAATGATTTGATTCGTTAATTCCATATGTGGGATGTAAAAAAAATTTAATTAATGATTTTATATATGATATTATACCGGGATTATAATATACCATTATATAATTATGATTCCATTCCATAAAATATGAAATAGAAATGAAAGTAGTGTTCGTGCGTACGTACGGCTTACCGTCTCCATGAACGGTGCATTTCATTTCTTACCTCTAAATTATTATGTAATTTATAAATCACTATTTTATTGAATATTTAATTGATAATAAATGATATAATTTCCTCACATTTTGTTAAATATGTTTAATTAGAATGTATTTGGGATTACATCATTCATTTGAATATTTGATGAAAATTCCAGTTTTACCCTTTATAGAGCACTATAGTATTTCGGTGATAAATATTTTTATATTTATTATTTGATTTTTAAATTTTGTAACAGACTTCCTAACTTAATTAGATACAACTTTTATTCAGGATACATGAGCTTAATAGTTCATTTGGGTTTTGAAAATGGGCCATGAAGTCAAAGTTGGGATGGGCTCTCCAGAATGGAAAAGATTCTGTATTTCGTCCATAACTCCTTAATATGGGCCTGTATTGAGCCCAAACATGGAGAGGAGATAGAGGACACAAATCCAAACATTTGATCCTTCTGGAAGGCCGGCCAATTCATGCTTTTGGTGGTCAAATGGACGGTGCAAGTTGGCATAAAATATTTGGCCGAATTTCCACATTCACACTTGAAACAACTTGTAACCTCTCCTCCCCTCAATAAATTGGAGTTTTCTCATTTGGAGGGGTTGGGACGTGAATTAGAAGAATGGAGGAAGAGGAGAATTTGTTTCACCCAAAATCTCCAACCATTGTTAGAGGGGTAGCTCTTGAAGTAAGGATCCCATCATCGAAGCCTCCTTCTCTTCTTCATTTTGTAATGTTTTTATTTGTATAATAAACATCATTGTTCTTATTTTATTTCTTAACTTTTCTTATTTTTTGTTTAAATTTATTCATCTCTTAATATTCCTCTTTGGGCTGGTATTCTTTAGTAGAAGTTTTATTGGGTTATACCCATTATAAACCTTTGCACATGCAAAACACTTCTACGATGATTACGCCACACATGGAAGAGTAGTCTTTTAATAATCGATCTATCTTCTACCTTCTTCATTTAATTATTTTGAATCAATGAGATACTGTAATTAACATAATATGATCCATTAATTGTGTTTATAAATTAAAACAAGCTATTCAAGAAATTGAACAATTAACACAAAAACACGCGATGTCGGGATTTTGTGTAAATTGTGAGAGCGTAATCTTAATCGGTAATACAAGTCCACACAGGATAAATTTGTAGAGTTCAAATATAATCTTTAAACAAAATTCATCCTTATTTCCAGAATGGATATGTGCTCTAATTAACCACTGACTATAATCTTTCTTTAGAACAACAATCAAAGAAGTGTGCTGCGATTGCGTGTTCCGAAGCTAGCCTAGGGTTTAAATAATTTCATCTTTGTGGTTAAGTTAACTCTCGTAGGTTTCGAGGGACAACAAATTAAGGAATAATAATTGAGTGGATATTGATTTAAATGATAATGATTAATATGTGAATGAAAAGGTGGAGTTAGATCGATTATGCCTTTTAAAATGGATTTCTAAATAAACATCTTCTTGTTGTGTCTTTTTAACCAAACATCATTTCAAAATTAAAAACAAAAAAAATGCAATCTTCTTCCAGAAAACATCTTCTAGATCTATAAACTATAAAAAACCCATCCATTCAATTAGTTTTTTTATTCAATTTTATTTTATTTTTATAATACCTCTAAGAAGTTGTTTTAATTCACTTCCTCCTTTGAGAGACGACCTTGGTCAGCCACTCTGCTGCACCTAAGTACCCCAAAATCACACTAATCATTTGAGGGAACCCACGATAGTGCTCTATCAAATTGGAGACGTTTCCGGGGAGGCAGTTAATTATTTCAACCAATTATATTTATTTATTTTATTTTACATTTTATTCTCTTCCTCCCTTCTTTCTTCCTTCTTTACCCAATATGATTTTTCTTCTTCTTTTTTTTATTATACTTCTTTTTAGACCATCAAATAAAACTTCTCATTTTTATTTTACTATGGTCCACTCTCTTTCTTTTCATTTTTATTTGATCTATGAGATGAACTAATCCCTAAGATCTCTTAGATCATGACCCTGAGATTGAACGTAGCCTTAGGGCTCGAATTAGAAATTCTCAGTCTACGGGAAGTTTTAATATTCAACCAGTTGGTGAATTCCTCTCTTCTGGAAACATTGAAATTGGAAGCTATTCAAATTCAAACATAAAATAGGAACCAATGGATGAAAACAATGGAAATGAACTTAATAGAACCATTCGAGAATTGGCTGCACCTGATATTAACTATCAACCAAATTGTATTGCATACCCAAATCTCGCATCGAACTTTGAACTAAAATCTGGGTTAATTCACTTACTTCCAAAGCTTCATGGCCTCTCTGGTTAGGATCCCAATAAACATTTGAAAGAATTTAATGTGGTTTTCTCAATCCTAAAACCTATAAATGTTTCTAAAGATCAAATCAAATTAAGAACATTCCCATTTTCACTTGATGGAGCTGCAAAGGATTGAATGTACTATTTACAACCTGAAGATGTAACAATTTGGAATGATTTGAAATGTCTTTTCTTGAAGATATTTTTTCTAGCATCAAGGACCACATCTATTCGAAAGGAGATATCACAGATCAAGCAAGCACAAGGGGAGTCAATGTATGAGTATTGGGTGAGATTCAAGAAGTTCTGCGCAAGCTGTCCGCATCACCAAATCAGTGAGCAACTCCTCATCCAATACATCTACGAAGGACTCACACCCATGTAGAGGAGCATGGTGGATGCTGCAGCTAGAGGAGCATTGGTGGACAAGACACCAGTAGCCGCATGAGCCTTGATCAACAAAATGGCCCAAAACTCCCAACAATTTGGCTATAGAGGTACTCCACATGTCAGGAGAGTACATGAGGTAAGTCCTTCTTCTCTTGAGGGTCATTTGATTGATACCAAGTTAGAAGAATTGAACACTATGGTGAGGGAAATTTCTTTGGCACAAAAGACATCTCTAACCCCTCCTTCAAGGCCTTGTGGAATTTGCACTGAGACAAGCCACCCAACTGACTGTTGCCCACAACTACAAGAGACAGAGGATTGCGCAGCAGTATTCCCAGGGAGACCATTTCAGCAGCAACAACAACCATATCCCCAAAAGAAGTTTGATTCATTTGCTCCAACATACAACAAAGGGTGGAAGGATCAAGCGGAAATGAGGTATGGCTCTGGACAACAACAAAGGCCCTCTTTTCAACCAAACTTCCAACAGCCTCCGCCTAACTAGCAGGGTTTCCCACAACCCCAAAAGAGATTTAAAGCCCAAGCATAAACAATCCAACAACAAGGGAATCCCCCACAAAAGGTAGATTCTAATACTGATGATCTTTTGAAGCAAATTGTTCTTAATCAACAGAATGAGCTGAAGAGTCAATGTTCGGAGCTGAGGGATTTAAAGACTCAAATGAGCCAGATTGCCACCGCCCTCCATGAACTTGTAACTAAGAATTCCGGAAATCTACCTTCCCAACCCACTCCAAATCCAAAGGGGAATGTTAGTTCCATCACATTGAGAAGTGGGAAGCAAATGAACAATACATCTGTACCTACCATTTCACTGGGATTCACCTCAACTTCGGAGAAGCCTCATTCCGAACCAACTAATGAGCAATCCAAGGGTAAAGATAAAGGTAAGAAAACTATTGATGATGTTCCTCCTGAACCCCTTCCTTTATCAAACAGGGTTGTTCAAACCAAGAAGATGGCTGAAGAAGTAATGCAAAAGGAGGTTTTGGACACATTCAAGCGTGTGGAGATCAACATTCCTCTACTTGAAGCCATTAAGAAAATCCCAAGGTTTGCCAAATTCTTAAAAGAACTATGCACTAATCGAAGATGACTCAAGGGGAATGAGAGGATCAACTTTGGAAGGAATGTCTCGGCACTCATTACCCAACTCTAGCAATGACAAAAAATTGAAAGGATCCTGGGACATTCACCATCCCATGTACCATAGGGGAGTTTCACTTCTCTGATGCTCTTTGGGATTTAGGAGCTTCAATAAATGTGATGCCTCACTCTGTATTCTCTTCCTTGCAGGTTGGTGAGTTGAAGCCAACAAGTTTAGTGGTGCAATTGGAGAATAGAGCTACGACATATCCAGTGGGAGTCCTTGAGGATGTACTTGTCCGGGTAAGAGACATGATCTTTCCAGCAGATTTCTATGTTCTTAACATGGAGGATGATCAGGTAAGTTCTCATGCCCCCATTATCTTAGGTAGGCCCTTCCACAAAACTGCAAAAACTATCATAAATGTCAATGAGGTTACACTTTCCATGGAATTTGGGGATGAAGTTGTGATATTTAATGTTATGTATTCCATGAAGTACCCCTCTGAGGACCATTCTACTTTTGCTATCTCCTATTTTGAACCACCTTGTAAAAACTCCATGGATTTTGATTATCCTATGATTATGGAGATTATGAGTATTGGTTCTAGTTTAATGTCTAAGAGAACATCCACATACGTTTCTAATAAAGAAGACTCTACAAGATTTTATTTTGAAATGGATTCATAATCTGATCTTGTTCATGTGAACTCTGATTATTACATGGCTATAGAGTATGCTGATGGATTTGATGCTTTATTATCTGATTTTGATGATGTATATTCTGATACTGATTCTCTTTATGCACATATTTAGGTTCCTTCAATGTCTCCATCCATACTACACCCTCCTTCATTAGAACTCAAGCCATTGCCACCAAATCTGAAATACTCATACTTGTTGAGTGGTGAGATATTACCTGTTATCTTTGCTATCAATCTCCCTTTTGAACATGAAGAAAAGCTTTTGAATATTTTTAGGGAGAACATCAGGGCGATTGGGTGGACCTTGGCTGACATATCAGGTATCAACCCCTCCATTTGTATGCATAGGATTCTCTTGGAGGATGGGGATAAACCGGTGATACAGCCAGAAAGGAGACTCAATCCCACCCTCCTGGAAGTTGTTAGAAAAAAGTAGTTGAGAAATTGCTCGAGGCAGGTATAATCTTTCCCATTTCAGATTCTCAGTGGGTAAGTCCAATTCAGGTTATGCCTAAGAAAACTGGTTTTACTGTTGTTAAAAATGAGAAAGATGATTTAGTTCCAATGAGGTTGCAAAACAGTTGGCGTGTGTGTATTAATTATAGGAAACTAAATCATACCACTCGCAAGGACCATTTCCCCCTCCCATTTATTGATCAAATGCTCGAGAGACTAGCTGGGAAAACACACTATTGTTTCATGGATGGATTTTCTGGATATTTTTCAGGTGCCTATAGCTCCTGAGGATCAGCAAAAGACTACATTAATCTATCCCTTTGGCACATTTGTTTACCGAAGGATGCCATTTGGACTTTGCAACGCCCCAGGTACCTTCCAAAGATGTATGGTGAGTATTTCTTCTGATTTTATTGAGACCTGCATGGAGGTATTTATGGGTGATTTTACAGTGTATGGGTCTTCATTTGATGAATGTCTATGTAGTTTGGGAAAGGTGTTGAATCGTTGTATTGAGAAGAATCTGGTCCTGAACTTTGAAAAGTGTCATTTTATGGTAGAGCATGGAATTGTCTTAGGGAATGTAGTGTCGAAACATGGGATAGAGGTTGATAGATCTAAGGTATACATTATTTCATCCTTACCCTATCCTTCATGTGTGCGTGATGTTAGATCTTTCCTAGGGCATGCAGTATTTTATCGGCGCTTCGTCAAATATTTTAGTAAGATCGCTCTTCCAATGTCACGATTACTTCAAAAAGATTCTGATTTTGTGTTTGATGGTTCTTGTAGGACATCCTTTGATGAGATAAATAAGTGTCTGACCACTCCACCTATCATACAGCCCCCACGGTGGGACCTTCCATTTGATCTTATGTGTGACGCCTCCAACTTCGTGGTTGGAGCTGTCTTATCTCAGAGGGTGGAAGGACGTTCACATGTGATTGCCTATGCATCAAGGACATTGGATTCATCCCAATCAAACTACACAACCACGAAAAAGGAGTTTCTTGCTGTCATATTTTCTTTAGATAAATTCTGTTCATATTTATTAGGCTCTAAAGTAGTTGTTTGTTCTGACCATGCAGCTTTGAGGTACCTCCTGAAGAAGCCAGATGCAATGCCACGACTTATCTGTTGGATGATCCTTCTTCAAGAGTTTGACATCGAGATAAAGGACAAAAGTGGGTCAGAAAACTTGGTGGCGGACCACATGAGTAGGCTTAATCACACACTAGAGGATGACACCTTGGATCAGGTACCACTTCAGGACACTTTCCCCGCTGAGCATCTCTATACTATCTCAGGTACGCATCCTTGCTCTGATGATGTAGTTAACTACCTTGTTTCTTCTGAAATCCCTACAAATTTAAAGAAACATCAAGTCCAAAAAATTAAAGAGTGAGTCAAGATTTTATGTTTGTGATGATCCATACTTATGGCGCATGTGTAGTGACCAATTCATTAGGAGGTGTGTTCCCGATCATGAGTTTGTGTCTGTTTTGCATTTCTGTCATACACTTGCTTGTGGTGGACACTTTGGACCCCAAAGGATAGCTAGGAAGGTTTTGTACTCTGGATTATATTGGCCTAGATTATTCCATGATTCCCATGTGTTTTTTATGTCATTATCTCGTTTCCAACACACTGGGATCATTTCTAAGAGACATGAGATGCCCCAACAACCCATACTATTCTGTGAGATTTTTGATCTATGGGTCATTGATTTTATGGGTCCTTTTCCTAGTTCATTTTGATTTTTTTATATTTTGGTTTCTGTTGAGTATGTGAGTAAATGGGTGGAGGCCAAGGCCACCAGGAGTGATGATTCTCATGTTGTAGAGGATTTTGTCAAGGCTAAAATTTTCTGCAGGTTTGGAGTACCAAAGGCCATCATCAGTGACCAAGGGACACACTTTTTCAATAGAAATTTTCTTCCCTCCTTCGAAAGTATGGGGTGACACAAAAAACATCAACAACATACCACCCCTAAACAAATGGCCAGGCTGAGGTTTCAAATCATGAGTTGAAACAAATCTTGGAGAAAACCATACAGCCAAATAGGAAGGATTGGAGCAAGCGCTTGGATGATGCATTGTTGGATTATAGGACAGCATACAAGACCCCCATTGGTATGTCCCCATTTCAGATTGTTTTTGGGAAAGCGTTTCATCTCCCCGTGGAAGTTGAGCATCGGGCTTATTGGGATATAAAGAAATGCAACATGGATTTGGCCGTTGATGGAATCCAAAGGAAGCTGCAAATTCAAGATCATGAGGAGATTAGATTATCATCATATGAGAACTCAAGGATCTACAAGGAAAGATCAAAAGCATCTCATGACAAAATGATCCATCAAAGGGAGTTTTATGATGGAGAGAAAGTCCTTCTCTACAGTTCACGACTGAAGATGATGCTTGGTAAGTTGGGTTCCAGATGGTTAGGTCCTTCTGTTGTGACTAATGTTTTTCCTTATGGTGTAGTGGAGATCACACAAGAGGACACTGGAAGGAGCTTTACAGTTAATGGGAAATGTTTGAAGAGATACATTGAGGGACTTACTACTAATGCAGTGGATTTTATCACACTGCATGAACCCATCATCACTTAAGCACATCAGGCAGTTCCTAACCCTTTAACTTTTATATTATTTTTCCTATTTAAAAATTATGCATTTCATGTGCATATATCATCTCAGAAGTTCACATTGAGTAAAATGAAATATTTTAAGTGTGGGGGATGTAACCTTTTAGTTTTGTAATTTCAATTTCTTTCCTGTTAATAAAACCAAAAAAATTGTGTGTTTTTCAAATTTTGTGTGTTTATTTTACAATTTTCTGTGTGTTTTTGAAACTTTTGAGCTGACATGATTCTCATCACCATTTTTAAATCCATATCAATAAGTGAAACAATTTACCCCTTGAAACAAAGCTTAAATAAATGCTGAAATGACTTTGTTTCAAGTTCAAATATTTAGTAATTTCATGGAAGGTACACCAAATTTTGAATCCCATGCCACATATCACTGTATTTATATTTGAAATCACTTTCTTGTGAGGCTTCTGAACCATTATTTTCATATTCTTTACATTCACCTCACTTCTTGAGAGAACCAAACAATGCTTGATTTAACAAGAATTTGATTTATTCCTGTCAAAACATGAGGGTTTGAGATACTTATGTTTAAATTATTGAGGCATTTTTTTGGTATTAAAACCCCTATTTCAAAGAATACTTTTTTATAATGGCCTACATTGAATATTTAATCCTTTTATCACTTAGAAGCCATGAACAGCCTATTAGGTTAGCCACATTACAAGCCAATTTTCCCTATCAAACCAACTCTTGAAGTAAAATTGCATAATCTAGTTGAGCTTAAGTGTGGGGGAAGTTGTCTTGTGTTTTGCCACCACATTCTGTGATACCTTTGGAGGAAAATTAAATTCTGAAGAGATGTGTTTGCTGCTGAAGAAACTCATTATATTCAAAGATGTGCCTTTTCTGCATCTTTCATGACAAGTGAAGTTGTGCCTTTTCTGGAGCTTCTAATTAAGGTGGAAAGCTATGCCCATCTGGAGCTTTCAAGATAATCATGTTTGAGAAGATTGAAATTTTTTATGCTGAAATGACGAATGGTTTAAACATTTCATGACTTTTCATGTTGATGGAGCTGAATTGATACTATGGGGATTGTGGAGAAGACCATATTTAAGTGAAAATTATATTAATGCAATTTTGCTTCAAAAGAGTCAAGCCCCCCTAATTCAGCCTCAGAGTTTTTCACATCTTAATCCTACCAACCGAAAGCCACAGAACAACCCTGAAAAGTCCTCATGATAAACATATGTCCTTGACTCACAACGGGTAGCGATGTAGGAATCTATCAAGCCTATGGGTACCCTTGTATGAGTTTGGATGCGAAAGACATTGCAAAAAAATTGATATTTGAGTGATGAGAGAAAATTCAAGCGAGGTAAGTTTTTTGTGCATGGGAGGATAAATAAAGTGGAAATATATTGAATTATATAAATGAAGAACTTGAAATAATGGTTTTTTATGAGGCACGATATCTTTTGTTTCTTGGGATGTAATTGTTTGATCTCAAGGATATGTGTTTTAAAATTGGTTTTGATTTGATATTAATGTTTACTTGATATAAGTTTTTCTCCAGGAGTGGAAAAGGATAAGTGTGGGGGAGTTGTTAAAGTACAATTTTATTGAATATTTCATTGATAATAAATGATATAATTTCCTCGCATTGTGTTAAATATGTTTAATTAGGATGTATTTGGGATTAGATCATTCATTTGAATATTTGATGAAAATTCCAGTTTTACCCTTTATAGTTTACTGTAGTATTTCGATAAAACATATATTTATATTTATTATTTGAATTTAATATTTTATAACAGTGTTCCTACCTTTATTATCTACAACTTGTATTCAGGACAGTAGAGCTGAAGAGTTCATTTGGTTGTTGAAAATGAGCCATGAAGTTAAAGTTGGGCTGGACTCACCTGAATAGAGAAGCTTCTGTATTGCGTCCATAACTCCTCCATATAGGCCTGTATTGAGCCCAAATTTGGATTGGAGATAAAGGACCAATATGCACACATTTTATCCTTCTGGAAGGCCGACCAATTCAAGCGTTTTGGTGGTCCAATGGGCGGTTCAATTTGGCATAAAAGATTTGGCCGAATTTCCACATTCACACTTGGAACCACATGTAACATCTCCTCCCCTCCCCTCTATAAATTTGAGTTTTTCTCATTTGGAGGGGTTGGGACGTGAATTAGGATATTGGAGGAAGAGGATAATTTGTTTCACCCAAATTCTCCAACCATTGTAAGAGGGTTAGCTCTTGAAGCAAGGATCCCCTCATCGAAGCCTCCTTCTCTTCATCATTTTGTAATGTTTTCATTTGTGTAATAAACTTCATTGTTCTTATTTTATTTATTCTCTATTCTTATGATTTTTTTAAATTTATTCTCCTCTTCATTTTCCTCTTTGGTCTGGAATTCTTGAGTAGAAGCGTTATTGGGTTAGACCCATTATAAACCCTTGCACATTCAAAACGCTTCTACGATGATTACGCCACCCATGGAAGAGTAGTCTTTTAATAATCGATCTATCTTCTACCTTATTCATTTAATTATTTTGAATCAATGAGATAATTTAATTCACATAATATTATCCATGAATTGTGTTTTTAAATTACAAGAAACTAATCAAGAAATTGAACAATTAACACAAAAACATGCGAGGATGGGATTTTGTGTAAATTGTGAGAGCATAATCGTAATCGGTAATACAAGACCACACAGGATAAATTTGTCGAGTTAAAATATAATCACTAAACACAATTAATCTTCATTTACATAATGGATATGTGCTCTAATTAACCACTGACCATAAGCTATCTTTAGAACCACAATCAATGCAGGGTGCTGCGATTGCGTGTTCCGAAGCTAGCCTATGGTTTAAATAATTTCATCTTTGTGGTTAAGTTAACTCTCGTAGGGTTCTAGGGATAACAAATTAGGGAATCATAATTTAGTGGATATTTATTTAAATGATAATGATTAATATTTTAATTAATAGTTAGATTTATATCGATTACACCTTTTAAAATAGATTTCTAAAAAAACATCTTCTTGTTGTGTCTTTTTAATCAAACATCATTTCAAAATTAAAAACAAAAAAATTGAAATTTTCTTCCAGAAAACTTCTTCTAGATATATAAACTATAAAAAACCCATCCATTCTATTAGTGTTTTTATTCTCTTTTATTTTATTTTTAGAATAACTCAAAGAAGTTTTTTTAATTCACTTCCTCCTTTGAAACACGACCTTGGTCAGCCACTCTGTTGCACCTAAGTACCCCAAAATCACACTAATCATTTGAGGGAACCCACGATAGTGCTCTATCAGTAATATTATAAATGCATGTGTATACTGGATATATATGATATATACATCATGATTATAACTCTGTATATAATGGATACATGAACGACTTGTAATTATAAAGAGCATATTTTGACTCATATACCAATGATCGTTAAAACGAACGTTATTAACTAAAATAATTATATAGTGTTCATTACATGGTAATAAGTGATATAAAAGAAAAATGAACTTGAAAAAGGTTCTTAAGAATGTAGAAATTAACTCAAGATTATTATTCAGGAGGTTAATGAACGATCAAGTCAAGTCGGACCTGAGGTATGGGACTTCGTCTCAATTTCCTTTCATTGAGGAATATTTTTTTTATACACAACCTTCTTTTATACAGTGTATAACCCCCTTTTACTTTTATGTTTATTCAAAAGGAATATTTTTTATACGAAGCATTTACTAAATGACAAAAGGGAATGTTTTTTTCGTATGTATTCGGCGACAACGACTTCTCTGCCGCCGTGACCATTATTTGAGTTTCGGCTTCCTCTACAAGCCATACCGTTTCTTTTAAATGAAAAATAAATACCCTATTTTACTTTTTTTTTATTTTGGTATTGAAAATCGTTTTCATAATGTTTTTATTATATCAATGTGTTTTATTGATATCTTGTGATTGAAATGTGGAAATGTTATGTTGTCTTTATGTATGTTTTATGTGATACGATTATGTTATAGTTCTTGGAAATTGTTATGAAGACGGGTGGTTCTGTGACAAACTAAGGGGGGGTGAGCCCGATATAGCTCTCCAATGCATTGGGTAATGCGAAGGAGTGAAACGTTAAGGTTTCTCCGAAGAGATTTAGGGAATATACTCTGATGGGTATTCCAAACGTAACCAAGAGGGTTACTCTATACGTAAGAATGTTATGAATGCCTCATGATACCTTTATGTCTTATGATTTATATGATTGATTCATGATTTGATGAGGTATGTTAAAGTGCTTATGTTTTATGGGTAAAGTATGATTTCATTCTTATGTGTATATGTATCCATGTTTCCTTTCCATATTTTTATATCTTTTTTTGAGATTTTTATGCTCATCCCAAGTTTTTGAAATGTTTTTCACAGGTCAAGGGAATGGTAAATGATATGATGATAGTGTCCAGGAAGTATCAAGAAAAAATCCATGTTTTATTTTAAATATGTTTCGATTGATGGGGAAAATGAATAATATCTTTTATGTAACCACTTTGTTTAAATGTGGAATGTAATGCAAGTTTTATGTTCTAATTCTCTAAAACTCTAAACCTGAAAAGATCCTCAAGGTGTAATATTGTAATAACTCAAGATTAAGTAATGTTTAAGGTTGGGGCCTTATAGTTGGTATCAGAGGTCAGTTTAGATAACTTTAGGAGTTAGAATTATATTAAATGATTATCCAAAAATATTTTTTTATGGTAAAATTGAAATGATATAGCATTTTAAGATTACCATGTTACTTCATTTAAGACATGTTTGTTCAGAATGGTTTTCCGCAGAGGAAACAGGGAAGGAGTGCTAGGAAGGCATACAGAAGGAAATAACCTTCTGAATCAGCATCCTGAGATGGTTGGAATTGGAACTGAACAGTTTTTTGCAGTGATGGCACAGTTGACTCAAGCGATATATGGCGGTGGTATCCATGCACAAGATCAGACAGATCAACCACAGAGGAACATGTCAGTTATGGAACATTTCACGAGGAAACATCCCCCATCATTTAGACAATCATATGACCCTGTGCTAGATGAAGGGTGGATTAAAGCACTAGAGAATATTTTCGATGTCATGGGGTGTTCAGACATTCAAATGGTTAGTCTTGATATTTACCATTTGGAGGGTGAAGTAGATAAGTGATGGTCGATGGTTAAAAATATCAGGGATGCTGATGAGATTGATGCTCTCGACTGGGATGAATTTAAAGGTATGTTTCTTGAGAAGTATTTTCCTAAGGCTGTTCGACTTAGGATGGAAAAGCAATTCTTGGAATTGAGGCAAGAGGAAGACTGAGTGGCTGCCTATGAAGAAAGGTTCACTCGATTGGCAAGGTATGCTCCAAATTTTATCCGAGACCTTGATAATAAAATAAATCATTTTTACTCAGGGTTAAAGCCAAAATATCGAAGGGCTTTAGCTTCTCGTGAGTTAAAAAGTTATGAAAAGCTTTTCTATGTGCTGAGAAGGTTGAAATGGAGTTTTCCAATGATCAATTGTTCTATAACAACCAGCATAAGAAGAGACCGAGGTGGAAGGAGAAAGGAAAGAATTCTTAAAAAAGGTCTAACGGTAAGAAAACTAAGTTTCATGTTTGTGATAAATGTGGTAAAAGGCATGCTGGAGAATGCCTTCTGAATTCTGGAGAGTGCTACCAATGTGGTAATATGGGACATAAGTCTCGTGATTGGACTGAAAAAGATCAAGGTGATGGTATGAGAAAATTTGATTTAAAGTTAGTGAAATGTTTTAAGTGTAATGAGATGGGACACTATGAAAACGAGTGTCTGACAAAGAGCTTGAGTGATGGGAAGCAGTTAGACTACAAGAAGAAAGGGGTGGTGAAATCCTTTGCAACTACTTCAGCAGATGTCAGGCCATCAAATGAAGTTGTATCAGGTACTTTGTTTGTTTTTTCAGATTATCCCAGTGTGTTTTTTTATTCGAGGTCTACACATTCTTTCATCTCTGAAAAATTTCTAGTTAAATAGGAATACCATCTCAAAAAAATGACTCCTGAACTTTTGGTAAAAACACCTGGGGGAAATGTTGAGGCAAAAATAATTTATAAGATTCTTCCTATCCTTATCTGTGGAAAGTACCTACTTTTGAACCTTATTGTTTTACCTCAAGTAGAGTTTGATGTTATCCTAGGTATGTATTGGCTCTCTATTTACCATGCTAAGATTGACTGTAGAGATAAAGAAGTTTCTTTTCAGAAATACTTTTAGTTTGTGTACAACAATGAACCCTTCATGTTGATAACATATCAAGAGGCCAAGAAACTTGTAAAATATGGAAATGAATGTTACCTTGCACACATCATTGAAAACAAAGGAACTGTTCAGATTAATGATGTTCTAGTGGTAAATGAGTATCCTGATGTTTTTACTAATGAGTTTCCTGGAATAATACCAGATCTGGAAGTTGAATTTACTGTCGACTTAGTTCTTGATGCTAAGCCAATTTCAAAACCCCCTTATCGAATGGCTCAAATTGAACTTTTAGAGTTGAAGGAGAAATTGAAAGATTTATTAGAGAAAGGTTTCAATCGACCTAGCACATCACCATGGGGTCCTCCTGTTTTATTTGTTAAAAAGAAAGATGGTTCAATGAGACTTTTCATTGATTATAGAGCCTTGAATAACATCACTATTAAGAACAAATATCCTTTGCCTCATATCGACGATTTGTTTGATCAGCTCCAGGGAGATCAGTATTTTTCAAAGATTGACTTGAGATCAGGGTACCATCAGCTGAAGGTAATGGATGCAAACGTTCCGAAGACTGCGTTTCGTACAAGATATGGCCATTATGAATTTGTTGTAATGCCTTTTGGGCTAACAAATGCACCTGCTGTATTCATGGACTTATTTAATAGAATTTTCCATGAGTTCTTGGATAACATTGTGGTGGTTTTCATTGATGATATTTTGGTGTTTTATAAAAGTAAAGTGGAGCATGAAATACATTTAAGGGTTATTTTTCAAACCTTAAAAGAAAATAAATTATATGGGAAATTCAGTAAGTGTGAGTTTTGGTTGCAACAAATTTCTTGCATTGGTCACATTGTTTCTAAAGATGGGATAACTATTGATCCTGCAAAAACAAAGGTTGTTAAAGAATGGCCAAGACCCACAAATGTAATAGATATTCTTAGTTTCCTTGGTTTGGAAGGCTATTACCGAAGGTTTGTTAGAAATTTTTCACAGTTATCTATTCCAATGACGAAGCTAACTCAGAAGGGTGTTAAGTTTATCTGGACACAAGAATGTGATGATTGTTTTCAAGAGTTGAAAAGAAGATTGGTTAATGCTCCATTTTTTGAACTACCTTCCATGAATGAGGAGTTTGTTATCTATAGTGATGCTTCATTGAAAGGAATTGGTTGTGTCCTAATGCAAAATGATTAGGTAACTGCTTATGCTTCACGACAGTTGAAAACTCATGAGGTAAATTTCCCTACACATGATTTGGAATTAGCTGCTGTTATTTTTGCTATAAAAAATTGGAGGCATCATTTTTATGGAGTAAAGTGTGAAATATATACTGATCACAAAAATTTACCGTATATATTAAATTAGAAAGCATTGAACATGAGATAGAGGAGATGGCTAGAATTAATCAAAGATTATTATTGTACAATTAATTACCATTCGGGAAACGAAAATAAAGTGGTTGATGCTTTTAGTCGAAAAAGTAATGCTTCATTAACAATGTTGCGTTTGGAACGTGATCCTTTGGTTAAGGATTTGATGAACTTTGGCATAGAAGTTGTTGGTGCATGATGTCCTTCTGTTTTATTTCAGGTATCAGTGAAATCTTCTCTATCAGACAAGATCAAGAAAGCACAAAAGCAAGACAGTGAGTTGCAGAAAAAGGTAGAGCTGGTTCAGAAAGGTAAGTTACATGAATTCAACATTGATAGTGATAGTGATTTGAGATTTGGGAAGAGATTGTGTGTGCCTTGTGATTCACAGTTGAAGTGAGATTTGTTATGTGAAGCTCATAGTTCTCCGTTTTCAGTTCATCCTAGTAGTACTAAGATGTACAGAGATCTGCCGGAGTATTACTGGTGGAATGGAATGAAAAGAGATATTGCTGATTTTACTGTGAAGTGTTTGACTTGTCAGCAGGTTAAAGCAGAGCGGAAGTTACCGAAAGGGATGCTTCAGCCTCTACCAGTTCCAGAGTGGGAATGGGATAATATATCCATGGACTTTGTTGTGGGATTACCGAAGACATCTCGAGGTAATAATGCAATCTTGGTTATTGTTAATCGCTTGACTAAATCTGCTCATTTCCTTTTTATTCGAGATAATTTCACTCTAGATCAACATTCTCGATTTTACCTAAAAAAGATAGTCAGGTTTCATGGAGTTCCTCTTTCCATTGTATCCGATCGTGATCCCAGGTTTACTTCTAACTTTTGGAAGGGCCTTCAAAAGTCATTGGGTACTGAATTAAATTTTAGTACAGCTTTTCATCCTCAATAAGATGGGCAGTCATAACAAAAAATTTAGACATTGGAAGATATGATACGTGCTTGTTCGATGGATTATCCGGGAAGTTGGGACCAACAACTTTCTTTGGTTGAGTTTTCTTATAATAACAGTTTTCATTCCAGTATACAGATGGCACCATTTGAGGTGTTATATGTGAAGCGATGTGGAACTCCAGCTTTTTGGGATGAAGTGGGTGAAAGGAAGTTGATGGGACCAGAATTGGTAGAAGAGATGGTAGAAAAAGTTCAGCTGATACAGAAACAAATGAGAACTGCTCAGAGAAGGCATAAGAGTTATGCGGACAATAGGGGGAAGGATCTCTCTTTTGAGGTAGGTGATCATGTTTTTCTCAAGGTTTCTCCATGGAAAAGTGTGATGTGATTTGGTAAGAAAGGAAAGCTGAGTCCAAGGTTCATTGGACCATATGAAATTCTGGAGAGAGTTAGATCAGTTGCATACCGAGTGGCTTTACCTCCAAGATTATCTCTGGTACACAATGTTTTTCATGTTTCGATGTTGAAAAAGTACATGCCAGATCCATCACATGTTTTGAGTCCAGAGGCAGTTCAGCTGGAAGAGAACCTATGTTATGAGGAACAACCGGTACAGATTCTTGACCACAGGGAGAAAGTGTTACGGAATAAGGTGATTCATCAGGTAAAGGTTTTGTGGAAAAACCACATGATTGAAGAGGCCACATGGGAATCTGAAAATGCAATGAGGGATAAATACCCCCACTTATTCGAAAAGTAAATAAATTGCGGGGATGCAATTTTCTAAAGGGGGGAAGGATGTAACATCCAAAGTAAGTAATTAATAATAGATCTTTTTATCTATTCCTATTAATGAACTATATGGTGTTTTAGAGGCTTAAAATGAAAATAAATCGAATCTTAAGCATGGAATACACTAATATTTTTAAAAGATTGTTTTACATCCTTTTAATGGAAAACCATTTTTAAATCTATCTTTTGACAATTTTATAAGCTATGTTTGTTAAAATAAACTTATTCTTTATGATTGGGACATCAAAATTTACTTTGTGTGAATTTTTGCTATTTTTCCGATAAAGTTAATTTTTTAATGAATAGTGAAAAATGTTGTCTTTTAATTCAAAACCTCTTTTTAATCTAATTCATTTATATGATTAGATTATCTTTTTAATTGGTTTTAAAGTGAAATCAGAATATATTTTTACAATTTAATCCAATGGTGGTCATTGGAATCAATTTCAGTTTGAAATTGGACTTAAACTAGTCTCAATCTTTTGATACTTATTGTTTCATAAAAACACGCTATTTGTCATGACCGTGGGAATTAATTATCTAATTAATTAATGTGACTTATATTATTTGAATTTTTCAAAATAGACATCATTTTTGAATTCATAGTATCAAACATAGCTTAGGGTGATGTTTTGGTATTTTTCTGAAAAACTTCAATTTTTGATGAATAGTGAAACCACTAAGTGGTAGTTAAAGAAACTGATTTTTTGTTTAAATGAAACTTTTTCACTTCTGTGATTTGATTTTGAAAAATCCGACATACATGGTTGTCATTAAGAAGTAAAATGTGGTTCAATGCGATTAAAATAATTTTTCGTTGAATAGTAACTTTTAAGTTCTTAATTGCAATTAGAGGAAATTAGTGTAGTTCAAGGTAAAAATAATGTTTTAATAATATGAGATGAGCATGAAACATGTCCTACCCTTATTGGATGTGTCATGGACGACCAAGAAAATCCATGGGTCAACCTGGGGACCCCATGGTTCCACTTTGGTTGGGAAATGACATAAATAACTTTTTATTTAATGTTAAAGTAAAAATGACACAAACATGAGATGTTTTACTAAAACATTTTTTACATGGGGTTATACAAGTCAGATTTTTTACTATAAATATTCATTAGAAAGATAAAACGATTTCATACATCATGATATTTGTTTTATAATTTTTATACATTATATATATTAAATTATTGATGACATGATGATGATGCAACGATTACCTCATTAATAAAGGATTTAAATAAAATGAAAAGATAATGTAAAATCTATGACCTACACATGTCCAAAACCTATTGGATTTGTATATTCGAACCCATATCACTTTATCATAAAATTATATCAATGTGGGACCTCTTAAATCCGAATATCATTTTAATATAATGTAACTTTTCTTTACGTTCCAAGAGTGCCCCTCCTCTCCTCTTATAAAAGGCCCCCACCTCTACCTCTTTAACCACACTACCAAAGCCTTTTTCTCGGGCAAACCCTGACCATTTTGTTTCTAAACATCCCTCTCATACTCCTTGAAGGCTCACTTTGGTTATAAGTCTTCCCAAGGAAGTATTGGAGCTCAAACCAAAGGGAGTTACCCGATTTTAAGGTAATGTCTTCACTTGAGTCCTTTTATTTTATTTTGATTCTCCAACCCCCAAAACTCTTTTAATTCATTTCTTTTGTAAAAAATCCAGTATCTTAAATATACTAGGATGTTGTTATAAGATTTATTCTAGCTACACTTACACACACCTACATCTAATGGTTAAAGAACATACTGTTTCCATGGATGGCGAATTTCTGCCTCCCGAAACGATGATTGTTCAACATTATTTTAACACCTTAAAAGGTCGCCATTAAGATGACACTATATTTATATATGATATATAATATTTTTATGTTTTCATTAAGCTTCAGTATTTTTCATTTTGGTCATACCTTTAATGTTTCCATTATGGGTAAACGCGATATCTTCATTTAAGGAAGTGCGGACTACCGCCCCCTCAAAGTGATTTGATTCGTTAATGCCATATGTGGGACGAATAAAGGATGTAATTAATGATTTCATATATGATATTATACTGTTATTATAATATACCATTATATCATTATGATTCCATTCCATAAAATATGAAATCAAAATGAAAGCACCGTTCATGCATACGTACGGCTTACCGTCTCCAAGAACGGTGCATTTCAATTCATACCTCTAAATGATTATGTAATATTATAAATGCATGTATATACTGGATATATATGATATATACATCATGATTATAACTCTGGATATAATGGATACATGAACAACTTGTAATTATAAAGATCATATTTTGACTCAAGTACCAATGATCGTTAAAACGACTGTTATTAACTAAAATAATTACATAGTGTTCATGACATGGTAATAAGTGATATAAAATGAATAATGAACTTGAAAAAGGTTCTTAAGAAAGTATAAATTAACTCAAGTTTATTATTAAGGAGGTTAAAGAATGATCGAGTCAAGTCAGACCCGAGGTATGGGACTTCATCTCAATCTCCTTTCATTGAGGCATATTTTGTTTTATACACAACCTTCTTTTATACGGTGTATAAACCCCATTGACTTTTACGTTTATTCAAAAGGAATATTTTTTATATGAAGCATTTACTAAATGACAAAAGGGAATGTTTTTGTCATACATATGCCGCGACAACGACTTCTCTGCCGCCGTGACCATTATTTGAGTTTCGGCTTCCTCTACAAGCCATACCGTTTCTTTTAAAAGAAAAATAAATACCCTATTTCACTTTTCTCTTATTTAGGAATTGAAAATAGTTTTCATAATTTTTTTATTATATCAATGTGTTTTATTGATATCTTGTGATTGAAATGTGGAAATGTTATGTTTCCTTTATGTATGTTTTATGTGATACGATTATGTTATGGTTATTGGGAATTGTTATGAAGACAGGTGGTTCCGTGATAAACAAAGGGAGGGTGAGCCTGATACAGCTCTCCAATTCATTGGGTAACATGAAGGAGTAAAACGTTAAGGTTTATCCGAAGATATTTAGGGAATATACTGTGATGGGTATTCTAAACGTAACCAAGAGGGTTACTCCCTACCTAAGAATGTAATGAATGCCTCAAGTTACCTTTATGTCTTATGATTTCTATGATTTATTCATGATTTGATGAGGTATGTTAAAGTGATTATGTTTTATGGGTAATGTATGATTTCATTCTTATGTGTATATGTACACATGTTTCCTTCCCATATTTTTATATCCCTTACTGAGATTTTTATGCTTATCCCAAGTTTTTGAAATGTTTTTCCCAGGTCAAGTGAAAGGTACATGATATGAGGAGAGTGTCAAGGAAGTGTCAAGAAAGAATCCATGTTTTATTTTAAATATGTTTCCATTGATGGGAAAAATTAATATTATCTTCTATGTAACCACTTTGTTTAAATGTGGAATGTAATGCAAGTTTTATGTTTTAATTCTCTAAAACTCTAAACCTGAAAAGATCCTCAAGGTGTAATCTTGTAATAACTCAAGAATAAGTAAGGTTTAAGGCTGGGGCCTTATAGCCGTGGTCTCAGGTTCAGGTCCTTATGCGAGAAGATGTACCTGAGACTCTGGTGGTCAGAGTAGACTGTAAGGCGCTCGCCCATCCGATAGTGCAGCCACATCTTCAAGGCAAAGACCACCGCTGCTAACTCTAGGTCAGGGGTAGTGTTTTTCTGCTTGTGCTTCCTCAAATGTCGTGAACTATAAGCGATCACTTCTTGCTCCTGCATCAGGACACACATGAGTCTGGTCCCTGATGCATCGCAGTAAACTACGTACCCTACGCCCTCCTCTGGTAGCCTCAAAATGGGTGCACTGGTCAATATCTGTCTCAGCTCCTGGAAGCACTTCTGAAATCTATCTTTCCAAATGAAGGCTTTCCCCTTATTCATCAATGATGATAGAAGTGCTGCAACTATGGATAAGACTCACACAAATCTCAGATAGTACCATGACAAACCTAAGAAACTCCGCACCTCAGTCACGCTCTTAGGTGGCTCCCAAGCAAGTACTGCCTCGATATTTGCAGGATGCATGGAAACTCCCGCCTCAGAGATGACATGAACCAAGAAGTGAACCTCTCGAATCCAGAAATAAAACTTTGAGAGATTAACATAATTCTAGATCTCTCGGAGTGTTTCTAGTACAACCCGCAAGTTGTAGGAATTCTCTTCATCAGTAGTTGAGTAAATCATTATGTCGTCGATTAAGACAATGACAAATCGATCGGGGTCAGGCGGGAAGATCATGTTCATGAGACTCATGAACACTGTTGGAGCGTTGGTTACACCGAAGGGCATAACAAAGAACTCATTGTGGTCATACCGACACCTGAAGCCCGTCTTCTTCACATCCCCATCTCGAACTCTGAGCTGGTGATAGCCTGACATGAGGTCTATCTTCGAGAACCATCGTGCTCCCATGAGCTAATCAAAGAGGTCGTTAATCCTCGGGAGTGGATACTTGTTCTTCACAATCACATGGTTTAGGCAACGGTAGAAGACACACAATTTCATGCTCACATCCGTCTTCTTGACAAATAAAATCATAGATTCTCAGGGTGAAACACTGGGTCAGATGAATCCCTTTCTCTGCAAGTCCTCCAGCTATACACGTAGCTCTCGAAACTCAGCGGGAGCCATCCAATATGCTGGAGTAGATATTGGGGCTATCCCAGGGTACATTTCAATGTATAAGTCTACCTATCTGTGAGGAGGTAGTCCTGGAACGTCATCAGGAAAAACGTCCGCATACTGATCCACCACAATAGGAAAACTCGGACTCTGCACATAAATCACTCTGAGGATGAGACTAGCCAACCGATGTGTGATCAGCTGACCTCTCATCTCTGTAATTCCATCCGGTGCTGCAAAGGCTCCCTTCCTGCCGGTGATGTTGAAATTGCTCCCATCTATGTGGACACACCACATTTTTCACCTAATATAGTTGATCTAAGCATGGACTTTAGATTCTCAATCCATGCCCAAGATGACGTCGTAAGGCCTCGATGCCGCTGTAAGAAGATCCCATCCGAAGCTCTCACCTCCAAGAGTAAGCTCACACTGCCGGTACCAGTGTGTAATCATCGAGTCTCATCCCGTAGGAGTCTCTATCCATAAGTATCGAACCAACGGCTCCGTCGGAATCTCCGAGCTCCGAACAAGGGAAGCGGAAATAAAAGAATGAATTGCTCTTGTGTCTATAAGAACTCTAGTAAGGGTGGAGTAGACATAGATAGTACCTCAAATCATCTCCAGGGCGCCGTGGTAGAAAGCCTCCAATGCCTGAAGCTGAGCCTGCCTCTGTCCGCTAGCTCCCTTTGGTCGGAGTGGACCTCCTAGTGGTAGTGGTGGTAGAGCCTCAAAGCGTCGCCCACCACCCGCTGCTCAGCCAGCTCCTCTTCCTCGTCTGCCTGATCTCTACGAACTACCACGGTCGAACCTCTGCCTCTGTCTGGGTGGTCCCTCAACCATCTACTACTCCTCTGCATGGCGGGTCGGGCAGTCACGAGCCATGTGGCCCTACCTGCCGCATGCATAGCACTGAATGCCTCTCATATGACTGGATCTGCTACGTGTGCCCCGCACCACCAAACCACTATCCTAAGGTTGCCCACTTGATTGTCGGGTCCACTTGGACCTCTGCAAAATCTATCTAGTACCATCTGTAGTAGACTCTGCTACCTATCGCCCTGCGGTAGGCCTCACTGCTGGTATAGGCTCAGAAATATTGCTCTCCACAAGAAGGGCTCGCTTTAGTACTCCTGGCTTTGTCGAAATGCTGAGGGAGATCATAGAATTCCTGATCTCCTAACTCATACCCTTCTCAAAGGTCTCGAATTAGAATAATGGGTCATGTACCATGTCTGTGGAGTAGCGTGAGAGGTCGGTAAATCTCACCGTGTACTATGCTACTATCATGCTACCCTGTCGCAGCTGTGGTAACTCCTAGATGCAGACCGCATGGAGGGTGGCTGGAAAAAACTCTGAGTGAAGGAGACTCTCTATGTCCGTCCAAAGCAGTGATGCCTCATCGTGCACCTAGCGCATCAGGATCCACCATCTACCTATTTCTGCGTGCATGAGACTCACGACAAGGATCACCATAAGATCTGATGGTGTCCCTACCAATCTGAAGACTCAGATGATAGCCTCCAGCAAATCCTCAGCTGCCTGAGGGTCCATCTCTCCGTGGAACCCAGGAGGCCTCTGCCGTTGAAACTCATGCAGTGCACTCAGGCGACGTGTACTCTCCGTTGCTGGGGCTGGTGGTATCGGTGGCCCAGCGGGTAGAGGTACCGCTGCTGCCTCCGCTGTAATGGGGCCCTACAACGAGGCCTCATCGCTCGGTGGGCTGCCATCTCGCACAAATAATAGAACCCTAGATGATTGCCTACATGGGGCCATCATGAGAAGAAACAGGTGTGCCATGGTTAGTATAGTATACCCAGTGAGCTGACACAAAGTAATCACCGAGAAAACTTTTAAAACACACATGCAATTAGTGTTTTCAAGAAATGATTCAGAAAGAAAAAATAAGGTTCCTGGTGTACGGATACGTCGGCCGTCGCAGCAACACTGCACTCCCTGGACTGAGAACCACACTCAATACTCGAAACATTATTTTTTTTCATAAAGAAGAAATTATCAGAGTCATGAGTTCTGCGGTAGAACCGACTCCCTCGATACAAATTTGCCATGACCCGTCCTCGGGGCCCGTACCGTGACTACCGCAAGCCCGCCGTCCATAGGCTAGGGGCTGGCGACTATCACCAAAGGCGTAAATCCAGATTATAGGGAGGTTATTTCCTTTATATATGTTAAAATCACAAAAGAGTACGCAAGATGAAGTAAACACTAAGTAAACTGAGTACAAAAGTAAGTGTTGGAACGTAAATGGGCCAGAATACAAACCCAACTAAAAGTACAGTACAATAGAAATGGAAGAACAGCTGCAGTAAAGTAAACTAGCAACCACTGAGTCTTCCTCCAGATATCCCACATGAAGGGTGGGTACAAATGGTCTCCTCATCTCCTCGGGTCTAGCCATCCGCTCCGTGTATGTTCTACCAAGTGGTCCACCTCCAGGTATCATCCCGCTCCACAAGACTCCACCGTGATCAGTGTTGTATGTTGTCTTCATCCAACACAACGTAGTGTGGGCAATGCTCATGCATGTCTGAGTATACGATACTCAGTAGGGACCCCGAGACTCCCGAAGTTCTCCCAGAGTCCACAAAGGATAAACCACAATGGAAAAATACAAAAACTATGTATCAGCCAACACTACTTAGGTATATTCCCATACATATACCTAAGTCATTAATTCAAGTTCAGCTCCAACTCCCAAACCCAAGTACAACCCAGTCCACATAGGATAGCACAACCCATTCCACACAAGAAATCAAGCCAATCATATCGATGGAAATAATTGAAAGTCAGGACTCAGCTCACACAAGTATAATACTCACGAAGATGGGTGGAGATGACAGATGTATCCTCTAAATCATCTCCTCTGCCAAACCCATGTAGGATCTAATTACAGAAGTCATCGCTACCGAACCCACGAAGGATCCAAGTACAGTAACCATCACTGCCGAACCCACGGAGGATCCTAGTAAATTCGTCATAGCTGCTGAACCTAAGGAGTATCATAGTACAATCGTCCATGATGCCGAAACCATGGAGGATCCAAGTAAATTCGTCATCGTCATCGAACCCACGGAGGATCCCAGTACGGTAGTGGTCACAGTCAAAGCTAGCTCTTGGGTTCCCGCACACAGCTCTCTCAATTTGTTGACGGTCCGCTCCTCGAGTCCAGGATCGAAACTTCAAGTGACACGAAGTCCAGAGTTGATGTATCCCATAGTACAGCCCCACTTCAAAGGGGAAAAACAATGGAAAACATGACCATGTCAAGACAAACAAGATGACCATGAAATTTCCCTAAAGTACATGGCAGGTAGGTAAGCGATACATGTTGTCTCATCAGACACTGGGTATTGCCTGTGTGAAATAGCCCGTGCGCAGGGCTGGTCGTGTAGATAAGTAACTACATGACATGTGGTATGGTTACACGCCATGTCCAAACCTCTAGTTTCGGTTACATGTGCACTGGCCAAGCCTATTCTTGTGGTAGAGCACATGCCTGTGTACTCCACCTTGTGTTCGTGTATTCCTGGAACACATGTCGAGCCATCACAAAGCCGCTTCTACCATGGTGATGGTAGTAAATGTCGGGCCTCTGGGCCATGTGGTTCTGCCCATGTCCGTGTATCTCCCAGACTACATGCCGAGCCTTGCGAAGCTTCTTCTTCCTTTCTATGATGTGAATACACACCATGCTACATGGCTATGTATTTATGTCCGTGTCTATGTATTTTCCCTGAATACACACCATGTCCATCGAATCCTCCTCTGACAAACTGTGTGGAAATTTCACGTCGTGTGTATAGAGTCACATGTCGTGTGTTACTTTTCTAACGTCCGAAATGGATTCCACAGTACGCTTGTACTGCACGGAATGTGCTTCTGGAGAACACGTTGTGTATTCTGGAATATTCCAAAAATGAATCCTCAAGCCAGCATTCCTCCCGAGGTGTCTGTTCTTCATTCCGATGATCCTATTTCTACAAAACATCCATTTCTAGGTCGCCCCGACACTCTGAGGCCGTTTATGATGTGTTTGGGCCTCTGATAAGCTTCGAAAAAATAACTTGATTCACCGCTCACGAACGCTTGAAGAACTCCACATATTAAAAAGAATGGTGGAGGAATTGGTTTGTGTTAGTTTGGTGTGGTCCCTTTAGCATTAGTCTGTTAACAAGTGGTTTAAGAGGAACAACAACATGGAAGGAAAACCAATCATTAACCAATCCAAACACACACCTGCCTCATCAAAAGATGACGAGTGTTGGCATTGTGATTGATGGGGTCACGAGGTGTGGGTTCAACGATGATGAAGACTATACTTGGATCCTATGTGGGTTCGGCAGTGAGGACGATTGTACTAGGATCATCCGTGGGTTCGGCAGTGATGACCATTGTACTAGGATCCTCCGTGGGTTAGGCAGCGATGGATACTTTTCTTGGATTCTATGTGTGTTCGGCACCGACAACATCTGTACTTGGATCCTACGTGGGATTGGCAGAGGAGATGATTCAGAGGCTGCATTTATCATCTCCACCCCTCTTCGTGAGTAGTATACCCGTGTGAGCTGACTCTTGACATTCAATCATTTTCATCGATATAATTGACTTGCTTTCCTATGTGGATTGGGTTGTGCTATCCTTTGTGAACTGGGTTGTACTTGGTTTCAAGAGTTGGAGCCGAACTGGAATTGGTGACTATGGTATATGTATGGTAATATACCTATGTAGTGTTGGATGATACTTCGTGTTTTTATTTTTCCTTTGTGGTTTATCCTTTATGGATTCTGGGAGACCTTCAGGAGTCTCGGGGTCCCTACCGAGTATCGTATACTCACTCCTGCACGGGATATGCCTGCACTATGTTGAGTGGGATGTAGACGACAGACATCACTGATCCAGGAGGAGTCTTGTGGAGCGGTACAGTACCTGGAGGTGGACCACTTGGAGGAACGTACACGGAGCAGACGGCCGGACCCGAGGATCTAAAGAGACCATATGTAACCACCCTTCAGGTCGGATATCCGGAGGACGACTCAGTGGTTGCTGGTTTACATTAATGCAGTTGTTCTTTCTTTTCTATTGTACGTACTTTCAAGTGGGTTTCTATTCTGGCCCATTTATTTTCCAGCACTTATATTTGCACTCAGTTTACTTAGTGTTTACTTCAGCTTTCATACACTGTTTTGTTTGTTTACTTATATAAAGGCAATGCATTGACTATTATTGGGAATTACACCTTTGGTACTAGTCTCCAGCTCCAGGCCTATAGAAGGAGGGCTTGGGGTAGTCACGGCACGGGCCCCAAGGATGGGTCGTGAAAACCAACTTCTATATGAATGAGATCAAGAAGATGTGTTTCTCTTTTCTTCTTTGGCCAAAATGAACTACAGACCATCTTCCCACGAATTAAAGAAACACTATATTTTTCTCGTTCAAGTTTTAGAATGGGGATATCCAAGATTACCTTTATCTTAGATATATATTCCATGTCTTGTTGGTTAATGTGCCCCAACCTTCGATGCCATAAATTGTTTTCTTCATCAACAGACAAGTAAAATGAGATAACTTTGCTGTCAACCTGATATTAGTTTACATCTACTCTGCAGCCTTTCATACGATAATTCCATGGTTTTCCCTTTATAGTGCAGCATTTTTGATTGAATGTAACTATGAGTCCTGAGTCACAGAGTTGACTTACAGTAAGGATATTGGGATTTAGATCGTCCACATAATGAACTTTAGTCTTTTTAGCTCACTATTGGAGAAAGCAGTATTCCCACTGCCTGTAATCTTCAATGGACAATCATTACCAAACCTCACTATTCCTTCAATCTTATTTTTAATGTTCTTCAAATGATCATCATTTCCCATCATATGGGAAGAACATCCACTATTAAGAATCTAGGTGTTGCTGCTCTTTATATCATCGAAGGATACTTTTGTACGATTGGATTTCTCGATCTTTTTTGTTTATTTCCATGAGATATTGGATTGAGAATAGGAAAACGATGGCAATCTAATACTTTCCTCCACATAATCTGATTTGTCTTACCAATAATCTTGTTATGGAGGAGAGAAACTGTTAGTGAGAACAACACCATCATGAGGGTGAAAACTGGCCCATCTCTGAATGTTTTATGAATTTCTCCTATCAAACCACTACCTATAATACCTAGATATATAGACAAAGTTAAGCAATGAGAATAGTTACCATAGAAGTTATTTCTTCTATATGATGGAGGATATGAAATTGGTCTCTTTGGTTGACTTCCCAAATCTTCCCCATTCAAGTAGCTCCTTGCATCTTCGCAGTATGTCATGGTATTCCACAGATAGCCACAGAACTGACACTTCATAAGAGGAAATTTCTTCTCACTTGAATTGATGCTCATACTTTCTTCCTTGGGAGAATAGTTGGACTGCCTGTCATTTCTGAATGTATGGGGATAAATTTTAGTTCTCCTTTTAGATTAGATTAAGGGTTTATTTTTCATCACTTGAGGAAATGTTTAAACAAGTCCAACTTTCATCTTGTCTTACTTTTGGATTTCATTACTGCCAGTAGTTGATGTCTCTACTTCATAGCCAATTCCACTCTTTCCCATGCAAGAGGGCCTTTGATCACTCATGAATTTTCCAAACCCATCTGAATAACTCATGGATATTGCCAGTAATTCTACATTTGAGAATCATCCAAACTGTATTTTCTTCCTTGATTCTTTCAGAATTGATTCAGTCTCATGTTTACTCATAAGAGTAACTACTTCCTCCTCCTAACCCTAAACAGTCTTGGATTTTTTTCTAGTCTGGAGGTGAGTTCATTGATGACCTTTTCCTGCTCTTCAATTCTCAGCATTAGATCTATTACATCATCATTTCTTTTAAAAAAATTAAACTGTAATTTATCCAATTATTCTAGTCGTTCAATTTCATCTTCAAGTTGATCACCATATTCAGATGATTCTTCTACAATTGATTTCCACTTATTAAAACTCTTACATTTAATATTAAGCTTGCTAACAACACCCTTAAGTTGAAACTCGGGATCTCCACAAGTTTTTATCTAATTTTCTCCACTAGTATCATATGAATTTTCAACAAAGGCCATCATGGAAGCATGTTTCCCAGTTTCAAATTTTAATTCTTCTTTATCCTAGAATTCATTATCATCTTCTTCCTCTTCATAGAAAACACTATTCTTCATAACATTCTTTCTAGATTTGAAGTCACCTTTCTTGAAAAACCATTTTTGAGGCTTCTCAATGATTTTAGCATCGATATCATCATCATCGATCATTCTTATTCACTGATAAGAAATATTCTTGGCTTTTCCAAAAACAAAAGCAAGCTAGTGGTTACTTCCCTTTGAATTTCCCTTTTCCCTTTTGAATCTTCTTGGAAATGAGAGAAATAATTTTTTTCTCCTCATCTTCTCCACTACTATCTTATGATATTTTCAGTTTCTCCCTCAATATTAACGCCATTTCCTTTCTTACTCATGTAGTATCATCTTCTTGTATGACTCTCATTTCATATGCCACTAAGCTTCTTTATAGATCATCAAATGAAATTTTGGAAAGATATGTTTCTTCAAGTGCTGAAACCATTGCATTGTATAGGGGTGGTAGTATTCCCAGTATTTTCGTCACAATGTTAACATCTCTGATTTCTTCTACTAGGACCCGATTTAATCCAACCACTTCAATATTTTGATTGAAAGAGTCTACATTCTCATTATGATGCATCTTTAGATCATCGAACCTATCATGTAGCACATGTAGTTTCACCTCCTTCACTTTTCTATATCATTCATAAATATTTTTATGTTTATCCCACATGGACTTTTCTGAGGTTAAACTCATCACATTTAGATAGTTCTGATCATAAAGTGATGCGGTGAGAGAATTTTGTGCTTTAGCATCTGCATCATGAATTTTCTTATCTGTGTCAGTCATAACCAGCCATGTTGGATCAGAAACATTAACACCTTGCACAGTAAAAAAAAGAAATTACATTCCAAGGGATATTAGATGAGGTCTCATTATGTTCATCCAGATCTAGAAATTATTTCCATCGAAGAGTGGGACTCCCCTGACATTAACTGCATATTTCCTGATGACAAAAGGACAGATTCAACACGAGCAAACTTTACTCTTTGATACAGCTTGTAGGACCCTGGGAAACCCTTAGAGGGGAGGGGTGAATTAGGGTGTCAAATTTTTCTTTTAAAAACAAGGATCGTGTTCCCACGTTTGTAGGAACTAGTTAAACCTGTATGATGGATATGATCAGCAATGAAACATTCACATGCAATGTGATGACACATCAATTTTTACATGGTTCACCGCTAAGGGATATGTCCAAGGAGAATACGCCGGAATGATTTTGGTCATACCAAATTCCACTAATCTTCACCAGTTTTAGATTAAAAAGGTTCCGACATAGTCCCTCTGTCCCACGCTCACTGCATTTACAAAGGTTCAGGGATAGCTAACTGCTTCCCTCAGGTCACTCCTGTTGACTCCCCTGGGCTCACTACACTAGGTGAATTCACACTCAGTCTATAGATGTGAAGGTATATTCATCCTCGCTAAATAATACATCCTCTGTTTCATGTAGATTCTCTGTTAAAGTCAAACTCTCACCTATAGTCAAATTTCACTTCCCTTCAAGGGTGTCGGGCAATCTCCCAACATTCACACCGCTCAAAAACCCTGGCGCGCTTCTTTACTGCCTGGCGCGCATGTCTCCTGCATGTCACAAATTCGACACAGAAGTTCAAAATGGAATGTAGGTATCAACCAACCACCTGCTCTACACTACCTAGTTCAACTTCAAACCTCTGCAACTCAATTCCGTTCTCACCCAACCCGCCTTGGGAGCACAGCCAACAACCGGCGCGTAGCCTCTACTTGCGCAACCCGGCAACCACATGTGAAACTGAACTACTTGCGTGATGGGAGATAAAAAACTTATATATCGTGAAATTCGTTTCAAATGAGGAGGGTTGTTCCTCTATTTATAGGCAAACTGGACCCCCGGTGTGGTGACATGCAACTATCCCCTCGGCGCACAGGTCCCGGTGCGTATCTCCAACCGCCCAAGCCTATGTCATGAAAATCACTTTCGCGACCCAAAAAATACATGTGTGACCTTCTTTCCATTTCCATATTTTAAAAATATGATCATGAAGATAAATAGGCGCGCAAGTTTCCAATCCTCCTAGGCACTGACGCACAAGTCCCTTCTTGGCGCGCAAGACACTTGCGCCACCCAACCAATACTTGCAGGACCCTTATCCCTTTTCCATTTATCTATGTTCTAATATTGAAAAACACTATTCTTGAATGTTCTCTATACTTCAAGTACAATTTTCACAAGTCTCTTTTCCAAAAACAGTATTCTCCATTTGTCAATTTCCAGGACCAAAAAGTTGTAAAACACTAGAAAAAGGTGCCTCCTTAAATACTGTAATCTGCTTGACCCATATGAGCACTTTGCTGGCACACATTATATACTTCCTATGAGGATTGACAACAAACACAAACCATACTCAAATTCAAGCATATATGACCATGGTTCCAACAATTCTACTTTTTTTCGTGTTCTTGAGAGAACCATTATTGTTGAACGTTCATTGGAAGAGAGGATATAACCAGTGAATGTTAGTAGTGGGAATGCAGGAAACCAATGCCAGTCTTAGAGAGTTCGGTGGGTAAAATGTTTTGGTAAGATGAAGTGATAAGGAATGTTGAATCTGCACAGTATTAGACGTGGAAGTGGAGAAAGAAGAGTAGCATGATGTGGTATATATTTTGACATGTTAAAACAACCACCCCAATGTGGTCCCCACTAGGCTCATGGAGTTGGAGGGCAGGGGAATGGATTAGCTTCATGCCATAATGTGGTGTAACCCAAGGGATCTATGAAGGATTATAGGTATGATCTGTGTCTACTACTATCTTCTATATTAATTGACATAGGTACCAATCATTCTTTCTTGAAACGAATAAGGTTCAAGACCTAGAGTTTCTGGTTAAACTGATGACATGACGCTTATGTATAGAGATACATTTGGGAGGAGACTCTATAATCACACACATGATGACGGTTTGATCTGACCCTTTATTAAAGAGTATCGGTTAAAACCACTTGGTGGAAGTGTCGAGGCCTTAAAATGTTAGTTTGGGTATGGATGGGAAATCCACACTTAGTTCTCAGATTGAATGTATTAGGAAAAACAGTTATGGTTTATCTACAATGATGGAGTGGGGTTTTCCTTGGTTGGTGATAGAGGAAACCCAGGCAGCACAGGATAAGCTCATGCATAGGATGGTGGAACCAATCACTATCGAGTCATCCAACCTTACCCTTGTGGCAGCAAGAGTTTAGAATTTTCAGTCCGAAATTGTCGTGGAAGAGTGTGGGGACATCTTTTCAAAAGAAGTTTCCAGGATTACCTCACAAAAAAGAGAGGTACTTCTGCTTTGGTTGTGTACCACAAGATATTTGTACCTTAATTCTCAAGGGTATTGGCACTCTTTTATGCTTTGACGATGAAAGGGGAGGCATTCATGTTGAAGAAGAAGTGACCACAGAGCATTCAGGAGCTGAGACAGTTACGATGGATAGAGTTCCTCCAGGACTATGACTTTGAGATAGTCTATACTCCTTAGAAGGGGAACGTGGTGGTAGATGTAATCAGCCTGAGGTATGGTATAATGTTTCTAAGTGAGGCGTCATAGTAGTTAGTCACGCTTCGGATAACATTCGTGGATAATGATGGAGAAGAATACCTCTAGTCTATAATTGTCACTCCCCCAATTCCTTAGCAAATTTAGGAGGCAAAGCATGGTAAGTCTATTTTCATGCAAGAGGTGCTCAGATATCCTAATGAAAATCTTCTGAACTATTTTTTGATGGTGGGGATAACTTCATCCTATTTAGAGGATGCATCATGGTACCAGTGACGCTTCAGGAGGAGATGCATAGGGAGATCGTGTCTTCGTACGATTCTCACCTCAATGAGGTTTGTGGAGGTTTCGAAGGATGTGAATTCACATCCGATGTTCATCAAATATTTCGGGATTCTTAGAAGAGTGGGTGAGTTATTGTTCCATCCATCCCATTACCCACAGATTCACTAAGTGAAAAATGTTTTCCATGTGTCATGGCTCAGTATATGCGTGTAGGATCCATCACAATTTATCGCCTTGGGAGAGTTGAACATTGATAATAGGGAAACATTTATGTAGATCTAGGTGGAGATAGAATATCGACATGAGCTAGTCCATCGTGGACGATCGATTTCTCGGGGGAGACTTCAGTGGCAGCACATGGACCTCTAGGAGAGCACATAAGAGCGAGAGGCTTAGATTCCTACTCAGCACCCTCATTTGTTTGATTTGCCTTTGTTTTGGCATTCCAGCACGTAAATTCATATGGTGGGGAGAATGTAGTGTCCTAGAATTTCTGTATATTTTTTTAATTATATGGATAAACTTGGATTCCACAAAATCTAATGGAAGGTTATTCCGAGGCTTGAAGTGCTTGGAACGATCCGTTTTTGTTTTGTTCATCTTTAGATAGAGTGCGTAAGCAGTTTTCTTGAAAAAGTATAATAAATCATAAATGATAACCCAAATAAGAAATCATAGGGCACCATTCCTTTCAGGATGGCAGGTTTACCCTCGGTGAGACTTATGTTTAGTCAACGTAGGTCTCCTGTGAGAAAACTAAGAAATGACATAACCATAATGAAAATAATTAAATAATGTTATTTTATTTTTCATATTCTTATAACTCATGAATGGAAACATCGATTAAAAAACAGTGACCATCGTTGAAATCGTGAGTTTATGCTTTCCTTAGGGTGATACTAACATTGGCATGCGCGAGACACAAGTGAAAGTTAGGTTTTGTGTATGAATAAAATAATGAAGTGAAAATTATTTTATAGTAAAATCCATAACATCTAAACAGTTACTTGGATTGAAAATCCTATAGTTCTATTGAGATAATTAGGGAGTGGTCTCATTTGGAAGAACCTAACCTTGACCAGCATGAGTTGGGGGTGACTGTTAATAATTTTCTGATCTATTTTTGTTATGCTCTGTAATTGCGTGAGTGGCGTTTTCTAACTTTTGAACCGGTGATCAGATTAAAAATCTAAGGGCACCGTTGAATCTGTAGTTCCGTGAATTGATTAAGGGTGGATTCACATATACATCATTAGGACTGGAGAAAAAGCTCATTTTTGGTACTTTTAAAGGAAATAAATAAAATTACCTTGTTATTTTATTCTCATTATTTTCCTGTAACGTACAAACGACAACGTGGCACCGAAAATGTCTCAGGACAATAAATGTAATGACCTATAATTTCTATGAACTACACCATTGGGGAATTAGGAAGCTTTCTAATTAATGAGACTCCATTAATTCCCTGAATGTTGCACTCTGTCCCCATACCCTATTTATATGGTGCATGGGGAAAGGTGTCGGCACTACAATGCCAAGAAACGATGTTCTATAAAAGTTAAGTGATGAAAAACCATTGGAAGATGGAGCCGGTACTAGAGGGACGTGACGAGGGACAGTGAATCCCCGAACCAGATATCAAAGATCAAATTAAGTCATTGGAGGCTAGTTTTGGGGTACGGCGAATACCGATCAACATCCTCAACTTTGCACCCACCATCATTCTTGAGGTATGGGTTTGATTCTTGTTAAAATTCTATTGAATTTATTCAACCCTTTAATCATCCCAGTTGATTAAGAGCTAATGTGGAGGGAATGACCCTAACTAACCTCGCCAGAACCCTCTACTACTTTTCACCAACATGCTATGAAGGAGGTGGTGCACTGGCGCATGTCGCAAGAGGTTGCTGCAGCACTAAGGCACGGTGGTCATTGGAATGGTCGGCACCGGCCGACTGTAGTGGAGGTGCGGCGTGTCGTCACACGCTAACAGTGAGCAAGGGTTCACGACTTCTCTACTGTGGAGGTCAGAGAAAGAATTCGGCACATCAGTCCTCTATGAAGGAAAGAAGACATGACTAACATACCACTGTCAAGCAGTGGTCCACGACTGAAGCCACGATGGAGCCAGAACCCGCACCTACCTGGCGGGTTCCGCGGCGACCAGTCGGCGCCTATGTGGAACATCCTTTCTACCAAACCGAATGACCTCTAGGTTGTTCAAGATACCAGGAGGAAACGTCCCCCCTTACCCAGCTCGAGCGGGCCAGAACCGGGCTGCATGCCTAGTGGGCTGTGGTTCGGGCATGCCGCGCCCCCCTTGCGGGCTGGACTGGTGGGTCAGGCTGCCTCCTTACAAGCCGGTCTTCACATTGTTGGCTGCCCCCCATGCAGGCTGGGATGCCCCCCTTACAGGCCGGGCCGGATAACATCCCATCGGGGTGAGCCCACTGTAGTCCTGCCCTGCTGGGTCGGACTTGGAACGGGTCAGATCGGCCCAAACCAAGTCAGACCGGACCCGGGCCCAACTAGACCCAAAATCACTAAAAGATCCATAACATGAAATCAAAGTGTCCGATTGACGATCATCTACAGTACTGGGACATTTGGAGAAGGATTGTCATGTTCATTATCTACTTCATTCTTGAGTTCCTTGAATATCTAAAAAGAACTGAAAATTAAACCACATCATGTAAATATATCTATATCTACTCAATTCATCAGAATTTTTTTTGAAGTAAGAATATCCAACTCTATATTCTACTAGAAATGTTCCTCAAACATTAGTGTTTACCAATCAAATAATCTCTGTGGCCCTTTCACAATATACTAAATCTTGTGGTGTGGTCATTTTCCCGTGTTAACAAGCATGACATCTATCAAGTGTTTACAGCTCAAAAGAGTAATAATAACCATCATGTTATACCATTTTCATATTATTCCCTTTTACATAACAAATTAAGTGATACTACAATGGGGTGTTTTTGGATTCATGTGGACTTGATTCATTATCGATTACCAACACTTGGTTTTTTCAATTTAATACAAACAATACATTATTTAAATGTTCCATATGAAAACTTATGTTTCACTTATAAATGAAACAAATTTTATTTCATAAAATAAAATTAAATAAATAGGTATCTAAACAAAATATACAAATTATTATCATGTAAAACTGGGTCCACAAAAACAGTCTCATAAAAACAAATTTATTCTGATCAGCAAAAAATGGTGGTAGTCACCAATGGAAAGAGCAACCGACCACGAACCATTAACAACTTGTAGATCCACATCTCATTTGGCAATTTTCTATAATCTATTTCGTTCCTATATTTGAAAACATATGTGGTCACCAAAAGCAATATCAGATACCTAATGTGTATAAATGGAATGATTTCACTCAATAATGAATTCACCTTTGCAACCACATTGCCTCTCGGTGATATTCATCTTCCAGTGGCCTGACCATCCACTTGAAAAGCATACTACCTCATTTTCCATGCCCTATAATTGGATCATCATATTATGGTCAGAGTGTGATTAGGGTATTTAGAGTATTTATAAATATTTTCCACTTTATATCGTCTTTCACACAATAATGAATGTGAGTTTCTCTCACCCAATTTCCTTATCTACTTAGTAAATCAGGGTCACATGTTCCAATAATATATCCTTATTGTTGATCATATTATAATTCACAATAAAAATATAGACAGCCTTGGGAAGATATGGTAGTATTATATTTATACACAAATAATCCAGAATATGAATTATTATGATGTATAGACTCTCAATATAGCTAATTAGATTGACTACATGTCGTCGGGATGACATAGACACTCCATGAATAATAGTGGACAAAGCCCTGTAGATCTTATACCTCTCTCATCTATTCTTCTTGTGATAGATATTACAAAGGTGATACATCATACAATATGAAATCATTTCCACCTATTGATTTAAGTCCTCATTAGTCAAGGATGATAGCATGAGGCACTGAACATCTATAGCATCATTCAGATGTTTCTCATACATAGAGGACTCCTCATCACTCACCTCCTTCCCAAAAAAAATTGGAAATGGTTCTTCTCGCACATATAATTTCCTTTCATTGATAAGGATTACCTAAAATCTCTTTTTCTACTCCTAGAATTTATTTTTGAGTGAGAAGTTTTTATTTATTTAGTATAGATCACAATAGTATATTTCATTTCATTTTTAATGAAGTATCAGAAAATTAAATTGGCAGTGTTTTAGTACATTATATAATAATATTATGACAAATAAATGAATAAATACTCATTAGTCTCCCACTATTATAACGATACCCACTATCCCTCCCCATTGGATATGGAATATCTCGTTTCTTGGATATTCTAGTGGTAAGGATCCATATTTAATTCTCATAACATCATATTTTCCTTTTTAAGAGATATGAATGGTTTTTGGTAGGCATTCCAAATTCCGACTACATTAACTCCTAGATCCATGATCAATTAAATGGACTTTACAATCCTGAAATTATTACTTTATATTTCTTCAACCATTTCCTCTCAGTTATTGAAAGTCCTAATTTGGTAGTCAACCCTTGATGTAAACCGAGATAAGTCAACCAAAAACCTCAAATTATAATTCCCTAATAATTTAAAGAACCCCAACTTTGGTTAGTCAATCACATTGTACTATTAGTTTGATTCTAATCAATGTAAATGAATTCTATATAATATTTATATATAATTGAGGTATTCTATCCTTCATGCATAAGTTTCCTATTATTATCTTTTCACATTTTTTATAAATTAAGTGGGATATAATTAAGTTACTAATAATGTCTTTGTAATATTTACGTATAAGGCATTTTAATATAGATCCATCTTCCATGCGTGTTAATTCCTTTAATTATTTGATCATGATAATATATCCACAATGAATATCCATAAAACAGACTGAAATAAAATAACATATTTGATGATGAACTATTGTAATGGTTATTATATCTAGCGGTTGATAAACTAACCTAGACGTAGGGTAGAAACACATTGATCCTTTTAGGTCATGTGATTAAAGATTTCCAGCTATCTCCTAGTATTGGTTTCACCTCATCTTATATCGTGAACCACATCCACTAGCTTGGGTACTCCATCCATTACATATTCTTTTAACTGACCTGCAGGTGAGGAGTAATGGGTGTTTAGACAAAAGAATCCATGGACATGTAATCCCTCTAAATTAACATAAAGAAAGAACGCATGAAAATGTTATAATTTAACAAATAATGTAAATGGAAACCAATCACATGCCAAGGTCTATTCTAGCTCATGATCATCCACAAACATGTAAATAATTCTTCATTTAATAAAACTAGTGTTCAATTCATTAATAGTCGTTACTAAGATAAATCCCACTCAAATAGATTAAATATTATACTTAACTAATCAAACCACTTATCTTAATCAATTTTCCAAAATTTCCTTGAGTTTCTGACAAATAATTCCTTTAAAATAATAAATAAATTCATTTAAAATTTACTTAGTATATAACTTGTACATTATAGGAAACACTATGAGTACCCATCCAAAACTACCAATCAAGTATTGTATATATATAAACAATATTCATTGGGAAATGTATCATGCACATAGAATTTTAATTATAACACAACTCATACATGATGTGTAGATCATTAATCATTACACAAATGATAGTAAAACAGACATATATATATATATATATGTGTGTGTGTGTGTGTGTGTGTGTGTGTATCAAACACCCATCAGATGTAGTGTCCCAACTTTACACCCACATTAATGTACATGTCTCAAGAGTTACATAATATATTAATAATTTTTTTAGTATATGTAATCTGGAAAATGTAGATGACATGTAGATCCAACTACATGGTGTGTACCCTCCTGACCATTCATCTGAAGTACATGGATAGGGAAGAAATATGCGAGGAGTACATATGAAATATTGGGATTACATGAAATGTCTAGTGGGACACACACCCTGTAGACTCTGCATTACATGGTATACAACTAGGAAAACCATATATGGGGCACATGACTTGACCCTTCCATGATGGGACTACATGTTGTGTCTATTGGGCCACATGGTGTATAGTCTGGCTGACCATAAACCATTCTATCCTAGTCAAAAGGTGGTGTAATAATTAACTCCTCCACATTTCACTAAGGCACACAGATTGGGTAATTTCCAAATTAATCCGGATGTGATATACAAGACTACACATTGTGTGATCTGAATTAAAAGCCATGTAAGGATGATTACATAGTGTGTAACTCTGAATTCCCAACTTGTTCTGTCGTGCTACAAGTACAGAATCGTTGGTACCTCCTGACGAGATCCCTGATTTAATTTCAATCATTAAATTATTCATTTCTATTAGTTCATCAAGAATGAAAAATGATGAACAGAAATCAAAATTCAGATTACATGAAAAATTAAACATGAATAAAAAAACTAAATTATTAAAATTAAAATCATCAATGAAATATTTAAATAATTATATACATTATTTTGAACACTCTGATACCAGATGTAGGTTCCATGCATTGGGAAAGCGTGGTTGGAGGCTCATAACATTAAATTTTACCGTGATCAATGATTATTCCAAGAACAATACGATGATGAATTTGAATATCCACAAAATAAAATCTGGGATTTAGATAAAGATGATAGAGGATCATAACCATGTCAGAGGATCGACATATTGTTTTTATAATTATTTAAATTAAATTAACGAAATACCTCCAAGGTTTTCATTCTTCCTAAATGTGTCTAACCACAAATAATTTTTGGTCCTTTTATCACATTGTAGAGATCAAGAGTAGATCTCCTATAGAGGTATTCTACACATGCTCCAGAAATATTTGGATGTCGCTGAAGGTGTTTTTTAGTGCTAGCACAGATGGTCCTTTTGCACATGTCTTCGACCCTTGATCTCTTTGAGAGCCACATCTAATGTGTTCTATGGTACATTGGAAGACATCCTCTCTCATTTACGATATAATTGTTGGATAAAATGGTGTTCTTGACGATTGAGAGATTTTTCTACAAATTCTTGTCCATAATTTGAATTGGGTCTCTCGACTATATGATTACCCGTTGGCTAATAAGAGAATAATATTTAACCAGTAATTTATTTCAATATGTAATAATAAATAATTAACACAAGTGTAAATACATATTTTATCACTCCAATTAAAACCACCATATTAAATAATAACATCAATACCATTTTTTTGATAACAAGGGATTATCATGAAAGATACAATTATATATTAGTTTAATAAAATATTATTCAATATTATTTTCATACTGGATCCTTTAAATCGGTCTGCCCATCCCCCAAAATATTTATCGGACCTTGAATAACAACTATTTATTTATCAAACAAATAAATAAATCTACCTGCATTATTAACTGATATGTAAATAAAATTCAATCTGGAATTCCTATATAATTATAAATCTATAACAAAGAATTATATTTATTCATCTTGTTAAATAATAAATTATTTTACAAATATTCTAGATACACTTAGTGTGTGACCCATTAGGCCTCTTTCTTAGTGACATTAGGCTAGCCTGCCTAAAGTCTGAGTTTAGTGTTTAGAAACATTCCTTATAATGCATAGAGAATGAACATAATTCTGCAACGACATGTCACCTCATATGTGTAACATCCCAGTTCTGGGTGCTTCCCTAAGGATCCTTGTAACCAGTTGGTCACATAGCCTCAAACACATTTCACATAACTCTAGAGGCTACCAACTAGAATAGGTGGCCTTGGATGTGATAGTGGGGAATCTATTACCTCATTGGGAGAGTGACACAGAAGAATGAAAATCAGATAAAAATAACATAATTGGTAATACCTTTCAATAAGAAAACAATGGAAGACTGAAAGTAAAAAAAACTGCAATATATATATAAATAATGATGCATGTCACAAGTATCTATGATAGCAGCCAAACCAGTCACAATGTGGTAATACAATAATACACCAATGTAAAATGGAAAAAAAGTAAACAACTCCAACAGTATTGCATGCCTCATCTTGGTCCAATGCTCCCAAACTCCCTAGTAGTCAAGTGCCTGAAGTAGAAGGGCACGTTCCTTTATCTATACCTACAAAAATATAATCTATTTTGTCCCAAAATCATGTCCAAAAAAGGATGTGAGACGAATCTCAGTAGGAAACCACCCAAATATCAATGCCTAACTGTCAGTAAATATATATGGGAGGAAAAATGAAAAATGTTGTAATAAACAAGGAAGTACTCAAAACTAAAAAATTCTATAGCTTTAACTACATTAATCTAAATTCAATAAAATAAGAAACCAAAAAATCACAATCAACCCTTTAGGAATTACTCACAGTCTATCCTCTCTGGTTTAGCTTAAACAAAGAGTCACTGATGAAGAAATCACTATCAATTTTCCAACATTTCTTTTATCAGTAACTATAGAATCTATGGGGAAGCACAAAACATCTAATTCCCCCTATTGTATCCCAAATAAGAACTACAAGAAGTCTGAGGGAGCACTCACATCTATCCCCATATGGTCTTGCAACGGGAAAAGTAACATACACTCTGGGGAATTTTTCAGCGTCCATTCCCCCTATGGTTTAACAACACCAGGTTCCCACAACACTGTGTAAGTAGTCATGCACAAAAGATATTTAGCAGCCAATGTAATCCTAAATGTACAACTTGAATAATAATCTATAAGGCATACCACAAAATCAGGTAATATCACTCAATCCTAAGAACACTTGGCCTGCAAAGCAAGAATACTAACATGAAATGATAGGCCAAACAATCAAGATCAAATAAAACATGGGAAAACACCTCCATATCATGGAAAAATAACCCTATTTACGAACCAGAGCCATAACTCATGGAAACAAGCATAGAAGGCATCAATAGGGTTAAAATCCCTAAACACGCAATACAGAAATATAGGATATTGGAAACTTTTTTACATAATATTCAACGACTAACTATGGAAAGGCAAAAACCACCTACCTCAATGTTGTACGATCTATAAGGTTTATCCTTATGTTTTTTATGGAACTAGAACATCCTAAATCTACAAAAACATTGAAAATATTCAACCAAGGATATATCACGAGAGAGGATAAATCATGAGATGATGACCTAGAAGAAGGGAGAACTCGCTGTGGTGATTCCAATGCAATCGATGATGGTTGATTCGGAGCAGATATTGTTGACTGGGGCTTGAGGAAGAATCATCTCTCACAGTCACTTCTGGACAAGAGAGATCCAGAAGAAGGATGTTCTTCCAATATGACATGATGCCGATACATTTAGTAAAATAAAAAAGAATGGTACATAGTGTTTTCATTTAATGACCATGCCATGTACATGCCTTATCTGGACTCCACTTTAGGCGGTCTCTAGGTCACCCCACATGGCCGTGTACTCGATCGCCACACAACTAGTATACAGTCACTGTGGCAACCAGGGGCACGTCATGTACTTCCATGTACAATGCATATACTCATTAAATTTCATGAAACTACTATTTTACTAAAAACACAAGAAAAACATGATCCATACTAGAAATAAAGATCGAGGTTCTTAAAAACATTACCCCTTAACAAATTTTGTCCCTGAATTTCCCTGTAAAGGTGGATAAAAAGATGAATCGTCGAACAGCTCTAGCCACTGTGATCATACATCAGTCTCCCTCTCTCAAATCCTTTCTTGTACTCGTCTGTGCTTCCATAACACCTGTATCAGAGGAACTAAACTGCCATGAAGAACCTTTATACTATGATCAACAATCTAGATAGGATTCTCCTTGAATGATGAAGCCAACTCCAACTCAACCTCCTCAGGTTAAAAAACAGGAGATAGGTCTGGGAAGTAAGGTCAGAGCTAAGAAACGTGATAGATGTCATGTATATCCTGGTACCTCTAAGGTAACTACCGTCGATAGGCATCCGGCCCGACCATATCCAAATCCTCAAATGGTCAAAAATATCATGGGGAAGTAGGCCATGTCTCATAATCTTCTTATGTCCTAACCTTAGTGTGACATGTAGGAAAACAAAATCTCAGACCATAAACACCAGTGGTCTTATCCATCGATCAAAACTATACTTATGTTGGGATTGTGCAGTATGCATCCTTTTCCAAATCAACTCTATCTGCATTGTGGTCTCTCGGACAAGTAGAGGTCCCATAATAGCTTCCTCTCCTGCCTCCAACCCATATAAGAGTGGCCAGAATGGCCTACACTACCAAGACTCATAAGGTTCAATATGAATAGTCTCTTGAAAACTATTATTTTTTGAAAAAACCCATAGGAGGTTTGTGCATCTCCAAAGAACTTCCAAAATCTAGGACCCATGATTGAAGCAGGTCCTCTAGCACCTGATTTGTAAACTCAGACTAGACATTTTTCAGGGGATGGTAATCCATACTCAAAAGTACATGTGTACCCAAATCCCTATTTAGTCCCTTCCAAACCTGAGAAGTAAAACAGGTTTCCCTATCAGAAATAATGGAGTACGGAAATCCATGTAAATTTCCAATCTCTCAGTGGTACAACCTTCCTAGCTTATCAAAACTTATTTTATCCTTGGTCGGCAAGAAGTGAGCATCCTTCATTAGTATTTCAATGAAAAAAAAACAAATACTTTATCATTCCCACGAGGAAACCTTAGCAAACGTATTTCAAAATTTTCCGCGACATCATTTCTCTTCTACATGTGAATGGGTAACTACTACAAAAGCCATATTGGTCGCTGGTGATCAACCTTCACCTACTAATACATAGAACACCTCATGAAAAACCCAACACCATATCTCTTCATTCTTGGCCACCAATATTGAGGGTGTGGATCTCAAAAAATCTTGGTGACACTAGGATGAGCTACTCAAATTGAGGAATGAAAGACTCACATCATCTCCTCGCATATGTATACTGACACATGTATGCTCCCATGAATACAGAAGATCTCATCCTCGCCTATGATCTATCTAGGAATAGCTTCCTCCCCTGAAACTCTCTCCAAGGAATAGGACTTCAGAATCTAATTGATGTGTCATTCTCACTCAATTAAGTACTGTAGAGATAAGAACCAAAGCAAGAAGAAATGCCTGCCCCTATTTGTCATGCACCTCCAAATGCATCTCAGATAATAGATCCATAAGCTAACACTCAATTATGGCCTCCTGAACTGCATGTTTCTGAGTCCTCCTTCTCAAATCATCAGCCACAATGTTTCCATTCCTAGGCATGTAAGAAACCTCAAAATCAAAATACTGAATGTTCTCAACCCACCTTCACTTTCTGAAATTCAGATCATGCAGAGTAAAGATATACCTGAGACTTTTATTTGTAAGAGTTGTTATCACAAATGTCCCTCATTAAGGGTTGTTTCATATTTTCAACATATTTAAATTTATATGGTGTTTATACTACCATTATGAGATATTATATCATGAATATATATTTATTAATATTATATAAAAATCCATATCAATTTATCCACTTTAATGATTTTTGAATAAAATATTGTAATATTATTAAGGGATTTTTATACAATTTCCCTTTTAGTTCGATATTTTTTAAGTATAATTTCCAACATGATGTGATTGCATTATATTTATATATTAAAATGATATATATTCTCCTCTCTTATATTTTTAGGGGGTTTTCATGTCATAATTTAATTTCACTACACCTTTGGTTCAAAATCTATCAAATGGTTTCTAGTAAGGGGAATAGAAATTATTCCTTCTTTTGGTTGGGAATAATTCTACTCCATGTCAATATTATTTATATTTTTTTTATATTTTTTTTCTATATATATCTAATTCTATTATGATAAATTCTATTTTATTTAAAAGTATATAGAAAATTTCGATGAAGTGAATTGTTTGTATTTTCCCCACATGTCATTTCTTAAATTTTTTAAAAATAGAAAATAAAATAATCATCAAAAAATTATCCTCATTAATGAATTTTACAACATTTATAATTCTATTTTATAGTAAATAATCCATATAAATTTTTATTGAATTCCATTTTAATTTATATTTAATTTTTTGTAAATTTTTAATTTCAAAATAAAATTTATGAAAAGAAAAGTATATTTTTTATATTTTTGAAATAAAATATCAAATGTTAATAAAAAATAAATTTTCATTTAATTACTAAATACATTAACATTAACTAGGTATCCCATGGGTTAGTTTATATTGATACTATCCTCTTCTAATTTTTGGATGGATTGTGAACGTGTTTTGACCAAATGTTCAGGAAACCCACTATATTCCATGGATTTATTATGTTATGTCAGAATTTGGAATGTTTTAATGTTTTTGAAAGTTAGTAAAAAAGTGACTCCAATTATTGATGGTTTAGGTTTTTAAATTCTATATACACTTTATTCCAATATAGATCATTATTTTCAAATCGTTATATTCATTATATTATATATTTTGAGTACCCTATATTATATATTGAATGGTGGTTTCCAAGAATGTTATTCAATTTATAGTGGAGTGATGTATTGAAAAAAACATTATATTTTATTTAAATAAAACTATTTGATGATTTTGAAACCATAATTGATATGTTTTTTATTTTTTATTTATTCATTTAATAAAATTAATATAATGAACCAAATAAATGATTTTCTGGATTTGGTGTTATATATCCTAGTGATGCCTACGTATGTATCATTAGACATTTTATTTTTTAAATTTTATTTATTGACACACATTAATTTATAATTCCATGAAACAAGGAAAAAATTATTTGAATTATATATAATACCAAATCATTAATGTTTAAATTTTTCAATTAAGATTCCAATCTAAATCATTTTCTCACAATGAACTTTGTTACGTTTTACTATGAGATTTTATAAACTATTATGTTATCCAATGACTAAATTCTTATTAATGTTATTAATTATATGTAATTCTTTAATAATTATTTATTCCACTCATATTATTAATGTCATGTTTATTCCATGATATATTTTATTATTTTCTACCCCTAACATCCCATTTGATCTCACCCCTTTTCTTATTTTCCTTTCCTTTATGGTACCAATAAAACCCCATTAATGAATCATGGGTATACTATTATCATTAATACAATAGAAACGAATGAATAAATTTTTCAATGTAGAGTGTTTATTTTATTGAGATTATATTGATTGGTGGAAGGATTGCTTTTTTTTCTGTATGGTATTTTCCCTATTATCTAAAAATATAAATATAGACAATATTGGGTGTGTATGTGAAGTAATATTTAATATATATATATATATATATTAATTATGATTATATATATATGAGTTTTCATTTATTTTATCAATTATAGTGCCTGTATAATTTCAAATTAGCACTCACCTTGAGAGTGTAGGTCCGAGGTGTTATAATAGTGTTAATAAATAATGGATTTATAACATCTTTCTAAGAAGGGAAAACAACCATTAATATGTTGCATCAATGGGGGGATTATAGATAAAACACAAACACAAAACCCAAATGACACAAATATATCTCATTAGTTTATAATGATCCTTCGATAAAAGAATAATATTTTTTAATGTGTATTAACTTATTAAAAACATTTTGGAAGTTATTATAGAATTAATAATAGAGAAGTAATAAAAAATGAAATTAGTTTAATTGAAATGGATTTTAATAATTCTTTAAGGATTTATTTGTTACTAAGAATTTAATGGCATGGAGGCATGGAGTGGTCTGAGATCAGAATATCTTTAGGGTTGAATAAAGGCTTAAGGCGAGAGAAATATTTGTTTTGGTTACTATGATAAATTTTTCAATCTGTTCCCCATGGGTTTTAATGTGGGTAACTATACTTGATTGAAAGGTAAATTTGGATTTGAAATATTTAATATAAAATTAGTTTATAAAGAACACCTGATATATTGTTATTCCATATGATTAATAACATTATACCACATTCTTTTGGGGGAACATGTTTCGATAATATTTGGTAGATAATATGTTTTCACAACGATGTCATCATTAAATCATTATCATATCCCATCTAACAATTTATATGAATATATATATTTTTTAATTCACAAAAAATATGAAACATTAACCTTGATTGAATATACATATTAAAATTCAAAATATATAATTTTTATTATAAATATAATGGTAAAAATGAGAAAAAAAATTCAAAATATTCCGTAGTATGTTATTTAATTTCATATACATTACATTTTTATCCTCATAATAATATTTACACAACGTTATATTTTATGATATATAATTTAAGACTAAAATTAATCATTTTGAATTAATTTATTAGAAAATTATATCTAATTATGAAATTTAAAATATATTAATTTAAATAAATTAATTTCTATTTCAATAATCACCTAAATATATTGAATGTCATAAAATTAATTAAAATCACCCTTGAAATATTTTTCCATATTTTTATAATCTCGTGTTTTTGAACTAAACTAAAATGTGGTGGTTTTTTTATCTTTTTCATTTTTTGGATGGGTAGTATATAAATACGAGCATTAGAACATAATTATGAGTGTCAAAACACATATACGTGTTGTAATACGGACTTGGGTGAAGGCCTAAGAAAACTCATGAGTGGCTCGAGAAGTTTTTGGGAGCATCGTACAGAATAAAAATCATGTCTTTAGATACAGAAGAAGGCGTACGGTTTGTAAACGACCTGCTAAACTATGCAGCACACAACAGGTAACTGTGCATCCTAGTTTAGGAGGAGTAGAGGCTTATCTCACTAGCTGCACACAGTTTTCTAAACCATGCGCCTAACATGTTTGAGGGGAGTTCCATAACCAGAGGGGTGCCACATGGTACGCACATAGATTTCTGAAAAGTGCAGTAATAACCATTCTCTACACCCTATTTTAGTATTTTTATTTTTTTAAAATTTATTTAATGGAAAAAACATAAACTATGAAACCCCCAACTCCCTCTCTCCTTCATATCACGACACACTAGAGGGATCCCCTTTTAGACCCCTCGTCGGCATCCTCCCCTCACTTCGATTCCACACAAATTTATTCATGAATCCCCTTAAATAATTTAAGAAGAGTCTTCTCTTCATAAATCATCTAATATACTAGCTGAAATACATCGTATACGTTGCTGGGCATGGTTCGAAAAAACACTATACTGAGGGTTAACTCATTTGTTCTAATTTGCCTTTGGTTATAGGTAGTTTAAATGGTATCATGGGAAATGTTATTGTGTGTTCCGGAAACCGCTGCCAAAGGGGAGGCGGTTTGGGTGATTTTGGTCTGTAAGTTTGGTTTGGGGTATGGTTTATACCTTATTCTCTATTTCTAACCTCTTGAATTAAGATCTTTATGTGTCCAGGACTCCGTATTATTAAATCAGTAGTGCAATGAGGTTCATCGTTTGGATTCCCATCCTTCTAGAATGTCGCTGAAGTGGACATCATTGTTCCACCCAGAGGTATGGTTCATTTCCAAGTCCTCTAATATAATCAATTCTTTAACTTATTACTTACTTTAATTAGTAAATATTTAAATTCATGCAGTGATCTATTTCTATTTAATGCTCTTAAATGAAGTTTATCATGTTATATATTTAAAATGATAAAGGTGATAAATAATTCGTGTGATAAGTAATATCATGTTTTGATAATAAAATGCCTCCAATGGAGGTGCACTTCGATCAAGATAAAAGGAAATTCTTAGACATTAAAAATTGAGTTGTTTTGTTTATAATTCGTATGCCTTGATGTTATGTTGAAATATGGAATGTCTAGGACATTTCCCTAATGGAATATGAAACACTGGGTTTCATTTTGGAAAAAATTAAGTCCCAATTTACCATATATGTTTTTGGTTCAGTTTTTTTATCAGAATTACCCATTTAGATAATTTTTATTATTATTAAAACTTATATTCATTTAAATTCAACTGACTTGTTTTGATAAATGGAATCAGTTGAGTTAAGTGAATGGTTAATTCATAATGATTGTCCATGTAACGCCCCGACCCCAGCTGCCCAGAGTCAGTGCATTACTTCGTAACATTGGCATGATCACAAGAAAGATCAAATCTCGAAAGACCGATTGGTTTAGTAGCTTTGGAAACACTAGATATATTCATAAGTTTTACATTACATCATAAAATGAAAAACTACTACAACAACATAATGTTTCCACAGTCCACACTATAATCCCCTCATAATATCCCTGCAGGTCATTCATAACTTACATCTTCACTTCCTGGGAAAAATAAAACATAGAAAAGGGGTGAGCTCAAATGCCCAGTAAGGATAACAATATAGCGGAAACTTTCATCAATAAGAATAAACATTTAAGGCAATGTATAACTAAAACAAAAGCCTTTTAAACATGAACTTTCAACATGGTATGGCATAAATAAAATGAAATAAAGCCATTTACTTATTCACATGGATATTCTACTAATCGAATAATCACATGCAAAAATAAATAACCACTTTCATAATGTTGGAATGCATAATGCCAGACTATCATAACCACATAGCCAAGGCCTCGTGCCAAGACTACAAATAATATTTTGTCAATGCCTTGTGCCAAGACACTAGTTTGTCTCATGAGACCTACCGATGCATCGAGGAGCTATAGCGGGCTCCACCCGTCACTTATTAAGTCCAATGCATTCCCATATGAAAAGGTTTAAACATAACATAAACATTCGTATTAAAACTAGCATACGAAATGTCAATAATTTCACCATAAACTATGAATGGTATAAAAATAGCACATCCATAGTCAAACATATCACAAAACCTTCAATACAATATAGAAGTTTTGTATCATAATAAGTCAACTTCAAATAATCTTAAAATCCATCAAAGGATGTTGACGTAGATGAAATCAAAATTCTTTTTAAAGAAATATCTCCTTTTATTTTGAAATAATTTAAGATCCATATAAAATAAAACATTTTCATTGAAAATATTCTTATAAGCTTGTAAGGAAAGCTTTGAAGATTTTATAACGGCGTAAAAATAACCGCACCCGCCGTATAAGTTAAAAAAACATTCTTACCTCAATTCTGTCGAAAAGGTTAAAAAGGACCTTGTTTTGAAAACGACGGAAAGATTCCTTTATAAACCTCTTATAAAAAGTCAAACAAGGGTATAAATGACTTTAACCCATATTCTTGTAAATAGTAAAAATGTTTTGAAATACATTTTTAAGAAACATGGATGTGGATGATAAAGATATCCCAGTAGATTATTACGTATAAACAACCTTGGATAATGAAGAGGTTGTAAAGTAAACCCTTACCAGTTTGGTAACTTATGAAACATACAACCCATGAAAGAGGTATCATACAATGAATATGTAAGTACACATAAATTAGAGTGTATTACACAAAGAATATAATTATGGGCAGTACATACACCACACAAAAGGTAATGGTGGCAATATGGCATGAATCTCACGGGAATAAGGAGTGAGATGAAAAGCCCTTACCACGTTAATCAACTGAGTCGTATGGCCAAAAGTTAATAACCACCAAAAGATTTACAGAATAACATGAATATGATAATATATATCAAATGCCAGTACACAATACACCACTTTCAATAATTTAGTGGCGAATAATGGAAATCTCACGGAATTGAATGTGAGATAAGAAAATCCCTTACCTTGTACTTTTCCTTGGTTGGGGTAGGATAACATCCTGTATAATGGTGAAATAATTGTTATTAAATTATACAAGAATCATATACATTAATATGATATCATATATGTTCTTTTAACATTGCTTTATTAATAATATCTTAGTATTATCGTCGTTTCGGGTGATAATCGATTCGTTCTTCTTAAATGTTTGGTTATATAAGACATGTTTGTAATGGATAGATTATATCTTATTCATAATAAGAATTATATTAACATTATTTTTAACCCTAAAATGAGAATAAGACTTGAATGGATACGATGGAGGATGGATCTCACCGCGTTCGTGGAGACGGTAGTCCGTACGTACGCACGAACGCTACTTCCATTTAATTTTTATTTTAAAAGAATTGAATCCAAATGATACATAGGTATATTACTATTCCAGTATAATATAATATTTTATATATGTTACTTATGTTCATTAACACCATCCTTTATACGTTCCATGTGTGGTATGAACGAGTCATATCATTTTAAGGGGGCGGTAGTCCGCACTTCCTCAAATGAAATTATCGTATGTATATACAACATGAAACGAATAATGGTATGAAATAAAATGGAATTACAGAAGCTTATATATAAAATATATATCATTAATATCATATTTAATTATAGTTCCATCATAATGGCCACCATGAGAGGCGGTAAGATGTATTTGAACAATCATCGTTTCGTGAGGCGTTAGTTTTCCATCCACAGAAACATTATGTTCATCATCCATTAGATGGAGTTGTGTGTATGTGTAGTTTTAATCCTTCTTATAACAACATCCTAGTATATTTAGGATACTGGTGTTGTTACAAAAGAAAGGAAATAAAAAGAGTTTGGGGGTTGGAGAAGCAAAATAAATGAAAATAATTTAAGAGAAATCGTTACCTTTAATTTAGGTAACTCACTTTGGTTGGAACCAAAGGACTTCTGGAAATGCTTTCTGCCTAAGGGGAAGCTTCAAGGAGGAGGAGAGGGATGTGGGGAGCTTAGTTGGGCAGAGTTTGGACGAGCCAAGTGGCTTGAGAGGTGTGAGGAATGAGTAGAAGTGGTCTCCTTTTATAAGGGAGAAGAGGGGCTCTTTAGGAAAGAGTGAAAGTATTACTTTATAATATAATTATATTCGGTTTATAATGGTCCAAAAATCATTGAGGTCGAAGATAAGATGACTCATATTCTAAATAACATCAACCAATAAGAATTGGACAGGTTTTAGATAATATTTTAATCATTATAATCTTATTTATTTAAATGATTTATTAATGAGGTAAACATTGCATCATTATTGTGTCATTAATAATTTAAATTATTTGATGTCTAAAAATTATAAATAAAATATCATTATGTAGGAAATCTTTTTATATTTCTAATGAATATTTATAATCGAAAATCCAACATGTATAACCCTATGTAAAAATTGTTCTTCTAAAAGATGTAAGCTTATGCCATTTTTTTTTTATTTTAACTTTATTAATATAAAGTGTCCCTACCACATACAAGTGGATCCAAGGGGTCCCCAAATTGACCCAAGGATGCTCATGGTCGGGTATGTGTCCACCAATAAGGTTAGGACACGTTTTAGGTTAATTTTGTATTATTATAATATTATTTTTAACCCTTATTTACCGGATTTAACCTTAACCATGGTAAATAAAATATTTACCACAGTAATTATTCAAAATGTCTAAAAATAAATGTTACCTATTTAAAAAATTTGGACATCCTGATTCCAAATATGGAATCCATTTTTCTAAATTCAAAACACAGAAGTGGCAGAAATTAATTTAAAATTAATTCCCGCTGTCAAAACAAAAAGCGTGTTTTTAAGAGGTAATAACTATCAAAAGATTGACACTTGTTTATGTTTGGTTTAATTGTAAAATTATGTACAATGACCAACATTATATTAAATGGTAAAAATATATTCTAAATATACTTTAAAACTACTAAAATTCATAATTTATCACTATTAATTAATTTGATTAAAAAAGTTGTTTTTAATAAAAATTTAGTAATTTTCACTATTCATCAAAATATGAAAGTTATCCGAAAAGTACCAAAATTTCACCTTAGGCTAAATTCGATATTCAGAATCCAAAAATGAAGTCCATTTTAAAATATAAAATATATATAATTTCAAAATTTAGGTATTACTATTCATAACGGCTAGTTTGATTGGTTGTGGCGTGTGTTAAAACTCAAGGTTGCGTACAACACACGCTACTATTTTATTCAAAGGAAAGCGTACCGTGGAAGCTTGGGATGTTTCATTTTAAATTTTTTTGATGTCCCAATTTATTCAGATAGTTTAAAATATTTTATTTAAAAAGGTTTCACTATTAAAGTTGATAAAAGTGCAATACTGAAAATGAATCTGTTCTTGCATTATGACTAAGAAACTCATAACAGGGATTCTAAAATTATAAGGATTATATAAAGTTCAAAATGTTGTTAATACTATTCATGACATCTTTTAATGGCTTTTTTTTGTACGTCATGGTGTGATTGAACTCGGTGTTGCGTGTAGTGCAAGTTATTGAATTATTTTTAAGAAATAACACACTATGAAATCCTGGGGTGTTACATTCTCCCCTCCTTCAATAAATTGCGTCCTCGCAATTTGAAATTGTTCTTCGAAAATAAAAGGTTGAAAATAGAAAATATCTTTGTGGGAAAACCCACATCGGAAATTAGGTTACTAAAATTTAGTCTTAATATGAGGAAAAGTGAAATGAAAGAGCCACCACCAAATTATGATCTCGATTAGGAGAACATTGGTGGCAATTAGAGACATATAATTGGAGAAAAAACGTAAATATTTATAGGTAGTGATTGAGATCATCAATCAAAAACAAGTGTATAATTGAGGTCCTTAAATTCATCAATCTATGATGATTTGAAATACCATCGGTTCAACAAAACATAGGGTATTAGGATAACACATTTTTGACGTTTCAAAATATCTTAGTTGAAATCCCACATCGAAAAATGAATTAATGAGGCCTCTATTTAAAATAAAGAGTCGAACGTATGAAGATTACCGAAAATAACACATACTAGGGTTCCATGTAAGAAAATATGGATATGGAAGAAAAATATAACCATCAATTATCTGATGGAGAGTGGTAGAGAACATGGCTATGAAAAGGCCAGCAATCCCAAAGCCATTATTTAGTGATGATTTAAGGTATCATCTAGGAAAACATTTTTGTTATAAGTTTCTTTTCTTAATGTTGAGGAATTTATTTATGAGATTGGCTAAGATCATAAGGAGAGATACTTACTTTATAATTAGTGTTTTATCCATTAATAAATTTCTACCACAAACTCATCTTTCACTCTAAAAGATAATAGAATGTAAAAAAAATTCTATTTACACTACTCGTATAGGGTTCCAAAATAAACAAATTTATAATTCATCTACATGATCTTTTAATAAAAACTACATTATTTAATCTAGGACATCTCATGGGCCAGTGGTAGGTGATACACCCTTGTCGCCCTTCGGTTGCGGGTTCAAGTCTCGCAGCCTTGCCGGACGCGATGTGTTGCCGCCCGACCTCCGGGTTGTCCTTTTATGGCAATCCAAAATAATCCAAACTAGAACTATCCAAAATACTTCTGTCCAAACTCACAGTCTAACATTTATAAGGAAGGTAAACATAATATAGATCCTTTTTACCCCGTAATAGAATATGAATACCTTCATCATGTATTACCATATTCCTTATTGATTACATTCATGCTCCCTTATTCCATATAGAATTCTGGATATACTTAATTAATCCAAAAATGTTTTAAACCCCAACAATGATGGAATATACAAATCATTAATCAGTTCCAAGGTAGTCAAGAATATCCAATATATTTTTTCCAAAATAATCATGTATTATTTGAAAATCACTACCTCGGTATCAGAACTATATTATGGTTTATCATTCTCTCAACCATATATTTTCCAAAAATTTATCCTGCTATTGAGTCACTTTTCTTTGTTCCACACAATCTCAAGTCCTTAATGAAATAGTACTGCAGTACAATCCTTATATACTCCATAATTATTATAAAAAGTACATTGTTGATACAACACTCAATTGACATAATCAACATAAGAACTCTAATCATTCCTCTTCATATGTGGTAGTATCATAACTTGATTATTATCCAATAGCATCATTTGCGTCATAGTCTGATGACTGGGACATAGGTTCGCGTAGTGTCCAAACTCCTTGCAAATGAAGCATTGTACATTTGAAACCATTTTCTTACCCTTGCAGTCACGTACTTTGTGCCCTTTTCCTCCACACTTATAACAAACTCCCATTCCTTTCAGGAAAGATCCAGGGTGTTTCTTTCCACAGTTACCACATATGGGAAAATTCTTCTTTTCCTTTTTCCCTTTATCCATCTTTCTCTCTTCCATCCTTTTCTTCTCTTGATTCCCTTCAAAGCCATAGGTTTCAGTAAACTCTTTACTTATCTTATCAACACATGATATTATTTCTTCATATGATGATAATACATGGGAGACTATTTCTCTTATAAATTCTAGCTTAAGACCATGAGAGATATGATCCTTCCTTCTCTTTGAATCATGTGCATTTCTGGAGTTATCATTCCTTCTACTGGGCGCCATTTCTAAACAATGGCATAAACTAGATTAGTTTATGAATCAAAATACATAATCCCATACTTATAAAACACTTAACTTAAATTGAACTATTTATGGATATAATCCATAATCATAAAAATGTTTTATTTGAGGAAGTATATACTCATAAACCCTTAATAATGATTTGTAAAGAAAATGAGATTTATCCTAAGCATATCCCCCGGGAGTGTCGTAACCAAGAGTGCAGCAAGGCCCGTTGTCGTGCAACAGTTCCCGTTCGAGTCTAGCTCAAAGCGGTGTTTTCGGGTTTTACCCCTAGGTACATCTGTGCCAGAGCCGCCTCTACCTGCTCGTATCCAGACAGGGATGTATTGCTCAGAAAACTCACAAAATCTCTTCAATACCAAAATTCTAGGAAGTTCTTCTATACTAATCCTCAAAGTTCATCTTAGGTCTACGTGCTCTAATCAGAGTTTATCTAAATCTAGCTTCCAAGGTTTGTACTAAACTTCCTCTGATACCAACTGTAACGCCCCGACCCCAGCTGCCCAGAGTCGGTGCATTACTTCGTAACATTGGCATGATCACAAGAAAGATCAAATCTCAAAAGACCGATTGGTTTAGTAGCCTTGGAAACACTAGATATATTCATAAGTTTTACATTACATCATAAAATGAAAAACTACTACAACAACATAATGTTTCCACAGTCCACACTATAATCCCCTCATAATATCCCAGCAGGTCATTCATAACTTACATCTTCACTTCCTGGGAAAAATAAAACATAGAAAAGGGGTGAGCTCAAATGCCCAGTAAGGATAACAATATAGCGGAAACTTTCATCAATAAGAATAAACATTTAAGGCAATGTATAACTAAAACAAAAGCCTTTTAAACATGAACTTTCAACATGGTATGGCATAAATAAAATGAAATAAATCCATTTACTTATTCACATGGATATTCTACTAATCGAATAATCACATGCAAAAATCAATAACCACTTTCATAATGTTGGAATGAATAATGCTAGACTATCATAACCACATAGCCAAGGCCTCGTGCCAAGACTACAAATAATATTTTGTCAAGGCCTTGTGCCAAGACACTAGTTTGTCTCATGAGACCTACCGATGCATCGAGGAGCTATAGCGGGCTCCACCCGTCACTTATTAAGTCCAATGCATTCCCATATGAAAAGGTTTAAACATAACATAAAAATTCGTATTAAAACTAGCATACGAAATGTCAATAATTTCACCATAAACTATGAATTGTATAAAAATAGCACATCCATAGTCAAACATATCACAAAACCTTCAATACAATATAGAAGTTTTGTATCATAATAAATCAACTTCAAATAATCTTAAAATCCATCAAAGGATGTTGACGTAGATGAAATCAAAATTTTTTTTAAAGAAATATCTCCTTTTATTTTGAAATCATTTAAGATCCATATAAAATAAAACATTTTCTTTGAAAATATTCTTATAATCTTGTAAGGAAAGCTTTGAAGATTTTATAACGGCGTAAAAATAACCACACCCGCCGTATAAGTTAAAAAAAACATTCTTACCTCAATTCTGTCGAAAAGGTTAAAAAGGACCTTGTTTTGAAAACGACGGAAAGATTCCTTTATAAACCTCTTATAAAAAGTCAGACGAGGGTATAAATGACTTTAACCCATATTCATGTAAATAGTAAAAATGTTTTGAAATACATTTTTAAGAAACATGGATGTGGATGATAAAGATATCCCAGTAGATTATTACGTATAAACAACCTTGGATAATGAAGAGGTTGTAAAGTAAACCCTTACCAGTTTGGTAACTTATGAAACATACAACCCATGAAAGAGGTATCATACAATGAATATGTAAGTACACATAAATTAGAGTTTATTACACAAAGAATATAATTATGGGCAGTACATACACCACACAAAAGGTAATGGTGGCAATATGGCATGAATCTCAAGGGAATAAGGAGTGAGATGAAAACCCCTTACCACGTTAATCAACTGAGTCGTATGTCCAAAAGTTAATAACCACCAAAATATTTACAGAATAACATGAATATGATAATATATATCAAATGCCAGTACACAATACACCACTTTCAATAATTTAGTGGCAAACAATGGAAATCTCACGGAATTGAATGTGAGATAAGAAAATCCCTTACCTTGTACTTTTCCTTGGTTGGGGTAGGTTAACCTCCTGTATAATGGTGAAATAATTGTTATTAAATTATACAAGAATCATATACATTAATATGATATCATATATGTTCTTTTAACATTGCTTTATTAATAATATCTTAGTATTATCGTCGTTTCGGGTGATAATCGATTCGTTCTTCTTAAATGTTTCGTTACGTAAGACATGTTTGTAATGGATAGATTATATCTTATTCATAATCAGAATGATATTAACATTATTTTTAACCCTAAAATGAGAATAAGACTTGAATGGATACGATGGAGGATGGATCTCACCGCGTTCGTGGAGACGGTAGTCCGTACGTACTCACGAACGCTACTTCCATTTAATTTTTATTTTAAAAGAATTGAATCCAAATGATACATAGGTATATTACTATTCCAGTATAATATAATATTTTATATATGTTACTTAAGTTCATTAACACCATCCTTTATACGTTCCATGTGTGGTATGAACGAGTCATATCATTTTAAGGGGGCGGTAGTCCGCACTTCCTCAAATGAAATTATCGTATGTATATACAACATGAAACAAATAATGGTATGAAATAAAATGGAATTACAGAAGCTTATATATAAAATATATATCATTAATATCATATTTAATTATAGTTCCATCATAATGGCCACCATGAGAGGCGGTAAGATGTATTTGAACAATCATCGTTTCGTGAGGCGTTAGTTTGCCATCCACAGAAACATTATGTTCATCATCCATTAGATGGAGTTGTGTGTATGTGTAGTTTGAATCCTTCTTATAACAACATCCTAGTATATCTAGGATACTGGTGTTGTTACAAAAGAAAGGAAATAAAAAGAGTTTGGGGGTTGGAGAAGCAAAATAAATGAAAATAATTTAAGAGAAATCGTTACCTTTAATTTAGGTAACTCACTTTGGTTGGAACCAAAGGACTTCTTGAAATGCTTTCTGCCTAAGGGAAAGCTTCAAGGAGGAGGAGAGGGATGTGGGGAGCTTATTTGGGCAGAGTTTGGACGAGCCAAGTGGCTTGAGAGGTGTGAGTAATGAGTAGAAGTGGTCTCCTTTTATAAGGGAAAAGATGGGCTCTTTAGGAAAGAGTGAAAGTATTACTTTATAATATAATTATATTCGGTTTATAATGGTCCAAAAATCATTGATGTCGAAGATGAGATGACTAATATTCTAAATAACATCAACCAATAAGAATTGGACAGGTTTTAGTTAATATTTTAATCATTATAATCTTATTTATTTAAATGATTTATTAATTAGGTAAACATTGCATCATTATTGTGTCATTAATAATTTAAATTATTTGATGTCTAAAAATTATAAATAAAATATCATTATGTAGGAAATCGTTTTAGCTTTCTAATGAATATTTATAATCTAAAATCCAACATGTATAACCTTATGTAAAAATTGTTCTTCTAAAAGATGTAAGCTTATGCCATTTTTATTTTTATTTTAACTTTATTAATATAAAGTGTCCCTACCACATACAAGTGGATCCAAGGGGTCCCCAAATTGACCCAAGGATGCTCATGGTCGGGTATGTGTCCACCAATAAGGTTAGGACACGTTTTAGGTTAATTTCGTATTATTATAATATTATTTTTTAACCCTTATTTACCGGATTTACCCTTAACCATGGTAAATAAAATATTTACCACAGTAATTGTTCAAAATGTCTAAAAATAAAAGTTACCTATTTACACAATTTGGACATCCTGATTCCAAATATGGAATCCATTTTTCTAAATTCAAAACACAGAAGTGGCAGAAATTAATTTAAAATTAATTCCCGCTGTCAAAACAAAAAGCGTGTTTTTAAGAGGTAATAACTATCAAAAGATTGACACTTGTTTATGTTTGGTTTAATTGTAAAATTATGTACAATGACCAAAATTATATTAAATGGTAAAAATATATTCTAAATATACTTTAAAACTACTAAAATTCATAATTTATCACTATTAATTATTTTGATTAAAAAAGTTGTTTTTAATTAAAATTTAGTAATTTTCACTATTCATCAAAATATGAAAGTTATCCGAAAAGTACCAAAATTTCACCTTAGGCTAAATTCGATATTTCGAATCCAAAAATGAAGTCCATTTTAAAATATAAAATATATATCATTTCAAAATTTAGGTATTACTATTCATAACGGCTAGTTTGATTGGTTGTGGCGTGTGTTAAAACTCAAGGTTGCGTACAACACACGCTACTATTTTATTCAATGGAAAGTGTACCGTGGAAGCTTGGGATGTTTCATTTTAAATTTTTTTGATGTCCCAATTTATTCAGATAGTTTAAAATCTTTTATTTAAAAAGGTTTCACTATTAAAGTTGATAAAAGTGCAATACTGAAAATGAATCTGTTCTTGCATTATGACTAAGAAACTCATAATAGGGATTCTAAAATTATAAGGATTATATAAAGTTCAAATTGTTGTTAATACTATTCATGACCTCTTTTAATGGCTTTTTTTGTACGTCATGGTGTGATTGAACTCGGTGTTGCGTGTAGTGCAAGTTATTGAATTATTTTTAAGAAATAACACACTATGAAATCCTGGGGTGTTACATTCTCCCCTCCTTCAATAAATTGCGTCCTCGAAATTTGAAATTGTTCTTCAAAAATAAAAGGTTGAAAATAGAAAATATCATTGTGGGAAAACCCACATCGGAAATTAGGTTACTAAAATTTAGTCTTAATATGAGGAAAAGAGAAATGAAAGAGTCACCACCAAATTATGATCTCGATTAGGAGAACATTGGTGGCAATTAGAGACATATAATTGGAGGAAAAATGTAAATATTTATAGGCAGTGATTGAGATCATAAATCACAAACAAGTGTATAATTGAGGTCCTTAAATTCATCAATCTATGATGATTTGAAATATCATCGGTTCAACAAAACATAGGGTATTAGGATAACACATTTTTGACGTTTCAAAATATCTTAGTTGAAATCCCACATCGAAAAATGAATTAATGAGGCCTCTATTTAAAATAAAGAGTCGAACGTATGAAGATTACCGAAAATAACACATACTAGGGTTCCATGTAGGAAAATATGGATATGGAAGAAAAATCTAACCATCAATTATCTGATGGAGAGTGGTAGAGAACATGGCTATGTAAAGGCCAACAATCCCAAAGCCATTATTTAGTGATGATTTAAGGTATCATCTAGGAAAACATTTTTGTTATAAGTTTATTTTCTTAATGTTGAGGAATTTATTTATGAGATTGGCTAAGATCATAAGGAGAGATACTTACTTTATAATTAGTGTTTTATCCATTAATAAATTTCTACCACAAACTCATCTTTCACTCTAAAAGATAATAGAATGTAAAAAAAATTCTATTTACACTATTCGTATAGGGTTCCAAAATAAACGAATTTATAATTCATCTACATGATCTTTTAATAAAAACTACATTATTTAATCTAGGAAATATCATGGGCCAGTGGTAGGTGATACACCCTTGTCGCCCTTCGGTTGCGGGTTCAAGTCTCGCAGCCTTGCCGGACGCGACGGGTTGCCGCCCGACCTCCGGGTTGTCCTTTTATGGCAATCCAAAATAATCCAAACTAGAACTATCCAAAATACTTCTGTCCAAACTCACAGTCTAACATTTATAAGGAAGGTAAACATAATATAGATCCATTTTACCCCGTAATAGAATATTAATACCTTCATCATGTATTACCATATTCCTTATTGATTACATTCATGCTCCCTTATTCCATATAGAATGCTGGATATACTTCATTAATCCAAAAATGTTTTAAACCCCAACAATGATGGAATATACAAATCATTAATCAGTTCCAAGGTATTCAAGAATATCCAATATATTTTTTCCAAAATAATCATGTATTATTCGAAAATCACTACCTCGGTATCAGAACTATATTATGGTTTATCATTCTCTCAACCATATATTTTCCAAAAATTTATCCTGCTATTGAGTCACTTTTCCTTGTTCCACACAATCTCAAGTCCTTAATGAAATAGTACTGCAGTACAATCCTTATATACTCCATAATTATTATAAAAAGTACATTGTTGATACAACACTCAATTGACATAATCAACATAAGAACTCTAATCATTCCTCTTCATCTGTGGAAGTATCATAACTTGATTATTATCCAATAGCATCATTTGCGTCATAGTCTGATGACTGGGACATAGGTTCGCGTAGTTTCCAAACTCCTTGCAAATGAAGCATTGTACATTTGAAACTATTTTCTTACCCTTGCAGTCACGTACTATGTGCCCTTTTCCTCCACACTTATAACAAACTCCCATTCCTTTCAGTCAAGTTCTAGGGTGTTTCTTTCCACAGTTACCACATATGGGAAAATTCTTCTTTTCCCTTTTCCCTTTATCCATCTTTCCCTCTTCCATCCTTTTCGTCTCTTGATTCCCTTCAAAGCCATAGGACTCAGTAAACTCTTTACTTATCTTATCAACACATGATATCATTTCTTCATATGATGATAATACATGGGAGACTATTTCTCTTATAAATTCTAGCTTAAGACCATGAGAGATATGATCCTTCCTTCTCTTGGAATCATGTGCATTTCTGGAGTTATCATTACTTCTACTGGGCGCCATTTCTAAACAATGGCATAAACTAGATTAGTTTATGAATCAAAATACATAATCCCATACTTATAAAACACTTAACATAAATTGAACTATTTATGGATATAATCCATAATCATAAAAATGTTTTCTTTGAGGAAGTATATACTCATAAACCCTTCATAATGATTTGTAAAGAAAATGAGATTTATCCTAAGCATATCCCCCGGGAGTGTCGTAACCAAGAGTGCAGCAAGGCCCGTTGTCGTGCACCAGTTCCCGTTCGAGTCTAGCTCAAAGCGGTGTTTTCGGGTTTTACCCCTAGGTACATCTATGCCAGAGCCGCCTCTACCTGCTCGTATCCACACAGGGATGTATTTCTCGGAAAACTCACAAAATCTCTTCAATACCAAAATTCTAGGAAGTTCTTCTATACTAATCCTCAAAGTTCATCTTAGGTCTACGTGCTCTAATCAGAGTTTATCTAAATCTAGCTTCCATGGTTTGTACTAAACTTCCTCTGATACCAATTGTAACGCCCCGACCCCAGCTGCCCAGAGTCGGTGCATTACTTTGTAACATTGGCATGATCACAAGAAAGATCAAATCTCTAAAGACCGATTGGTTTAGTAGCCTTGGAAACACTAGATATATTCATAAGTTTTACATTACATCATAAAATGAAAAACTACTACAACAACATAATGTTTCCACAGTCCACACTATAATCCCCTCATAATATCCCTGTAGGTCATTCATAACTTACATCTTCACTTCCTGGGAAAAATAAAACATAGAAAAGGGGTGAGCTCAAATGCACAGTAAGGATAACAATATAGCGGAAAATTTCATCAATAAGAATAAACATTTAAGGCAATGTATAACTAAAACAAAAGCCTTTTAAACATGAACTTTCAACATGGTATGGAAGAAATAAAATGAAATAAAGCCATTTACTTATTCACATGGATGTTCTACTAATCGAATAATCACATGCAAAAATCAATAACCACTTTCATAATGTTGGAATGCATAATGCCAGACTATCATAACCACATAGCCAAGGCCTCGTGCCAAGACTACAAATAATATTTTGTCAAGGCCTTGTTCCAAGACACTAGTTTGTCTCATGAGACCTACCGATGCATCGAGGAGCTATAGCGGCCTCCACCCGTCACTTATTATGTCCAATGCATTCCCATATGAAAAGGTTTAAACATAACATAAACATTCGTATTAAAACTAGCATACGAAATGTCAATAATTTCACCATACACTATGAATGGTATAAAAATAGCACATCCATAGTCAAACATATCACAAAACCTTCAATACAATATAGAAGTTTTGTATCATAATAAATCAACTTCAAATAATCTTAAAATCCATCAAAGGATGTTGACGTAGATGAAATCAAAATTCTTTTTAAAGAAATATCTCCTTTTATTTTGAAATCATTTAAGATCCATATAAAATAAAACATTTTCTTTGAAAATATTCTTATAATCTTGTAAGGAAAGCTTTGAAGATTTTATAACGGCGTAAAAATAACCGCACCCGCCGTATAAGTTAAAAAAAACATTCTTACCTCAATTCTGTCGAAAAGGTTAAAAAGGACCTTGTTTTGAAAACGACGGAAAGATTCCTTTATAAACCTCTTATAAAAAGTCAAACAAGGGTATAAATGACTTTAACCCATATTCTTGTAAATAGTAAAAATGTTTTGAAATACATTTTTAAGAAACATGGATGTGGATGATAAAGATATCCCAGTAGATTATTACGTATAAACAACCTTGGATAATGAAGAGGTTGTAAAGTAAACCCTTACCAGTTTGGTAACTTATGAAACATACAACCCATGAAAGAGGTATCATACAATGAATATGTAAGTACACATAAATTAGAGTGTATTACACAAAGAATATAATTATGGGCAGTACATACACCACACAAAAGGTAATGGTGGCAATATGGCATGAATCTCATGGGAATATGGAGTGAGATGAAAACCCCTTACCACGTTAATCGACTGAGTCGTATGGCCAAAAGTTAATAACCACCAAAATATTTACAGAATAACATGAATATGATAATATATATCAAATGCCAGTACACAATACACCACTTTCATTAATTTATTGGCGAATAATGGAAATCTCACGGAATTGAATGTGAGATAAGAAAATCCCTTACCTTGTACTTTTCCTTGGTTGGGGTAGGTTAACCTCCTGTATAATGGTGAAATAATTGTTATTAAATTATACAAGAATCATATACATTAATATGATATCATATATGTTCTTTTAAAATTGCTTTATTAATAATATCTTAGTATTATCGTCGTTTCGGGTGATAATCGATTCGTTCTTCTTAAATGTTTGGTTACGTACGACATGTTTGTAATGGATAGATTATATATTATTCATAATCAGAATGATATTAACATTATTTTTAACCCTAAAATGAGAATAATACTTGAATGGATACGATGGAGGATGGATCTCACCGCGTTCGTGGAGACGGTAGTCCGTACGTACGCACGAACGCTACTTCCATTTAATTTTTATTTTAAAAGAATTGAATCCAAATGATACATAGGTATATTACTATTCCAATATAATATAATATTTTATATATGTTACTTAAGTTCATTAACACCATCCTTTATACGTTCCATGTGTGTTATGAACGAGTCATATCATTTTAAGGGGGCGGTAGTCCGCACTTCCTCAAATGAAATTATCGTATGTATATACAACATGAAACGAATAATGGTATGAAATAAAATGGAATTACAGAAGCTTATATATAAAATATATATCATTAATATCATATTTAATTATAGTTCCATCATAATGGCCACCATGAGAGGCGGTAAGATGTATTTGAACAATCATCGTTTCGTGAGGCGTTAGTTTGCCATCCACAGAAACATTATGTTCATCATCCATTAGATGGAGTTGTGTGTATGTTTAGTTTGAATCCTTATTATAACAACATCCTAGTATATTTAGGATACTGGTTTTGTTACAAAAGAAAGGAAATAAAAAGAGTTTGGGGGTTGGAGAAGCAAAATAAATGAAAATAATTTAAGAGAAATCCTTACCTTTAATTTAGGTAACTCACTTTGGTTGGAACCAAAGGACTTCTTGAAATGATTTCTGCCTAAGGGGAAGCTTCAAGGGGGAGGAGAGGGATGTGAGGAGCTTAGTTGGGCAGAGTTTGGACGAGCCAAGTGGCTTGAGAGGTGTGAGGAATGAGTAGAAGTGGTCTCCTTTTATAAGGGAGAAGAGGGGCTCTTTAGGAAAGAGTGAAAGTATTACTTTATAATTTAATTATATTCGGTTTATAATGGTCCAAAAATCATTGAGGTCTAAGATACGATGACTCATATTCTAAATAACATCAACCAATAAGAATTGGACAGGTTTTAGATAATATTTTAATCATTATAATCTTATTTATTTAAATGATTTATTAATGAGGTAAACATTGCATCATTATTGTGTCATTAATAATTTAAATTATTTGATGTCTAAAAATTATAAATAAAATATCCTTATGTAGGCAATCCTTTTAGCTTTCTAATGAATATTTATAATCGAAAATCCAACATGTATAACCCTATGTAAAAATTGTTCTTCTAAAAGATGTAAGCTTATGCCATTTTTATTTTTATTTTAACTTTATTAATATAAAGTGTCCCTACCACATACAAGTGGATCCAAGGGGCCCCCAAACTGACCCAAGGATGCTCATGGTCGGGTATGTGTCCACAAATAAGGTTAGGACACGTTTTAGGTTAATTTTGTATTATTATAATATTATTTTTTAACCCTTATTTACCGGATTTACCCTTAACCATGGTAAATAAAATATTTACCACAGTAATTATTCAAAATTTTTAAAAATAAAAGTTACCTATTTACACAATTTGGACATCCTGATTCCAAATATGGAATCCATTTTTCTAAATTCAAAACACAGAAGTGGCAGAAATTAATTTAAAATTAATTCCCGCTGTCAAAACAATAAGCGTGTTTTTTAGAGGTAATAACTATCAAAAGATTGACACTTGTTTATGTTTGGTTTAATTGTAAAATTATGTACAATGACCAACATTATATTAAATGGTAAAAATATATTCTAAATATACATTAAAACTACTAAAATTCATAATTTATCAGTATTAATTATTTTGATTAAAAAAGTTGTTTTTAATTAAAAATTTAGTAATTTTCACTATTCATCAAAATATGAAAGTTATCCGAAAAGTACCAAAATTTCACCTTAGGCTAAATTCGATATTCCGAATCCAAAAATGAAGTCCATTTTAAAATATAAAATATATATAATTTCAAAATTTAGGTATTACTATTCATAACGGCTAGTTTGATTGGTTGTGGCGTGTGTTAAAACTCAAGGTTGCGTACAACACACACTACTATTTTATTCAAAGGAAAGCGTACCGTGGAAGCTTGGGATGTTTCATTTTAAATTTTTTTGATGTCCCAATTTATTTAGATAGTTTAAAATATTTTATTTAAAAAGGTTTCACTATTAAAGTTGATAAAAGTGCAATACTGAAAATGAATCTGTTCTTGCATTATGACTAAGAAACTCATAATAGGGATTCTAAAATTATAAGGATTATATAAAGTTCAAAATGTTGTTAATACTATTCATGACCTCTTTTAATGGCTTTTTTTTGTACGTCATGGTGTGATTGAACTCGGTGTTGCGTGTAGTGCAAGTTATTGAATTATTTTTAAGAAATAACACACTATGAAATCCTGGGGTGTTACAGTCCATCAAATCAAGTTACCAAATTTTTTTCAATTTTTTGGAATATTAATAAAACCTTTGGTGACACGTGGGTTCTAAAGTAGGAATTAAGAGATGGACTCAATGGGGTTCATACTAATACCATGGGAGATACATGCTAACCCATTTTGGAATTCCATGGACGGGCCCTGGTTCATGAGACAATGATTGGTTCAACGCCTATGGAAACCCATACCATGTAAATGGATGTTAGCAATGTGGACCGTGACATTTGAAAATTCATCAACGGTTTTTAATAAATGGTTGAAATGTTACTTGGACATTACACACTAATGGAAGAAAAGGCTTGAACTGATCAATAAATAGTTGCAATGATACTTGTCCTATCAACACTAACGGAAGACAATACATAAACCAATAAATAAATATTTTCTACTCTAATTGACCTATCCAAACTAATGGAAAGCATGAATTGGACAAAATGAATTATTACATGATTAAAATATCAAAATGGAATGGACTGACTTGAGTTTTCTTTTGATTCATTTAATAGAATAACTTAGGTCTCGGGAACCATATTCTGATTCAACGATGTAGTTTTCTTAGGTTGATACCCACCTAGAATATTGTTCATTTCTATCCTTGGATGCCCAATATTCTACTATTGGGTTCTTCCCTATATTACTGGATACATATGAGACCTTCATTTTATCCATCATTGACTAGTAGGTTCCATGGTTTTAGGCCCTTAGGCCCTGCCTTTGCGTAGCCTCGTTTTACCTTTTTTATCACCTTGGTCTCTGTAGGAGTCTTATAGTGTAATTACTTTGATTAAGTTCCTTGGATAACATTATTACCACATTGATAGAATCATATACTACTGAGTAAGTGTTTCGTGTGATTTACACTACCTTGATTATTACCCAGGAACACCCGCACTGGATATTAGTTTCAAGTTGCATGGTCATGTCATGGAACCTTCACTACTTATGCTATCACGAGGTGAATTATATGATTTCTATGACTCACGTCAACTATTAACATAAAATTGTAATTAATTAATTAATTAACTGGTTACATATTCAGACACTTTCCAAGGGATGAATAAGTACTTGGTTATATAGTTAAAATGTACAACTTAATTTATTTACGCTTTCGTTCACCCTGTTAAAATTATATGACACTCTCGGTTTTGGGTAAAACATCGATGGTTCTTGCCAACTAAGATTTATTTATCACACCTTATTTGAGCTACCATTGCACTAGGGTACAAGAGTAGACCATTCTTTTTTGTTGGTCCATGACCATTCTATTTGATGTTTTCTAGTACATAGGAGTTGGGAGGAAGGGACTGAGTTGAAGTGAAGGATGCTCCTAGAGTTTTCCATTAGGGAATTGATTCCATTATTAATTTTTTTATTTTGTTGAAAATTATTTTGTACTATTACTACTTTCCATCATGTATCATTACCATGTCATGAATCCACTTATTGTATAAACAAGCATTGGCCACTTTTGATCACTTATATGAAATTTGTATTCTGCTGCTTTTCCAATTCTGTATTACTTCTTCAACAATTGATTATTATATAAATTATTATACTGTCAAGAAACTATTATAAGATCGGATATTCTCCCCACTGACTATTCATATTATATCGCTGCGAGTCAGCAGCCTCTGGCATATTGGTAGGTGTGCTTGAGTTTATGTGACGACTGGTCCGACAACAGTCTTAGTGGTGAGCCAGCTCAGGACGTTACAAACTGGTATCAAATGTGGTTTTCCTTTTGTCTTACCATTTTGGGATGGTAGACAAGATACTATGAAAGTGTATGTTCTTTGTTAATATATTTTCTTGGGACTTATCACCCCACATATGGGGAATGACCAAGTCAGCAGTCCTATGATTTTTTTGTTCATTGTTAAAATTTATATGATCTCACCTTGAGTGATTGATATTCTTTCTACTTCTTATGATTTATGGAATTATGAATATCACCCATGTCATGGTATGGAAATGATGAAACAAACATGAATAATATTAGGCACATAGAAATTAACATGCCATGCATATATTTTATTCCATGTAGTTGCATTAGTATGTTTCATGGGAAGTATGATTCAGGGCTTATAAATATGCTATACGTTGATTTATACCAGTTTGGATAATAAATTATCATGCCTTCTATGAATACTGCTCATTATAGCATGCTTCTATGACTAAATTACAATTCTTATGTGATTTTATCTTGTTTCTCCATGTTAATTTCTTATAGTGATATGATATCTTACTTTAATATTTTTAAATGGTTACTTGGGGTAAGTTATTGGTTGCAGTTATGATGAGAGACATTTTTTAGTTTTATGGTGGATGGGAACTGTATTATTGGGAAAAGGTAACCCGTGTAATTGAAACATTTTGAAAAGGATTCTAAATTCAATTATTAAGAAATTTTGATTTAGACTAATGAGATCCAAATGACAAACTGTAATGTTTATGAGAAATTTATATATTGTTAGGTGGCCATCCATAAAATTTGGAACATTATGTTTATCATGTTAAATTCAGAATTTACTTTGGTACTGAATAATGAGAGGCAATTTTCAATCCATGGAGTGTATGGGAACTTGTTGAATTGGGAAATGGAAACCCATATTAAAGGTGATGGAAAAATGCTTATTATCATTAATTATAATTGTTACTGATGTTTAGTGTTGATCTGAAATAAAAATAGTTATCTTTTAAAATGAAAATGTACCCATGTAGTTCAGGTGGGGAATATTTTATGGGATAACCCATTTTGGTGTTTAAATTTTTAATATTTGTGCATTTGATATTTGGTTTCATTATAAAGATCCCATGTTAGATAAAATGGGATCCACATAGGTCACCACATACGCAAAACATGTATTTATTTTTATAAATTTCCTAAAAATTATCACACGTCAACTAATGTAAAATGTTTTTTAAATGGGATTTTTATAAAACCTGCCTTTTTCCCATGGGGAGTTAGTTAAAATCATGTACCGTGTTTTGTTTTGAAAATGGTATGTTTATGTTTTGATTAAATCTGTTGATTATTAAAAATTAAATTTGATTCAATGTAAGAGGCTTGGATACGGAACCAATAGTGGTTACCACTATTTAGATCCATCATGTAATGGGTGGTTAGGAATTAAATTGATACGCCTTATAACAAAAGCATGAGTACTTTTAGTAGGTGTTCTTTTTCTGTATCAATGGCTTCACCATCTTCTTTTTAGCGTAGTTAAATTTTTTTGATGTGACCTTGTGTCAAGGATGAGTCTTTGTTCTTTTAATGAGATAACTCGTAATAGGTAGCGCCCCTTGAACATAAATTTTTTACTAGTGTTATGGCTTTACTAACTTTTTGTGTTGATTGGGTTCTGTTTTTCCAAGTATGAATTTCAGTTTTAAAGTGAAAACCTTGTTACGATATGTGTCATGTGTTTCATTACCTTATTATATGATCAATCATCGACTAATTCCATTTCTCAGCATCTTAGTTGATCCTCAGGCATGGTTGGCCACTCCGTAGGTCGTTTGACCTTTTCTTCTTCTCAATAATTGATGACTGGTTATGGAATCATTTTGGATGATGGTCTTATGTGGAAATATGACTCCGAAATAAATTGTATTATACTTTTGATTATGTTCTCGTGTCATCTCAATGTAGATTTAATTTACCTTTAAATAATCAGTTTATTTCAATACTCAGGATAGTATCTGGATGACTCATGGGTTTTGACATGCCAGTCTCGTTGTTATAATCTGGCATGCTTATGTGCGTCTTGTTTTCCATTCCATTCATCTAGGACACTCTTAAGTTGGGTAGTGTTGTTCTTATTTTGTTAAATGTGTCATTACGTGTAGAATGGGCACAACCTAAGAGAACCATTAGTAACTGGTTTGTTATTTCATTATTCTCCTTGAGGCTTTCAAGTCATAAATCAAGTTTTTTCTTGGTCAACAACAAGCCATTGATCTGGTTCGACTGTTTCACCTTCAATTTTCGGGGTGTGTGTAACTAGAAACCTCATCCTAAGTCCTCTTAGTGTAATATTCATGACATTCTATCATGTCCCCTATCTTAACATCGTCATCGAGGAACTATGAGAGCATCGGTCTTATGTCGTGCTAAATCTTAAAATCACTTGAGCTTGTTGGATGAACATTGTCTGTGTTGCATGTTATATGTGGTTCTATTAATGTCTTGGTATGTCCTGATTAATTCATAGGTTCCCATGTATGAATTCCTTGTTCAATATCATGGAGTATATCCGTTTCTTAGGAATTGCTCAGGCCACCTAAGCCAGACTTCTACAAGATGCGTCGGCTCGGTGGCTCGACTGATCACCTTCTCTTCAGTTGATGTTTACTGTTGTAAGGGTCTATTTTGAAGCATGTTTCTAGTTGAAGGCTACTGTGATTATAAGGTAGACAATGCCTTCTGAGAGAGATTTCATGACTAGTTCTATTAGGTTGGTCGTAATTCAATTGGTTATTTTTTACGAAATCATGTCAAGAGTGTCGTGAGAACAGTTAAAGTTGTACCTTGTATGAAAATTCCAATGGTGGAGGTATCGGGGCATGGAATTTCACCTTAAATTTATGTTAATACCTATGGTGGGAAGCACCTTCGGTCCAGTGTTTTCGATTCTTTTACATGACTATGTATCTATCTGAGTAGGCACTTACAAGATATATCATGGTGATTAAGTTGAACCCTGATCATTGGCTCGGGTTGTAAATTCTAAAGTGCAAGATGCTTGTAAAATTCTTATAGAGAATTGGGAGTTGGTAACAAAATGAAACCATTTGAATGAAACATCACGACCCTTGTAGGTTAGGTGACGTTTATGTTGTTCCCAGATGCTTCTCAGGGACGACATGTTTCATAATGTGGGTAGATTGTAGAATTCTATGTTTTTTAACTGATCTAAAATGAGATGGGTTTTGAACATTTTTGTTTGTTGGATAGGTCAGATTTAAATTTGAGATTGAAAACATAATTCTATGTGTCCAAACACTTGTACATGTTGTTATTGGACTTGGGTGAAGGCCCGATAAGTATCCCATGTTGGTCGAGAAGTTTTTTAGAGTTTTAGACCTGGAAAACATCATGTTTTTAAAGACAGCAGAGGGCACACAGTTTGCACATGGCCTACTAAACAATGCAGGCCATTGTAGGTAACCATGTAGCCTAGTTTAAGAGGGGAATAGTATTTTCACATAGGCTACACAGTGTTTCCTAAACCATGTACCTATCCAATGTGAGGGGTGTTCCTTAAGAAGAGGGGTATCGTACGGTTGGCACATGATTTTCTAAACCGTGTGGGCTTAACCATTCGTGACACCCTATTTTATTATTTTAATTAAATTAAAATTAATCTAAAAGAATAACATATTACTAAAATAACCCCAACTCCCTATATCCTTAATATCTCGATGCACCAGGGGGGGCTCCCCTTTGAGAAGTGCACCAGACCCCTCATCAAACTCCTCTTCTCAGTTCGATTTTTCCATAACCTCATTGTGAATTCCCTTCGATAGTTCACAGTGAGTAATCTCCTCACATATCCTCCAGTTTTCCAGTCATGATTCATCCTATTCATTGTCAGGGACGGTTCTTCCAAAAACTAGACAATGGTTTAACTCGTTTTTTCAATTTCCTTTGGGCTCAATGTCATGAAAATGGGCTCTCAGGCATTGTACTTGTGTGTTCCAACAACTTCCACCAAGGTCGAGGTAATTTATGTGATTTCTATCTGTCGGTTTGGTTCGGGGTAAGGATTATACCTTTTTCCTTATTTCACAGATCTTGAATTGAGATATTTATGTGTCCCTATAGCCTTTTATTAAATTGTTACTACATTGAGGTTCCCCCCGTGGTTTCACTTGTTTTGGATCATTGCTGAAGTGGACGGCTTGATTCCACCTTGATGTAGGTTCCCTTTCCAAGTCCTCTAATTCTATAAATTCATTAGTTAATTACATAATTCACTTAGATATAATTTATGTTCTTACGGTGAAGTATTTATATTTAACTCTCTTAAATTCATTTTATCATGTCATATATTTAAAATGATAAAGGAGATAAATGATTTGTGTGATCAGTAAAATCATGTTTTGATAATAAAACACCTCCAATGGTGGTGTGCTACTTTCAATATTAAAAATAATGTTTCGAACATTCTTACTATACTTGTTGGGTTTATAAATTTTATTCTATGATGTTATGATGAATTCCGCATTTCTAGGACATTTCCCTAATTGAATTAAGAAACATTGTGTTTTTTAAAACAATTAAGGACCAAAGCACCGTCTAAGTGTTTGACCTAGTTTTAATATCAGAATTACCCATGTTGGTAATTGCCTGTTGTGTGGATACTTGGATCACATTAAATTCAATTGGAATGGTTTTGTAGATGGAATGGTTGGTGTTAAATTAATGGATAATGCTTAATGATTGACCCTCAAATCAACTTACCAAATTTTTTTCATATTTTTTTGAATACATATAATGCTTAGGGTGACATAAGGGTTCCCATGTAGGATTTCAAGGATGGACTCAATAGGTTTTCATACTCATACCTTGGTAGATACATGGATTCCTATGTAGGAATTCCATGGACGGACCCGGGTTCATGAGAAATTGATTGGTTCCATGTCTGTGGGAACCCTTATCATGGTAAGGGAAGGTAGTAGTGTGGACAATGTCCTTTAAAAATGCCTTACTGGTTTTTACTAAATGGTTGCAATTATACTAGAAATTTACACACTAATGGAAGGCTAGGATTGATCCATTAAATAAATGGTTGCAATGATACTTAGCCAATCCACAGTAATGGAAGAGAAGGCTTGGAACAAAAAATAATTGGTTGTAACTATAATTGACATATCCACACTAATGGATGGAAAGCATTGGACCAAATGAATTATTACATGATTAAAATATTTAATTGAAAAGGACTTACTTGAGTTCACATTGGATTCCTAAAGGATATTATCATGGGTCTCGAGAACCCCATTCAGATCAAGGATGTTTTTTTCTTCCGTTGAAACCCCCATACACTCTAGTTCTTTTCTATCCTCAGATGCCCAGTATACTACCATTGGGTCATTCTCAATATTATTGGATAAATCAGATACACTCCTTGTATATAGCATCGACTTGTAGGTCCATGGTTAAATCCCATTGGGTCCTATATTTGCAAACCCCTGTATTACATTGTTCGATCACCTTGGACTCGGTAGTTGAATTATTGTAGAATACCTTGGATTACAAACTTTTATTAAACTATTTACCCTTCTATAAACTCAAATAGTACTGAGTTAATGTATTTTGATATTTATGTTACCTTGGTTATGACATTGGAACTCCCTAACTTTATATTTGTTTTAGGATTCATGGTCACTTCTTGGAACCTTCACTACATATACTATCACGAGGTGATGTCAGTGATGGTTATGCCACACATGACATATTAACATTAAATGGTAATTGATTAATTAATGAACTAGTTTGATGTTCAGACACAAGCCAAGGTCAGAAGCAGGTATTTTTTTATTCAGATAAAATGTTCTACTTACTTTATTTATGGATGCTTGCACCGGGTTTAATTTAAATTACACTGTTGGGATGGGGTTAGACACATGTGTGCCGACCTACTGAGAATTATATCTCACAACCTACTTGGTCTGCAATTTCACTAGGGTAATCAAGAAGAAATTTCTTGTTTTAGGTCCTTGGACCTTGATAGTTGTTGTTTGATTGTGCCTAGTTGTTGAGAGCAAAGGACTGAGTTGGATATCAGGATGCTCGTGTAGTATTCATTTATAGCATTAGGTCTTTTCATAATTTTTTTATTTTATTGAAAAAAATGTTGTAATATTACTACTTTCTATCCTGTATCAATACCATGTCATGCCTTTACTTTTTTGAATAAATTGGCATTGGCCACATTTTTTCTCTTATATTAAATATGTCTTCTGCTACTTTGGCAATTATGCATTTCTTCTTCCAATTTTTTTTATTATTTAATATGTTATACCACTATGCAACTCTGATAAGAGGGTATTGTCTCCACACTAAATTTTCTTACACCCTAACTTCTAGTCACCATCATCTGAAATAAAGGGAGTCATTTTTGAGTTCACGTGGTGACCGGTCTGACCACAATCTTAGTGATGAGCTGAGTTGGGACATTACAATAATGATCAGAGGTTCCCAATATATTTTTTCAAAATATGATACTCTATTACATATATTACTTATTAATGTAGATCATAAAATATTATATCCTTATTCATATAAATCAATCACATTACCAAAAAATGTTTTATTATTATTACTAGATGCATAATAAGTTTTTATTTATTGCTTTAATTCATTTAGTATATTTTCTTTTTTATGGATTTTTATTGTAATTGTATTTTTTATTCCGAAAAAAAGATTCAATTATTATGGTCTAGAAATAATCATAATGACCACATTGGCAAGGATCATATTACCTTTTATTACCATATATATGCATTAGATCCTATAAAGATGATTCATATAGTTTTTTAAGTTATATCTTTATTTAATTTTAATATTAATACATCAATTCTCATCATTTTGATTGGATTTATAGTTTATTTCAGTATTTTTGTATTTAAGGGAATCCATGACCCAATATATTCACATATTATAAATATTTTAATTTTTAATACTATTATACTATTTTAAATTTTTTGAAATGTTTTTATCCATCATATGTACTGTTGTACATTGTAGAAATAAAATTATGATTTAATATGTTACATGATTTATATTATATATTTATATTTCACATTAAAATATATTTTAATTTAAAAAATATTTTATGTATAAAACAAATGTATGTTATGATGGAAAATTCCATATTGAAAATATTTAATTCATTATAATTGATATGCCCAATGTTAGTTGTAATAAATTTTTTTTTCAATATATCCACATTTATTGGATGTGAATGTAATTGGAGATATTTGTAAATTCTTATGATAAGAGAGTGTTACATAGGAATTTTCTATATGACGGTTTCTTAAGGATGATAAATTAGTTGAAATATTATCCAGAAAATGAAGGTTTGAGTGATTTTATTTTGGAACAAATTAAGAATGTTCCTCGATCTAATTAGATGATTCCATGTTATTATGAAAGATCATAAAAAACATTATTTTTATAATAGAAAATTGAAATTAAGTGTATAATGTTTCTGGACACACATCATCAAATGCATGTTTACAGATAGTGAGTCAATATAATGTTTAAGTTGATGAATTTAAACATTTATGTCCCATGGAAAATAAGTAAAACTAAAACTCTAATAAAAAATCAATGAAAAAACTCTATGGATGGGGTACTTGTTAGAAAAGTTATTGGGAGATTATATGCACAGAATCTTATGCAAAGGAGAAAGAAGTGATGAATTAATTAAAGGTTGAGTCATCAGTTAAATGTTATTGAGTATAAAGGAAGAGAAAGGATGAATATTTTCATGGTTACATAAATTTGATAAAATATTTGGAATAACATTCTATACGAATGTTTGTATGTTTCCATAAGACTTACCAAACACGTAACTTATCAAAAACCCCATCTGATGAACCTATGTTTGTGTGATTTTGAATAATGAGAAGTCCAAGGAACATTAATTCAATCAATATAACCATGAAAATATAAATGAAGATAATTTTTTATTAAAACTAATAAGCATGGGACAATGTATTATGAGTGGGGATACAATGTGCTAGTAGATGGCCCATTGGATAATCATATAGTGGTTTCTAGACCGAAATGATCATATAAAAAAAGGAGAAGATGTAAATGAAGGAAATGAGAAGATTATAAGTTGTTAGAAATGATGTTGTAGAAAATGGAGTAGATAGAGTATACTAGAGGAAGATCCATCAGAAGAAAATATAGGTAATACACCATCATGTTTGCAACATAAATACATTTTTAGGCTATTTAACAAAGGAAGAGTATATAAAATGAGTTGGTATAATTATTATATTGTTTAATTATGGTGAATATAAAACTAATAAGATCAAACAAAGGGATAATTAACATTGTTATATAACAAGTAGTTGTAAAGATGCTCCTACTCAAAATGGATGTATGAAATTTGACAAAGATATCAGTTGGATCAGATGGACAATAAAAAAGGTAGTGTATAATGATCTATTGGATAATGTTATATTGATTTCAATAGTGATAGAGTTCCTAAAAAAGATAAACTGGTTGATGGTGGATAGAATGATGAATGTATGTGAGTTAAATAATTACAAGACGTTCGGAATGTACCATAAGACAAAGAAGACTGAGTGGAAACCCCCATTAAAATAGATACTATAATGAATTAAATAATTATTGTAAGGGTTTTATGTTTCTTGATTCTACCAAAGGTCTTGTAAATTTAAATTTATTTATGAAGTTAATTATATTTTCTAATAATATTTAGCATTGAGTTTATTTAAAATCAAAGGGGATGGAATATTATAATGATTCCAAAAACCTCTTAATGTATTCTAAAATATTCCAAATGTTTTCGAAGAACTAATCAAAATTAAAAATAGTGAGAAATTTTGAATTAGTATTTTAGTTAGTAAGAGTGTTACCTGGATTTCCTTTCGATTCTTCTTTCTGATCACCTATGCGAACATATGAAAGTAAACATAAACTTAACACTATTCGATAATTAAAAATAAATAGAATTGATGTTTTTTGAGATAGGATGACTTTCCAACTGAGTTAAATTAATTGTTGAAGATGGGAATTAGGGGGAGATCCAATAGATGGTGGAAAATTGATTATAAATCTATCTAATGAATGAAATATGAGTTTTGATGATTTTGTTTATACTCAGTCTATGTATAATGATAATAGGTCAAGAAATTTTTAAACTAGATGTTGTCATTCGATGAATACATTGTACGGAGTAACTCGGAATGAAACAATGTGTTATGAGTCACATTGTGGATTACAATGTGGGGACCCATCAATGTTATACAAATCTAAAATATTTTATCGGATGAAGACATCTATTGAACATTTCATATGGATGTTCTCTATAGAAATTATGGAATGTTTTATTCGATTATATCAATATTTACAAATGATAAGAAGGATATTCAAAGAAATGTTTACTGTTAAAAGGTTTTTGGAATATATTAGTGTTTTTAAAAAGGTAAATATTATCCAAAATTCTTATTGATGAATTGAATATTTTTTTGAAGTAGAAACAAAAAAGACGAAAACATAATTGCAACCGGGGGTATAACAAGATGCTAAAATAACTTGATGTCTAGGGGTTAACATGATGTCATGTAATGGGAAATGAAATGTATAGTTGGGGGCATATCCAACAATGGAATAAGGCATGACTACTATGGGTATAACCATTGTAAGATATATGATTAATTATAGGGGTATAACCAATTTCATCTAATGAAAATGTAATCCTCATGGAAGTTATTAAAAGAATACATGTTTTTAGAAAAACAATCATGGAATGGAGTATGTCATTTTATTGAAAATTGAAAACATAATGTGATTATATCTATTTATCTATTCTATTTAAAAATTTGAGGATGATATTTATACACGAGTGTATTATAACTCTAAAAAGATATCATATGTAATGGATGTTTCTTTTTTTTAGAACATTAATATAAAACAAAAAGGTATTACTAATTTACCCCTCTCCCCATGTGGGATATCATAAATTTATTCTAATGGAACATAAATTAGTATCAATGGGTATGTTACCTTTGAATGATCCAATTAAATGAATGAATAATTTCAATTTAGTGATTAGTATATGTGTTCTAGTATTGGTTGGTTTAAACATTAATAGTTGGAATAATATGATGTTACACAATATTATATCTCACAGACATGATGTTAAATACAATACAATTGTTTTATTTCCCGCCATTATTAAAATTTCTATTTTATACACTGATAAGATAATTTGGAATTTGATTTAAAATCACAAAATTCCATGTTGATGGCTCCAATAGATAATTTAAATGTAAGAATTATGGTATTTTTAATGGAAAAGAACATCTCGGATAAGATAAAAAGAAACAATTAAAGAAATTATAATTTTATATAAGCTATGTTAAGAATGTGTATTATAATTTTTAGGATGTCATTATTTCTAATAAAAAAATTATAGTTACATAATTTAAAAGAGCTAATAAACCAATCATCCACATCAATGTATTTTTTTTAAAATATTCAAAAATAAAATATTTTTAGAAAAATAACGATAAACTCCTTAGATTTATTTGATTAAAAAACATAAGATATAGAATATTGATAAGATTTATCTCAGGAAGAATTTCAAACCATTATGTTGGGATATGTGGAGATGAAAATAATAATTTCTATTGAAATTTAGTAGAATGAAATATTCATCAATGTTTTTTCAGAGGAAAAAATATAGATAATGAATCTGAAAAAGAATTATGTAATTTATAGGTCGAGTATGCAGTATTGGGTTTAAAAAAAACAAATTATGAATTTTTATAATCGATTCATAAAGGGAAATTGGAGAGGAAAAGGTAAAAAGTATCTCAAATATTTTAATTTTAATAATAATTTAAAATTTTTCTGTTATTTTAGTATGAGTAAAAATAAGGACTCTGAGAAAGAAAAAGAATATATGACATTTGAAAAATAATTATAGTGTAATAATAAATATATACTTCCTTCCAAAAAAATATATTCATAAATAGTATAAAAATTAATATTATTCATCGAGTAATTAATTTAATCATCATGTCAACTTCATTCCAAGAGTTATAAATTTATTTAATTCATAATGTATTGATTATTATTTTGAATAATGAATAGAACATCTGTTTTTTATGAAATATATCTGGAAGCAACACTATAAGAACATACATAACTCGTGAATGAAATAATTAATTTGGATAATGATGTTACATAAATAACTTTTGATAATTGTGAGAGAAATAAAAGGAAGGATATGAATTGTAAGGTAATTAGGGATTAAAATGTTAAAGTTATTGAGTTGGAAAGAAATCTGAATGTTTTTGAATAAAAATTATTTATTGATGAGAATCTCAGGATGAAAGAAAATTTTTTTTTTTTGAATAAATTATATAGAACAGGTTGAAGATAGATGGACACAAGAAGTATTTAAATGTTTTTAATGAATGTATTAATGAAAATTAAGAAGAGTTTTTATATGGAAAATCGTATTTATTACAAAATAATATGTTCATTAATATGAGAGAAGACTTGAACAACGCTATTAATGTAATGGGTGAGACTTCCAAATATGGGGAAATAAAGGGTTTATAGAAGAATATTTTTCATATTTATATGCAATTAAATTTTTTATCTATTTATAATAACTCTACCTCTAGAAAAAAAAGAGATTTTTTAAAAAACATATTCCACTATAATTTAGTGTAACACATAAACAACTTATATTCATAATAAAATACTCCTTCATTTTGTAAAAAACTCAAAAAAGTTCTTTGTAATAAAATTATCAATTTTAAATAACAATATTGAAAGGTCAATATTGGTTTTCTAGAGTTTTCAGAAACAAATTTTATCCATATTTGTACAAAATTTCTCTACCATGATGTAGTTTTGAAACAAGGGGGTGTTATTATAAAAAAAGGGGGAAAACATTCTAGAATCAAAATATGGGGAAGATAATAAAATTAAAAATTTGATGACTGATATAATATCTATAGTGAAAAAAAATAAAAATTTATGAAGGTTGAGTAAGTTAAAAAAAAATTTAATGTATATTATGATTTTAGAGTTATTTATATGGAACAAATGGTCATTAGTAGAATATTTTATGATGAAATAAAATTATAATGAAAAGGCTATTAAAAATATTTATGGATAAGGTAAAATATATTAAATATATAATAAAAATATAATGGTTGGAAACTTTTAACAAAATTCAAGAGTTGTTAAAAGTACGAGATTGTTATAAAATATTATGCTGTTATTATATGAGATTAAAATTATGTATCAATTTTTTTTTATAAAATGAACATAAGAATGTTTATGTAAATATTTAAGAAATCATTACAACATCATAATAATATCATATATATGAGATGAAATATGTTACAAAATATGTGGTGGAAAAACAAGAAAAACATTTCCAACACAAAGTATAAGAAGAAAATGAAGAATAATATTAAGAAGTTGTGACAAGAGAAGATTTCCCTTCAAATAATTTCTTATAGGGAACTACTATGGTTCGACATATCTCCAAATGTACTTGTTTATCTATATGAGCTTGTATGGAATTGAATGAGTAGATTTATTGAATATGGATATTTTTTATCGAATTTTTAATGTAATAAAAATATTCTTCATGGAAATTTCACATCCATTATTATTAATTCTGTGATTTTGTTGTGGTAGAGAAAAAATGATGTCGAGGTATGAATTTAATACTTTTCTTAATATTTCTTTAATGTATTAATGCTATGAAAATTGAGTTGTTGGAGAATTTTTTTTTAAACACATGAAATATTTTAATCTGTTTCTTGATATTGGAGTGGATTTACTTGTTTTTTTTTAGTTTACACATAATTTATTGATATTGGAATATGCATGAGGAATTTATTACATTAAGGTAGAGTTATAGAAATCATTTATCACCTTGAATATAAATTATTATTTTTTCTATATTGGGTTCAAAAATTTGGATATATAGTTTTTTAATGGTTCCTTGTTAATAAACTCATATTATACTAATTTTTTATAAAATAAAATTTTCAAAATTCAATGATAATGAAATATGAGTTGAGTTGGACCCTTTTGAATTTGATTTTAAATAAGGTTTATAGAAGTAAATAAATGGATAAGTAATATTAAGTCATCATTTCCGGATACCATATTGTTTTAAAAGAATGTGGTGCCTCATTTCAAGACCAAAGCACAATTTATTGAATAGAGAAAAAAGAGGATTACATGAGTCTGAATGAGAGAATTTTATTACAGTCTATATCAAAAAAAAGTAAGTAAATAACCATGAAAATCATCTTACAATGTTATTTCATAGTAGAATCCCTTTTTAGCAAGATAAAATACAACCATGTTCTCTTCATGAATGGAATGATTGGAAATATAATTTATTTCCATAATCTAAGAGAGACAATTCATCTAATGGGTAGTAATGGGCCAAGAAAGATACACCCCATCCATCCAAGTAGCATCTAAAATAGTGGATGAATAACTTTAAATCAAAATATTATAACAACATTTTTGTTTGGAAATTTCAATGACATGGATCACATCCATCATTTCCACTTCTAGAGACGAGGTCCTACCAGAACTGCCAAGAATCATTCGTGACACTGGCCATGATAGTCTTTGAAAGTATCACCACATCATGCAAGTCCCAAGTTTCCTTTAGAGGAACCATAGATATTCACATTGAGCCATCCTAGTAGCAAGTCTTTCTAGAATTCCTCAAAATAGTGTTTAAGCTGTCTGTATGAACCAACAATCCAAATTCAATCCTAGATATCAATGTCACAAATTGTGTGGTAACAATATGAATTCTTAAATCAAGGAATAATCATGAATGTCAATGAGAATCCACATCTGGCCTTCATTATGCTTGAATAAGAAATTATTATGAATAAAATTATTTCTATTATAACATATCACCAGGTGGATCTCATCAATAATAGTCCAAAAAATATTCTAGATTTGTTGAGAAGATTCATAATCTACACAACGTTGTAGTTGGGAGCTGATTGAATGAATGAGTAACCATCTTCAACCAAGGATGTTAAAAAAATAATTCCATTGAGTTGAAGATGTAGTAAAAGATAGAAACAGATGGTTAGTATCTTCATGATGTTGGTTTCAGAACTAACACTGAGAGAAAATTTGGATCCCAAAAGAATGCAGACAAACTTTAGTGGGGACTCTGTTATGAGCTATACACCAAACTAGAGTCGGTCTTGAGTTCATAATCCAAGTTTTATAATGGACTTTAACCAATAAATTTTATAATCATAATTTATTAAATTGTAATTGTAAAAAACATTGGGGAGAAATTATTGATTACACATAAGGATTTTGAATATGGTTAGAAGCTTTATGTGGGTGTTGATAGTAAACACAAAGAAGGATATTTTTGGGAATAAAGTGTATTTGGTTAAATTTTACACAAATATATCATTATGTTTTTTATGTTAAAGCATCTAGAAGTAGTTGGAAAATCATTATCGAAGATTATGTTCCATTAGAAAGTGGAATAATAAATATTCGTATGGAATATATATATCTTGGAAAACATTTCATACAATTAGGTTTAAGGTTCTTTTCTTGTAGAGGATTGTAAGAATGATGTAAAATCGAATCATATGATATAATGTTATTCTCAATGATCTTTACATCCAAAATTTTATCATCATTCAAGTTGAGGGGGGATTGTGATGTCTCCAGACACATATGACCAAAATTAATTAACTAGACATTGATTTTTAATATATTTTATGTTTATGAGTTTGTACACTTATATAAAATGGAAAAAAGTGAAACTGATACTACTGATAAACTTCATATTTTAGAAAATCCATATATTGTACATGTAAGATATTTTTTTTATTGCTCAGATGAGTTGAAAATTGTTTAAGGGGGAAAGAAGTGAATAAATTTCAATAGAATATTCATTGTTTAGTCATTTTTGTGATGATCAAAAGTGACTGGATGAACAGTTTCAAGGCCTTATTAATATGAAAAACACATTGAATAATATTTTTGTATAATTCTGTTATATTTTCCTCAAATGTACCAATCATTGATATTTTGGAGAACCCTATTAAATAAATGTACTTTTTTTGTGAAGATGAAATACAATATTTTTATGTAAAAAGAAATATGAAATAATATATATGAAAATAAAAATGAGTGGAAGTATATGTGAAATTTCCAAAGATAGAGAATCTATAATTCGAGATAGGATAAAATCTATTAGTCAAATACCACATAGATGAATAGAATGAGAATTAAAAAAGGATATTATTGGATGAAGAAAATATAATAATCCATTTCTGGCTTCATGATGTTGAGAATTTACGAAAATGATGTTGCAGGAGAATCAGTGGATTTGGCTCACTATATGATGATCCATAGGATGGATGGACAAATGTTGAATCATCATGTCATCACTAGGAAAACATTTTCATGGTGATTAAATGAAGGTGTACAAGAAATGGGAGAGTATAATGTCGATTGTTTAAAGAACTTTGACTATAAAACTAAAAGAATCAAATGAATGTAGATTTTCAATAGACATGGAATTGAATCTTTTGAAGGAACTATGAAAATAAAATGGTGTATAATGTTCTATATAGAGTTATTTGGGATTATAAAAGTTTTCCTTAGATATGGGTTTTATATAATGATCCACCAAATAGATGTATAGTGATCATAATAGTCGGATGTTACCTAAAAAATGGAAACCATATAAAGGTTCATCAGATAATGAATATTTTTTTGTTCATCAAATAAAGGAAATTGATAACGTACAATTGAAAAATGTTGTGTGGATGGAGAAATTCTATTTATCATTACATAAACATTGTAATGTCCTTAAAATATTTTATGATAAATATGGCCATTCCATGTTTGATATATTACTAATGTTAACATTGTTTCCCAAAGATAATTAACATTACTTTTAAAGAAATTTTAATGAGGTGGAATATGATATAGTTTCAAAATGATTCATGGGTGCTAAATAATATTCTAAATTAGACTAGAAGAACTGAATAAAATACAAATGAAATAGAAATTATTATTTGTAATTTTATCGAGATGGAAAGTTAAATCTATTTCTCCAAAATTATACATTTAGTGAACCTATATAAAGGTATGGAATCAGACACATAAAAAACATATTTCACACATACAAAATCTTACACTTTTATGGTTATGAGATTTATCGAGTTTCTAATCAACATTAATTTCAGGTTGAGGTTGATCATTATACAATGATCAATCGAATATTGGAATTTCAATCAATGTTACTTTAGATGAAATAAAATTTTAGAGTTACAGACGGAATTAATAGTCAATCAAAAAATTCATGTACAGAGGGAAAACATGATTTACCCTATAGAGGTCATTAGATGAATCCGTCAAGTGATGAAAGTCTGAACATAGCGAAGTGAATTGAATCATAATTAGGAGCATCATAGAGATACACATTCAATAAATTCCATCAGAAATATGCTAATAGATGAATTCATTGAATAAAATTTTTTATATTGATGTTTTTGAAAAGAAATTCTAGCCAGATTCATATGATCATTTAATGGTCTCCTAAATAAAAGGAGGATGCTTCGAGTCCAATAGACTCTTAATAGGGTTGTTGAAGATATTGAATTTTTTATAGAGGTAATGTTCATCCAACATTATTCTAGTGGAATATAAGTACTATATAAAGTGGATTATAAATGTTTAATGGAAAAAATCTAGTATATGGGTGTGCAACATGTTACGAAAAAGGATTATTTATTGGGGGATAATAAGATATGACTTTTTTGGATACAAATATTAATATTGGGGGATATATAAAACCATGGTAGAAGTGTTTTTTATGGGGATAGAACAAGGGGTTGAGGTAGGATAAATACTGGGGCGTATAACCAGATGTTTATTTTAAATTTTATTATTGTTAAGGAATTTATTAAAAGAACCGATATTGGGGGAATACAAAACAAGGATATGAGTAGGTCTTTGTATTTGTCCTTGTAAGTATTTTGTGATTCCATATCATTTATATTTGATAAATATAAAATGAGAGGTTTAGATTTATACATGAGTGTATCCAAACTCTAACAAGTTTTCAATGGTTTGTAATGTCTCCATTTTTAGATACATTACTATTGTAGAAAATGAGATAATTGATTCTCCCCTCCACCTCCATTTGATGTAAAAAATTGAGCATAAGGGACATCAATAAGATTATAAAAAGTAATCCCATAACATAGAAAACCATAACCGAACTTGTTAATAATTTCAAATCACTATCCTGTGTTATAAAAGGATCAAAACACTAAAAATCCATATATTATAGTCCATATGAAACCATAAATAAAAATGATCTGGAGGATTAATTATATTAGAAATTTTTTATTTCTAATACATAGGCAAAAACCATAAACTCATCATACAAAAAATCAATAATAAACAATCACCTCGTATGTAGTTACATTATCAAAAAATATATAACTTTTTTCATCCACAATGAAGAGGTTAACTATTGGTTTATATTATTATTGAGTATTATGAAAATCATGTTGGATGACAGACTTTATCAGAACATTACAATGGTACGTGGGATGACATTTATGCAATGTGTGACACCTTATGACTACCTCAAAAAGTTTCAATTTTGTGAATAACAAAAAGATGGAAAATAAAAACTATAACATAATATAACTTTACTATACATAAATAGACCACATATATCATATGAATCAAAAAAATTAATAATCCAATTATATATCAAATAAACTATTTAACTACAATATTATAGACATGGATGAAAATATCTAACAACTTCCTCCAATTACAATTTATACTAAAAAAAGTTACATTGTCTATATATCCAAAAAGTATCATTAAAATGGTGGGTCACTTATATAATCATGAAACATGTAGTCAGGAAGGTGAGGGTATGACTTAGTATAATAATTCATAGTTGTAAACTCTAATTATAATTGTAGGTAAATGGTAATACATATAAAAATATAATCATGAGGGTAATCATAGACATTACCAATGGTTTAGAAAAACAAAGTCTTCAAAAATGAAAAATTTTATATCCCATCTCTATGTCATATATCATAGAAATTAATGAGATGTTGAATGTCACATAATAACTGAAAAATCTAGAATATAACACATGTACAAAACATTTGGTTCACAAGTGGGGTTTATTCTTTTTTAGGTATATGTGGGTTAATTATGGGAGTACCAATACATATGAAGGTCTTTACCCCCTACACATTATGGAATTTCATGTTCATTGATGGATATATTTTCCTCAAATCATAGGGGATTACAATAAATCTATTTTTTATAGGTGATCACTCCCTATGAAATTTTTGTTTTGAGGGATATACCTAAAACCAATGTTGATAATAGAGGATCATTTGTTAATACATAATGGGGTACCGACTATGTGTAAGCTCTAAAATCATCAACTGAAACTATTCATCATGTCTATTAATCTGGGATCCTCAATCTTTTGAGTAATCATTAAACTGTATCTAATTGTTAATGTGGATTTCACCACTATTTTTTACATGGGATAACAATAGAAATGAAATTATAATTATTCTAATCATTATTCATGGGTGAGAAGATAAAAAAGAACAATGAATTGTAATTTCCAAGAGATGCCCACTTTGATAAATGAATTATTTTTCCTTTATCCTTAGATATTAATGTTCTACGACCATCTTGTCTAATTTGGAAATCCTATATAGTGTATTTTTTTTGTTAAAGTAATACTGGGCTCGTGATATGGGAAGGTGTATAACATGGAGATAAAAATTTTCATTACCAAATATAATAACATGTTCCTATAGAGTATATAGAATATGTTTCTAGTGGATTATCTATGAATGTAGAAGAGAATAACTCCAGTCAAATGACTATTAATTACATTGTTTTTGGTTTTAACAATACTCCATGTGATATTTATCTCTACTATTAACACTGTACCCACCAATTGACACATTACATGACTTAATCCTCAATGAAACACATCATGTTATAGTTAATTTGTTTTAATAAATGTAATTACAAATGAAATAACATTCAACACTACCTCTATGATAAACCATTTAATTTCCACTACGATATTTGGAATTTTAAATGATCTTCATTTACACTACCAATGTCTTTTATCATTTTCACCAAGTATTACACACTATATACCACCACAACTTGCTATATATATGAATATGATCTATATAATAGGCCTTATATCATCCTATAAATAACCCACACACAAATATATATCTCTTCTAGATAAACAATGTTTACATATGTCAGAAATTCAATAATAGTGATGTTTTATAGTGATTATTTTTCATAAGAAAGGGAAACAAAACAAAAATCATATAAGGATAGTAAATGAAACATTATTAACCATTTCTAATGAGTTATTTTTCTTATCCATCAAAATTATCTAATAGATAATCTAATATTACCACATTTCTAATGCATCTATCATCATTAGAACAATGGTACGGGTAGATGATATCAATGAAATGGCCACCCCAATATCATAAAATGAGAGAAAATAAGTAAACAATATCAAAAATAAATTATAAATCATATTCAAAATATAAAAAAATGTCATTATAATTCATGAATAATAGAAATATATAATTTTTTATATATAATGTGGTATAAATTAAAAAATTAGCCCTACCTCAATTGATGATATTTTATGTGATGATATGTTATCATTCTCCATGGTCTAACATTTTTCTCTTCTCTAAGAAATCCTATAAGACCAATCTTCTATCATTTAAAGGAATTAAAAAGTGGATTATATTAGAACCTGAACCTTATTATTTTTTAACCCATACTATGGAAAATATAGTGGAATTGTCCTTCCAGGATAACTTATCTATATTCATTTATGTTTCAATATATAATAACGGTATGTTTGAGGCATTTTGATGGAGAAAATGTAGTTATTTTTCTTTGAAAAGGAAAACATGGTCATTTTTGTTGAATATTAAGTTGATTTTGTGTTAATGGTTTGGATTTGGGTTTACTAGAATTGAATTTTAAATTCCTTTAATGATTATATATATAATTCACCAATGCTAATGTTGAATATATCATGGTGGATGGAGTGATTTGGTTATTGTAATGGTGGTAAGACTTTTCTAGTTGTTGTGTACTGGTTTGGTTGGTTGAATTTCTATGTTTTTAATTATAATGTGGATTATTATTTTTTATATTCCAGGTATTTCATAGTGGGGATATAATATGGTTATCTTAAATCGAATATTATGTAGTTTGAAAAATTGGATGGGTTGTTTCTAGTGTTTCTGATTATGTGAAAATGATATAATTTTGTGGTTATTATGGGGATCAATGGATTTTATTTTTTGGTTATTTTGAGAAAGTAGTTTGATTATTGTGGATTTTATTTATAGTATCATTGATTTATGAAATATTTAGAGAAATAAATATTATGAAAATAAGAGTTAGATGTATTTTACAATGTTGTGACTCCTAATGATTCATGAAGCACCAAAACAAATACATCATGTCTTGTAAAATTTTAAAATTGTAAACTAATAAAACAATTGACTATGTGGGAAATTGTTAATTATGTTTTTGTTGTGTTTCTGTTTTTTGGGTATATTTTTGGTTGTAGATATGATAAATGTTACTATCTATTAGAAGTGATGATGTTGAAATGGTTTTGTACATTGATATTGTTTTTTTATATCCCATGGGATGGTTTTCTTTATCGATATATATATATATATATATATATATATGTGTGTGTGTGTGTGTGTGTGTGTTTAACTTTACTTGGGGTTTCATAGGTACCCCATCCAAGGGATAAAATGTTTTGTACTCTAATGTTTTGGGATGTATGTATTTTTTATAAACCATCTTGTTTAGTGATTTAATAGAGAACCGAATACTCCCTATTCCCCACCCCGTATGGTATAGATTATGATAGAATGAATCTTCACAGTTATAATAATATGGAATCCATTATCATAATCATATACTCTATGATATAATTACTTACATAGAAATGTTATTGAGACGAAGATATGTGGCATGTGTTTTTCATCGTATGAATATTGCATATGATTGATTCCATTAATGTTAATGATACAATATTATAATGAGATTATGATATCTCATTGGGCTATAGTATATTTTAATGATTATCAGGGGATGGCGATACATCTATTTTCATGGAATTTGGTTTTACATATATATGAATATGGCATCATTTCTTTTATGTAATGTGGATAGAAATGCAAGAAATTTTCCATTAGATTTTGTCTGTGAAAAGAATATGGGGAAATTGTTATGGGGTAAATTTTTCATACAATTTCCCATTATTGGATTATTATATATGGATGTTACATTTTATAAGTGTTCCTATTTTTTTTTGGTGATTGTTTTTAAAGACATTAAATTCATTTTCACAACTCAAAATTTATATTTCCCAATTTTTTGGGTTAAGATATTTTTTAGAGAAGAAATAGAGGATTAGAGATGTTATTATTGGATTAAGGGTGTTTTGAAATGACTGAACCCAAAATAAGAGGATAAAATAGCATAGAATAGTTTTCTAGAGAATAATGATGTTACCATAACACAGATATATTGGTTTTTCCCTGGGAATTTATGACGGGTTTGTATCCTAACCAACACTATGGTGGTGGCTATAGTTGGAGGTTGAATCATAGTGCCATAAAACATATTGTATTTATTATATATATATAACTAGTATATATTTATGAACCATTTTATTTTGGGAGTTATAGATTTGTAGGATCATTTTTGGAAATTGTTTTAGGAATTTTATTGAATTAAATCGAGGCATTTTCAAGTTTATTAATTGGCCATAAACCAATGTAGATGAAGTAGTTATTACCAATCCTTCCACATGGTGTATGATAAATGTTCTATAGCTTCGAAATGCTAAAAATAACACTACATCATAGTCATGACCCATACACTGTAGTGTTTTATTCTCCATCTTGGTCCTATATAAAAAATATCCCATTCTGCACTGTGGTGGTTCACTTCATTGGGAACCCAAACCACAGCTGTATACCCTACAAAGTGGAGGTACTATTAAAATTATGTCATACAGTGTGGCGTATCATCCTATACAATGGATTTGTTTTCCATCACACCCTCTACAACATTTCTTCATTCATGCACTTTGGAGGCCCTCATTTTTTAGATAGTCCCCCTCCTCCCATCTTAAAATGATCTTGAGGATTTATTCTGATGAAGATAAAACCTATGTGAGATGGGTTTAATCATTTTGGTCTTGTTTCCTCATTTTTATAATCTAGAACACATTAAATGTTGTATGTTTAATGGTTCTATGATATATTTGTTGGTGGTTGTATTCTGGTTGGTGAAAACATAGTTCAGGTGATGACCTAGGTAACCCTGGCTTTCACATTACAACCATGAGGTAGTAAGTTATTTGGATTTTTTTATTCCATTTAGACATGTTTCCATGATATAAATTTTACTATATCATGAAATACACCATTATTTATAATGATCACATGTTGGTGGTTATATAGGTATTAAGGATCTCTTTCATATAATCTAAATTAGACTTGATAGAGAAGTTAATTCCTTGTTTGATGTTTTATTAACATGTAGAATTAGTGATATTATTTATATCCAGATTTCAAGTTGATAAAATTTTCTACATTGTGATGTGTTTTACCATTCCCTTAGAGGTTATGTTGGTATTGACATAAGTGGACCACTATTCAATTTACATCCCTTAGATGGGAATCCAATAGAATTTTGATGTTATCGAGGAGTGAAATTAGCATAGGGTAGATCCAATAGGATACTATGGACACCTTCAGGACTATGTACTCAAGGTGTCCATGAAAATAATAATCTCCCATTTCCTTTAGGGAGCATCGTGGAGAACTAAAGGATTACATGTAGCATGAAATGATTTAAGGACAGAGGATTCTAGGTTGTATTACCCAGGATGTAACATCCCAAGTAAGTAATGAATAATAGATATTTTTATCTATGTCTATCAGTTAATTAGATAGTGTTTTAGAGGCTTAAAATGATAATAAATCCAATCTTAAGCATGGAATACACTAATATTTTTAAAAGATTGATTTACTGCCTTTTGATGGAAAACCATTTTTAAATCTATCTTTTGAAAATTTTATAAGCTATGTTTTTCAAAATAAACTTATTATTTATGATTGGGACATCAAAATTTACTTTGTGTGAATTTTTGGTATTTTTCTAACAATGATCATTTTTTAATGAATAGTGAAAATACTGCATTTTACATCAAAAATGCTTTTTAATCTAATTTATTTATATTATTAGATTATATTTTGAATTGGTTATCAAGTGAAATTAGAATATATTTTTACCATTTAATCCAATGGTGGTCATTGGAATCAATTTCACCTTGAAATTGGACTTAAACTGGTGTCAATCTTTTGATACTTATTGTTTCATAAAAACATGCTATTTGTCATGACAGCAGGAATTAATTATTAAATTAATTAATGTGACATATATGTCTTGAATTTTGTAAAATAGACTTCATTTTTGAATTTGGAATATCAAATATAGCTTAGGGTGAATTTTTGGTAATTTTCTGAAAAACATCAATTTTTGATGAATAGTGAAACCACTAAGTGGTACTTATAAAAACTGATTTTTCGTTTAAATGAAATTTTACCACTTCTATGTCTTTAATTTCAAAAATCCGACATACATGGTTGTAATTAAGAAGTAAAATATGGTTCAATGAGATTAAAATAATTTTTTGGTGAATAGTAACTCTTATGTTCTTAATCGCGATTAGAGGTAATTAGTGTATTTTAAGGTAAAAATAATGCTTTAATAACATGAGATGAGCTTGACACATGTCCTACACTCATTGGATGAGTCATGGAAGACCAAAAAAATCCATGGGTCAACTTGGGGACCCCATGGAGCCACTTTGGTTGGGAAACGACATAAATAACTTTTTATTTAATGTAAAAGTAAAAATGACACAAACATGAGATGTTTTACTAAATCAATTTTTACATGGGGATATAATGATCAGATTTTTTATTATAATTAGTCATTGGAAATATAAAAATATTTCCTACATCATATTATTTTTTTTATAAAATTTAGACTTTAAATAAATTAAATTATTTATGACATCATGATGATGCAGCGATGACCTCATTATTTAACGATTTAAATAAAATGGAATGATAATGTAAAATCTAAGACCTACACATGGCCAAAACCTATTCTATGGGTCGATTTCGAACCCTTATCACATTATCCTCGAAACACATCAATGTGGGACCTCTTAAATCCGAATACCATTTTAAAATAAAGTGACTTTACTTTACCTTCCAAGAGCACCCCTCCTCTCCTCTTATAAAAGCCCCCACCTCTACCTCCTTACCCACACTCCCAAAGCCTTTGGCTAGGCCAACCCCTGCCCATTTTGGCTCTCCACATCCCTCTATAACTCCTTGAATCATATCTTTGGGCAGAAGTCTTCCCAAGGAAGCCTCTGAGCTCAAATCTAAGAGGGTTACCCGATTTTAAGGTAATGTCTTCTTTTGAGTCCTTTTGTTTTATTTTGCTTCTCCAACCCCCTAAACACTTTTTATTATTTTATTTTGTAACAACTGCAGTATAATCAATATACTAGGATGTTTTTATAAGAAGGATTAGAGCTACCCTTACACACACCTACATCTAATGGTTAAAGGACATACTGTTTCCGTGGATGGTGAATTTATGCCTCCCGAAACGATGATTGTTCAACATTCTTTTAACACCTTCAAAGGTGGACATTAAGATGTCACTATATTTATATATGATATATAATATGTTTATGTTTTCCTTAAAATTATGTATTTTTCATTTTGGGCATACCTTTATGGTTTCCATTATGGGTAAACGCGATATCTTCATTTAAGAATGTGCGGACAACCGCCCCCTCAAAGTGATTTGATTTGTTAAATACCTTATGTGGGACGTATAAAGGATGGAACTATGATATTATATATGATATTATACTGGAATTATAATATAAATTTATATCATTATGATTCCATTCTATAAAATACGAAATAGAAATGAAAGTAGCGTTAATGCGTACGTACGGCTTACCGTCTCCATGAACGGTGCATTTCATTTCTTAACTCTAAATGAGTATGTAATATTATAAATGCATGTATATACTGGATATATATGATATATACATAATGATTATAATTCTGGATATAATGGATACATGAACAACATGTAATTATAAAGGGTTTATTTTTGACTCAAGTACCAATGATTGTTAAAACGACCGTTATTAACTTAAATAATTACATAGTGTTCATGACATGGCAATAAGTGATATAAAAGGAATAATGAACTCGAAAAAGGTTCTTAAACAAGTAGAAATTAAATCAAGTTTATTATTCAGGAGATTAAAGAATGACCGAGTCAAGTCGGACCAGAGGTATGGGACTTCGTCTCAATATCCTTTCATTGAGGCATATTTTGTTTTATACGCAACCTTCTTTTATAAGGTGTATAAACCCCTTTAACTTTTACGTTTATTCAAAAGGAATATTTTTTTATACGAAGCGTTTACTAAATGACAAAAGGGAATGTTTTTGTCGTACGTATGCGGCGACAATGACTTCTCCGCCACCGTGGCCATTATTTGAGTTTCGGCTCCCTCTACAAGCCATACTTTTTTTAAAAGAAAATTAAATACCATGTTTTACTTTTCTTTTATTTTGGTATTGAAAATGGTTTTCATAATGTTTTTATATCAATGTGTTGTATTGATATCTTGTTATGGAAAGGTGGAAATGTTATGTTTTCTTTATGCATGATTTATGTGATACGATTATGTTGAGGTTCTTGGGAATTATTATGAAGACAGGTGGTTCTGTGATAAACTAAGGGAGGGTGAGCCCGATATAGCTCTCCAATGCATTGGGTAACGCGAAGGAGTGAAATGTTAAGGTTTCTCCGAAGAGATTTAGGGAATATACTGTGATGGGTATTCCAAACGTAACTAAGAGGGTTACTCCCTACGTAAGAATATTATGAATGCCTCAAGTTACCTTTATGTCGTATGATTTATATGATTTATTCATGATTTGATTGGGTATGTTAAAGTGCTTATGTTTTATGGGTAAAGTATGATTTAATTCTTATGTATATATGATCTTATGTTTCCTTTCCATATTTTTATAACCCATGCTGAGATTTTTATGCTCATCCCAAATTTTTTTGAAATGTTTTTCACAAGTCAAGGGAAAGGTACATGATATGATGATAGTGTCAAGGAAGTGTCAAGAATGAATCCATGGTTTATTTTAAATATGATTACATTGATGGAAAAAATTAATACTATCTTTATCTAACCACTTTGTTTATATGTGGAATGTAATGAATGTTTTATGTTCTAATTCTATAAAACTCTAAACCTGAAAATATCCTCAATTTCTAAACTTATAATAACTCATGATTAAGTAAGGTTTAAGGGTGGGGCCTTATAGTTGGTATCAATGTTCGGTTTAGATAACATTAGGAGTTAGAATTCTATTAAATGATTATCCAAAAATATTTTTTTAAATGATATAGCATTTGAAGATTACCATGATGCTTCATCTAAGACATGTTTGTTCAGAATGGTTTTCCGCAGAGGAAATAGGGAAGCAATGCTAGGAAGGAATACAGAAGGAAACAACCTTCCGAATCAGCATCCTGAGATGGTCGGAATTGGAACTAAACAGTTTGTTGCAGTAATGGCGCAGTTGAATCAAGCGATAAATGGTGGTGGTATCCATGCATGAGATTAGCCAGATCAACCGCAGAGGAACATGTCAGTGGTGGAACATTTCATGAGGCAACATCCCCCATCATTCAGAGGATCATCTGACCATGTGTTAGCTGAAGGGTGGATTAAATCACTAGAGAAGATTTTCGATGTCACGGGGTGTTCAGACAATCAAAAGGATAGTCTTGTTACATACCATTTGGAGGGTGAAGCAGATCAGTGGTGGTCGATGGTTAAAAATATCAGCGATGCTGATGAGATTGATGCTCTCGACTGGGATGAATTCAAAGGGATGTTTCATGAGAAGTATTTTACATAGGCTGTTCGACTTAGGATGGAAAATCAATTCTTGGAATTGAGGCAAGAGGAAGACTCAGTGGCTGCATATGAAGAAAGGTTCACTCGATTGGCAAGTTATGCTCCAAATTTTATCCGAGACCTTGATAGTAAAATCAATCGTTTTTACTCAGGATTAAAGCCAAAATATCAAAGGGAATTAGCTTCTCGTGAGTTTAAAAGTTATGAAAAGCTTGTTCGATGTGTTGAGAAGGTGGAAATGGAGTTTTCCGATGATCAAGTGTTCTATAACAACCAACAGAAGAAGAGACCGAGGTGGTAGGAGAAAGGTAAGAATTCTTCAAAAACGTCTGACGGTAAGAAAACTAAGTTTCCAGTTTGTGATAAATGTGGAAAAAGGAATGCTGGGGAATGTCTTCTGAATTCTGGAAAGTGCTACCGATGTGGTAAGATGGGACATAAGGCTCGTGATTGCACTGTAAAAGATCAGGGTGATAGTAAGACCAAATTTGATATACAGTTAGTGAAAGGTTATAAGTGCAATGATATGGGTCACTATGCAAACGAGTGTCCGAAAAAGAGATTGGGTGATGGGAAGCAGTTAGACTACAAGCAGAAAGGGGTGGTGAAATCCTTTGCAACTATTTCAGCAGATGTCAGGCCATCAAATGAAGTTGTATTACGTAATTTGTTTGTTTCTTCAGATTATGCCAGTGTGTTCCTTGATTCAGGGTCTACACATTCATTCATCTCGGAAAACTTTTCTAGTAAAATGGGAATACCATCTCAAGAAATGACTCCTGAACATTAGGTAAAAACACCTGGGGGAAATGTTGATGCAAAAAGAATTTATAAGAATATTACTATCATTATCCGTGGAAATAACCTACTTGAAAACCTTATTGTTTTACCTCTAGTAGAGTTTGATGTTATCCTGGGTATGGATTGGCTCTCTATTTACCATGCTAAGATTGACTGTAGAGCTAAAGAAGTTTCTTTTCAGAAATACTTTCAGTTTGTGTACGGGAATGAACCCTTACTATTGATAACATATCAAGAGGCCGAGAATCTTGTAAAAGATGGAAATGAATGTTACCTTGAACATATTTTTGAAAACAAGGGAACTGTTCAGATTAATGATGTGCCAGTGGTAAATGAGTATCCTGATGTTTTTCTTGATGAGTTTCCTGGAATAATACCAGATCGGGAAGTTGAGTTTCCTGTTGACTTAGTTCTTGATGCTAAGCCAATTTCAAAACCCCCTTATCGAATGGCTCAAATTGAACATTTAGAGTTGAAGGGGCAATTGCAAGATTTATTAGAGAAAGGTTTCATTGGACATAGCACGTCACCATGGGGTGCTCCTGTTTTATTTTTTAAAAAGAAATATGGTTCTGCGAGACTTTGCATTGATTATAGAGCCTTGAATAACATAACTGTAGAGAAAAAATATCCTTTGCCTCATATCGATGATTTGTTTGATCAGCTACAGGGAGCTCAGTATTTTTCAAAGATTGACCTGAGATCGGGGTACCATCAGCTGAAGGTAAAGGAAGCAGATGTTCCAAAGACTGCGTTTCATACAAGATATGGCCATTATGAATTTGTAGTAATGCCTTTTGGGCTAACCAATGCACCTGCTGTATTTATGGACATAATGAATAGAATTTTCCATGAGTTCTTGGATAAGTGTGTGGTGGGTTTCATTGATGATATTTTGGTGTTTTATAAAAGTAAATAGGAGCATGAAATACACTTAAGGGTAATTTTTCAAAACTTAAAAGAAAAGAAATTGTATGGGAAATTTAGAAAGAGTGAGTTTTGGTTGCAACAAATTTCTCTCCTTGGTCACATTGTTTCAAAAGATGGGTTAACTGTTGATCCTGAAAAAACAAAAGTTTTGGAAGACATTCCAAGACCCACAAATGTAACTGAGATTCATAGCTTCCTTGTTCTGGCAGGCTATTACCGACGATTTGTTAGAAATTTTTCACGGTTATCTATTATAATGACTAAGCTAACTCGGAAGGGTGTTAAGTTTATATGGACAAAAGAATGTGATGATTATTTTCAGGAGTTGAAAAGAAGATTGGTGAATGCTCCAGTTTTGGCACTACCTTCCAGGAATGGTGAGTTTGTTATCTACAATGATGCTTCATTGAAAGTACTTGGTTGTGTCCTAATGCAGAATGATCAGGTAATTGCTTATGCTTCACGATAGTTGAAAACTCATGAGGTAAATTAACCTACACATGATTTGGAATTAGCTGCTGTTGTTTTCACTTTAAAAATTTAGAGGCATCATTTCTATGGAGTAAAGTGTGAAATATATACCGATCAAAAAAGTTTAATGTATAGATTCACTCAGAATGAATTGAACATGAGACAAAGGAGATGGGTAGAATTAATCAAGGATTATGATTGTACAATTCATTACCGTCCGGGAAAAGAAAATAAAGTGGCCGATGATTTGAGTCGAAAAAGTAGTGCTTCATTAACAATGTTGCGTTTGGAACGTGGTCCTTTGGTTAAGGATTTGATGAACTTTGGCATAAAAGTTGTTGGTGCAGGAAGTTCTTCTGTTTTCTTTCAGGTATCAGTGAGATCATCTCTATCAGACAGAATCAAGAAAGCACAAAAGCAAGACAGTGAGTTGCAGAAAAAGGTAGAGCTGGTTTATAAGGGTAAGTTGCCTGAATTCAACATTGATAATGATTGTGTTTTGAGATTTGGGAAGAGATTGTGTGTGCCTTGTGATTTGCAGTTAATAGAAAGTTGTTATGTGAACCTCATAGTTCTCCGTTTTCAGTTCATCCTGGAAGTACTAAGATGTACAGAGATCTGCGGGAGTGTTACTGGTGGGATGGAATGAAAAGAGATATTACTAATTTTACTGTGAAGTGTTCGACTTGTCAACAGGATAAAGCAGAGTGGCAGTTACCGAAAGGGATGCTTCAGCCTTTACCAGTGCCAGAGTTGAAATGGGAGAATATATCCATGGACTTTGTTGTGGGGTTATCAAGGACATCTCAAGGTAATAATTCAATCTGGGTTATTGTTGATCACTTGACTAAATCTGCTCATTTCCTTGCTATACGAGATACTTTCTCTCTAGATCAACTTTCCCATTTGTATCTTAAAGAGATAGTCAGGTTACATGGAGTTCTTTTATCCATTGTATCTGATCGTGATCCTAGGTTTACTTCTAACTTTTGGAAGGGCCTTCAGAAGTCATTGGGTACTGAATTAAATTTTAGTACATCATTTCATCCTCAATCAGATGGGCAGTCAGAACGAACAATTCCGACATTGGAGGATATTCTATGTTCTTGCTGTATGGATTATCAGGGAAGTTGGGACCAACATATTTCTTTGGTTGAATTTTCACATAATAATTGTTTTTTATTCCAGTATACAGATGGAACCATTTGAGGTGTTATATGGGAAGCGGTGTCGAACTCCAGCTTTCTGGGATGAAGTGGGTGAAATGAAGTTGATGGGACCAGAATTGGTAGAAGAGATGGCAGAAAAAGTTCAGCTGACTCAGAATCACATGAGAACAGCTCAGAGTAGGAAGAAGAGTTATGCAGATAACCGGAGGAAGGATCTATCTTTCGAGGTAGGTGATCATGTTTTTCTCATGGTTTCTCCTTGGAAATGTATGATGAGATTTGGTAAGAAAGGAAAGTTGAGTCCAAGGTTTATTGGAACATATGAAATTATGGAGAGAGTTGGATCAGTTGCATACCGGGTGGCTTTACCTCCGAGTTTATCTCAGGTACACAATGTTTTTCACATTTCGATGTTGAGAAAGTATATGCCAGATCCATCTCATGTTTTGAGTGTAGAGGTAGTTCAGTTGGAAGAGAACCTATCTTATGAGGAACAACCGGTCCAGATTCTTGACCACAGGGAGCAAGTGTTACGGAATAAGGTGATTAATCAGGTAAAGGTTTTGTGAAAAAACCACATGATGGAAGATGCAACATGGGAATTTGAAAATGCAATGAGGGATAAGTACCCCCATTTATTCGATAAGTAAATAAATTGTGGGGACGCAATTTTCAAAAGGGGGAAGGATGTAACATCCAAAGTAAGTAATGAATAATAGATATTTTTATCTATGTCTATTAGTGAATTAGATAATGTTTTAGAGGCTTAAAATAATAATAAATCCAATCTTAAGCCTGGAATACACTAATATTTTTAAAAGATTGATTTACTGCCTTTTGATGGAAAACCGTTTTTAAATCTATCTTTTGACAATTTTATAAGCTATGTTTGTCAAAATAAACTTATTCTTTATGATTGGGACATCAAAATTTACTTTGTGTGAATTTTTGGTATTTTTCTGACAATGTGTATTTTTTAATGAATAGTAAAAAATACTACATTTTACATCCAAAATTCTTTTTAATCTAATTTATTTATATGATTAGATTATATTTTGAATTGGTTTTGAAGTTACATTAGAATATATTTTTACCATTTAATTCAATGGTGGTCATTGGAATCAATTTCACTTTGAAATTGGACTTAAACTGGTGTCAATCTTTTGATACTTATTGTTTCATAAAAACATGCTATTTGTCATGACAACGGGAATTAATTATTAAATTCATTAATGTGACTTATATGTTTTTAATTTTTTAAAATAGGCTTCATTTTTGAATTCGGAATATCAAATATAGATTAGGGTGAATTTTTGGTATTTTTCTGAAAAACTTCAATTTTTGATGAATAGTGAAACTACTAATTGGTACTTATAAAAATTGAGTTTTCGTTTAAATGAAATTTTACCACTTCTGTGTTTTGAATTTCAAAATTCCAACATACATGGTTGTCATTAATATGTAAAATGTGGTTCAATGAGATTAAAATAATTTTTTGGCGAATAGTAACTCTTAAGTTCATAATCGCGATTAGAGGTAATTAGTGTAGTTAAGGTAAAAATAATGCTTTAATAACATGAGATGAGCCTGAAACATGTCCTACCCTCATTGGATGTGTCATTTACGACCATGAAAATCCATGGGTCAACTTGGGGACCCCATGGAGCCACTTTGGTTGGGAAATGACATAAATAACTTTTTATTTAATGTAAAAGTTAAAATGACACAAACATGAGATGTTTTACTAAAACACTTTTTACATGGGGTAATAAAGATCAGATTTTTTATTATAAATATTCATTTTAAAGATAAATATATTTCCTACATCATAGTATTTTTTTTATAATTTTTAGAGTTTAAATAAATTAAATTATTTATGACATCATGATGATGCAGCGATGACCTCATTATTTAACGATTTAAATAAAATGGAATGATAATGTAAAATCTAAGACCTAAACATGGCCAAAACCTATTGGATGGGTGGATTTCGAACCCTTATCACCTTATCCTCTAAACATATCAATGTAGGACCTCTTAAATCCGAATACCATTTTAAAATAAAGTGACTTTACTTTACCTTCCAAGAGTGCCCCTCCTCTCCTCTTATAAAAGGCCCCCACCTCTACCTCGTTACCCACACTCCCAATGCCGTTGGCTCGGCCATCCTTTGCCCATTGTGACTCTCCACATACCTCTCTTACTCCTTGAAGCCTCACTTTGGGCATAAGTCTTCCCAATGAAGTCTTTGAGCTCAAATCTAAGAGGGTTGCCCGATTTTAAGGTAATGTCTTCTTTTGAGTGCTTTTGTTTGATTTTGCTTCTCCAACCCCCTAAACTCATTTTATTTATTTCTTTTGTAACAAATCCAGTATCCTCAATATACTAGGATGTTGTTATAAGATGTATTAGAGATACCCTTACACACACCTACATCTAATGGTTAAAGGACATACTGTTTCCGTGGATGGTGAATTTATGCCTCCCGAAATGATGATTGTTCAACATTCATTTAACACTTTAACAGGTGACCATTAAGATGTCACTATAGATATATATTATATATAATATGATTATGTTTTTCTTTTAGCTTCTGTATTTTTCATTTTGGGCATACCTTTATTGTTTTTATTATGGGTAAACGCGATATCTTCATTTAAGGAAGTGCGGACTACCGCCCCCTCAAAGTGATCGGATTCGTTAAATACCATATGTGGGACGTATAAAGGATGGAACTATGATATTATATATGATATTATACTTGAATTATAATATACTTTTATATCATTATGATTCCATTCTATAAAATACGAAATAGAAATGAAAGTATCTTTCATGCGTACGTACAGATTACCGTCTCCATTAACGGTGCATTTCATTTCTTACCTCTAAATGATTATGTAATATTATAAATTCATGTATATACTTGATATATATGATATATACATACTGATTATAATTCTGTATATAATGGATACATGAACAACATGTAATTATAAAGGGTTTATTTTTGACTCAAGTACCAATGATCATTAAAACGACCATTATTAACTTAAATAATTACACAGTGTTCATGACATGGAAATAAGTGTTATAAAAGTAATAATGAACTTGAAAAAGGTTCTTAAACAAGTCGAAATTAACTCAAGTTTATTATTCAGGAGATTAAAGAACGACCGAGTCAAGTCAGACCCGAGGTATGGGACTTCGTCTCAATATCCTTTCATTGAGGAATATTTTGTTTTATACACAACCTTCTTTTATATGGTGTATAAACCCCTTTGACTTTTATGTTTATTCAAAAGGAATCTTTTTTTATATGAAGTGTTTACTAAATGAGAAACATGAATGTTTTTGTCATACGTGTGCGGCGACAACGACTTGTCTGCCGCCGTGACCATTACTTGAGTTTCGACTTCCTCTACAGTCCATATTTTTTTTAAAAGAAAAATAAATACCATGTTTTACTTTTCTTTTATTTTGGTATTGAAAATGGTTTTCATAATTTTTTTATATCAATGTGTTGTATTGATATCTTGTGATTGAAGTTGGAAATGTTATGTTTCCATTATGCATGTTTTATGTGATATGATTATGTTGAGGTTCTTGGGCATTATTACGAAGACGGGTGGTTCCGTGATAAACTAAGGGCGGGTGAGCCCAATAAAGCTCTCCAATGCATTGGGTAACGCGAAGGAGTGAAACGTTAAGGTTTCTTCGAAGAGATTTAGTGAATATACTATGATGGGTATTCCAAACGTAACCAAGAGGGTCACTCCCTACGTAATAATGTTATGAATGCCTCATGTTACCTTTATGTCTTATGATTTCTATGATTTATTCATGATTTGATGGGGTATGTTAAAGTGATTATGTTTTATGGGTAAAGTATGATTTCATTCTTATTTATATATGAACTTATGTTTCCTTTCCATATTTTTATAACCCATACTGAACTTTTTATGCTCATCCCAAGTTTTTTTGAAATGGTTTTCACAGGTCAAGGGAAAGGTACATGATATGATGATAGTGTCAAGGAAGTGTCAAGAATGAATCCATGTTTTATTTTAAATATGTTTACGTTGATGGGAAAAATGAATACTATCTTTATGTTACCACTTTGTTTATATGTGGAATGTAACGAAAGTTTTATGTTCTAATTCTCTAAAACTCTAAACCTGAAAAGATCCTCAATTTGTAATCTTGTAATAACTCAAGATTAAGTAAGGTTTAAGGCTGGGGCCTTATACATGAATTCCGTGTAATTTTTTAAAAAATTAAATGGAATTATTTGGAGTGTAGGATATATGATGAAATTTAATTATGACGCCCAAAGTGGCTCAGACATTTTTTTGAACATTTTTTTATTTTTGTTAAATAATAATGTGAATGGGGGTTTTCTATCTATTAAACTGGTGCCCAGCTCAATAAATGAGATAAATGTTGAAGTTAGGGCACTAGGATTCTCCTAGAAAGGGACTAATAATATACAGTGTATGCCAACAATGGAATTTAGAATTTTTTCCATAACTAAAATAAGTAGGTAAAAATAATTTTATTTTTATAATCCTTATATCTGTTATATGGTAACAAATATTGGAAAACTGAGAGTACCATTTAGCTCATGATGGCGTTTTTACCTTAGGAGGAGGTTAACCTCAATTGGTGTAGGCTGAGGGTGAATTATTGTTTTCAAAAATTTTATAAAAAAATGAAATAAAATAATCATGATTAATTTTTTATTATTTTGAAAATTTTGATATTGTAAGTACAAAATGATGTTGTAACACAATGAAACTGAAACAGTATTTCATAAATGAAACAATGTAATGACAATTAAATGAAATGGTAACAGAAAAAAATTCCTCATTTATTGATTTTGCTGGGGGTGTGTCATTGACACGTTGGGATAAACACTCTCAATATCTGAATGATTTTTGTTGACTAATAGAGAAAAACAATCACCAATGACGTGATCACCCCCATCCCCAATGAGAGATTCATACCTTGATGAAGGATTAAAGAACTTCAAGGATATATTTACTTTAGCAATTGATTCTTCCTGTTATCGAACCCTAGCCAGGAAGGGGTTTAAATTCTATGTGAATTAGTTTTCCCCTTTTCTTCACCCCCTAATCAATGTACACAGATCAACACTCTAACAAGTTGATCCATAGGTGGATTTTCCCTTGTGGGGTTGGGGAATATAATTGTGGTATGATATCAGGATTCAACCATACTGATTTATAATTTATACATCGTGACCCCGATAACATGAACAAATCCGGACCATCCTGAGGAATGGAATATTTTTCATTTGGGTGTGGTTTGGGATCCCCTACATCTCTCTCTCCATGTTCTTTGTGGCATAATGGATGGTGAAACATTGGATATAAAAGAACAATGAGAACGGTACATGGATAGGAAGTCCACAAAACTAGTTATAGTATGTGGTAGAAGCACCATGTTGTGAAACCCCCACTGCATAGGCATGCTGGAAGTGGCATGCTGGCAGCACACCACTGTAGATACGAAATTTGTCGACATGAATGTTGGCCCATTGCAGTAGGAAAATGTGGCCACCTGGCTATGTAGGTGACACATGCGTTGTAGAGCCATGGTCCATTGACCGTAGAGGCATTCTAGACACATCGTAACTCTATGAGACTTGGGGGGGAAAGTAGTCCACGTTTGAGGACCGTCATAGAAGGGTGGCGACGTGTGATCACCAAGTTGGAGGAGCAGCCTACGCTGGTGGGCCGTGGTGGTTTGTTTGAATATTTTCATCATGGGACCGTGTGTGAAGGTGATGTGTCCAGCCTCAGATGAATACCTAGCACATGACCATGCAGAGAGAGGACCTGCTTGTCATGAGGTCTGAGTGAGTGGTAAAAACTAAGCTGCTGGGCGGCCAGAGATGGAGAAAATCTGGCCCATCAATATAGGTCAGGCCAACGGGACAAACCTGGCCATTGGGTGGCATGGGTGGGTAAATAACCAGCCCACCAATTGTGGGCTGAGCTAAATGAAACTAGGTCACTGGAAGACCTAGTGTGATAGACCCCCAATTGAAATTGGCCAGGTCCAGTAACACAAAACGATCCTACCCCAGCGTCCAGGACGAACTAGAATAACCCATATCCACACGCGATGGGTTGGTTCAGATGAACCGGGTTGTGTATTTTGGGACCCTCGGGTAGGGTTGGTAAGATCAATCCGACAAAGTAGGACTGGGCCTAGTCATAATCAGTCCCTACTTAGAAAAATGACAATTTCATTCAGAAAATGTTTCTGATTGATGTGTCGTATACGACATCGTGATCCATGATATGAGACAATCCATTTGGCATAATCTATGTGAGATTTTGTTCGATTTGAGATGTGACTGATGGATCGAGGAGTGGATTCTCTAGGAATCATGCACACTACAAGGAGGAATCCTATAGCTGGCTTTGATGTGAAGGATATGATGAGAGTGCCTTAGGGATCCAGTAGTCAAAGAGATGAATGGGTCTTAGACATCTATTTTGAAAATAGATGAGCAGGTTTTAGTGATATATTTGTCCCAAAGATAAGCATCTCATAGTGATTCAACTACCCAGATATGAGCAGGTAATGATGATTCAACTGGCCCAGAGATGAGCAGGTCTTAGTTATCCAAATCACACAATAGACGACCGGGTATTAGTGATCTAGCTGGCCCAGTGAAAATTGGGTTTCAGTGATCCATCTAGCCTAGGTGATGAGTGGTCCTAGAAGATTAATCCCTCTATAGTATGAATGATCATCATTGTCACTAATAATTATACATCATATAATTTGTGTAAAACCTGGTGTGAGATGTCTTTTGTTTTTTTTCATATTTTGGGGAATTTTAGTGTGGTCTTTATTTATGGTATTTCCTCAATGGTTCAGGGTCCTTAATATGTATTTTGTTACAAACCACCACACAGGCACTGGCCACATGTGTCACGTCTCGTACAGGTGACTGATGCTTTGACATAGACAATAGTGGTTACATACCAGGTGGTGCCTAGCGAGACAGTACGAACGAGACATAGATCTACGTCATCTGAAATATATCCTCTCCCTACACTCTAGGTAGGTATTGAGTATACAGAACATGGAAATGTACTTTTCATGTGGATTTGGGCTTTTATTCTGACCCCTTTTACATTCCAGTTTTAGTGTACTTTCAATAGTTTTCTTGTGATATGTTCTATTTACTTACTGTTTACCTTTCCACAATTTGTGCTATGTGAATGTGTACATGATTGAATTAAAATGCCTTCCATTTTTGTATATTCATATTCGGTGCTAGTCACCAGCCCCTGGCCTATAGAAGGTGGGATTGGGGAAGTCACATCACATGCCTTGGTTGATGGGTCTTTACAAAGTGGTATTAGGGGAGGCCGGTTCTACCAGATGAACTAAGAGTCTAGAAAATATTAATTGGACAATAGTGTTAAATATCTTGGGATTTGATTTTAATCCATGGAGTCCAATGTGCATGTGGTGGTTGACATATCCATACACCAGGTCCGTCAATAATGCTTTCTGACTCTCTACATGGAAAAGCTGGTTGCAATCATCTTTGAGTGTTTTCCCATTATCTTTTTGAGTCAATAGTTATATCACAATGTAAAATGTATTAACAATGTTCCATATTGATTCTCTTTTTTTATTCCCCCACACATAAAGAAAGCCAAGGTTCTAATTTGTGACCATGCGGATGGTCCACAGAGTGATGAGGATTTAGTAAAGGGACTGTTGCCGAAGATAGAAGCTTTGGTTGGAGTCCCAGTGATACCATCACCCTCTAGTTAGATGTTACTACCAGCGCTGTCAGTAGAGGATGTACATCAGCTCAGTTACATAAATTTTTTCTAGTGATAGAGACCTTCCATATTCAAGGGAGAGACAGATCCACAGGTTGCTGAGGATTGGATGGAGGTAGTGGCACAATTCATCCTCTTATTTAATACGCCACATGACCAGTAGGAATTTCTAGGATTGATACTTCTACTGGGATCAGAAGGGAGATTGTGGAGTTTGACCATACAAACTCACAAGGAGGAAAACTTCACTTGTCCTTACGTCGAGTAACTTTTTAGGGAGGAGTTCTTCAAAAAGACATGGCCCTCTGTGTGCATACATGAGCTGCTTCACTTACAGTAGGGTAGCCTCTCAGCGGGGGAGTACTCTACAAGGTTTATAGACCTCTCCCATTACTCTATGAATATAGTGTGTGACACTTTGATCATGGCCCAGACCATTGAGAAGGGTCTCTGACAGGAGGTTAGGGCATCAATGATTTCCCTCAGCATCCATATGCAGTTTGTGGTGATGGAGTGAGCTCTACTAATGATATATTCATTGTAGAGATGACACCAATGGTGGGATACACCATTGGACAACATGGGGTTGATTCATACATGGCTGGTAGCCAAAATATGTCACAACTGTCCAAGAGGACCGTACCATCTAGTGGATGACCTTATGACTCATGGTTAGAGGTATAAGGCCACGAGGGATACGAGAGTGAATAGAGGAAAACGGTGTGCAACTCTTGTGCGGTGGGGGGGGGGGGGGGGGGTAGGGACCCATGGCTCTTGACAGCATGACCTACGTCATAGATGATCAGAACATAGTCAAAGGGTCATTGTGGCAGCAAAATAGGTTCGAGCGAGGAAGTCCACAAGGAATAATATGTGGAATGGGAGTGTGTTGACAGGTAGACTGTGGACTGAGGATTGAGGTGGTACCCCCACCATCGCCCCACGTGGTCCACCATAGGCTTTGGGAGGTGGTGGACAAAAGTGATTCCATCTTCAAGCCATGAGGTCCTATGATCATTTCACTCCCAAGACGATTTAAGGTGTGATCTGTGTATTATACACCATTTTTATAGTTCTTATAGACACATGTTCCAATCAATTTTTCTTTTCCATGGACCTTGTTCCAAGCTCAGAGAATTTGGTGGTGCCATTTCCTCGATCCTTACAATTAGGGACACCTACAAGAGTGGAATCGAGGATTAAATAATGTGACTTTATATTGAGAAATCCCTCGGATGTGATAGATTCAAGTGAGATCATTAATTAATGGCATCGACGAATTATGACGTCATCTTGGATATGGACTAATTATTAATATTCCATGCTCAGATCAATTATTTTAGGCACATAGTGCGGTGTGTCCTTAGAGATGGGAACATGTTTTCATTTTTTGGTGAGAAGGAAAATGGAGCGGTGCGGGATGGACACGAACCTAAAAAGGTGAAACATATCACTCATCAATTGGGTATCATGACCCTTGTTTCAGTGGATGATACAAGTACACAGTTTCCAACAGTGGTGGATGAGAATGAATTAGTCTTCCTATAATATGTATTTGGACTACCTCCTCATAGAGAAGTAGATTTCATCATTAATATATTCCTTGGTAAGACACTGATATCTACACCTACATATCGGATGGTTCACGTATAGCTATCTGATATGTGGTTACAGATGGAGGACTGGAAGAGGAAGAGGTTCATTAGGCCAATAATTTCCCTGTGGTCATCCCCAGATTTCTTGCCATGATGGAAGATGGAATCTTGAGGTTATGCATGGACTTCTGTCACCTGAATCAGCTGACAGTGAATAAAAAGTATCCTCTACTAAGGATTGATTACCTTTTCAATCATCTAGAGGGACTGGGATTGTTTTCGAAGATGTAAATCAGATTAGGCTATCACCAGCATTGAGTACAGGATATGGAAATCTAGAAGAAAGATTTCAAATGTTCCTAGAACCACTACAAATACATAGAAATTCCATTTTGATAGATGAACACCCAAGTAGTGTTCATGGGACTCATGAATAGGATCTTCAAGATGTACATAGACCTATTTGTAGTGTTCTTTATTTATAACATCTTAGTTCATTCAACGTTAGAGGAGGAGCACATGATAAACCCATGTATGGTGTTGGACACACTACGTGAGAACTCAATTTATGGTATGCTCTCAATGTGTGATTTCTGGATATCAAAGGTCTTTTTCATGGGACATCTCATCTCAAAACCTAGAGTGCTTGTGTATCCATGAAAGATAGAGGCGATTCTTTCTTGGGAGAAACCCAAGATCATTACCGAGGAGAAGAATTTTCATAGGTTGGATAGGTTCTATCAGATATTTGTACATGAATTATCCATAACAGTAGCACCCATGTCAGAATTGAAGACGAAGGGAAAAACCTTCATGTGTAAAGAATGATGAAAGAAGAGATTTTAGTAGCTGATGGAGAACTGGATGAGTTCCTCTATCTTTAGATGCCAAGGTAGGGCACCGACTATGTGGGGTACTATAATGCATCAGGAATCAACATTTTTTGTTTCTCAGTGAATTTAAAATCAGTTATTTCTTATAGATTATGATAATTGAGAACGCATGAGTAGAACTATGTGACTCATGACATTGTGTTAGTTGTGATAGTCGTTGCACTAATGATGTGGATACATTTTCTTATGGGTGGACAATTCATCGTCTACTATGACCACAATATGCTCATGTATATCTTTTCTCAGAAGTATCTAAATATTAGATGGTTTTTCTATCTAGAGTTCCTCTGTGACTATAATTTTGAGATAGTTTATACTACTAGGAAGGGGAACGTAGTGGAAACTTCTATCAATAGGATATTGAGTTCACAACTACTGAGTGATGACTCAGATCATTTAGACACTCTTTATATATCCTTCTTGGATAAGGATGAGGAATATTATCTTTATTCACTAGTATTTTCCCCTCCACTCATAAAATATGTCAGGGAGGCATAACTCATAGATTCTAGCTATGATAATACATATGCCTAGTTATCCATAGGGCGTGGCACTAATGGATATTATAAATTTGGGGATCACATCATCCTTTTCAAGGGATTCACCATGTACTAGTGGCGTTTCAGGATGAGGTTTTGAGGGAGTTATATACATAACCTTTGTCAGTACATCTAGGTTTGGAAATAATGTACAAGGACATCCGACGTCAATACTGGTGGTAGAGGATAATGATGTTTGTAGTAGTGTTTTTCGGGATATGTCTCACTTTCCAGCAATTGAAGGATGTGCACCAGGTTCCAATAGAATTGTCATAACCCCTATAGGTACTAATTTGTAATTGAGAAGGAATATCAATGCACTTCCTGATGGTATTACGACATACATCCAGCCAGCACGATACCATTTGTGTGATCATAGACTAACTAACCATGTCAGCCCACTTCCTAGCGATTTTAGAGAATACTTCATTAGAGATCTTGGGACACCTCAGAGTGTATGAGATAGTTCGAATCCATGGAGTCACATCTACAATAGTCTCAGATGGCGATACATATATTAGATCCTGATCATGGAAGGGATTGAAGGAAGATTATTGGACTCAACTGTGCCTGAGCATTGAATTTCAACCACATACAGATGGTTAGATAGAGAGAACCATATAGACCATGGAGGACATGTGTCATGATTTTATTCTTGATTTTTGTCACAGTTGATAGGGAAACCTACCACTAGTGAGTTTTTTATACCAAAATAGCTACCAATTCCCCATAGGTATGGAACCATTTGAGGCTCTACGCAAATGACCATGTAGGTCACCATTATGCTAGACAAACCTAGGGGAGTTATCCCACATGCGTCCATAGATGGTATAGGCTACCACTTAAAAGGGTTCAGTCATCCGAGAGTAGATGAAGACTACACAGAGCCAATAGACGATCTATACCGATAGGCGAAGAAGACCCTTATATATCGAGTAGGGGGGCCATGTATTATTTTGATTATATCCTCGATGATGGATATTGAGATTTGGTCAGGGTGGCACGTTATCTCTGAGGTTCCTCAGACAATTCCAGATACTACGTAGAGTGGGAAAGGTAGCGTACCTCTAGGAACTACCACTGCAGTTAGAGAGGAATCACGATGTCTTCCTCTCCTTTCAGCTATGGAGATATGTGCCTAACCCTTCTCACATCATTGACCACATTGAGCTCGAGATTGATGACAATGTGACATTTGTAGAACACCCGATGAAAATAGAGGATCATCATGACATGATCCTTCATGGAAGCTGGATTCCAATGGTGTGAGATTTTTGTCAGCATGAAAATCTTAAATAGAGAACATGGGAGCATCATCCTTAGATTCGTTCTTAGTACACCCATTCGTTTTTATAACCATTTTTTTGGCATATGAGTATGTAAATCCCTAATGGTGAGACTAATGTAAAACCTTAAAATTCCTTGTAATTTTTTTTTGAAAATAAAATTGGATTATTTTGAGACTAGGATCGGAGATGGAAGATAATAGTGGGGCCCAGATTGGCCAGAACGTATGTTTGAACTGTTTTTTAGGTTCATTAAATTTTCGGGCAAACAATTTTTTCTATATTTTAAATCAGTGAAAGGATAAAATATATGAGGATACTATTGATCTCAGAGTCTCGGTAATCTCCTAGAAAGTTCCTAACAATGGAAGGTGAAGTTCAATAATGTAAGTTGGTTTTGGGTCATAAATAAAATAATTATGTTACAATTAATTTGTTTTTCAAATGCTTTAAATTCTGAAATAATAACTTGGATTTGAAATCTGAATGTATAATTGAGCTCGTGAGGGAGTCATTATCATAGGTGGATCATAACATTTACCGGCACAGCTCGAGGGAGAAAGTTAGTTTTTGTAAATTTTATGAAAAGTAAAAATAATATAAACATTATCATTTTATTTTAATTTTGCACATAAGTACATAAAGTGAAATGGTGTTGTAACACAATGAAACTGAAAGAAAATCTCATAAAATAAATATCGTAACATCACTACAATTCAATGGTAAGAGAAAAGTGTTTCCTCCATTGATGATTTAACAGAGTGGTACATCATTTACATGTTGGGAGAAACACTTTTAATCATTTAGGATTTCCCTTAAAAATGATGAAATATGATCGCCAATGACATGGGTATCCCGCCTTCACATATAGAGATTTGTCCCTTGATAATGGATATAGGACCTTCAAGGATGGATAACCTTTAGTGACATATTAATCCTATGATTGAACTACAACCAGGTAGTGGTTTAAATTTTTAGTGAATTGATTTTCCAAGTTCTCCCACCTTAACAATGAATGCGAATAAACACTTTAAAAATTTGATCCATGAATGGATTTTACCTTGAAGGGTTTGGGAATATAATTTTTGGTTGATATATTGATTAAATTGTAGTGATATATAATTTATTTATTGTGAACCCTCTAACAAAATCAATTCTAGACCTACCGAGACAAAGAAAGAATATTCATTTAGGTGTTCACTCAGATCCCCTCCATCTCTCTCCACCTATTTTCGTGGAGTAAAAGATGAAAATGAATTGGATATAGAAGAATCAGGATAATGTTCTAGGGGAAGGAGGGATGTTACCCCTATGTGAGACCACGAAACAAGGTCATAGTGGTGAAACTCATAAACGGTGGAGGAACCAGGCAGTGCCACAACTATCACTGATGCAGGTGGGAGTTGGCGTGCTAGCAGCACACCACAACGGTGATAGGAGTCACCGACATGGTGGTCGGAAACTAGTGTCTAGTGGATGTGGACACCCATCCATGTTATAGTTACACGTGTTACAGATCTATGGTCTGAAGACCACAATAGTGAGATGGATGAATGGAAACACTGTGGGCCATGGGTGGAAACTGATCTCATTAGTTTAATAGAGAAGAAGGGCAGTGTCTCTCGGGAATTTCATTAGAGGAGAATCCCATGTTAGGGGGCTACAGTGTGTTGTTGGAACACAGTCCATGGGCCACCACGTGTTGATGGGATGTGGCCTACCTTATTTGTCCTTGTGCGATGAAAACTAGATTCCCAATGTGCATCCAGGAAGAAGGAGGGAATTTCCACCATGCGGGTAGATTTAGTGTCATCAAATGGGCCGCTATGAGACTCAAGATGAAGAAAATATTACCCACCAGTTGCTATCCTAGTCTTACAATGCCTAATGGTCGAGGCCTAGAGGCCATCCCGGACCGGGTTGGCCCATACTCTACTGGGTTAGATCGGGTCAGCCCAACCGGGTTTGGAAGTACAGGACCCCGAGATGGGTTGGTCGAGTCGTTCTGACCAAGTTAGACTAGGTCCAGACATAACCCAATGATGTTTACTAAAATGTAAATATCTTTCAAACTGGGTGTCTGATTGATGCTCCGTCTATTTTATTGGAACACATGATATTATCCATTCCTTTGGGAATAATCTAGTTGAGATTTAGTGGTATTTTAGATGTGTCCAATGGAATGATGTATAGATTCTCTAGGAATCAATATCATTACAAGTAGGAATCCCATGACTAGCAGGGAAATAAAGGATTTGATGATCATGTAATAGTGATCCAGCTAGCCATAAGATGAGAAGGTCACAGAAATCCTGCTGATTTAGATATTTGAGGGTATTGGTGATCTTTATGGCCTTGAGGCAAGCAAGACTAATAGATCCATCTTTCCTAAAGACGAGTGAGTCTTAGTGATCTAGCTGGCCCATATATTAGTGATTATTAGTTATCTATGTGACCCAAGAGATGAGAAGGTCTAACTAATCCAGTTGTCCCAGAGGCGACATGGTCATAGTGATCTAGATATCCCAGGTGATGAGAAGGCCCTTATGATGAATCCTTTTATAGTATAAATTTTCACATTTACAACTGATAATTATTCTTCATATACATAGTGTTATACCTGATGTGAGATATCCTTGATTTTTGTCCTTTCTGTGTGATCTTACTGTGTGTTCTTATTTTGTGGTATACCCATTTTGGTATAAGGTCCCTATATGTATTGTGTTACTCACCCCTACACGGGCATCACCCACATGTGTCTTGTCTCTTTCTAGTGATTGACGCATCGACAATGTCATTGGTGGTCCAGGACTAGGTGGTTCCCAGTGAGATGGGACAGATGCCATGCACTTCAACAGCCACCAACAGTTATCCTCCACCAACCCTCTAGGTTGAGATTGAGAAGGCAGACCCTGGAATATGTATTTTTCATGGGGTTTTGGGTTTGTATTTTGGCCCAATGTACATTTCATTTTAGATATACATTCAATAGTTGTCTTGTGACAAATATGGTTTACATAGTGTTTATCATTATTTAGTATTTATTCTCTTCATGTGTATAGTTTTAAAGGCCTATGCCTTCACTTTTTGGGATATTCCTATTTGGTGTTACTACCCAGTCCCTGGCTTATGGATGCTGGGAGTGGGGTAGTCACCGCACGGGCCCTGGGGGACGAGTCGTGACATTGGTAGAATGTATTCATGTCAAAATGAGGTACCTAATCTCATGAATCACTATAATATAGACAGTTTAGGATACAGTTAACACCTCTCTTATACATTTATCTAGGAGCCTAAGTAGTTATGCTTGTTGGTTTATAGAGGATTTATTAGTCTACAAACACGCGATTTTGTATTGTGTGTTTGATATTTTATGTATTAGTTTTTATTATGGAATACACTTCTTATAGTTGAGCACACTAGGTTGAGGATACATTGGTGGTGTCCTACTAATTCTTTCACTCACTCTCTATTTGAGAATTTCATTATGCTTGTGGATTTCATGGTCCAATATACAATGAAGGGATACGACCCTATGGTGGATGGTTGAGTAGTATCTCATGGTGCTATAATATTTCGAGAGTACCTCTAGAGTACCCCACCATCATTTTATAAAAATAATAATTTATTAATCTACTTCAATAAACTATAAATTCACTCCACATTAGGAGATATATTTATCTATGACATTTATTACATTTAGAGTTTTTTGTTCTTACTCTAGTTATTTTTTAATATTTTTATTATTTATTATTCTATTAAATGATGTCGATGTCATAATCTCTCCCATGGGCTGATCTAGACCATCACTACTAGTCGTTTCCCTCTGGAATATGGGGAGGCATGTATGAGTTCATGTATCACTATATAATGGACCTAGGATTTTTTATGATGTGTTATTAGTTCATATCAACGGAACTATAGGTTACAAACTAATGTTTCTTCTCATTTACTTGATTTGGGAAAGAGTTAATATGTGTTAAGATTAATTGGGATTGGGAATGGGTGAAAGCTCCCTATTCAGATAATTGTGTCCCTGATAGTGGGAGGGGTTGATTCCATGATCATTATTTTTTTTTCGAAAAAACAACCAACGCCATCTATTAAATATTTATTTATTTTCTGAAAAAAAAATCAATCACACATACAAAGGAACACTAGTTTTTATGAGGTTCACTATTAAATAAGAATACCAACTTCTATTTTATGGTTTCGAAATGATCAAATACAAAAAAAAATCTAGTAGGAATAAATTTATTAGTGGAATAAAATGAGTAATACACACCCTTTCACACATGTATCATTTTGGAGACAAGTTAAATATACATGTTCACCCTTTTAGTACAAATAGGACAAATTAATGATTGTGTATCAACCCACATGTCCTGTTATTCTTTTAATATTCCACAAATATATTCCTTGGAAGACAATTCTTCAATTACATACCTGAAATATTGTATGAAATTAGAAAACATTGATATATAATTCAAATTAGATTTCCTTGCCTGATTTCGCAATCTGATTCTCCCAGTATGATCCTTGGAAACTGATTGACCAGTACTATAGATTTTAATCTTATAGAATATGATCAAGACAATCCAGAACACCTTCTTCATCAGTCCGAAAATCCAAATACAAAAATCCCAAACTTATTTTCTATCCCAATACAATAGTCATCGGAATATGTTAACAAGAAGAATACAATAATTAGGTGAATATAATGAACACTGAATATGATGATCAGCTGATTTAAATTGTGATATTATCACTTTGCCATTTATATCAATCTTTTCAAACATATAAAAATTATCACAATAGGAAAAATATTTTTCTCTTCCAAGAATGTTAGAGGTGCTCTCTCTTCTGTGAACACTACATTCATGTGGGACCTCTCTAAAGTATAATGTACTTTTAGTCTTTTATAGGTGAGATATGATTGGATTATGTGGGAATCCCAAATTCATTCTCGATCAACCAAATACACAAAAATAATGATTTCTTCATTTTCTTGGTAAAATTAATTACCCCCTTTGTATTTTGTTATCAACAAAGATTAATAAAATGAAGAACAATGAATCCATAAGAAATAGATTAATTATCAACAATTCTACGCCCACATCAGCTAACTCATTATATGAATCATGAATTATTGATTAAAAAACAATTATATATAAATGTAGTCTCTATTAAAAACTTCTCAATTATTTTTAATCATCTCTACATCTTTCTTGTAAATCAATAAAAAAATTTCCTATAACAACTCCAACATACATTTATAATAGTTTACATAGAAAACAATTCTAAAAGCACAGCTTACCCACAACTCTCACTATTGACATTCATTTTAAGGACATATTTTTTGTAAAAATTCAATTATACACCTTGACAACACTATCCAATGGTATGATGTGAGAGGGGACATAAAAACATACATGAACTACGATGATAAAGAGGTTGGACGCCCATGTTTATCCTCAATTTAGAAATGGATTCTATTGGTAATGGTTTTGTGAAAATCTCAGCAACTTGTTCTATTATTGTATCATAATCTATATTCAAATAATTATTCTACGGATGATATTTGAAAAAAATGTTATTTTAAATCAATTTGTTTTAAACAGTAATTTTGAACTATATCCTTGGTTAGATTGATGGTACATTGTTTGACACAGCCCATGGGCAATGGAAACTTCACTACACCAAGTATGATTTCCAATTATGTTTTCATTAAAATAAGTTGAGTACTGGTTTGAATGGAAGAAACATACTCACTTTCAATCAAAAATATTTTTAATTAATTATATTTCATTGAATAATACATAACCCAATTCTTTCACAAAAATAATTCTCCACAGATGTCGATTTTCTATCATCTATTTTTTTCTCCACAATCATCATCTGAATAAAAAAACAAATCAATATTATCTAATTTGTTGTATAAAATTAAAAACCTTTTTATGCCTTTGTATTATATATTAATATTTTTATAGCAAGTCAATGTGATTCTTTTCAGTTATTCTTTAATCATTCACACATGGTAACAACATAAACAATGTCGGGTAATGAGGTAGTAAAATACAATAATCCTTTTATAAGATTCCACAATTATTTATGATCATCTTATTTTCCTACACATTCATTTTAAATCATCATCTCCATGGACATTTTTTTGGGTACAGGTTTTGAGTTCTCTATTCTTAACCTCTTTCAAAGTTCTATAGTATACATTTATTGTGAAATAGAGATATGTTTCTTATTTTCTAAAATTTGTATCCCAAGAATGTTTTTCATTTCCCCCATAATGGACATTCCAAAAACATGTTTCATCTCTTCAAAAATTCATTCAAAATATATTTCATCATTCATAGCAATGATAATGTCATTAGCCAAAAAAATTGAGATTTCATAATTCTCTTTACATTCAATAATAAAAATATTAATATTAATACTTCCATTCATAAAACTCAAATTCCATAGGAAAGTATCCAATTTGGAATACCATTATCGTATAGATTTTTTTAGCACTCACAAATCCTTCTTCAACCATTACAAAAAACGTTTATCATACCTAACAACAAGTCCACTAGGATTTCCAATGAAGAATTCCACATCAATATCACTATAGCAGAATTTGGGTTTAACATTCATTTAAAATTTATTGTAACATCATTGTGTAGTAATAACAAGAGAATTTTTATTTTATATAATCATCTAACTAGGGAAAATGTTTCATCAAAATACATACCTTTAATTTTTAATACCCTTGACACACCAATATTTCAATTCCTTTTATAACATCATCTTTTTCATTCAACTATTTTCTGAAGAGGCACTTTGTGCCCATGATTTTGTTTTGATTTTTAGCATTGGTAAAAGTTCCCATGAATCATTCTTTTCAACCAGATCCAACTCATCCTTCATGTCCTAAATATATTACATATAATCAAATGTAACACCCCATGATTTCATAGGATGTCACATCTCTAAAATAATTCAATATTATGTGCTACATGAAACATCGAGTTTGAGCACACCATGACATACCAATCTAGCCATTCTAAAGAGTTTATGAATAGTATTAACTGCATTTTGAATGCTCCATATAGTTTTAACATCCATATAATGTGTTTCGTAGACATAATATAATAAAAAATTCAAGTTTTTAGATAATAAAAATATTTAAAAAAATTAATTTTACCACCTATTAATGGAGAACAATTTTTAAATAAAATGTTTGAAACTTTTATATATTAAATTTGACATAATATAATTATTATTTATAAGTGGGGCATAAAAATTTAGTTTGGGTAAATTTATGGTATTTTTTTCTGATAATATTCATATTTTGATGAATAATGAATTATATTAAATTTAAATTGAAATTAAATTTTTTAATAAAAATAATTTAAATTGTTAAATTATACATTTGAGTGGTTATGAATTATTATTAGATTATATATTCATAATTTAATCAAATGTTTATCATTAAAAGTAATATTAAATTTAAATTGGACATAAACACATATCAATCTTTTGATAATATTTACTTCTAAAAAACACACATTCATATTTTTACAACATGAATTAATATTAAATTATATAATTAAAATCATATATTTTGAATTTGTTTAAATATAAATCATTTTTGAATTCGGAGTATCAAAATAATCTTAGGGTGAATTTTTTGTATTTTTCTAAAAATATTCAATTTTTTATTAATTGTGAAGAAAACTACTTTATTTTTTATAACCGACATTTATTAGAATAATAATAATAATTATTTTAATTTATATTAAAGTAAAAAATAGATACATAATACCTATATTAGTTAAAATTAATTCATTTGAGTCATTTTATAATAAGGTTAGATGTATAAAATTTATTGAATTATTTTTCGTCTTTTACCCACAATCTAGGAAGAAATGAAAATTGGATTTATAAGTAATTTAACCTCATCTATTAATTGGATTTTATAAATCTGAAAGACCAGGATGAAATCCATAAATAAAATGTGTTTCAATAGGATGAAAATAACTTTTGGTGAATTGTATCTTTTAAATTTTATTTACCATGATTACAAGTAAATAGGAAAATTAATGGTAAAAATGATATTATAATTTCTCAAACACCTATAATAATTCTATTAGATAATTCTATATCGTCCAAAGTCATCCTTGGAAATAAAATATGATCATTTTGGTCCAAATTTATTATATTAAGACATTTATTATTATTTTATTTAAAGATGAGTAAAAAGTGTTAAATTCAACATATACTAACTAAACCACTTTTAATATAGGTTTATACATAAGATAAATTCGATTATAAAATAACATTATAAATCTAAAATGATTTCCTAAATCATGGTATTTTATTTATAATTTTTATAAATTAAATAATAAACGTTATTTATGAAACAATGATGATGTGTTAATTAACTATTTAATGAAGGATTAAAATAATTGATATTATAAATATCAAAATAAATGTAAATTGGAAATTTTGATGCATTGCAAGAATTTTATAGGTTAATATTACATGTTAGGGTTGATTAATTTATTTTAAAGAGATAAATTTGTTATAACATTCAATAAAACCAAATACTAAATAGTAACAAAATTAGCATAAATTAGTTTTTGAAACAAATACTATATTATTAATTGATATAATATTCATAAAAATCTCTAGTTCATCCAAAATTCATTTAATTAGGCTACATATATAATTAATTAACCACATGGGGTTCTATTGGATTTTTTATTATGTTTATTAACCATTAATTATAAAAATAAATGAATATATTTTAAAAGTAAAACTATTTATCAAAGAGTTAAATCTAAAAGACAAGGTTTATATGGTGATTGAAACTAGTCTAAAACCTATTTTTTGAGAGTTTTGTGACTTATAATTACCTTATCCTCTATATAAATCTTTTTGGAGATATTATAAATCTAATATGATTGTATAATAATATAATATTTGAAGATTTTTCTAAAGTGACCCTCACCTCTGTTATAAAAAGTTACATACCCTTATCTCAAAATCTCCCATTCAAATCCATTTGTCTCAGCCAAACCCAAATATAATAACCTCCCAACTACCCATAATTTATCCTATAGTCCTTAATTTTATATGAAGAAAACCTAAAGAGCCCTTTTGATCAAATAAAATTGAATCACCTAAAAAAGAGGTAATAATTTCATCACCTATTTCAAAGTTCTATTTTTCTTCCACATCCTCTTTCATTGTTGATTCCATACCAAAATAAAAACTCAATCACCTTATACTTACATTGATTTTATTATAAATATTGTACATCCATATTCATTATTCTATCCACTCTATTGATGACAATTTCACTATACGTGTGTTTGTACGACTTATCGTCTCCACGTCTTGGTGTAGTTTTTTATTCAAAACTTCTTTATTTGGATAGTTATAATAATGAGTATAATTGATGTAAAAAAATTAACTTTTTCGTGATTATTTAGATATAATATACCATCCAATTAAAAAATATTTTACCTTCAATTGTATGATACATTGTCTCGTCCTACGTACGGATTACCGTCGGCACGAACCAGATTAGATTCATTCCCCATCATAATCATTCATGAATAATTTTACTTTTATGATTAAAAATAATGTTTAAGAACAAAAAAATAATTATGGATATTAATATAATACATTCCATCCATAACAGACATGTCTTACATAACATAACATATAAAGGAAAATGAATCAGTTAATACATGAAACAATGATACTACTGAAATATTATTAACAAAGCAATATTAGAAGTCATTTATGATATCATATTTATGTATGTGGTTCTTTTATAACATAATTACAATTATTTAACTATCATACAGGAGGTTAACATACACTCAATCAAGGAAAAGAAAAATGTAAGTGTAAATTCTACAATCTCTTCATTATCTGAGGTTGTTTATACGTGAGTATTTACTGGTTCCTCTTTAACATCCACTTCTGTGTTTCATAAAAATTTTATTCAAAACATTTTTACTACTTTCTCGACTATGAGTTAAAGTCGTTTATATATTTGTTATAATTTTTATAAAATGTTTATAAATTAATAATTCAGTCGTTTTCCAAACAAAGACATTTACGACCTTTTGGACAAAATTAATGAAAGAATATTTTTTAACTTATACAGCAAATGTGGCTATAATCCACCATTATTACACCTTTGAAGCTTACCTCACAATCTTATAATAATATGTTCAAAAAAATAATTTATTTTATAATTATGTGAATTTAAATTATTTCAAAATATAAGGAGATATTTCTCCCAAATAGTTTTGATTTCATCTATTTCCACATATTTGATGAAATTTACACTAGTGTGAAGATGATTTATTATGATAAAATAGTCTATATTGTATTGAAGGTTTTGTGGTATGTTTTACTGTGGTTGTTTTATTTTTATACTATTTACGGTTTATGAAAAATTTATTAACATTTTTTAGGATATTTCTAAATAAATATTTATGTTATGACTCAACATTTTCATATTAGGAATGTATTGGACTTATTATGTGAAGGGTGGATCCCATTATAGCTCCTCGATGCATCAGTAGGTTTCATGGGACAAATTAGAGTCTTGGAATAATGCCTTGAAAAAATATTATTTTTATTATTGGCATGATGACTTGATTATTTGATTATGATGTCTGGTATTACGCATTCTATCATTATGAAGTTGGCTATTGATATTAAATATGATTATTCGACTAGTATAATATCCATGTGAATAAGTAAATGGATTTATTTGATTTATCATTTCTATATTATACTGCAGTTTATTTTTAAAAGGCTTGAGTTTTAGTCATATGAATTACCTTAAATGTTAATGTTTATTTATGATAGTTTCTGATATATTTTTATCCCTTCTAAGTATCTGAGCTCACCACATTATATTTTTAAATTTTCCCTTGATTCCATGATGTGTATTATGATTAATATGCAGGGTTATGCTAAGGGAATAATGGCATTATCAAAGGATATTTTTGGATGTGTTGTATGTTATAAAGTGTAATGTAACATTCATTTATGTAATTTATTTTCCGAGACTACTAAACTGCTTAGTCCATGAGGACTTAATTCTTTGTAATAATTCCAATGTATAAAAATAATTCACATGCTCTAGATAAGTGGGGTCTATGCATTACAGATGGTATCAGATAAATTTTAGCAACATCTATGGAAATATATTTATATTAACTCTGATTTTTATTCATTATCCTAAGATAGAAATTGAGTATTAGTATAGAAGAACTTCCTTAATTTTGGTAATGTTGATATTTCGTTAATTTTACAGGAAATACATCCCTGTCTAGATACGAGTAGGTAGAGGTGGCTCTGGCACAGAAGTGCCTAGGAGTGAAAAAGCCAACAAGGAGTTTCAGTCTTGACCTAGGGTATCTTGGTACATGACAATGGGCCTTGCATCACTCTTGGATATGACACACCTGGGTGATATGCTTATGACAATTTAAATTTTATTTAAAACCCATTATTAATGATTTTTGAGTTAATACCTCCCCAATGAAAACATTTTTTTATGATTATGGATTTTATGCATAAACTGTTCAATTTATGAAAGGTATTTTAGAAGTTTGGAATTATTCATTGTGATTCATAATCTAAATTAGTGTATGCCATTATTTAGAAATGGTGCCCTATAGAAGAAATGAGAACTCTATAAGTACACAAGATTCAAAGAGTAATAAGGATCATATATTTTATGGTATTAATCCAAAATTTAGATGGGAAATAGATTTCAACATATTCTCATAATATGAAGAAATAGTATCACTTGATATTAATATATTTAACGAATTCTATGAGTCATATGGCTTTTGAGGGAATCCATAAAAGAAAAATATGGTAGAGAGAAAGATGTATAAAGTGATGAATGGAAAGAAGGATTTTACCATATGTTATAACTGGGGAAGAATCACCTTGGTTAAATCTTGAAGGGAATGAGAGTTTTCCATAAGTTTAGAGAAAAAGGACACCATGTATGTGATTCCAAGGGTAGAAAAAAGTTTTCAAATATACAATTCTTCATCTGTAAGGATTTGGGACACTACACGAATCAATGTAACAATCATTAGAGTATAAAACAAATGATTCTATTTGATAAAAATCTAGTTATGATACGTTCGAAGGTGAAGAGGAATGATTATTATTATCATGTTGTTAATAAAAATTATGTCCTTTCAGGGTTGTATAAATGACATACTGGTTATATGAATTATATAAATAAATAAACATTGTAATGGAGTATTATTTAATTAATGGATTATTTATTCCATAATTGATGTATTATTCAATTTTTTTGGATATAATTAATATTTATAATATTAAATAATGAATTTTTCAGAATGAAAGTAATCAATAAGGTTTTAATGGAAATTTAGGTTGTTACCATTCATGATGAAGTTACTGACATTTTAAAATATGGTAAAAAGAGATCTTCATTATTTTATGTTGACCTTCCTTATATATTTATGGACTATGAATTTAGACAAAAGTATTCGACATAAGTATAATGTTTGGAATGGATTAATACAGACATTGGATACTATGGTTTAAGTTTACAACATTTATTATGATTATTTATGGATTTTGATAAAAATCTCAACCTGAAGGTCGGGAAATAACCTATCACATATGGAAAGGCCATGAGACTTGAATCCACAATCAAAGGGTGACAAGGGTGCCTCACTACCAATGACCTACGTGATGTCCTTATTTGTATAATTTTGTTTTTTTAAATTATCTGATAGATGAATTATAAATTAATTTTTTTGAAACCCTGTAATATTTGGATAAATATAATATTATTAAGTTCTATTATCATTTGGAGTGGAAGTTGAGTTTATGGATGAAATTAGTTTAAGGATGGAACTCTACCTATCAAGTATTTTTTATTTCTTATTCTATAATGACATTAATTATTAAACAATATGGATAGATCTCAAAAACTAAAAAATGTGTTATCCTAATACCTTCTACTTTTTTGAACAATTGATATTTTAAATTATCATAGATTTAGGGCTTTGAGGCCCTCAATTTTACATTTTCTGTTCACTTGTTCGTGGTTGATGACCTTAATCACTCCCTATAATAATTTAAATTTTTTCTCTAATTATGTGTCTATAATTTCCACAAATGTTCTCATATTCAAAACCCTAATTTGATGGGGAATTTTTCATTTCCCTTTACATCATATTTAGAATAAATTTTATAAATTCTATTTCCAATGTGGGTTTTCCAAAAAGGTATTTTCTATTTTTAATCTTTTATTTTTGAAGAAAAATTTCAAATTACGAGGACAAAATTTATTAAAGGAGGGTAGAATGTAACACCCCATTATTTCATAGTACGTTATCTCAATAAAGTAATTCAATAGCTTGTGCTACATGCCACACCAAGTTCATGTGCACCACGACATAACAAACTAGCCGTCTGAAAAGTGGTTATGAATAGTATTAGAAACATTTTGAATACACCATATAATTTTAACGTCCATAATATGCATTTATTAGATGTAATATAAGAAAAAAATCAATTTTTCACATAAAAGAAGTATTTTTTTAATGCAATTTTACTACATATTAATGGAAAACCCTTTTTAAATCCAATGTTTGAAAATTTTATATATTATATTTTACAAAATAAAATTCTTTTTTAGAAGAGGGTCATAAATATTTAGTTTGGATAAATTTTTGGTGTATTTCCGATAACATTCATATTTTGATGAATATTGATAGACTCTACATTTTAATTGATTTTTTTTAATAAAAATAATTTATATTGTTAAATTATAAATTTAAATGGTTTTAAAATATAATTAGATTGTATTTTGTTCATTTAGTCCAATATCGGTCATTGGAAGTAATTTTACATTTAAATTAGACATAAACACATATCAATCTTTTGATGATTTTTACATCTCAAAAACCAGCTCTCTAGTTTTGACAACAGAAAATAATTTTAAATTAATTAATGCAACTCACATTTTTTTAATTTGATGTAATAGAAATATTTTTTGGATTTTAAATATCAAAAGTAGATTAAGGTGAATTTAATGTAGTTTTTTTTAAAACATTAATTTTTGTTATGAATAGTAAAAAACACTTTGTTATTGTATTAAATCGATTTTTTTTTAAATAATAATAGTTATTATTTATACAAATTTTAATGAAAATTTAAATACATTATATGTTTATTAGTATAATTTAATTTATTTGAATCATTTTATTATAAGATTAGATGTATAAAATTTTATTGAATTTTTTATCGTCTTTTAACAACCTTCTAGGCACATTAGAAAATTTGCATAACACATAATTTTACCGCTTCAATGGATTGAATTTCAAAAATAGAAGAGGCACGATTAACATTAGTATGTAAAATGAGGTTCAATAGGATGAAAATAATTTTTTCTGAAAAGAAACTTTTGAATTTTATTTACCAAAGTTAAGAGTAAATCAACAATATTAAAATAATATAATCCTTTTGATACACATTAATTATATTAGGAAATTTTTTATTATTTTACTAAAAGAAGAGTTAAAAGTGTTAAATTCAATGTTAAATAACTAACACATTTTTAATATAGGGTTATACATAAAATAAAATAGACTATAAATATTAATTGGAAATATAATAATTTTTTTTAAATCACGGTGTTTTATTTAAAATTTTTATAAATTAAATAATTAACATTACTTACGACCCAATGATGATGAGTTAATTACATAATTAATAAAAGATTAAAATAATTGATGTTATAAATAGAAAAATAAATGTATGTTGAGACTTTTTATATAGCCGACTATTTTTATAGGATAATATGACATGTTTGGGTTGATTAAATAACATTTTATGAAGTGATAATTTTGTTATATCTTTCACAAAAACCAAATATTAAATAGTGTCAAAATTGACATACATGAGTTGTTAAGACAAGTACTATATTATTAATTGATATAATATTCATAAATATATATGGATTGGCCAAAGGAAATAGATAAGGTTAGATATATAAATAATTAACCACTTTGGGATATATTGGCTGTTTATAAAAAAATTATTAACCATTTATTATAATAATACATGAATACATGGTAAATATCAAACTATTTAAATAAGAGTTAAATATAAAATTAAAGGATAATATAGTGACCTAAAACTATCTAAAACCTATTGGTTGGGGGTTTTCAACCCATACCCTTTTTAACTTATAAATAAATCCATGTAGAGGCATTATTAACCGAATATTATTTTATAATAAAATAATATTTCATGCTTTTCTTAAAATGACCCTCACCTCTCTTATAAAAAGGTACTTCCACTTCTCTCAAAATCACACCTCCAAATCGATTTGTATTATCCTCACTCTTATAAAATATCCTCTCAACTACTCTAACTTCATCATAGAGGCATTATGTTTATCAGAAGCCAACCTAAGGAGCCATTTTGATCAAATCAAAAGGAAGAACCTAAAGAATATCTAATAATTTCATCACCACTTTTAAAGTTCATTTCTTCTTCCATATTCTCTTGGTTTGTTGTTTCCAAACCAAAATAATAACTACAATACATTATACATACTGTGATTTTATTATAAATATTTTACAACCATATTAATTATTATATCCATCCTATGAATGACAACGTCACCATACGTGCGTACGTACGACTTAACATCTCCACGTCATGGTGTAGTTTGTTATTCAACACTTCATTATTTGGATGGGTATAATAACGAGTTTAATTTATTTAAATTATAAATATAACATTTTAATGATTATATATATATAATATACCATCCAATTACATAATATTTCACCATCAATAGAATGATATTTTCATTCATGCATACATACAGAATGTCGTCTCCACGAATGCGATGAGATTCATTCCCCATTGTAATATATGAAAAGAAATTTTATTTTATGAATAAAATATTGTTTAAGAACTTAATATCATTATGTATATGAATTAAATAAATAATTTCCATAACCAAAATGTCTTACATAATAACAAATAGGAAAGAAAACGAATCAGTTAACACCCGAAACAATGATACTACTGAAATAGTATTATCAATGAAATATTAAAAGATCATATATGATCTCATATTTATGTTTGTGGTTATTATATAATTTAATAACAATTTTATAACTATTATAAAGGATGTTTACAAACCCTAGATAAATTAATATTTCAATATAATGGTTAATTCTACAATATTTACATTATATGTGGTTGATTATATGTGAGTATCTACATGGACCTCTTTATTATCCACATATGTGTTTCTTAGAAATGTATTTCATTTTTTTAATAATTTCTAGACTGTAGGTTAATGTAATTTATACCATATTTTACATTTTTTAAAATTTTTATAAAGGAATCTTTCCATCGTTTTCCAAACAAGGTGTAACACCCGAGACTTTTATTTTATATAAATCATCAAAGGAATCTTTTTCTACACAACACTTTCTTGGCTTGCTTTACACGCAATCACGACCTTCCTCGATAGCTTGCGTCGTACGCAATACCGAGTTTCACTAAACAACAATATGCTATTAAAACTAGCCGTTATGAATAGTAATAACCACTTTTTGAAATTTTATAAATTTTATTTTTCAAAATGGACTTCATTTATGGACTCAGAATATCGAAATTAGCCTAGGGTGAAATTTTGGTATTTTTCTGAAAACTTTCAATTTTTGATGAATAGTGAAACCACTAAGTGGTAGGTTAAAAACTGAATTTTGCATAAAACTTAATTTTACCGCTTATGTGAATGGAATTTAAAAAATCCGACAGACACGGTTGATATCAGTAAGTAAAATGTGGTTCAATGAGATAAAAATAATTTTTTGGTGAATAGTAACTTTTTACTATTTTTACCGCGGTTAATAGTAAATTGGGTAACTAAGGGTAAATATGATATTAATATTACCCTAACACATGTCCTAATTCTATTGTACAAGTGTAATTCGACAAAAAACAAACTTAGGAATAAAATATGACCATTTAGGCCCACTTGGATTAGATTAGGACATTTATTATTAATTTATTTAAAAAAGGGTTAAAATAGTTAAAATCAAAGTTTAATAAGTAAATCATTTTTAATATGGAGTTATACATAAGATAAATTCGACTATAAATATTCATTAGAAAGATAAAAAGATTTCCTACATAATGGTATTTTATTTGTAATTTTTAGACATTATATAATTTAATATACTTATGACACAATGATGATGCAGTAATTATCTTATTAATGAAATATTGACATAATTGATGTTATAAACACCAAAATAAATGTAATTTGAGACTTTTTATGAATTAAACTAATTTTCTAGGTTACTATGATATATTAATGTTGATTTAATCAACTTTTATCGAACATATAATTCTGTTATGACTTTCAAAAAAATCATATATCAAATAGTGTCAAAATTGACACAAAATAGTTTTTAAATCAAATATTATATTATTAATTGTTATTGTATTCCTAAAAATCTAAGGTTCGGCCAAATGACTGAGATAAGGATATATATATTAATAATAAACAATTTGGGGTTCTTTTGGCATGTTATAGTAAGTGTATTAACCATATAGTGAAAGAAAACAAAAAGACATGGTAAAAGTTAAATTATTTAACTTAGAGTTAAATCTAATTGATAAGGTTATAATAATACCCTAAACTTATCTAAATCTTATTGGTTGATAGGATTTCTACCCATCCCCACCTTATCTTCAAAATAAGACCCTTTGGAGCCATTATAAACCAAATTTGACTTTAATATAAAATAATATTTTGAGATATTCCTAAGGTGCCCCTCTCCTCCCTTATAAAAGGGCACCTCCTCCCCCTCCTCCTCACACAAATTTGAGCACTCAAGCTCGGCCAACCCCTGCCATTTTCTCCTCTCCACTTCCCTAGAATAATCCTAGAGGTCCTGGTCTTCTCCAAAGACCAATCTTAGTTCCTTAAGTGGAGGATTCAAAGAGGCGTTCCAAAGAAGAGGTAATATCCATTACCGATCTTTTCAATTTCTTTCTTCTTCAACTTATTCTTCTTTAGTTGTTTCATGATAAAGTAATAACATCAGTATTACTTACATAATGATATGTTATTATAAATATGAAACAACCCTAATTCACCTTCTATCCATCCTACGGAAAAATGAAATCACCGCGCGTGCGTACGTACGGAATACCGTCTCCACGCCGTGGTGTAATCTATTTTCCACCACCACCTTACAAGGATGGGTATAATGGTGTAATGAGTAACTATTTATGATTATTATAAAGTAATATTGATACTGAAATAATATACATATACTCCAATACAATTCAACGATCATAGGAATGATATCATCACTCGTGCGTACGTACGGAATACCGTCTCCACGATGTGATGCGACTCGTTCTACATGATCATCATTACATAGTAATTATATAAATGAATTGAATGAATAAATATGATATATGTTACACTAATACCATTCTGGATATAAGGTATCTATAACCTTAAAAGAAGAATAAGAATTTATTCGACAAAACACACATAAGAACAAAAGGCAATAAAGACCCGAGTAACAAGTAACAATGAAATATTACTAATAAGAAGCTAATAATATGACCATATATGATATCATATTAATATGTATGATTCTGGAATAAGTCAATAACATTATTTAAACCATTATAAAGGAGCTTCGGACACATACAAAGCAAATCGGACCTAAGGTAAGGGAAAATATCACAATCTCACTTTTATCCGAGATTGTTTTTACTTTGGTAATTACTGGGGTGTATTTTATCATCCACATCCATGTTCCCTCAATATGTAATATTATTTCCATCCTTCTACAATAGTTTATATCCAATTTTACCCTTCATTGAGTTTTTAGTAAAAGATATGAAAGGAATCTTTTGTCGTTTTTTTTCGTACGAGGTACTTTTTGACTTTTCCGACAAAAGTACGAAGAATGTTTTTTTTAACTTATACGGCACGAACGGATTTCTACTGTTTTATAAAGCCTTATTTTCATGAATCTTCCTCTGAAATATTTCATGACTATTTTCAATAAAATCTCTTTCTTTTAGAATTGCATGATGTTTTGTGAAAAGAAATTGATTTTGAAGAAGAAAGGATATTTTCCTCAAGAATTCAATTCAAGTGTTTTATCAAAATTATTTTCCATCTAAGAAAATAAAGGGTTCTGTTTCTATCCATATTTTTACATTGATTTGACTATGTTGTGATGGAATTATGTTTATTAATTCCTTTATCTTATATGAATTGATTTATGATGTCATGATGTTTCAAGAATCCCATTTTTGTTACATGTGTTATGCGATGATGTATGTTTTATGATTATGTGGCACACATTAGAAAGGATTCATTATAAGATGGGTGGGACCTATATCTCCCTCTAATGCATTGGGTAATGATTTTATATCTCATGAGATAGACATGGCTGGAACGGAAGGTTATTTTGGTTCAGTGATACCAGACTGAAACGAGGAGTGAACTCGGTTCAGAAAGGGACTTTGTCCACTAAGATAGTCTTGGCAATGATTCATGACTAACAAGAAATGCTTTTCCATGATTATGTGTGCATGCCACAAAGTTTCAAGTTTTATGTTATGATTATGGGGATCTCATTTTCACTTCTATGATTTATTCCATGTTAAGATATTATGATCTCTTTTGAAGGTTTTGATTTTCATAAAGATATGATATGATTTTTATTTCCTTTATTTGCCCTTGTTGAGCATTTGAGCTCACCCTTTTATGTTTTCTTTTCCCCAGGTCAGGAAGATGGATATTAAGTAGAATATGCTAAAAGGGACCCTAGATATGATGAAATAAATGGGAGACACTGTAGAAGATTTATGAACCAGTTGTTTATGTTTCCCAGTTTCTAAAGACACTATACCTATACGGTCCTTTGTGGTTTTGTCATATGTTGTAATAAGTGTGCTTCAATTTTGAAGTATTAACAATGTATGTATAGTGTGGGTCGTTATAGTGGGTATCAAAGGAAAGGTATAGTCAACCTTTGGAAACTAGGATGTGAAAGCCTTAGTAAGAACCCTAAGGATAAGTCTAAGCATAGAACACAATCTTTGAAATGGCCATGAATAACCTAGGATAAGACCATAAGCATGAAATTTTTTTTTTCTTGATTTATGTGGTTTCCTATTATAATTAGTGTTGCTCACACTATTCTTCTTGGTTTTAGTCAATGGCTGGAACCCGAAGGAACCGTGTTAATGCGGAATGCGATGGGCAATGCAATGATTGTCCCCCTGAGAAACCAAACGATATGGGAGCTGGAATGCAAAATCTTGTAGCCATGCTCACACAACTTTCTCAAGCTATGAATCATGCAGGATTTCCAAACGAAAAAAGGAGGGAGCAACATTCTGTTGAATCCTTCATGAGGCAGCGTCCACCTTCTTTCAGCGGGTCTACGGATCCATTAGTTGCTGAACAATGGATTAGTACTACTGAAAAGATATTTTCAGTTCTTCAATGTTCTGAGCATGATAAAGTCATCCTAGCAGTGTATCGTTTGGAAGGAGATGCGGATCAATGGTGGAACTTGTTAAGAATATGAGGCAAAGGGATGAAATTGAGTCTATGGAATGGGACGAGTTCAAGAACTTATTTTTCATTAAGTACTTCCCTCGTATTCTCCGAACAAAGATGGAGAAAGAGTTCCTTGAACTGAAGCAAAGGGATGATGAATCTGTTGGTACCTATGAAGAAAATTTTACCAGACTTGCAAGGTACGCTTCTGGTATTATTATCCAACCTGAGAGTAAGATCGATCGATTCTTTAGTGGCTTAAAACCAAGTCTTCGAAGGGTGTTAGCCATAAGGGACTTCAATAGATACGAGGAAATCGTTCGATGTGCTCTCAAAGTCGAGATGGAGATTAGAGTAACCCATCAGTCACATGGGTTTGATAAGAAGAGGAAGATGGAATTCAAAGAAAAATCTAAAGAGCACACGGAAAAGAAGATGAGCTTTTCCTTATGCTCAAAGTGTGGAAAGAAACTTGGAGGGAGTTGTCTTAAAGGGATAAGTAAATGTTTTAAATGTGGAAAAGAAGGTCATCGGGCATTTGAATGGCGTGATAATGGGAAGAAGATGTCTAATGACGCAAACAAAGGAAGGGATACACAGAATGAACCTACTACACTTCAATGTTTCAAGTGCAAGGAGATGGGGCATTATGCCAATCAATGCCCAAAGCCAAGGGTTGATGATGATGGTCGACGTCAACAAACTCTTAAGGCTAAAGACAAAGGAAAGTCACATGCAATTTCTATCAGCGATGTGGAGTACGATAGAGATGTGGTGAAAGGTACACTTACCATCCACTCTAAAGTAGCAAATGTTTTATTTGATTCTGGATCCACCCACTCTTTTATTTCTGAAAAATTTTCTAAGGGTATCACCGTATTACCTCAACAATTAGATGTTGAGTTAGCTGTGACAACACATAATGGCACATCAATCGCATCAAAAGTTTATAATTCTTCTCCGATCGAAGTTTGTGGGAAAGTGCTTCCTGCAAATCTTGTGATCCTTCCTTTAGTGGAATTTGATGTGATTCTTGGCATGGATTGGATTTATCTACATGGATCTCATATCAATTGCCAAAGAAGGGAAGTCACATTTCATATTCCAGATCAATCTACGATCGTATACCAATGCAAGGATGAACATAACCTTCCAGTGGAAATTTCTTCCATCTTATGGGTATTGATTCCACTAAATGAAGGTTATTTATCTCAAATGGTTGGTGAGAAACTCATGATTAAGAATATGCCCATTGTACGGGATTTTGATGATGTCTTTCCGGAGGAATTGCCGGGTCTTCCACCAAATCGTGAAGTTGAGTTTTCAATAGAACTCGTACCGGGTGCTTTGCCAATTTCAAAGACACCTTATAGAATGACCCCAATTGAGTTGCAGGAATTGAAGAAGCAACTCCAAGAGAATCTTGATAAGGGATTCATACGCCCTAGTGCGTCACCTTGGGGAGCACCTGTTCTATTTATTAAGAAGAAAGATGGATCAATGAGACTTTGCATTGATTATCGAGAACATAACAAGATCCCTATCATGAACAAATATCCTCTCCCACGCATTGATGACTTATTTGACCAACTACGCGGAGCTCAATACTTTTCCAAGATTGATCTTCGTTCATGGTATCATCAATTAAGGGTCAAAAGGGAGGATATACCAAAGACGGCTTTCCGTACAAGGTATGGACACTATGAATTTATAGTGATGCCATTTGGTCTTACTAATGCCCCTGCTATCTTCATGGATCTAATGAATAGAGTCTTTAGAGACTATCTTGATCAATTTGTGGTAGTCTTTATAGACGATATTCTTGTCTATTCAAAGAGCAAGGAACAGCATGAAGATCACTTGAGAATTATATTGAAGACCCTGAGAAAGGAGAAGCTTTATGCCAAATTTACCAAGTGTGAATTTTGGCTTCAAAAAGTTGCATTTTTGGGTCACATAATCTCAAAAGAGGGGATATCTGTGGATCCAGCAAAAACAGAGGGTATAGAAAGATGGTCGAGACCAACAACAGTAACTGAGATTCGAAGTTTTCTTGGTTTGGCTGGATATTATCGACGTTTTGTAAAAGATTTTTCACGATTATCTAATCCACTCACCAAGTTGACTCGGAAAGGAGTTAAGTTTGTCTGGACAGAGGAATGTGAAGAGAATTTCAAGGAGTTGAAAAGAAGGTTATCCAGTGCACCTGTGCTCACACTGCCTTGTAGTAGAGAAAGGTTTGTGATCTACAGTGATGCATCCAAGAAGGGATTGGGGTGTGTTCTTATGGAAAATGATATGGTGATAGCTTATGCCTCACGACAGTTGAAAATCCATGAGCAAAATTACCCAACACATGATTTGGAGTTGGCTGCGGTAATCTTTGCATTAAAGATTTGGAGGCATTACCTTTATGGTGAAAGGTGTGATATTTATACTGATCATAAAAGTTTAAAGTATATTTTCACACAAAAGGAGCTGAATATGCGCCAACGAAGATGGTTGGAGCTGATTAAGGATTATTACTGCTCAATCCATTACCACCCTGGGAAAGCAAACAAGGTGGAAGATGCATTAAGTCGACAAGACCATGCTAGTTTATCCATGATGAGGATCACAAAAGATCCAATATTTATGGATTTACAAAGGATGGATCTTGGAATTATAATGGAAGGGGAAAAATCTTATCTTTCTCAAATGAATGTTCAACCATCTATACATGTGAAGATTAAAGAGGCACAGAAAGAAGATGTCGAGTTACAAAAGAAGGTGAGAAATGTTCCTGAATTCAACCTTGATTGTGATGGGATAATAAAGTTCAGGAATCGGGTTTGCGTTCCTCCCATCCCCGAATTAAAGAAAGAGCTACTGGATGAGGCTCATAGTTCTTCATTCTCTATTCATCCTGGAAGCACGAAGATGTATAGGGACCTGAAAGAGTACTTCTGGTGGGATGGCATGAAAAGAGATGTTGCTGAATATGTCTCTCGATGCTTGGTTTGTCAACAAGTTAAAGCTGAGAGACAAAAGTCTAAGGGGATGTTACAACCATTACCCATACCCGAATGGAAATGGGAAAACATCACTATGGACTTTGTCACAGGACTTCCTAAAACATCCAAAGGCAATAATGCTATTTGGGTCATAGTTGATCGTCTTACAAAGTCTGCACACTTCATTCCTATTAGAGAGGATTTCTCTCTAGATCAGCTTGCCAGGATATATGTAAAGGAAGTGGTAAGATTGCATGGAGTACCACTTTCTATTATATCTGATCGGGATCCGAGATTTACCTCGAAGTTCTGGCGAAGTCTTCAGCATACTCTGGATACAGAGTTGAGTTTCAGCACTGCTTATCATCCCCAGACAGACGGTCAGTCTGAGAGAACAATTAAAACCCTAGAAGATATGTTGAGAGCTTGCTCTATTGATTTCAAAGGAGGTTGGGATCAACACCTACCTTTGGTGGAATTTTCTTATAATAATAGCTTTCACTCCAGTATTCAGATTGTTCCTTATGAAGCTCTCTATGGAAAGAAATGCAGGACTCCAACTTGCTGGGATGAAGTTGGGGAAAGAAAGCTATTAGGACCTGATCTCGTTGATGAAATGGCAGAAAAGGTTAGATCTATTCAACAACACATAAGAGCAGCTCAGAGTCGACAGAAAAGTTATGACGACAACCGAAGAAAAGACCTAGAGTTTGAAGTGGGTGATAATGTGTTCTTACGAATATCTCCCTGGAAGAGGGTTATGAGATTTGGAAAGAAGGGGAAGTTGAGCCCTAGATATATCGGTCCTTTCGAAATACTGGATCGTGTTGGGAAGGTAGCTTACCGATTGGCGCTTCCACCGAATCTCTCTCAAGTTCACGATGTGTTCCACGTATCTCTCCTGAGAAAGTACATACCAGATCCTTCACATGTACTCAGCTCAGAAGTTGTACCGCTGGAGCATGATCTTTCTTATGAAGAACAGCCGATAGAGATTCTGGATTGTAGCGAAAAAGTCCTACGAAACAAGACCACTCGCTTGGTGAACGTTTTATGGAGGAACCACCAACTTGAAGAAGCTACATGGGAGCTTGAGGATATGATGAGGGAGAAGTATCCTCATCTGTTTGTTACAAAGTGACAAATTTCGAGGGCGAAATTCTTTTAAGGGGGGTAGAATGTAACACCCGAGACTTTTATTTTATATAAATCATCAAAGGAATCTTTTTCTACACAACACTTGCTTGGCTTGCTTTACACGCAATCGCGACCTTCCTCGATAGCTTGCGTCGTACGCAATACCGAGTTTCACTAAACAACATTATGCTATTAAAACTAGCCGTTATGAATAGTAATAACCACTTTTTGAAATTTTATAAATTTTATTTTTCAAAATGGACTTCATTTTTGGACTCAGAATATCGAAATTAGCCTAGGGTGAAATTTTGGTAATTTTCTGAAAACTTTCAATTTTTGATGAATAGTGAAACCACTAAGTGGTAGGTTAAAAACTGAATTTTGCATAAAACTTAATTTTACCGCTTCTGTGAATGGAATTTCAAAAATCTGATAGACACGGTTGATATCAGTAAGTAAAATGTGGTTCAATGAGATAAAAATAATTTTTTGGTGAATAGTAACTTTTTACTATTTTTACCGCGGTTAATAGTAAATTGGGTAACTAAGGGTAAATATGATATTAATATTACCCTAACACATGTCCTAATTCTATTGGACAAGTGTAATTCGACCAAAAACAAACTTAGGAATAAAATATGACCATTTAGGCCCACATGGATTAGATTAGGACATTTATTATTAATTTATTTAAAGAATGGTTAAAATAGTTAAAATCAAAGTTTAATAAGTAAATAATTTTTAATATGGGGTTATACATAAGATAAATTCGACTATAAATATTCATTAGAAAGCTAAAAAGATTTCCTAAATAATGGTATTTTATTTGTAATTTTTAGACATTAAATAATTCAATTTATTTGTGACACAATGATGATGCAGTAATTATCTTATTAATGAAATATTGACATAATTGATGTTATAAACACCAAAATAAATGTAATTTGAGACTTTTTATGAATTCCACTAATTTTCTAGGTTACTATGATATATTAATGTTGATTTAATCAACTTTTATCGAACATATAATTCTGTTATGACTTTCACAAAAATCATATATCAAATAGTTTCAAAATTGACACAAAATAGTTTTTAAATCAAATATTATATTATTAATTGTTATTGTATTCCTAAAAATCTAAGGTTCGGCCAAATTACTTATATAAGGATATATATATTAATAATAAACAATTTGGGGTTCGTTTGGCATGTTATAGTAAGTGTATTAACCATATAGTGAAAGAAAACAAAAAGACATGGTAAAAGTTAAATTATTTAACTTAGAGTTAAATCTAATTGATAAGGTTAAAATAATACCCTAAACTTGTCTAAATCTTATTGGTTGATAGGATTTTGACCCATCCCCACCTTATCTTCGAAATAAGACCCTTTGGAGCCATTATAAACCGATTTTTACTTTAATATAAAATAATATTTTGAGATATTCCTAAGGTGCCCCTCTCCTCCCTTATAAAAGGGCACCTCCTCCCCCTCCTCCTCACACCAATTTGAGCACTCAAGCTCGGCCAACCCCTGACATTTTCTCCTCTCCACATCCCTATAATAATCCTAGAGGTCCTGGTCTTCTCCAAATACCAATACTAGTTCCTTAAGTGGAGGATTCAAAGAGGCGTTCCAAAGAAGAGGTAATATCCATTACCGATCTTTTCAATTTCTTTCTTCTTCAACTTCTTCTTCTTTAGTTGTTTCATGATAAAGTAATAACATCAGTATTACTTACATACTGATATGTAATTATAAATATGAAACAACCCTAATTCACCTTCTATCCATCCTACGGAAAAATGAAATCACCGCGCGTGCGTACGTACAGAATACCGTCTCCACGCCGTGGTGTAATCTATTTTCCACCACCACCTTACAAGGATGGGTATAATGGTGTAATGAGTAACTATTTATTATTATTATAAATTAATATTGATACTGAAATAATATACATATACTCCAATACAATTCCACGATCATAGGAATGATATCATCACTCGTGCGTACGTACGGAATACCGTCTCCACGATGTGATGCGACTCGTTCTACATGATCATCATTACATAGTAATTATATAAATGAATTGAATGAATAAATATGATATATGTTACACTAATACCATTCTGGATATAAGGTATCTATAACCTTAAAAGAAGAATAATAATTTATTCGACAAAACACACATAAGAACAAAAGGCAATAAAGACCCGAGTAACAAGTAACAATGAAATATTACTAATATGAAGCTAAGAATATGACCATATATGATATCATATCAATATGTATGATTCTGGAATAAGTCAATAATATTATTTAAACCATTATACAGGAGCTTCGGACACATACAAAGCAAATCGGACCTAAGGTAAGGGAAAATATCACAATCTCACTTTTATCCGAGATTGTTTTTACTTTGGTAATTACTGGGGTTTATTTTATCATCCACATCCATGTTCCCTCAATATGTAATATTATTTCCATCCTTCTACAATAGTTTATATCCAATTTTACCCTTCATTGAGTTTTTAGTAAAAGATATGAAAGGAATATTTTGTCGTTTTTTTTCGTACGAGGTACTTTTTGACTTTTCTGACAAAAGTACGAAGAATGTTTTTTTTAACTTATATGGCACGAACGGATTTCTACTGTTTTATAAAGCCTTATTTTCATGAAGCTTCCTCTAAAATATTTCATGATTATTTTCAATAAAATCTCTTTCTTTTAAAATTGCATGATGTTTTGTGAAAAGAAATTGATTTTGAAGAAGAAAGGATATTTTCCTCAAGAATTCAATTCAAGTGTTTTATCAAAATTATTTTCCATCTAAGAAAATAAAGGGTTCTGTTTCTATCCATATTTTTACATTGATTTGACTATGTTGTGATGGAATTATGTTTATGAATTCCTTTATCTTATATGAATTGATTTATGATGTCATGATGTTTCAAGAATCCCATTTTTGTTACATGTGTTATGTGATGATGTATGTTTTATGATTATGTGTCACACATAAGAAAGGATTCATTATAAGATGGGTGGGACCTATATCTCCCTCCAATGCATTGGGTAATGATTTTATATCTCATGAGATAGACATGGCTGGAACAGAAGGTTATTTTAGTTCAGTGATACAGGACTGAAACGAGGAGTGAACTCGGTTCAGAAAGGGACTTTGTCCACTAAGATAGTCTTGGCAATGAGTCATGACTAACAAGAAATGATTTTCCATGATTATGTGTGCATGCCACAAAGTTTCAAGTTTTCTGTTATGATTATGGGGATCTCATTTTCACTTCTATGATTTATTCCATGTTAAGATATTATGATCTCTTTTGCAGGTTTTGATTTTCATAAAGATATGATATGATTTTTATTTCCTTTATTTTCCCTTGATGAGCATTTGAGCTCACCCTTTTATGTTTTCTTTTCCCCAGGTCAGGAAGATGGATATTAAGTAGAATATGCTAAAAGGGACCCTAGATATGATGAAATAAATGGGAGACACTGTAGAAGATTTATGAACTAGTTGTTTATGTTTCCCAGTTTCTAAAGACACTATACCTATACGGTCCTTTGTGGTTTTGACATATGTTGTAATAAGTGTGCTTAAATTTTGAAGTATTAAAAATGTATGTAAAGTGTGGGTCGTTATACAAGGACCTTTAAGAACTTTTCGACAAAATTAAGGAAAGAGTATTTTTTAACTAATATGGAGAGGGAAGTTATTTTCACCCATTATAACACCTTCTTTTCTTCCCGTAAAATATTATAAGAATATTTTAAAACTAAATTTTTTCTTTTATAATTATGTGACTTTTAAATGATTTCAAAAAAGAAAGCGACAATTCTGTCAAATAGCTTTTATTTTATCCATGTCAGAATACATTGATGAATTTTACACTTTTTTGAAGATGGTTTATTATGATAGAATCTTTCGTATTTCAGTTATGGTTTTGTGATATTTTTTACTATGGATTTGTTAGGTTTTACCATTCTTTATATAAGGTTAAATTATTAACATTGTGAATACTAGTTTTAATATGAATGTTTTTGTTATGTTTCAACCTTTTCTTATGAGGAATGAATTGAAATTAGTAAGTGAGGGGTGGAAACCACAATAGCTCCTAAATGCATTGGTAGGTCTCATGAAACAAACTACTATCTTGTAACAAGGCCTTGATAAAATCTTATTTTTATTCATGGCACGAGGACATGAATAGGTGGTTATGATGTCCGGCATTATGCATTCCATCATTATGAAATCAGATATTGATGTTACATGTGATTATTCAATTAGTTGAATAACCATGTGAATAACTAAATGAAATTATTTGATTATCTTTTCGATTTTATAATTAATTTAATGTATAAATAGATTGTGTTTCAGTCTTATACAATGCATTAAATTTTTATGTTTATTTAGGGTAGTTTCCACTATATTTTTATCCTTACCGAGAATCTGAGGTCACCCCTTTCTATGTTTGATTTTTCCTTAATTACAAGAATTTTATTATGATTAAAATGAAGGGTTATACTATGAGAATAATGGTGATCTCAAAGGACCATTTAGTATGTGTTTTATGTTAGAAAGTGTAATGTAAAATTCATGTATTTAATCTATTTTCTAGACTACTAACCTGATCGGTCCTTCAAGACATGATTCCTTGTAATAATGATAATTAATTATAATAATTCACCGACTTTAGGTAATGTGGGATGGAGAGTTACATCAAAATATTCTTTCACATAATTTTTCTCAAGTTTTTAATACTATGATTTATGTGTAATATCATATCTTGTTTAATTGTTTGAACCTTTTGATGATGATCCATAATTACATATTGGGCTTCAAATTGCATCCTCACCCTAGGATTATATTTTTTATTATCATCCTCATCACTTGAAATAGAAGAGTCAGATTATTCTTCTTGAGAAGGATTAAAATTTTATGTATCCTTATCAAAATTATTATAAAATCATTCCTTATTCTGCTCATCTTTCTTGTATTCTTAAATACTCATGTATTCCACAAATCATTAAACTACATTCACATAATGTAAATCAAAAATTCAATATGTTTTATTATTAAAAAATCTATATATTCTTCCTTCCAATGAATATTCATGAAAAATTTCATCATCAGCTTTCTGTTCAATCATTCCATAGCTTCCACTTTTCATCATTATAATACATGTACTACCAAAAAATCTTATGTATTTCAAATATGGTGTTTTTTCATAAAATAATTATAATTGATTCATACCAAATGGTGTCTTGTAGAAACATTAGTTATGGATATATATAGCATTACATATTGGTTCCCTCCAATATTAATGAGAAATACCATGTTTAAGTAACATAATTCATCCCATTTCAACCAAACATATACTCCTTGTTTCTAAAAAACCATTTTGTTGAGTAGTATATGTGGAACTATACTATTAAAAAAATCTATGATTCTCCAAATAACATTAAAACTCCTCCCTTCTATTTTCACCAATTTTTTTTCTCAACTTCATTATGGAATACTGAAATTTCTTTTCAACATTCCTTCTGAATCATTTATAAATTTTCAAAACACTTGGTTTATATTTCATATCCATAACACAAGTAATGAAAGTAAAATCATCAATGAATGTGATGAAGCACATTTCTATATTTTTTTAACATATTCTCTCAGACTCACCTATATTTTAATGAATAATCTCTAATGGATATTTTATATATATTTCTATATTCTTGTGAAGAACATTTATAATATTTCCTTTTGAGAAATAAGGAAACACCAAATTATAGTTTTTGGAAAATTATAAATGCCTTAGAAAATATCTTTTTAATAGTTTTCTAATTTTTCATTTATACATGTTTCCTATCCTTTTATGAAATAATTTATTATCTTCCACCATACTCATGTAACAAGAGCTTTATATTTCACCAACCAGAAAAAAGTTTCCTTTTATACATTGGAATACTAAAATAATCATTCCTTCTTCAAAACTATTCAAAAAAAACCAATCATTACAAGTGATAATTTTGTTACCCTCACCACAAAATTGTGAATAACATAGTAAATTGTGTTTAATCACATCAAAATAAAACTATTATTTGGATTTCATATATTCATTACCAATAATGGTTTATCCAATACTTTTTATATTCATGGATTCATCAGTTAAAAATGATATTATTCATTATTTATTATCTTTCACATTCTTAAAAAATTTAAAATATCCTACCATATTAGAAGAACACCAACTATTAAGAATATAAAGTCTTTCTGTTTTTGTAGCTTTCAATGCAGTTTCAGTAAAAAATGATTTTTTTTTGTTCCTTTTATTTCTTCACCATCAACTTCATAGAATTTTCAGGAATATTTTATCATGAACGTTACAAAACAAGACATCATTTTTAAAGGTGTATTGGTTTTTCACATATTTCAAAATTAGTTTCCAATGGTTTCCACTTATTCTCAATTTTTACTCAAACCATCTCGTGTTTCTTTGAATCAACATTCCCAGATTTCATATTTTGATTGAATTGACACCCTCTAAAACCATTCATTCAATAACCTAAAGAATAAAAGTATTGATGTTAGTTAAAACAACAAAAGATAGTTGTGTTTATGAATACACCATAATACTAGAAATATCCACAAAAGATTATTTTACTCTGAAACATCCATATAGATCATAATTGTAGATATATTTCTCATAAGCCTTTTCTTCTATCTTTTTTAAGACAAACACCATTCTAATATCAATTTTTGTCTTACAATGTTTTAAATATTTTGGGATCCGAATTTATTGTGAATATTTTTGGATTCAGAATTTTTGGAATCATATTTTTACTCATGGTATTGTGAATCTTTTCAATTCCCAATGTTTTTGGTCTTGTCCACATAAACAACTTTCCCAATAATTTCCTCAAAAACAACATCATCTTTCTTGTCACCCATTTTTTTGAACATTTGCCATTTTATCAATATGAGAACATTTAATGAACATTAGAGATAAAGATTTTTAAAATTTTATCTCCCAATTTTTCTTTAGATAACTTTGGTTGGACATGTTCTGCAACTTATTATTTTTTCCTTAGACATAACCTAAAGTTTCCCATTAATTTTTTTAATCATCAATATATTTCATTATATCAGAAATTTCATTGAAAATAGTCTCCTTCTAAAAAAAAGTCTTGGTTACATGTTGAGCGACATTCATCTTCCATTTTGTTGTTTTTATTTTCAAGCCTTCTGATCTTTCTAAGAAATTTATTCAATTCTTATTTCAAATGTAATTCATGTTCAGTTTCTTCTTCCTTGGAACTGTTTCATCCGAATTCTTTATCCTTCAATTTTAAAAAAATGTATTCTCAATACCATACTAATTAACGTTTCATATTCAACTAAATATCATAATTTTCTTCTAATTTACATATGAAACTTTTTTTGAATTTGAATAATTTCTAATATCATCTCGTAGAATAAAATTTTCCGTTATCTCTCTATTAATTAAACAATATTATTGTCCATCACTTTTTTTTCATAGCTATCCTCTTCTCAAATTATTCAAATAAAATTATCAACAATATTTCTAATATATCAACATTCCAAGAAGTTTTTGTGACGTCTCCCTTATTAATTCCATGTACCAATTTTCACATTTTTAAAGAATGAATTTAAAAAATTATAATTTTTGTTACAAAATTGAATTTTAGAATCATATCCACTGTCATTTTCTTCAACATGAATCTTCTTTGTCTTTTAATTTTCACAACCATGAAATAAATTTATCTATCAATAATTATTTTTCCTTTCATTTCATTCTCCCTTCTCATTTCGTTTGAGATGAGAGTTATATGAAAGTCATTAAAAGCTAATTTTTCAAGATCACTCTCTTCAAATGAATTATCATATTAATTAATCTTGTTGGGAATGATTTTAAAAATATTATAAAATACTATACAGTCATCTAAAATATATCAAATATGTCTGACAATACAAAAAATTTCATTAAACCTGGTAATGAAGTCCCTAAAAGAATCATACTCACCCATCATCAAATCTATATAATTCTATATCTAGATTTGAAACATTTAAAAAATTACTATTGTATTCCCTTTATATATGTTTTTTCAATTTATCACCCATAACTTTTGATGTCAGAATAAATTTCACAATAAATAATTTACCTTCATAAAGAGATTATAGTAAATCATTCTTGGCCCTTCCATCATTCCCAAGATTCATCTCTTCAGTAGATGAAAGTGGTAATATTTAATTAATAGGAGGAATTCTATATGTTGGAGTATCAGGAACATCATATCCAATATAAATAATATATGGACACATTTTATCTTTCTAGATCTGAAAATTATTTCTATAGAAAATCAGAATACCTTTACTATCCAAATTCAGCATCAGTAATAAATAATCTGAGGGAATTAACCCTATGATACCACTTGAATGTTTCATGTATATATAAGTGAATAACTACGAGGGGGAGGGGTTGAATCATTGATACAATTTTTTATGTTTCCAAGAAACAACCTTGACATTTTTATAAATATTTTATTCCCAACTGGAAACAATCAAATCAAACATCTAAAGTAAGAATAGTATTTACAAGGTTCACCATTCAATATGAATAACTATATCATTGTAATGGTTTGAAAATGATCAAATAATTTACCATCCACTATAAATCAACCCTTTTAGTGGAATATAAAGTGTATTATTTCCCATTTATCTCATGTATCTCATTGGATACAAGATAAATTTACATGTACACCATCTTAACAAAAATTGGTTTAATAAATTTTTGTTTTACAACTCATGTTACCAATGCTTATTTTAAAATTCAAAAAATATATTCATAGGAAAAAAAGTATTCACATCCTTCCACATATGATAATAATAACATCAAGAACATTAATATAGAATTGCAATCTAACATCTCTTTACAATTATCCAAATATGTTTCCCCCAGTCTGATTCATCAAATTTTATTTCCCAATATGATACATATAGATACTCTAGAATATGATCAATACTATCCATAAATAATTCTTCCTCTATCCAGAAATCCCAATACCTAAATCTTGATTGGGTTATCCATCTTAATAAGATGATCATACGAATATGATGACAAGAATAATAATGAAATCAAATTAATATGTTGAACACTAAATATAATGATCAGGGGAATAATGTTGTTATCTTTTCTATTATCCATTTACTTCAATATTTAAAAGAATCTACAACATATCCCAATATGAAAAACGTATTTCTCAACCTATAAATAGATTCTTCTATCTATTCTACGAAAAATACCACCATTTTAGACCTCTCTATTGTACAATGAACATTTTAATTTTTATAGTTTACCCATGATAAGTTTCGGTGGGAATTCCCAAAATATTACCACTCCACTAAATTCACCAAAATATATATTTCCATTGAATTTATAGTGTATTTAGGACTTATTTAACTCATCATGTATTATCTCAAATCTTCTTTAAATTTCATCGCTTCATTGGATTTTTTTCATTGAGTATTATGGACCCAATTTCCCAATATGATTTCAATTATAAATTCCTATTTTCTTAATCTGATTCCTTCAATATAATTTCTCTATAAATATTATTGAGAACAAAATAATAGTGAATTTAAAGGACCCCCTCGACCACACTTCTGTTAGTTTTCATAACACTTCTCTTAATTCACTTGAATTACAAAACATATTCTTCATATCATTTCTGGACCCACATGAACATCAAACATATAAATAAAATCCCATTTGAATGGTTGACTACATTTTGGATCATCTTCTTTGGTTTTATTTCCATTCATCGGTATCATGAAAAGATTTATCTGATAATTATGGATGGTCACCCCATTAAAGAAAAAAAATATATTCAAAAACATTCTTGATCTTTAGGAATCTAATGAAACCATTACGAAGGATTAAATATGTGTATTAATTAAAGTTCATTCTGCTGAATATGCTGATGATTGGATTCTATAGTTTTGTTATTACAAATGATATAAAAGTAACTCAATAATCCACCATCCACATCTTCCTTTCTTTCTCATCCTGAATAGTCAAAATATGATCATCCTGAATGGACTTTAGATCCACCTTTATTAACCCAGATTTGATGAATCATAATATGATTGTACTGGATCTTTTTTATTCCCCTTTACCCGAATGGCCCGAAGGCCTTCTTTTTATTTTAGTATGTATAATCCCCCTATTAAGAGTTTAAGGGGAACCCGTACATGACACATAGGTCCAAGGCACAAGGCCCGAAAAAAACCGCAATACATGAACCAAAGGCCCAGTGACATACCATGCCCAATACATGACCCATTGGCCCAGCCCACTTGACATACCACTCGGGTATCGGCTTGTTGGCTTTCATTCACATTTATTTCATCAAGATAACGTCACATGTTATCTAATAAACTTATCATTTATGTGAAATATTTTTTTAAGCATCATCAAAATTCATTTATCAAAGTCAGGTAGACTATAATTATTTTAATTACAACAAAATAATTTATAAAATATTCATAGTGAATCTGATATCTCTTTAATTACTGTAAGATTCTTCCTCAATATAATAAATCCATTCATTCTAGAATTGGGGTGAATCTAGTGAGACTTTTCTTTTAGCTTCTCTGGAATACGATGAACCATATCAATCATCGTGGTTATAATTTTTTTTGTATACGATTTCTGGTCTAAATTGCACAAAATATAAAGTGATGTAATAGTTCATTTCATCTCAAAAAACATTAACGAAAAAAGATAACACTTAAATTAAAAATTGTTCACCATTTTCTGGGTTATAATAAGGGGAACTATGATTGTGCATGAAAATAACTATATATAAAACCTCCATTATTACTATATAGTGGGAATATATGTTTTTAGTCACAATTGATTATAATAATCATGGTTGATGCAAATGATGTTGATATATTATTTATTATATTTTGGATGAATTTACATATCATGAATAATAACATTGTTTCACATGCCATATATATAATTTTTTTAATGATTTATAATGGTATGTTAATAAAATTCCTTACTTTTACTCTCTATTTTGGATATTTTCATTGATTGTGTGATATATATTTGTTTCCAAGATGTTTTGATATATCTTTACTGGATTTAATTAAATGAAATCACCATGTTTTTTTGTTAGTATATATATATACCATGACTGTGGAGAATGGGTAGAGATAGAGACATGGCTTTTTTATAAGTGGGTTATACATTGGGTAGATGATATAATTTTGGGGAACCATTATATGATCCCATAGAGTGACTAGGAATGCATGAGTTTCAAATTTTCCTTTTCATATAGAATATTCCTCCTCACATATGTTTGGGGGAACCACGAGTTAAGAAGGGTTCTCTAGATCATATTCACAAACTTATACTAGTGGTATAGGTAGTGGTTCCATTCTATCCACTAATGAGATCCATGATTGATGATGCTAAGTATTTATTGCTCCATCATGAACAAATAGAATAATGAATCAGTGGACCAATGGATGGCATATATTTTGATAATATCATAGTGGTCATCTTTGATCTTGTTGAGAACTCCATATAAATGAAGGTGAGGCTTCCACCCATCAAATTATAAGGAACTCCAAGAAAATTATGGAGAGTTATTAGTCAGCATGTATGATGCTCAAGTATCACTTAAGAGTACATTAATGAATAGTTCAGAGAGTACTTCCCTAAAATCATGACGATAAACTAAGCCTCAGGGTTCAGGGATTTGAATTAGAGCTCTAGGATAGTATCAAAATAATATATTTCTTTTATAGGGATCCTTTTCGTTTCACAGATTTGGGACAATAATGATGTTTATGAGGTTAATAAGTTTAAAGTCAGAGTTTGACATGATCATAGACATCTCTGCTAATTTTTTTATCTATATTCTTACCCATAGGTATTGTGAAAGGATTGGATTATAGTTATGATCACAATGGTGGGTTTGGATGTTTTTCTTCACATACCATTTAGTGCTTAGATGAGCGAACATACCACTACTACCATGTGTATCTATTTAAATGGTTGGGGAGAGGATGAACATGGATTTATAAAAGAGAAAAAAAATATAAAAGTGGAGAAGCATCTAGCTTCTTACACCCCTCCATGATCCAAACTACAATACTTCAACTATAGAATGTTATGAAAATACAATAGGGTATTCTCATTACCCAAAATAAATTTCTATAAATTTATTAATAAAGGAAATATTTATTAGTTTTAATCCAGGAATTTGGGTAGGAGGATACGTAAATCATGATAAAGGATCTATATATCTGGGAATGATTATCAACAGTTAAATCACTGAGGCCATTAACCTCAAGTATAGATCAATTGTGTATATAATGTCCATATATATATTTTGAATCAATCTTCAACATATAATGGAGATTTTTCATATCATATTTGTTATGTTTTTAATTGAGTTCACTTTTATAATGTTGTGTTTTGTACTGGTGTTTCCCATCCATTCATTAATTCACAAATAGTTGTTGGAATTATCCTATTAGAAAAGTAATTTTTGGTACTAGTATTTTTCGATATAACATTTCTAACTAAATTGGATCACCTTCATCAATTCCCATAGTGTCATATAATCTTCACTGACTATGTAAATATAAGGGAATTCCAAATTCTGGATGTAAAAACCATCGATTTTATTATTGATAAGGATATTATAACAAGGTTCAAATATAACATTTATTTATATCATAGATGGATGTCTTTTTATTCTCCAATGTGGGAGATATGAGGTAGGTATAATAGGACCATAATTGATTTAGGAACTCAGATCATCATTTCAGTAGTGGATCTTGACATCTGTTGTTTTTGAGAAAAAGGGGATATTTTGGAAATTTTCAATTTACATGCCTTGTAATTCTGAGTACACGCCTTGTACCTAGTAAACACGTTCAGTCCAATCTTGGGTGTGTAACAGCCAATACATGGTTTTGTGGAGTGAAATGGAAGACTACTAATGTCAGGGGCCGGTTGAGGGAAAAAATGATGTGTTCATTAATAGTACATGCCATTTACTTTTATTTTAATTGTATAATCAAATCGGGTTCACGTATAACCCTCATATTCATATTATATTGGTAATGCCTCACAATGTATAATGTTCATTAATGCTACATGCCATTGACTTTTCTTTTAATAGTCTAATCAATTTGGGTTCATGTCTAACCCTAAAATTCGTATTCTTCAGGTCATGCCTCGTGATGGAGCATACGGTATCGACAATAATTCTTCATGCCACCGATTGATCATCGGTTCTCCAAATCAAACACCATTGGTTGCCTTGTAATTGAGTCAGTGGGATCATCCTTCTTTGAGAACCATTCCTCCTGATTCATCTTCTTTCGTTAGTTATTCATGGTTGAACGTTTTGACATTTTTGTAGATTTAAGACATACCAGGACAATCCATTGGCCGATGTTTTAGAGTGTTCTTATTACGTCATCGAGTCTAGTGGTTTATTTCTGTCATTTTTTTTCATGGAATTTATATTCCAAAGTTTTTACTACCCATGTTTCACATAACACCCCAAGCTTCCACAGTATATTTCCCTTTGAATAATGCAATTGCTTGAATTGTACGCTATTTCGAGATTCTAACACACCGTGACCAATCAAACTAGTTTTTATGAATTGTAATACCAACTTTTTTATATTTAATAAATTTTATCATTTAAAATAGACTTAAATTTGGGATTTGGAAAATCGAAATTAGTTTAGGATGAATTTTTGGTATTTTTCTGAAAACATTCTATTTATTATGAATAGTGAAAAAAACTGAGTTATTGGTTAAAACCATATTTTTTTAAATAAATAATTATTATATATATAATTTTTAAGGTCAAAATAGATACATAATACCTATTTCCATTAAATTTAATTCATTGGATTCATTTTGTAATAATAATAGAAAAATAAAATTTTATCGAACTATTTACCGTGTTTGACCCACCAAATAGAAGAATTTGAAAATTCACATAAAACATTATTATATAGATTATGTGAGTGTAATTTCAAAAAACAAAGAGAAATGGTTGATATTATTATTAAAACTATGGTTCAATAAGTGGAAAATTATTTTGGGTGAATAATAACTTTTTTATTTTATTTACCATGGTTAAAAGTAAATATGGTAATTAAGGGTAAAAATGATATCATAATTAGCATAACACTAGTCCTAATTCTATTGGATTAGTATAATTCGACCAAAATTAAACATAGGAATAAAATATGATTCTCTCTTGTCCACATAGATTATATTAGGACATTTATTGTTATTTTATTTAAAGAAGAGTTAAAAGTGTTAAATTCATTGTTTAATAACTAAACCATTTTTATAGAGGGTTATACATAATATAAATTAGACTATAAATATTCATTATAAAGATAAAAATATTTACAACATTATTATATTTTATTTATAATTTTTAGACATTATATAATTTATTTTATTTATGACACAATGATGACACAATAATTATCTTGATAATAAAATTTTGAAATAATTTATATTATAAATATCCAAATAAATGTAATTTCAGAATTTTGGTGAATTAAACTAATTTTATAAGTTAATATGACATGTTAGTATTGAACATATTAATTTGATTCTATGTAATACTGTTTTTAGCACTTTAACCAAAATCATTTATTAAATAATATCAAAATTAACATTATTGACTTTTTAAAAAAAACACTATATTATTGGTTAATATAATATTTATTAAAATATATGGTTTGAAAAATAAGACTTATATAATAATAGGTTTATCATTAATGAAGCACTTGGGGTTCTCTTGGTAGTTTATAGTATGTTTATTAAGCATATAATATAAAAATACATAGATACATGGTAAATGTCAAACTATTTAACAAAGAGTTAAATCAAAAAGATAATGTTAATATAGTGACAAAACCTATGTAAAACTTATTTTTTGAGTGTATATAGACCCATACCAACATTAACCTAGAAATAAAGCATTTTATAGCCATTTTAAACCGAAAATTATTTCATTATTAAATAATATTTCAAGCTTTTCCTAAAGTGACCCTCACCACTTTTATAAATAGACACTTCCCCTTCTCTCAAATTGACATCTACAAAGCTATTTGGATCGGCCAAAACCTGCCAAAATATACTCTAAACATTCATCCCTTCATCCTAGATTCCTTGAATTAGACATAAATCCAACCAAAGGATCCCTTTTGATCGAATCAAAAGGAAGAACCCGAAGAATATGTAAATATTTCATCGTCTCTTTCAAGTTCTTTTCATCTTACACTTCCTATTTCTTTATGTTTTATATTCTAAAATAACAACTCTAGTATCATCTATATAAAATGATGTTATTATAAAAATTTTACAACCATATTCATTATTCTATCCATCCCATAAATGGCAATGTCACCATGCGTGCATACGTATGGATTCCCGTCTCCACGTCGTGCTGTAGTTTGTTATTCAAAGACTTCATCATTGGGATCGGTATATTAATGAGTATAAATAATGAAAATACTAAATATTACATTATTATTATTTGGTATATATAATTTTACATTCAATTATATATTATTTTAACATCAAAATAATGATATTGTCTCTCTTCTGTACGTACGGATTACCGTCTCCACGAACGCGATGAGATTAATTCTACATCGTAATCATTCAAGAATAATTTTTATTTTATGATTAAAATTATTTTTTTGAACATAATATCATTATGTATATGAATAAAATACATCCTATACATAAAAATCATGGCTTAACTAACCAAGCATATAATGGAAAACGAATCATTTAACACCAGAAAGGATGATAATACTAAAATATCATTAAAAAAATATTAGAAGATCATATATGATATCATATTAATGTATATTGTTCATGAATAATTATATAAAAAATTATTTCACTATTATACATGAGGTTAAAGTAAACTCTTCCAAGGAAAAGTACAAGGTAAGGGTTTAACTCACAACCTCTTTATTATTCGTTGTGGTTTTTACATAAGTTTTTACTGTGACCGCATTATCATCCACATCCATGTTGTATAAAAAAGTATTCCTAAATAGTTTTAAAATTTAATAGAATATGGTTTAATGTCATTTATACCCTTTTTTGACTTTTTATAAAATGGTTTGGAAGGACTCTTTGTATCATTTTCCAAACAAGGTACCTTATCACCTTTTCATCAAAATTAAGGTAAGAATGTATTTTTTAAATTATACGGTGGGTGTAACTGTTTTCTTCCATCATAACATCATTGAAGCTTCCCTTACAATATTATTATAATATTTTCAAAATAAATGTTTTCTTTTATAATTATATGACTTTTATATGATTTCAAAATAGAAAGAGATATTTCTATAAAAAATGTTTTGATTTCATCTATGTCAACTTCTTATGATGGGTTGTAAGCATAATTGATGTTGATTTGTTATAATACAAAACATAAATATTCTATTGATGGTTTTTTGATATGATTGATTGTGCATGTGTTATTTTTATACCATTCATGGTATATGGATAATGTGTTGACATTTTGTATGATAGTTTTAATATAAATATGGGTGTTATGTTTAAGCCTTTTCATATGTGGAATGCATTGGACTTAGTCAGTGATGGGTAGAGCCTGCTATAGCTCCTCGATGCATCAGTAGGTCTCATGAGACAAACTATTGTCTTGTAACAAGGCCTTGACACATTCTTATTTTTAGTCCTGGAACAAGTCCTTGAAAATGTGGTTATGGAGTCTGGAATTATGTATTCAATCATTATGAAATTGGATATTGATATTGCATGTGATTATTCGACTAGTATAATATCCATGTGAATATGTAATTAGAATTATTTGATTTTATCTTTTGCATATTATGCTTAATTTCTTGTTTAAAAGGATTTTGTTCTAGTCTTACATTGCCTTAAATGTTTATGCTTATTTATGAATGATTCCACTATATTGTTATCCTAACTGAGAATCTGAGCTCACCTATTTCTATGTTTTATTTTTCCCAGGATTCAAAGAATTATATTATTAATGAACTTTAGGGATTGTATAATGGCTATGAGTGTGGCCTATGGAGGCTATGTTGTTGTAGTTTTTCATTTTATAATGTAATGTTAATTGTATGAATGTATCTAGTATTTCCTAGGATACTAAACTGATTTGTATATTGGGATATGATCCCTTATGATCAAGACAATGATATGTAATAATGAACTATATCTATGTAACTGGGGTCAGGGCATTACATTTGGTATTAGATAATGTTTAGTACAAACCATGAAACAATATTTAGAAAAACTATGATTAGAGAACATTACCCTAAGATAGAAATTGAGGATTAGTATTGAAGAACATCCTAGAATTTTGGTAATATGTATATTTTGTGAGTATTACAAGAAATACATCCCTAAAAAGATACGAGTAGGTAGAGGCGGCTCTGGCATAGTTTTACCTAGGGGTAAAACCCTAAAACACCGCTTGGAGTTAGACTCGAATGGGAACCGGTGCACGATAATGGGCCTTGTTGCACTTTTGGTTATGCCTCTCTCGGGGGATATGCCTAGGACCATTCTCATTTCATATAAAAACCATTATAAAGGGTTTATGAGTATTCACATTCTCAAAGAAAACATATTTATGATTTTGGATTATATCCATAAACTGTTCAATTTATGTTAAGTGTTCTACAAGTTTGGAGTTATGTATTGTGATTCATAAACTAATCTAGAGTATGAAATTGTTTATAAATGTCACCTAGTGGAAGGAATGGAAACAGTATCAACACATGCAATCCATGTAGGGATTCCATCCTACTTAAGATAATTATAGTGGATATGGTGAAGCAACTAGTGCTGATAATCTTCTCACTATACTGGGACAACTCACTCAGGTAATTAATAATAACCTTACTCGTATGGAGAACCCTAATTCACAATGCGTAGGATCAATGATAGAATGCTTCATGAGGAAACAACCACAAAAATTAAATGGTAATACCAATCCATTAGTAGATGATAAATGGATGGATTCCTTAGATAAAATATTTCATGCTTTGGGGAGTAGCGGAAGAGAAAAAGTTGTCACGAAAGTTTATCGCCTCACGAGTGATGTAGATAAATGGTGGCCATTGATTCAAAACAAAAAGGAAGATGATGAAGAATCAAATATGAAATGGACGGAGTTTAAATAGTTTTTTCATTTTAAAAAAACTTTCCTCTTGACCATCGAGTGGATATGGAAAGACAATTTCTATGTATGAAGCAAAAATAGGATGTGAATGTCACAGAATATGAGGCTAACTTTACAAGGTTAGCAAGGAATGCTTTAGATTATATACATAACCCATAAAGTAATATTGGTCATTTGTTTTATTGGATAAAATCAGTTCTCTGTCGAGAATTACTCTCAAAATCTATCTCTTCATACGAATATATTTTCTTCTGTGTAATCAAGAAAAAACAACAATTCTCTATGTATTACGACATTAATGAAATTTTGGAGAAGAAGCGATCTGCTGAAAACTCTAGAAATGGAAATAACGGGAAGAAGGGAAAAGTTGAATATCCATCCTATGATAAATGTGGGAAGAAACACCCTGGTACTTGCTTGAAGGGAATTGAAGTCTGTTACATGTGTGGTGAAAAAGTCCACCATGCTCGTGATTTAAAGGGGAGAAAAGAGGCTTTCAATGTTGAATGAAACAATTTTAGTGAAAGGGGGAATTATGAAAATTAATGTCCTATGCGCCGAGGAAACTTACCTTAGAAAAGGCCAAGGGATCATGTCCAAGTTTATGCGATCACTACAACTGAGGTTGAATCTCCAAAAAGGTATTGGGAGGAAATTTATGGGCTTTCTCATGTTTATCCACTGCTTTATTTGATTCTAGATCATCTCATTGTTTCTTATCTACATAGTTTTCTATGAAAATTATATATATTTAATTTGACTTAACAAGGGAGTTTTTAGTCAAAACACCTAAGGGAAGTATCAGCAGAAAAATATTTTGTGATTATTTCCCTATTAGTGCATGTAAATGTTTTTTATCTACTAATATCATCATCATACCCACTATTGAATTTTATATAATCCTTGGTATAAATTGGCTTTCAGACCATAATGAGAAAAATTTTGTTAGAAGAAGGAGGATACAATTTTCAATGATGATAAGTAGTATCTTATCTTTAGAGAAGAAACTTAACCACCTGATTCTTATCTAGATCCACCCACCGTATCTCTAATAAATTCAATTATTGGGGAGGATGAGGATGATGTAATTATGGGTGAGGAATAGAATGATCGAAAAGAGGAAGAACCTATTGGAAAAGAATATGTTTATTTTTTTCTAGAGGATTTACCTAGACAGTCTACAGAATGAGAAACTGTGTTTTACATTGATTCTATTCCTTTTTCAAGGCCCATATCAAGGACCCCTTTTAGAATGGACAATGTTTAATTAGTTTAACAAAAGAAACAACTAGAGGAATTGAGTAATAAAGGATTTATTCTCCCTAGTGAATCTCCATGGGGACATCCTTCCCTTTTTGTTTAGAAGAAAGACGGATCTATGAGGTTGTGCATTGACTAAAAGGAGATCAATGTTATAACAATAATGAACATATATCCCCTACTTCACATTGATGATTTATTCTACCCACTTCATGGAGGTCAATAGTTTTCAATGATTGATTTTTGATCCAGATATCATCAGTTGTGTGTGAAGATGGAAGACATTCCAAAAACAGCATTTCAAACCAGGTAAATGCATTATGAGATTACAGTAATGCCTTTTTGGGATGACTAATGCACCCTCTACATTCATGGATCTAATGAAAATAGTTTTCAAGGAATATCAAGATGAATTTTTCATTGTACTTATTTATGATATCATGGTATACTAAAAAATCTATAAAGATCATGAAAATCACTTGCGCACCATTTTGAAAACCATCAGATGAAATGAATTATATGGGAATATTATCAGGTGTGAATTTTGGTTTCAAGAGAGTTATTTTCGTTAATATATGGTCATTAGGATAGAATATCTATTGATATTTAATATAACAATGCAATACATTAATATCTATAAACGACGAGTATAACTGAGGAATGTAGTTTTATTGGTTTGGTAGGTTATTATCGACATTTGGTCGATAATTTTTCCCAATTCCCTAACCCATTAACCAAGATCACGTGTAAAGGGGTTAAATTTCATTAGAAAAAAGAGTGTGAAGAATGTTTTGAAGAAATTAAGAGAATATTAGTCAATGCACCACTCTTGACAATACCATCAGGGAATGATGGGTTTGTTATTTATAGTGATACGTCAAAGAAAGGACGTGGTTGTGTCCATATGAAGAATGATAGAGTTATTGCCTATGCATCATCAAAAATAGAAATTAATGACCAAAACAATCATACTCATGATCTTGAGTTAGCAGCTGTAATCATTACTCTGGAAATATGGAGACACTATCTCTATGGTGAAAAATGAGAGATTTATACTGATCACAAGAGTTTGAAGTATATTTTCTCTAAAAAACAACTCAACATGAGGCAATGGTGATGGTTTGAACTACTCATGCAATATTATTGCACAATATAGTACCACCCAGTAAAGGAAAACAAGGTGGAAGAAGTTTTGAGCAGAAAGGATCATGGAGTTTTGAACAAGATGATAGTTGAAAGAGATCCTATTTTCATGGATCTAGTGAAAATGGATTTGGGAATAATCATATAATGGGAAACATCAACACATTTTCAAATTGTTTCCAATCCAACATTACTAGAAAGGATTATACGTTCTCAGTATGATGATGAGGAGTTTCAAAAGAAGATTAAAGCTGTGAATGATGGGAGATTGAGTGAATTCATATATAATGATGGGATTTTGAAATTAGGAAAAATACTTTGGGTTCCCGATAAAATGGATCTAAAAAGGAATTGTTAGATGATGTTAATAGCTCCAATTTATCTATACACCAAGATAGCACCAGGATGTATAGAGATTTGAAGGCTCATTTTTGGTGGAAAAACATAAAGATGGAGATTTTTTAATTTGTCTCTAGATGTATGGTTTTTCAATAAGTGAAATATAGAAGGCAATATCCAGGAAGAGTAATGAAACCTCTCCCCATTCTGGAGTGGAAGTGAGATAATATTATAATGGACCTTTTCATGGGGCTACCAAATACTCCTAGAAGAAATGATTAAATATGGGTCATTATTGATCGTATTACCAAGTTAGATGATTTTGTTGTTATAAAAAAAGATTTACCACTTGAACGTCTAGAATGACTATATATTAATGAATTTGTAAGACATCATGGAGTACCCTTAACGATTGATTCTGATTTTGATCCTTGTTTTACATCAAGATTTGAGAAATTTCTTCAGAAATCCATGGATACTGAATGTCATTTGAGCACTCCCTACCACCCTCTAACTGATGGGAAATCATAATAGACTATTAAAACCATATAAGACATGTTGAGATCCTTATCACTTGACTTTCATGGTATGTGAGATCAATAATTACCTCTAGTATAATTTTACAATTACAATAGCATCCATTCAAGTATATAGATGGCACTATATAAAGCATTATATGGAAAGATATGTCAACAAAAAACATGTTGGTATGATGCTGGTGAACGGAAAATCATAGGCCCAGAACTTTTTGAAAAAACAATTGAAAAGTGAAGGTAATAAAAACCCACATCAAATCATCACAAAATAGGCAGAAGAGATATGCCGATAACTGAAGAATGGATTTGGAATTTCAGGCAGGAGATCACGTTTTTTGAAGGTATGTCCATTGAAAGGAGTTATAGGATTCATTATGAATGTATAATTTTGTCCTAGGTACATTGGACCTTCAAAATTCTAAAATGAATTGGTGTTGTAGATTACCGTTTGGAAATGCCTCCATGTCTCTCCAAAGTTCACAATGTGTTCCACATATCATAGTTGAGAATATAAAGGCCTGACCCAATGCATGTACTATCATATGGGGAAATCTAACTAAAACTAGATATATCTTATTGTGAAGAGCCTGTCAAAATTCGTGATACAAGAGAACAATTGCTGAGAAACCGGAAAACTCGTCTGCTAAAATTTCTTTGGAGAAACCATTAGATGTAAGAGGCAACACGGGAACCAGAGGAACTTATGATGAAGACCCCCCCCCCGAATCATTTTGTGCAGTAGTATTATATAAATTTTGATGAAAAATTATTTGATGGAGAGAATAATGTAACTACCAAAGCTTCCACGGTATGTTTCCCTTTGAATAATGCAATAGCTTGCAGTGTACGCAACTTCGAGATTCTAACACACTACGACCAATCAAACTAGCTGTTATGAATAGTAATACCCACTTTTGGAAATTTTAATAATTTTATCTTTCAAAATTGACTTCATTTTATGATTCGTAATATTGAAATTAGCTAACGGTGATTTTATTGTATTTTTTTAAAAACATTCAATTTTTATGGAATAGTGAAAAAACACTGCGTTATTGGTTAAAATCAACATTTTATTTAAATAATTTATTATTTTATTTAATATTATTTTCGGTCAAAATTGATACATAATACCAATATATGTTCAATTTAATTCACTGGAGTCATTTTGTAACAATATTAGATATATAAAATTTTATCGAACTATTACCGTCTTTTACCCACCTCCTAGGAGCATTTGAAAATTCACATTAAACATAATTTTACCGCTTCTATGAATGGAATTTCAAACATTAGGGTGACACAGTTTATATTAGTATGAAAATTGTTATTTAATAAGATGAAAATAATTTTTGGAGAATAGTAAATTTTTACTTTTATTTAACAGTTTTAAAAGTAAATAGGATAATTTATGGGAAAATGATAAAATTATGACCTTAACACATTTATTAATTCTATTGGATTAGTATAAATCGATCAAAAACAACCTTAGGAATAAAATACGATTCTCTTTGGTCCACTTGGATTAATTTAAGACATTTATTGTTATTTTATTTAAAGAACATTTAAAAGCGTTAAATTGAATGTTTTATAACTAAAACATTTTTAATATAGGGTTATACATAATATAAATACGACCATAGATATCAGTTATAAAGCTATAAAATAACCTATATAATGATATTTTATTCATAATTTTTAGATGTTAAATAATTTAATTTATTTATGACACAAATATAACATAGTAATTACCTTAATAATGAAATATTAAAATAATTGGTATTATAAATATCCAAAAAAAATTAATTTGAGACTTTTGATGAATTAAAATATTTTTTCTAGGTTAATAAGATATTTTCTGATGGAATATATGAATTTTTTTCGAAGTAACAAATTTTTTAGGACATTAACAAAACTCATTTATTAAATAATGGCAACATCGACATAATTGGGTATTTAAAAAAAATACAATATGTTTGGTTGATATTATATTTATAAAAATCTAAAGATCGGTCAAAAGACTTATATATTGATAGGTGTCTCATTAATGAACCACTTGGGATTCTCTGGGCAGTTTATAGTATGTTTATAAATCATATAATATAAAAATACAAGGAGAATGGTAATGTCAACCTATTTAACTAAGCGTTAAATATAAAAGATAAGGTTAATAGAGTGACCCAAACCTGTCTAAAACATATTGGTTGGGTGGTTTTCGGCCCATCTTCACCTTATCCTCGAAATAAATAATTTTGAATTCATTAGAAACCGAAATTTTTTTTATTATAAAATAATATTTCAAGAATTTTTTAAAAAGACCCTCACCTCTCTTATAAAAGTACACTTCCCATTCTCTCAAATTCACACATTCAAATACAATTGGATCGACCAACCCCCTACCACGAATCCTCTAAACATTCATCCATTCATCTTAGATGCCTTCCTTTTGTCAGAAATCCATCCTATGTATCCCTTTTGATCAAATCAATAGATGAACTAGAAGAAGAGGTAAATATTTCATCACCTATATCAAGTACTTTTCTTCTTCCACATCCTCTTTATTTGTTGTTTACATTATAAAATAATAACTCCAATATCTCCTATATACTAAAATTTTGTTATATAAATTTTACAACCAGATTCATTATTCTATCCATTCTATAAACAAAAATGTCACCATACGTGCGTGCGTACGTATTACCGTCTCCATGTCGTTGTGTAATTTGTTATTCAAACACTTCATCATTTAGATAGGTATAAAAATGTGTATAAATGATGTAGATAATATATATAACATAATAATTATTCTGTATATATAATATACCATCCACTAATATATGATTTTAATATTAGAAGAATGATATTTTTGCTCGTGCATACGTACGGATTACCGTCTCCACGAACGCGATTAGATTCATTCCCCTTTGTAATAATTCAAGAATAATTTTCATTTTATGTTTAAAAATAATGTTTATAAACACAATATGATTCTGTATATGAATCAAATACATCATATCCATAACAAACCTGGGATATATAGCCAATCATTAAAAGGAAAATGAATTAGTTAATACCCAAAAAGATGACAGTACTAAAATATAATTAACAAAACAATATTAGAATATCATATATGATTTCGTATTAATGTATATGTTTCTTGTATAATTTAATAACAATTATATCACTATTATACAAGATGTTAACGTACACTCGACCAAGAAAAAGTACAACATTTGGGTCAATTTCGCAATCTCTTTATTATCTGAAGTTGTTTTTACATAAGTATCTTCTAGGACCTCTTTATCATTCACGTCCATGTAAATTAAAAATGTATTTTAAATGATTTTTAATAATTACCATACTATGGGTTAAATTCATTTATACCCTCATTTTAAATTTTATTAAATGGTCTGAAAAGAATATTTCTGTCAATTTCCTAACATGGTACCTTTATGACCTTTTCAACAAAAGTAAGGTAAGAATGTTTTTTAACATATAAGGAGGCTGCACATATTTTCCTCCATTTTAACATCGTCAAAGCTTCCATTATATTCTTATAATAATATTTTCCAAATAATTGTTTTCTTTTATAAATATATGAATTTTAAATGTTTTCAAAATAGAAAGATATATTTCTCTAAAAAATGGTTCAATTTCACCTATGTCAACATCCATTGGTGGATTGTAAGCTTATTTTAAGATGATTCTTATGATACAAAATGTCAATATTGTATTGAAGGTTTTGTGATATGATTGACTGTGGATTTGTTATTTTTATATAATTCCTGGTTTATGGACAAAGTATTGAAATTTCATATGCTATTTTTAATAAGAATGCTTATGTTATGTTTAAACCTTTTCATATGATCAATGTATTGGACTTAGTAAGTGATGGGTGGAGCCTATAATAGCTCCTCAATGCATCGGTAGGTCTAATGAGACAAACTAGTGTCTTGTATCAAAGCCTTTACAAATTCTCATTTTTTGTCTTGTAACAAGGCCTTGACTATGTGGTTATAAAATCTGGAATTATGCATTCCAACATTAAGAAAGTGGCTATTGATATTTCATGTGATTATTCGACTCGTAGAATATCCATGTTAATAATTAAATGGACTTATTTGATTTTATATTTTCCACATTATGCTGATGTTCAATATTAAAAGGCTCTTGTTCTTGTCTTATATTTCCTTAAATGTTTATGCTTATTCATGAATGTTATCCTATATTATTAACATTTCTGTGCATCTTAGCTCACCCCTTTCTATGTGTCATTTTTACCAGGATGGGAAGAAGAATATTATAACTTACCATCAAGGACAGTAGAAGGGATATGAGTGTGGACTATGGAGACTATGTTGTTGTAATTTTTCATTTTATAATTTAACATAAAACTTATGAATGTATCTAGTATTTCCAAGGCTACTAAACTGATTGTTCATCTTGGCTTTGATTTCTTTTGATCATGCCAATATTATTTAATAATGTACTGAATATTGGTAACTCAGGTCAGGGAAATACATTTCAAGTATTTCGGTTTAAGAAATTAAACTATATTTTTATCTATTCTAGATTGACGGTTGAATTGATGGTTTGTAGTTATGGTAATTTGTGAAGTTTAATTTATAAAGAACAACCCATCATTTTGTTCATTGTTTGATTGTTTAGGGCCATTTGGTCTTGGTTTCCTATAAGGCAGACCTTGTTTCCATGACTTTCTTAAAAGGTTTGAACTGATTGAATTTCTCTTCCCCTTCAATTCTTTTGATGTAAATTTAAATGGTTTAACAGTGTATCAGGTCAAATTACTTTGGGATTATTGATTTCATATATGCACGATTGAGTTTCACATGGATATGTGAACCTGGTGTAGTTATCCCACATGCAGAATTGATGTTGAATGCTTCCTCGGAGTGTCTTTTATATACTACCACATGACACCACATGGTTAATTGACGGTGAGTGCTCCCTTAGAGTGTCTATAGTTTATGTTATGTGACCATAGGGGTAATTTACATTGAGTGATTCCCCAGAGATACTATAGTTCTTGTGGAAAGACCAAAGGGGTAATTGACAATGAGTGCTTCTTCAGAGTGTCTTTTCCATTTTGTTGCATTACATGGCATGTGGGGTTAGACTGTGTGAGATATCCATAGTGTTAACATAAAAATTTAATTTTTGTGATGCGTCTATGAAGAGAAAATAGAAGCATGTATTTGGTCATGTTAGGTAGTCTTCTTAGATAACTATTGTGATAGTGACTTGATTAAATGATGAAAATTAAGTTCTAAATAATGTAAATGGAAACTATCAGATTGTTTACTTTTGTGTACTCCATGTTCATTGCTTCATTTCCATTATTATCTACTATATATACGCATGGACATTTAGGCATAGATATTGGGGTGGTTTCCTTCAAGGATTTGTCTCAAACACACTTTGGTTCATGTTTTTTAACCCAAATAGATTATATGGTTTCAGGAGTCGATAAGGGAATGCACACTTCTTCCTCAGGTACATGACTGGATAGTTAGATCTACAGAGAATAAGACCATGCTTAGTATTTTCATTCTTCTAGAGGTTTCCCTTTTGATTTTATGTTGGGTTCATTTTTATTTACATCATATTTCTTCGTTGGATGCTTTCTTGGACATATATGGCATGTACCATTTATATATGTTCTCTAGATGTTATTTATATTTAGTGTTCCGTTGTTTACTTATTGTATGGTATTTTTCTTCTATTACTATTTATTATTTGGTATTATACTTAGCATCCTCTTCTAATGAGGGAATAGTTTGCCACTTATCACAACCACATCCCTCTATACTAGTCGAAATCCTCTGGTATTCAAGGAAATGTGTTTGAGGCTGCGTGTACAACCCGGTCTATGCAAGATGTCATGCACATTTCTCAGCTACAACGTTAATTCTCATAAACATATCATTATTTTCAACCCAAGGAGGTTAATATGGAGGTGGACACATCATTCTAGGGGAATCATATCCATGTTTTTGATCACAACATTAAGGTTATTTTTGGTCTGTCTGTTCCTCTAGAACGGGTGTTGTGGTATCACAACCGAGTTGAGGACCAGACATGGGATATGGAGACTGATGTGCGATCATAGTGGCCAGAGTTGTTTGCGGATTCTCCATCGCAACCTTGTAATGGAAATTCAAGGATGAATTTCATTAAGGGGTGGATGTTTGTAAGAACCCAGGTCTTCAATTCAGGTATGAATCATGATTTCGGGTGGTTTTTATAAAATGTGTAGATTTTGGTATGTTTTTATATAAACTCTGTGTACTTATGATTACATGTTATGTACCATGTTACCGTTTACAATCTCATCCTCAGCGTGTAACGTCCATGACATGGATGTGTGTGGTGATGTGGAAGACTGCTAATGTTGGGGTCCGGTAGAGGAAAATACAAGACATGTTCATTAAAAGTACACACCGAGTAATTTTTCTTTTAATTGACTAATTGGACCTGGGTCACTTCTAACGCACACATTTGACTTATTCTGGTCATGCCCCACGAAGGAGTGTATGGAATAATTGATTATTTTCTAAGCCCCCGATGCTTCTTCTATTCTCTTATTCAAAAACCATCGGTTGCATTGGAAATGGCTCAGTGAGTTCTTCCTTCTCTAAGGGCCTCTCATCATTATTTCTCTTCATTCGTGATTTATTCATGGTTGACTGTTTTAAATCTTTTTTAGATATATGATGTCCTAAAATGATTTAATGGCTGATCTCCAATCATGTTCATCGTACAATATCGTGGTCGGTGGTTTGTAGCATTTTTTTGTTTGCATTGACTTTATATTCCATTGTTCAGATTACCTATGTTTCAGGTATTTCAGGGTCAAGAAATTAAACCATGTTTTTATCTTCCATAGAGTGACTATGGGATTGGGGGTTTTTCTTGTGTTATTATGTGTAATCGAATATATAAGGAACACCCAATGGGTGTGTTTATTTTTTTTAATGTTTAGGGTTGTTTGTTCTAGGTTTCTTAAAATGCGGACCTTGTTTCCTTGCCTCATTCGACAGGATAGAACTGATTTCATTTTTATTCTTGTTATATTATTGTAATATTAATTATAATTTTTTAAAAATGTAGTTGTTGTGATTAAATTGTGATACATTATATCATATATCAACTAATGAATAACACATGAATGTGACAACATGGTGTAGATATGACACAAGGGGAATTTCCGTTGAGTGCTTCCTTAGAGTGTCTATTTTATTTCAGGCTATGAGACCATAAGGGGGATTGATAGTGAGTTCTCCCTCAGAGTGTCTATTGTTTATGTTACAAGACCACGTGGGGAATTGATATTGAGTTTTTTTCCAAAGAGTTTGTAGTTATTACAGAAATTCTATAATAGGAATTTATCGTGAGTTATTCCTCAGAGTGACTTTTCCATTTTATTACATTATAAGGCCAAGAACTAAAGTTACTATAATAACATATATCTAGAACCATAATTTTTTCCAAATCATTCCAAGAACCTTAAAATTCAATAAAAATTATAATTGACTCCAATAACTAATAGGATAACACCACTACACTCTACATGGACAAACATATATAATCAACATTTTATTTATTTTATTTATTCTCATGGAATGAGAAGTTAAGGATATTATGAAAATTATAGTATTACAAAACATATAGTCTCTCAGACATTGTTTTTGATCCTTTAGACTATATTTTGTAGTGTACATGCATCATTTAGAATTATGGGCTCACCCTAAAATATTTCCCCTTTTTGAAATGTAGTTCGGAGATTGTGAGATGTCATCAAATATTACAAAAAGTCCTAGGGTAGTATAAACCATTTAAAAGGAATTTTCCCATGGAGTATATGGAGTGATTGGAAATTGGATTTCATATATTTACTCTAATGAATCTATGATCATGTGACTAATTCCAACAAGGTGATTATGACTGAAACTAATAATATGAAATACTTTTTATGATTCGTTAAACCATATACACCACTCAATATGTGACATAGAATGTGTCTTGTTGATCATAATCCATGTGATATATATTTTTATTTATAAAATCTATATGATACTATGATTATATACTCTATTATTATCAACAATTCAACCATTTCACCTGAAAATTTCCACTCCCACCCACATATACATTCATCAACATTATTTCAAAATTCCCATCATGCATCCAGCTCTCTTTACACGTGTGAATTGGGTAGCCACTTGAGACATGCTCTATCCCATAACTCAACCTACACCTAATTCTAATCTCTCTTTTCAAATCAACAGATAAGGAGACATCACATATTCTATGAAACAATCTTTCTACCAAAAGGTTTGACATCTTTGTAACGTCTTAATTTTTTAAAGGATGATGTTGATTATTTATCATTTGGAACAATAAATAAATATGATTTAATGGGGGATATGAAACATAAATTCAAATGATTAAGGATTCAAAACCATATTTTATTACATTCTTGTAGAAATTGGGTAACAACATCATACTCATATTATTATAGAATCCACCATTTTATTTATAGGGAATGTTAGTGGTGGTCGAAGATGAATTGGTCACTGATTCATTGTTGTACTAGTTAAAACATAAAACATATATGAATAATTATTTTCAAATAATAATAATATCATAAATCTTGATGATGATAAATTATGATTGGGAAGTAAAATATGTAAATCTAATAATAAATTAGTCATAAATACATGGTACAATCCCAACCATTTATATAAATATAAATATTGTTAAAATTTAAATTGAATTCTTTCTAATATATATTGAAATAAATTATCTTATTAACATGAATGTGTATGATAAATGATATATTTAATATATTTAATTATTTTTTAAAGTCTATATTTCTATAAAAACAAACCTACCAAGGTTTAAATATAACAAATATTTTCAAACATATTCACAGGGGATCATAAGAATAGTTATGGCCATCAAAACTCTCCTAATAATAAATTACATGACCATGTGCCATAGTAATATTCCCCATATAGAAAAAAAATCCCCTTTTTGTATCACACTTCTAGTGGTCAACCAAACCCCAAATATGTAATGTTCTGGAGTATATATGGCTTGAACCTTGAAACTCTCTACAACATCATCCTCATCTGAAAGAACCAACCTAAAAACTTTTAAACTGAATAAAGTGGTATTATGTTGAATTGGAAGGGCCAAAAAAAATTAATTAATTACACATGCTTTGAATACAAATAATTTTTTGAATTTTCATAATTATGAACAATAAATTAAAGATGGGGACATTAAAAAATTTCATAAAATATAATTCATTAATTTAAAAAAATATTTTCTATCATAAAAATCGTATTAAATAATTGAAAAATTATTTAAATGTAACAAAACAATATTCATTCTTAAGGATTTTCTTCATATTAGTATTTAATTATTTTAATCTTTTAATAAAAATAATTTTATATCTTTCAATTTTTTTCATAAAATTATATTTATTCACATTTCCTTATTTAATTTAAGTTATTATCAATTTTAAAAATAACAATACTACTTAATTTCATAACAATCTCATATCAGTTATTCCACCATGAAAATTATTTCAACCATTTTTATTTCAATTAGTATTCTATGATGACTATTTATTACACGATTATCAATAAAATAAATCTAAATTATAAATCAAAAATGAAGAATCAGAGGTATGGTAGATTGAAAATGATTATTTATGTCATGAGAAACATAATCCAACAACCTTGATTCTATAATTAATTCTAGCCATAATCCTTAAATTATATTTATTTTTCATTCATGATGTTGCTTCTTCATTCTCCTAAATCTCAATATACCATGTCACTGTCACCAATAATTGTTCTAAGTAATTATTGAAAAATAAAATATATGTAGATTTTTAAAAAAAATGGCAAATATTAATTAAATTCAATCTATCTCACCCATTAATTCCTTAATTGACATTTCACTCTATACATAACACATTAATTATGTAATTCAATTCTTTTTATTCTATATTTACTATAATAACTAGTCATGTTACTATATAAAATATTCAACTTCTTCTTTCTATAATATACTAGGTACCACTTTATTATAAAATATCTCAAAATGTTTGTAATTTATTTATTACAACTAAACAATAAAGAAATTAATTATATAAATAATTTATTTAAATTGCATCATTGCATGATTATTGTGGGAAAACCCTGTTATTAAAATTTATAAATCACCATCCATTGGTGAGCACCACATTTCAAATCTAATGGTATGAAAAAAATTTATATCCAATAATTAAATAATTATTATGTTATATATCTTTACTAAATAGCAATAAAAAAAATTCAAACTTATAAAATTTATATTTTTTAGTCTCCATTTTACACACTACTTTGTGAATTTTCATTCAAAAAAGGGAATATACAATAAGAATATGAATATAGACATTGTTAACAGAAAAAAATTATTATTAAATTTTTATATCAATATTATTTTAATACGAAATAAAATAAGGAGTAAATTAAAAAATAAGTTATTTATATCAAAAATGAAATTCTCGTTCACATATAGTTTCCTAAATAACAACCTGTTTCTAATAAACATAATTTGAGGGAATATATCTCCAATAAAGAACCTTATTTTTTGAATCATAAATTTATATATGTTATATCATCCATGATATTCACATTAAATAATCCAATAAGATTAGAGGGATCATGATAATAATTCAAAAGGAGAGACAAATGAAACAAATCAAAAAACATTTTTTTTTGTTTGGAAATAACACCAACCAACCAGATATCACAGAAACAGTCCCAAAAAACTAAATCTGAATTAAATATAGTTACAAAATTTCACTATTTAATAAAACATTACTACCCACTATAAATTGATACTCCCAAAATAGAAATTTATAATTGAAAAATTAAATTGAACCTCTTATCGTATAATTTTATGTGGCTAGTAGTCCTCATGAATTCATGAATAAAATCAATATACTATATAGATTTTTTCAATATTAGTATATAAACAATAATAAATTCTTTACAATAACAAATTCTACATATTGGGGAGTGACATGGTCTTCCATATAGGGCCCCAAAAAGTTCCATGGAATTCGATGATTGAAAATTGGTACAATAAAAAATAATACATCCAAGATAAATTATCCTCTCATTATCCTTCAAATTCTTAAATAAACACTATAAAAATATCATCCTATTACTAGATCATCCAAATAGTTTGATGAATATTATATTATGGGAATGTTATGATATGACACAATTAATTATTAAAGGCATTCTCCAAGCCCAATAAAACATGTAATGTAAATTAGGAATCAATGAAAAATTCAACCATGATTTGATGAAATATATTAAAATCCAAAATTCAATATATATATATATATATATATGAAGATTTTAATGTTTAAATATTCCATAGATAATTTATTATTAATATAGTTAAATAAATTATAATGAAAATAGAAAACATATAAAAGGTCCAAAATATGTGTAGAATTTATAAATTCATTTGGATGCATCTTCATAGGCAAAAATGTAATGATTAGCCGCTATTAGATCCAAAAAAATACAAACATTTAATGGGATGTGTCACAATAATAAACATAAGGATTATCATAATTTAGTAGTAAATGAATTAGATAACTAATAATCTTCCCAATAAAATATTATAAAAATCGTCACATACCATGACCCAATAAATATCAATCCATTTAACTGTCAAAGATGACAATAAAGCCCCAAATTAAGAAAACATGGTTAAAATATTCTTATAATAACAAGATAAGACTATGAATATACTTTTTTTAAAAAAATTATTGTATGGATTTTTCTAATTATCTTCCTCAATATTAATAATTCTGCTAATAGAATTTGGTTTAAAAATTATGACATTGAAAATGCTCCTCACATGACAAGTAGAATCCATTAAAAATATTCCACTAAAACTATTGCACTATAACAAAATATAATATTTTATTTATATTCACTACATAATATTACACATTAATGGAATAAACTACAATATAACCCTTGATGAAATACAAAAAATAATCAATACATTGTTGAAACACTATATTCATAATCTCTATAAACACAAAATGACCATTCAAAATATAAAAATAAATTCACAAAAAGAAAAAATGTCAATAATAAAAGAAAAAACTGGTCGTAGTAGTATATCTACATTAACCTTGATCTAGTGATAGCTAGATCATCAATAATCCTTATAAAACATTATAATAGACATAAACTAGATAATTAAATTATTTTACCATGGTTGGGGATATTAATATTTCACTAATATATGATTCATCTTCTAGTAATCTATATTAATCATAAAATATGTCACTCCTTCGTTACAAATAATACTTATCTCTTAAAAAATTAGATATTTAGAATAAATCATTATTATTATAATTCTTAAATTTTAATTCAAAACTCTCATTTCGTTAGTGTATAGATAAAATAATCCTTAAAAGTTATAAATGAATCACATAGAAACACCTTGATCACAAATATGTAATTTCATCTCAAAAGTAATATTGTGAACATCAATCATAAAACATATTTAAAAATTTATACACTAGGGGATGATTATTTATCTATAATTCAATTGAAAAACAATCTTGTTCCTCGTAAAATATTTAATAATCTACGGTTCAATGCATTTTCATAAAGACATAAATATTCAAATATATAAAGTATTACACATTCCATATCTTGATTGATTGACTAAACCACTTCCAATAATAATAAAAAATATATTAACAATAAATACCCCATCATAAGTATAACATCATATGGTTTTATTCATAATAAGACTAACTTAAATATTAGAAACCTATCCCCACATTAATCTCACAACTATAATGTTTATCCCATGTTGTATGATATATAAATTGTGTAATCAAAATAATGATCTTTTAGGCTTCTTGATGGGATGTTCTAATATTTAATATATGGATTTTTTGAAAATGTAATGAATGAAACCAATATTTACCGACATAGTTGTAATATTGAAGTAAATTAAATTTATTTCTCGAAAACACCATACACATTCCACTTATTGAATATCCATGGACAAAAATATCAATGTTTGAACTCTAATATATGAAACACATTCTCTGAATATCTATATCCTATTTTATCATCTCTATAATGAGATACTCAATGAAGACCTCTTGTATTAATAATCTATTGTCATGTATCTAATGGTGGTCTATATGGATGCTACTAGCTAAACTGATTTTATGGGGGATGTTGAATCTGATGGAGTGCTTTGTCAATTTTCTCACTCTATCGATGTATCCAAAGACTTCCCTGAAATGATTATATCCTAGTTTATAAATGATACATATCATTGCAACATAATCATTTAAAACCATGGGTATAAGAAGATGAATGAAAAAATCACACAACAAGGAAATGTGTTTTCACTAGAAGCCAACTCCCATGCCCACGAATGAACCAAAAAATGCTTCAAAACAAATAAATTCCACCAATATATCTTCTATATGGTGAAAATATTGTTTTTTTCATACAGGATATCCTTAAGAATAAAAAATATTATAATATCACATAAATCACCCAAATAACATATCACTTCATATGTCTCAGTAACAGCCCCCATTGTCTCTTTAGACAAAGAGACTATTATAAGAACTATATTATAAACCACTTTATAAATTGAATAAATATAATTTTACAAAAATAATTTATCACCCTGGAATAATATCTAGTATTTATTGACCTATCCTCATAAAACATCACCATAAAATGAACATGGTTCTTATTCAAAATATGTATCTTCTTAAAATCTATCTCAACCTCTCATAACTCATGCCCAAACTAATGACCTGATTAAAAACCTTGATAGATCAGTAAGAGTTTTTGGATTTTATATATGTCTATAATCAAATCCTATTTAAACATTGGATTTATCCTCAAAAATAGATGCATTAGTATTTTTTCCCTTAATCTTTTTATATATTTACAATAGAATAAAAAACAAGGAATACTATAAATATGCTAAACCACCTAAATCCAAATATATATTAAGATGAATGTATGATATCACAACCCCATGATTTATATGAAAAAAACACTATATAATTCACCCCATATATGAAAATTCACATAAATAATAAGACAAAAATATTCATCACGATCTAAAACTACATGTACCCTGAATCCATGCCTACCAATATTCCAAGATGTTAGATCACTATTTCTCATGTACTGGTTCATATGATAAAAATTCTCTCTAAGATACAATGAGACCATTATATATCAAGATTTTTTCTCTACTAAAAATCAAAATATATGCACTAGTAATACTATATCATTTTAACCAATCTAATCCATACTAGTTTTAACATTAAAACCATCTAAAATAAATTACATTGATACCATAATATCATTATCTAATCCAACATCGAAACCTACTCAGATATAATTTTGACTGAGTGTGAACTAAATTCCAATTTCAAAAGACCAATTATTGTGGGTTGACACCAAGGGTAAATCCTCTCATAAATATAGAATTCATTAACCTTAATAAACGGTAGCACGATAAACCAATAAATGATCCAACTTGTTGTTACATTTTTTAGGTACCCCTAAAACCCTATTTTGATCATACTTTGATTGAGTCGAATAAAGCGGTACTTCAGTTGAAATTATAAAAAATTTAGGTGGGTATTGGGATTTTAATGGAAGGCGTATGTTCTCCCAAACAATGTTCCAAGCTCGTGTAAACCATTAAAACTACGGAATTTGGGGGTTTCAGAATATTTGAATGGTTTTACAAACTGTGTGCCCACCTAGTAGACATAGTGCACCCATTTAGATGGGTGCATATTTAGGGATCATAGTTTGATCAACCTTGTGGCCTTTCCCAACTAACCATGGATGAAAAATTAAATTATCCCCCAAAAAAATTATAATTTCATGGACCATATTTTTCACCCATGGTCGACCATAACATTGGATATCTTATTTTCAAAGGTTTTTGATAGCTCTCAATGACCAATATGGGCTCTTGAAAACCTCTTCCCGGGTGGATCCAAACATTGATATCATCATCCAATCCATTCCCAGTAAGATTATTTAACCATTACTTCTCCCATGATACCTTTATCACTTCTCCTTATGGTTTTATTGATCACCATGTTTCTAGATGATCTACAACCCATAGTTTTTATATCAGTAATATATCATTGATTCATATAATTATGTTTCCAACATGATTTTTTTGAAGTTTTATATTGTGGTCATTATTAGACATGAACTTTTTTTTGATTGGTGGTTCAATTTTATAATGATCAATTGATTTTATAGTAATTTTTTTTTATTCAAATAAAATTACCTTCAATTTTATTATCAAAAACCTAATTTTCAGGAAATTTGGAACTGAATTTTACATGGCATGATGTTTAGGAAACTCCAACCCCACCAATTTTAATTAAGTGAGGTGTGAATGTCTAATTTGATTGAAATTGTGATATTAATGTTTGGAATTAAATAATGGCTTTGATTTATGAAATTTATTTTATATTTTTATTATAAAAAAATTGATTAAATTGTTCTGATATCCACCAGGGTTGGTTTTATCCTGAAAAAATAAATGAATTTATTAAAAAAACATTTTTTATTTTATATGGAAATTGGAATATTGAAATAGAAAATGGGATAACGTTATTTAGAAGAGTTTTTTGATAAATTGACAAAAAAATTATTATTGTTTGAGAACGTGAATTCTTAGGTAGTTCCTATGCTATTTAGGAAAATACACAATTCACACATTACAACACTAACAATACTATGTGTAGTAGATCACTTCCATGGTGGGATAGTGATGATAACTATTTGAATCGTGTTTAATGGATTTGTCTATACATATTATCACAATCACCTATTCATGTTTGCGAGGATCCCATAACCTAGAACTAACATACCCATGGAGGATGAACACATTTTTCATTTGTGATTATTTTGAATTACCCCATTGATTATAAGTAGTTTTATACATTCAATGTTAATTTATATAAAATTGTTTCATAAAATGATTATTAATCCATTTTTTGAAATATTTACATCAAATGAAATGTAAATCCTTAATTTTTTAATATCATTTTTTACATTCATGCCAGTTTATATAAAATTGAAATATTTATTTATATTGATAATGTGTAATTTAATTATTGATTATATGGTTTTACCCTAAAATGATTTTATCTCAAAAAATTCATATTATGTTAGGTTTTGGTAGATTCTCTTCTGACAGGTTCTACAAATGGAATGTTCCATATAAAGGTGATCCTTATTGTTGATACCTGGTACATAGAGGGCCATATCATGTTGGGACATGAGTTTTTATATTTCAATTTCTAGTTATATGTGGTTTTAAATTAGGTTTATAAACATGTTTTAATTTTGTTTTTATTCTCCCTATGGATTTTTATTTTTTGAATACTTACTTGTTACAATTTCATCCACTGTTTATTTGGAAAAATAATTCTGACCATTATCTTGTGAGATTCCAGGTGTGAGTCATAAGCTTCTAGGGTTAGATAATCCCCTTCAGGTCAGTTAGGATTTGATTGGGTGTGAGGGGAATAGTGTATCTATGCTGGTTTGTGACAAAAAGGTATCAATGGTCTAGGTTAAAAATCATTCCATAATGTTAGTATGTAGTTCTGTAATCTTATTGGGACACATGAGGTAGTTGCAAATGAGTGCATATCCTGCTCTCATCATAATGAGCATTACATTTATAGGGGTGTTTGGGTAATGAATATTTTATTACTAGATCTATTCAATTAATTTTATTTTTATATAGATTGAAATCCATATCCTATTTATCACTAATATGGGATTAATTTACCTACTGCTCTTGTTTGAGTGTCAATTTATGTAATTTTGTCACGACATCAGTGTTGTCTTTTAATGTTTTGTATCATCTGGTCAATGAGAAGACATATAAATCAGACCCAAGAGGAAGATACTGATGATCTAGAGTGAGAAATTCCACTCATGGACCAGAATTTAGTTTTTGTTAGTGCATGTTCTCTAACCTCTAAATTAGATAACTATAATAATTCCCATACTATATCCAGCTGTGGAACCTCATAGGGAATAATTTAGGATTCTTGATTTGGAATTACTTCTCTGGAATACACAAGTGAACAAAGACTCAAATGATCCTCAAGAGGTTGAGGACTGTTTTGGAAGTGTGGAGATTTTATTTGATTTCATAGAAATTTCTAAATCGTTCATGGTGAAATATTACACTTTCAGTCTAGTGGGACCTATATGTGGATTTTGGGACACTATGATGACAAATCATATGCCCAAGGTCTTTTAGTGGATGTACATTAATGATATTTTTTTCAACTAGTTCTATCCATATTCGATTGTGTTGTCTAATGAAAGTGCTTCATTAAAACTCGATTTGGCTGACCTGGACATTATAGAATATGCGAACTACATTGTTGAGATTGTAAAATATTCAACTGAGATAGTATTTCCTGAGAAGATGTAGAATTTTTTTTGAGAGGGTTATTTGATATGATATTATTTTTTAGGTTTTCTTTCTGAATCTACCTTATTATTTTGATGATCTAGTTAAACTGTTGATGGTTGAGATGGACCTTGATGATAAGATAGAATTAATAGGATATAATTTTTATTCCAATGGTAGTTATGTGAGTTCATTCATTGGATAGAGGAATCATGATGATTCATGTTTTGGATCCCAATAGTAAAGTTCTTGTAGACCTATAAATGATCCTGGTATACTACCTTTGATTTTCTACTGGTTTGGAAGGCCTTGTTTCAAAAAATATGTCTACACTAATGAACCCAAGGTTTTTCATTCAAGCATTTTCTTAGTTCACTTTCAAAAGTACAAGAATATCTACTCAACTTATCATATTCACAAGATATCATTTACACAAAAAATTAATATGGTGAAATATGATACCTTAATAACTAATTTGTTGTAGTCAAAGGCATCTAGAATGTGGCTTCTTCATGTTTTAAAAGATCATCCAGAGGAAGTAGAAACAAGTCAAGTGACCATGAGAGGTAACATCATTATAACATCATCATTAGTAAATACATTATTTTCTACTTGTATATCTCATTCAATAATTTAAATACATAGTGTGAGTCTTCTAAATTTTCCTCAATATATTAAATCATATGTAATTTATATTACTATACAATAGTAACTTAGATAGAAAATGGTTTTTATTGGACTTCATGCATCTTATCTTTGTATAATAATGATCATGCATGAGATTTTTTGGTTCTTGACATGGAGCCTCTTCTTATACTATTTGGGATGGATTGTATCATTTCTAATAAATCATAACTATATTCTTATAATTGATGTGTCTCATTTACAAATCCAACTGGGTTTGTCATATCATTAATGGAGAGTGGGACCCAAAGCTGAGAAGAGTACGACCATCTTATCCAAAGTTGGGGAATGTAATATATGTGTTCTCTTTTGATCTGGATTGATAATCATTGAGTGGTTTTCTTCCTTTAGTTTTCATCGAGTGTCTTAATGTATTTACATCAAACATATCTAGTTTTACAGTGGTAACAGAATTAGTCATTATTATTGATTTATTATTATGTACCATTCTATTATATTTTACTTCTTACCACATGGAATAATATGAAATGATATAGGCGAGGACTTAGTTGGATTCCATCATGGAGTGATTCATTTTATGCCTGAGTGTGCCACCTTGGGTGGTGTCAGTTATCTTTGATATGAAAGCTGATGGGTTACTTCAAATTTGGGTTTATAACTGGAAACCCATTAAATTCAAGGTAAATAACACATATCTATTTGCAATGGTTAATGATATTCATGACCATTTTAAATGGATTGTGTAGATCTAAATGATTAATCATTGATATGGTTACCATGAGATGATAATAAAACAATCTCATATTTAGAAAATCATACTTAGTAGTAGTTTTTCCCATTATGAGTAAGTTATCATGCCATTTGATCTAACCAATTATCCCACAGTTTTTTTAGAAATTTTTAATAAGATCTTCCTTAAGTTTTATGATAGTATTGTTGTTTTATTTGGGGACTAAAGCATTATTTACTCTATGTACAACATTGACCTTATGAGACAAATGAGAGAAGTTGTGTAATTGTTGAAATATCGACGACCATATAGATATCTTTCAAAAAGTCAATTTTTGGATTTGTAATGTGACGTTCTTGGGAAACAAGGTTTTAAAACATGGTATATCAGTTGATCCTGAAATGTTGAAGGCAATTATGAAATGGGAGAAGTAATAGAATATTTTTGGGATTCAGATATATTTTTTTTGATGGATATTATTATTGGTTTGTAAATAATGTCTTAAAAGTTTGATTCTTTAATGACTACTCTATATCGGAATGGATTAAATCTTACTTGGATTGAGAAATGAGAGATTTGTTTTTTAAGGTGAAATTTATTTTGAAACTATGCATGTGTAGACATTTTCATTTGTCATTAATTTCTAGTTGGTATATTTTAATTCATCTTGTCTATGATTGGGAAATTTTCATATGTATGGGGATCACACCATAACATATGGATCTTGGTATTGTATAAGACACAAGAATAATTATCTAACATGTGGACACGAACCCGTAGGTGATTTTATTGAACAGAATAGTAGGATTTATTACCTTTTAAGAATATGGATTATAATTCATTATTACCAAAATAGATTGAGTTCTATCATCTATGAAATATATTTTAGTCTCTTTCAGTGGAGTTAGTGGATTACCTATAATCATTTGAATTTTAATTCTCCTATACCTTGGGGAAAGGGAATGTTTTCTCAGATGTGTTCAGTAGGAAACATCTATGTCAAGAAGCGAAATATTTACCAAAAGAGTTAAACATGGTGGATCTTATTACTCAGTATAATATAGGAGTTACAAGATCAAGGGACATGTTTTACAAGGCTTATGATCTATTGTCATATACTCTTCACGAGATGATTTTTTTGGAAGAACATATTTATGATAAATTCTATGAAATTTTGGAATACCATTATGGTGGGGAGACCGTGGATAATGGTTCATTATTCCCATAGGGTATTTTGGGTTTCTTGACCTAGTTCATTGTAACTCTTCCTCTGAGAAATGTTATTATTGGTGATTTCTATAATTCCTAGTGGCATGTGATCCCAGGAACCTTGAATATGTTTTATGACATGTGGTGACAATTTTGGTGGCCACATGTGAGATGGGGAATTGTTAATTAATATCTCATAAATATGTGTACCTGTAGGTCAATGATGAGAAACAAATACCATCAGGTTTGCTTTAACCACTACTACATCTGAGTTAGAAGTGTGATGAGTTCACTATGGAATTTGTTTTTCGATTTTCATGTACTCCGAAATAGAATAATTTGATATATTTCTTGATCTATATGTTGATTAAATAGGATAACCTCATAACCATTATTAATAAAACCAATATTGAGGATGTGAGAAATATATTTGTGAACGATTTTGCTGACTTTCATAGAGTTTCATCAGCTATAGCCTCTGATAGATCATAGGTTTACATCTCTCTTTTGGAGATGCCTACATGAGGAATTGTTCTCTAAATTATGATTGAGTATGACATATCATACTCAACCATATGGCCATTCATAAAGAGATACATATATTCTTGAGTATGTGTTTCATGCCTCTATCCACTATTTTGATGGATCTTTTCATAAAAATTTGAGAGTGATTGAGTTTCCCTATAATAATAATTCTTAGTCTGTAGTCAAGATGTATCCTTTTAGGGCCTTGTATTTCCTTCTTGAAAATATATATTATGATGTTAGTAGATCAATGCATGTTTCTTAGTAACATAGATTTTGGTAAAATATATGACAAAAAAAATTCATTTGATTCCCCATGTAATTTCAATGTCCTATAACTTCTATAATCTTATAATAGTCCTCGTTGTAGATCATTTGAATATTTTAGTTTTTTTAGAATGTTTTATTGAATTATTAACCTCATTTATTTCATCAATGGCCTGGGAGTGAAGGGAATCTTGCTCCTCATTTTGTGGAACCTTTTGAGGTTTTTGAAATTGTGTGGAAAGTGACTTATCATTTAAAATATTTTTCGAAACTGAAGTTGATATAAAACAACGTCCATGTGTCCAAACTATAGAATTATCTTTCTAATCCATCTCATGTACTATGTTTTAGTGATCATGAGTTTGAGCCTAATTTATTTGTGAATTATAAACCTATTATGATAGTTTATTATAATAAAATTATTCTTTGAGTAAGGAAGAAAAATTTGGTATTAATATTATTCAATAATGGTTTAGAGACTAAAGAGATGTGGGAGAGAGGGAATCACTAAGGAGATATTAGTGATCTCATCATTTTGACATGGATGCATCTTAACATGAATTCTACAGATATAATGTTATTATGGTATGGGGGTTGAAACATCCTATAACTATTTTTACATACACATTACCCTTTTTTTATCATCCTTTGGCTGGTTCTCATTTAGGTTATATTCATGAAAATTCTTGAAACTAATGTAATTATATTAGGATATTAATGGTTCGATCATGGTTTCACAAATTATGCACCACGGTATTGAAAACAATTCATGCCCAAGTTTTAAGGTTTTCACGATTGGTGCATGATTTGAGAAATTGAGATCCCACCTAGAATAAATCATGAAACCATTTTTTTGGGTGTATGGTTAGCATGCAAGGTTTAAAAAATAGTTTTAACCTATCCAACTAATCATGTGTGTGGTATTTAATTCATTCCATAAAAAATTAAAATTCCATGAACCCTATTTTAGACCACACCTTGACCCTAACTCAAGATATCTCAATTTCCATGTTCGGTAGGGCTCTAAAGGACCCATTTTGGATCCTCCAAATGTATACAGGGTATATCTAAGCATGGGAGAAATCATCAATACATTTCCAATTAATATTTATTTCCCCAATCCTTATCTCCCTCACTCCTTAATATTTCCTCCATAAGGATTGATGGATCCCTATGTTATTGTGGGATTAAATATTTATAGTTTGGGATCTTTAATCGTTGTTTGATTCTCCAATCTATGTTTCTGACATTCTTCATTGATGTTTCTCATTTTAGGAATTGTGAGAAGTGTTTTGTTTGTTTTTGGTCGGCGTTTCCAATAAAGATTCCCTAGATAATTTTACACTATATTTCTTGATTTGAGTAATGTTTTCGAACTGTTTATTTTCAATATCCAAAACCACAACTAATTTTGATTTTAGTTTTCATTAGCATGAAATTTTGTGAAAATCCATAATTTTATTGAATTAAACTGTGAATGTGGAGTTTGATTGAAATTGGGAAATTAAATTATGGAATTAAAATTTGAAAGCGATTTATGAAATTTATAACAATTTTTTTAGAACAATTTTATTAAATTGTTTTGATAAGAACCATAGTTGGTTATATTCAAAAAATGGTATGAATTGATAAAAAAATATTATGGGTTTAAATAAAAATTAACATATTTAAATGGAAAATGGATTAATTCTTTTTGGAAATGTTTTGAGATGAATTGTCCTTTTTTAATTTTGGTTTCAACACATATAAGAATATGTAATTACTGAGTAATTTTGGACAACACTCTCTTAAAATTTTACAACTCTATCAAAACAAACCGCATCATGTCACATCCTGATGGGATGGTGGTGATTCATCTTTGAGCAGTTTTTGAGGCAGGTGAGTAGACATATTTACAAGATAACCTATTTGATCGTATGAGGATCCCATGACCTAGAACTATCATACCACTTTGGTGATGAACATGTCTCCCATTTGTATTTTTTTTGTCTACACCATTTATTGTAAAATATTTTTTACATGCATTGGGAATTTATAAAAAAACTATTTTTATATAAGACTGTAATTATGATAATGTTTGAAATACTTACATCAAATTAAATGTAAATAGTTATTTGTTTCAAAAATTCATTTTTCGTTACATTTATATTTATTTATAATTAGATGGTTTTTTAGTTAATTGATGTGGAAACTTATTATAGAATCCCTAGAGAGACACTACACGGCTTCTATCACTTTCCCTACTGGTCCTTTGGGTGTCTTTTAGATTTTATTTTACAACGTTTGTGGTAGGGGTGAACACTAATTGGATTTGTTTCTTATTTTTGATCCTTAGTACTTGGAATGTTCTGTGTTGTTTGCACAAGAGTGGTTATTATTCAGTTTTTTGTTCTTTTTTATTACTTTGGGTTTATATAACTCTATGAATTCTAGTTCCATATAAAATATGGCATTTTATTTTTATCATTCTTGTAAATATTTCACACACTATTTATTTTTAGCAACATTACTACCTTTATATTTTATGATACAAGGTTCTAGTTTCCACCCCATGGGAATTGGGATTTTCTTTTCGGGCCATGTTAGGATCAGTTAATCTTTTAGGTTCCTAGGGTATCTGGACCGGTTCATGAAAAATTATATATTTCTTCCCAAATATAATATATGAAATTAAATCTAAATTCGAATCATCTAACAAAAAAAATAATATAAATAATACACAATGTCAATCGACTGTTATATACCTAATTCATAGTAAAATAATATATTCCTATACAAACTAGTCACTATTGGATATTGATATGGTTTCTCAATACCAAAAACAAATTTATCCTAATAATATTGAAAATTTATATAAAATCATTATTTTGAGAAAAAATATACACATTCTGTTTCTCCCTAAAAATATATTGTGACCAGATAAATAATACATGATAAGCATCCTTGAATTGAAAAAAATAAAATAATAAATTTACCAGAATATCCTAAGATTCTACTAATCATCTACTCTCATCCAATATCTAGGGAACATATATTAATATGTATTATAAAATACATCATTATACATCATCAGATGACCACTTTTTATTCATTGAAAACCATGTGGTTGTCTACCTATAGGAACCTCAGTCTAATATTATTTATTACTATCCCATCCTCAAAGACCATTATATAACATCACCTCTATAATGACCTATGATTTACAAACAAAAATATAACACCTTCCCCAACTAATATTAAATATATCTCTTAAAAACATGCTTGAGTACCATTATAGTTTAGTGTCATTGGAGACATGAAACACAATCTTCTTATATCATCAAATATCATTAACATATCCAAATAAAATCACCTCACATAGTAATCCTCTTAGTAATACCATTCTTAAACCATTCCTCATAACATGTGGAAGGAAACATAAGAAAGTGTGAGCTTATATACTATGTTATGGTTAAAAATAGATTTATTAATATATAATTATATTAATTCATAAGATAATAAAAATGGTATGAGATCATGGACATATATTACGATACTCATACTCCACATTTCATTGATCATAATCATGATACATGCGATAAAAGATTCTCATTTTAAAAAACATGGTCCATATATGTGGGAAGTAAAATTAAATAAATCTAGAATATGAAGATCGTATAAAAAAGTTGAAAACATCAAAATTTTTGAAAACCAACTCATATGTGAAGTTTCAAACCATTACCATAATAATGGTTGTTCATGGCCCATTACCTATTTCCCAGCATGGATAAAGATAAACTTATTTTGTTGGTGGATCAAGACACCCATATTCCCCATAGTTGATCAATCCCATTGACTTGTTTACCATTTATATATCATCAGATATAAAAATTTACCCAATTAATTGGGGGGATATATAGGCCACACCTATCACATAAAAAGAATAATAAGTATGTGTGAAAATATATCATAAACCATGCATCATATCAAAAATCATGATTTGAAATGGATTTGGTAAATATTGTATTATATCATAACATGTTAAAAGAAGATCTGTTTCATTACCATTTATCATTTTATTTTTCCATAACCCATTAAAAAATCATTTTTCCTAAGAATTTATCTATATTTTAATGAGTTGAAGAGAAATGAGTTTCATAATCCTCATTCAATCCTGAACAAAAATCATTCAGATAAATAATAAGAATGGTATCATATCTTAATATCTAGATTAGGGAATATGTAACTTCAATTAATATCATTTTATATTGAATTATATTTTGAAATATGATTTAAAATATTTATTGAAGAAAATTAAAACTCTTCTAGAAAACACTAATTATAAATCATAAAACATTTCTAAAATCATTTCATTTGAAAATATAATTGAAATATTATAAAGGATGCTTAAAAATAAATTTTAAAAAAATTAATGAGGAATATATCATTTCTAATTACAAAAACAAATTTCAATATAAAAAATTATGGAAATCATTTTTTTGGGAAATAACCTTGATAACATATATTGGATGAATTAAAATCATTAGATAAGTTTCACGGGGAAATTATGTCTTTTACATTGAAAAAAACATTTTAAAACACAAAGCATTTTCAAATTCAATTTCATTGAAAATAACGTTTTAATCATATAATGGAAGCTTAAAAAATTATTTAAATCATTTATTCTGTAATGTTTAATCCATATTTGAAAAACACTTCCTAAAATATAAAAAAATTTGAAATTAATTTTAATTTAAAATTACATGGACCACATATAAATTAATTTTAAAAAATTAATTGTCATGGTGGTGACAAATTATACAAATGTTATACATATAAAATATATTCAAGACAAATTTTTTAAAAAATTCAAATGTGGAATAATATATTAAATGACTCAAATATTAAATTCAAAAAAATTAAAAATTAAATCAAGTGTAAGAAATTATTTAATAATTTATTTAAATAAATTTAAAAATATTTTGGAATTTTTCTAGAAAACTTATTTTTAGAAGAATTTTTTTTGATCAAATAGATAAATAAATAGGTTTTTTAGAACTATTCTTTTAAACTCTAGGGTACATAAACGTATAAAAATTATGAAAAAAATGAATATTATTGACATAGATAGTGGGAAATTAAATTCATTAGTTTGATGAGATACATATAATAGGATTTCATATTTGGAAGCATAAACCTAAAAATTCCGTATAGATGAATAGATTGTATCATAAATGGATTATGAGTTTTGTAACATTGAATTTCAATCCCCATGAAATAATAAGATGAAATAAATATATATTATCACAAAAAATGATATTCATGATATAAAATTTTAAGGGGTCAGTATATACACTTCATATAATATAATAGTTGCATTAAAATAACTTACGTCCAAAATAAGGCAATTTGAGACTAAAATCACTTACCACTCTGGTATCCATTAATTAGTAAAACCAATGAAAGAAAGATCGAAAAATGAATTTATAAAAACCGTTAATAAATGGATATGAAAAACAAAATAAATTCCTGGTCATTATATACACCGCATGAAATAAGTACGTAATGAATATGGCATGTGTCACACATATGTCTAAAGGAAGATTGAAATCCATTACCATAAGTCTTGACTTCATTAGTACATGTTCAAAACAGCTATATAATTAATTTAATTTTTTTATACATTATTATATAACCATTCATATATATATCTATCACATTATATACTATTTACTTATAACTATTTAATTTTAATTTATTAACAATTCAATATTAATGTCACGTTTCGGGCAATAACTGATTTGATTTTCATGTATGTTTTGATATTATTGTCTGATTTATTTATTCAGGGTCCTATCATCTCTATAATGTAATGTGAAACATGAATATAATATATAGATAGTATAAATGTATTTATATTGATCTATAAAATTTGGACATAAACAATGAAGTACATCATATGGAGAGAAGGTAGACCATATCTACACTTGAATGTTATTTCCAATTTCACATTGAAAAGATGAAATAAACCTATATAATATATTATCATTAAGTGATATTTTTTATTTCATATATGACAGATATACTTAGTAATCCCATCCTTATTACCTTCCATGTAATGCGTTAAAAAATCGCATCACTTCATGATGTGGTAGTATGTCGTACTCCCAAACGACAATATTGTTTTTCCATGTAAAGGAATGTAAGAAGTAAAAAGTGATTTCATGACTAATAAAACATAATAATATAATAAATATTCTATAAAAATAATAAATCAATCATTATATCCATCCATGAAAAGTGGTGAGGGAAAAATAATAACATTGGTTCGTGTGGTTGTAGTTTTCCAAAAACATAAATAATGATTTTCATACCCATTTGATGGAAGAGGAGAATAATTTATGTTATTAAAATAACAATGAAAATATAAATATAATGATTATAATACTGTTATTATATCATATTTTTTAATAATAATTTATAGAGGTGGAGGAATAAATAAAATAAAATTCTTGATTTGGGATGTTACCACTTCATCAGAAAACATTATTAGTTTTCCACAAAATAATTCACACGTAGGATTAATGAAAATAATAAGTCATCTAAGATGATAGTAGGAAATTAGGGAACACATTTTTTTTCTAGTGAATGGCTACCAAAATGATTTTTCTAGTTTAAAGTGGATATGAGAATGAGTGTCATTTTACAAGTGAGGTGAATATCACACTTGTATTTTTTTGACAAGAAAAATGTTTTACCTATGTTTTTATTATTAAACATGCATATATAATTCTTATTTCTCTATACTAGAAAATAAATGGTCTTTAAATAACCATTCAATGGGTATTTTCCCATTTTTAGGTTATTATTAATCCTTATCTTTATAGTTTAAGCCTTAATAATCACATTGTTATATTAAGCGTTGAAAAAAATATTTATTATTTCTACTATAAATGTTTCTATAGAATTATGATACCATTGACAGATAATATAAATTAATGTGATTAAAAATATTGATTCCATTTTTTCAAATTTCATTCACAAAAGTGTCTTTTTTTAAAAAAAAATCAATCTTGTAGAGACAACAAGAATGTGTTATTTCAATGGGAAGATATTCAAAATTTTAAAAAGTGTGTATATTAAATATAAATATTAAAACGATTCCAATGATCTAAATATGATTAATATGTATATAACTGAACTAATTTTTATCATAAAATGACATTATTATAATTTATTTAGTTTTTGAAATCAATTTAATAAATGAAAATTCTTAAAAAACCTATTATTTTTCAATATTCATCGTAAAATATTTCTTATTAGAAAATTCATAAGAATCCACCATATGATACTTTTGAAATTATGATTAAAAATCATAACCTTATTTTTTCCAAATAATTTTTTTAAGGTGTCATGGTTTTTTTAAAATAGTGTCAAAAAATTTAGATAACTAATTTTTACTGAAATATTATATCTATGCTTAAAATTATATTTTTTTCATATTCCATGTCCATATAATGCATAAGGCATATACTAGTATAATAAGTTTAGGAAAGTAGAAAATATTTTTTCTAAAACATGTATTATAAATATTTAAATTGCAAATATAAGGGGTTTTACAAATATGAGAATGAAATGTCTTGGACGCATCCAAATCATTAGGACAAGTACAAAAGTCTATAGTACAAAACCATCGTGAGGAGGCCTCTATAACTGATATTTTAGATATTGCTTCAGCAAAATTGTTGGCCTCCCTGAAAACATGGGTGAAATCCCAATGAATATTCCCAATAATAAGAAGGAATTCCATTCATGATGTAAGAATTCTCCCGAAAACATTCATAGATTTTTTCCTCATTAAATTCACTACTACAGTAGAATCTGATTCTACCAAGATATATTTTCATTCACTACGGACAACATACATTATAGAATTAATCAATTCCCATAATTACACATCAATAGTTGATCCAATACTAATAATGTAATAAAAAATTTCATTAATAAAGCCTTGATGGGCACCGAATACGCCACCACATCCTAATGGTCCCGGTGTACCTGAAGCTGCCACATCCATATTCACATTTAACTGAAGTGGGATTATAAGGATATAAGAATAAGAGGAATATTGATACTTCTAATCAAACCCAAATATTTCTGAATAATCAGATTAGAATGTTAATTATTCATGGTACATGTTTAGATTTTGGAGGTTTTCATGACCTCCATATATATTGTCTTAAGTCCATAGTGTATATAGGTCCTTGGATTATCAAAGATAATTCCATTATGTGCCTTCAAACTGTATTTAAAAAAAATTATCTACTATTCTATGTAGCAGGTACTATAGCTTGTCACTTCTTCTAGAATTACAAAAAAAAACCATGAATTCATCAATACATGTATTACTCAACTTAATACATAAAACATACAAAATAAGATACCAGAACCTGAATGGGAATCTAGAGGAAATGAAGAACTCCATGATTGAATCAATATCCTAATGATAGATATACCTTGCTGAAGGAAGTAGAATAACCGTTTTCTACAGTAGCCCATGCTAAGGCAGCCAAACTTTCCAAATTCTGCAGTACAAAAAAATATGAGTATGGTAAATAAATGGTCTCCATTAATTATTCATCCACCCTGAAATATAGATATTCACACCAGACACAGACACACACATATATATATATATATCTAGAGGTCAACCTTCCAATGTAGATATGTATCTAGATCAATGTATCACAATTAATATAAGAAGAATTATGAAATTGTTGCCTGGTTTAAGTGAAAAGATTGTCTTGAAAATATGATTTTAATTGTGAACTTTTAATGGAATGATGCTTCATTAGAGGTGGAATTTATATCCCTTAATTGAGAGGCATAACAAATCATGGTGTGTTTCATACATTGTTATTGGAGTATTTTCATTCCATCACCATTGAGAAGTAAGTGATCTCACGATAAGAATATTTAAACGATGATAAATTTAATAAGACACATACATGGAATACCCATTCTATTTCATTTATAGAAATCAATAATAAATTAAATCCACAGTAATGTCATTGGATGTCATCAAATACAAGATGAATTTTCTGATTAGATCATCACTGAATGTTCTCTGATCCTTAATTCCTATTTTTTATAAATCAATGGTCATAGTGAAATTTTTATTACAAACTATGATGTGATTATTATAATGAATGGAACCAATCCAATAAAATTTCCTCATCATGACATGAATCTCTTTAATGATATTTCTTTTCCATTTGCGATTTCAAAAATCATTGACATAAAAAAGAGTGATAAGTAAATTCAAAAGGTAAACTCCCCCTTCTTGATACATTGTATTCACCTTCTATGTGGCCATTTTATGACTAAAAAGAGATGAAATTATTTCAATTTAACAATATTTAACTTCACTCCATAATAGTTGAATCACTAAAAAAGTTAATGCGAGGGCCACTTTCTTTACCCTATGTTGTCTGGAAAACCTATTGATCTTGGAGACAATCATCCCATTTCCAAAAACAAAAAATAATTAATGCCAGATTCATACATGAACAGAGATATCCTTATAAACATCAACTATTTTTTTGTATTCATGAAGTAGTTACCTTATAAACATAAAAAAAATCCAATTTTTATTCAAATACGGATAGTGGGAGGTTGTAAAGAGAACACTCCCAACATTTAAATTCCATTAAAAGTAAACCTGTAGAATATCATTCGAGAAAATACATAGCTAATCCACAGAAACAAAAAAGAGATGACCTGAATGAGGGTCCCCTTGTCTGAAACCCCTATAGTATGATAAATATCCTATGGGAGACCCATTAATGAGAATGAAACGATTTTCACCATTTTACATCATGCTGAAATGGTTGTTGAATCCATCATAGAAACCATGATTTATAGGAATAAAAAAATAAATCTCTATTTTATTATATTAATGGGATTAATAATATTCCATTTTAGATCAAATATTCTTTCCCTTCTCTTATTCTTCATGACATTGACACATTATAATGAAGGGATTATAAAAATATGAATAATACTTCTAGAGACAAATCCAAATTCATAAAAAGTTATCAAACCACTAGAACTATGCCCTAAGAACAAGGAAATAAATTTTCAAATAATAATAGGGATTGTTTTCCTAATGGAAACTATCCTAAAATCCTTAATCTATGCAACATTTTTCTACTTTTTAATTTTTGAAATAATGTTAGAATTTATACAGCAGGCCATTGAGGCATATTTGAATAATTATCTCACATCATTAATGAGCTCATGACGCTGAATATTATAGTTAAACATAAATAATATATATATATATATATATATATTCCTTCTACACTATAATTTCTCAAATAAAATAGGTAATCCTTAATTTCCATCTCTAGAGGATATTCAACAAGTATACTATTTTTCTGAGTATCCACTATGGATTCATTATTTTCAATCATTTTATTAATTTAACAAACCCCATTCTCTCAGTATAAACCCTCAAATTATTGAACAACATCATTGGAGATCTAATTATCTAAATTGAATATGGAAACATGATTTAAAATGAATATTAAATATCTATCATATTAAATAATATATTTTAAAATATATGTAAACTTTTTTTTGAATTCATTGATACATGCAATAAATGGTAAAAATACTATTGTGTGTAACTCATAAAAAACTCGATGTTCTAAATAATAAAAAAATATAAAAATTACATATATTTGAATAAAAAATATTTCATAAAATAAATGGGGGTAAAATTATACCCCAAATAAATTGAATTTCACTATTGAAATCTATAATTCATGTACCAAACTATGGATAATTCTACCACATTACACCCATAGTTTACCAAATAAATTATTCAACATAGTGGGGTTTCAACAAAACATTGACCATGTGAATGGTCTTATTTCATAATGGTTTCTTGGTATGATAAAAAAATCTCTACCAATTGATTCTCATAAGAGAGATGATGATTCAATGGTGAAATCTTTATGTTCAGTACTTGTGATAGATCAGATATTTACATCCTCATGAGAGATACATAGAACGCAACATCAACCTGTCAGAGGATTAGTTGAAGCACCAAATAGTAATATACTATCTCAATATAATAAATAATTTCCAAGGCACCAATATACCAAGGGAATATCTATCAATTTTCTAAATAACACATTTTTATCCTTTGGTTATTCGTAAGTCAATTTTTACTCCACCACATACACCAATAAATGAGTATTCTTTTTTATGCCTGAATCATTAATGGATCATATGATCCAAAAATATAATTATAATTGATTCCTTTAATATCTAGTTATAAAAAATTGTTTATCACATGTTATGCATTATTGATTAATCTTTTTATATTGATGTTATAAATCAATATCAATAACAGTATCCTAAGTTCAACATAAACCATTTCATAAATGGTTAACCATATAACCATTCCAAAATATTGTAATCTAAATTTTTAGAAAGAAGTTCACTAAATTTAAAAAATTATCCCATCATTAATCCCCAAAAAAACATGTAGTAGGTCTTAGTTATCGCCTACCAATCTTGTGAAAACCATAAAAATGTATTATATTAAAACATGGTAATAACCATTATTTCCTTAAAAAATATTGATAAAATTCATGCTTTTTTATTTCGTAAATAATATTTTGATTATTTTATATATTCCTTAAATCTAGATATGTTGTAAATTCTGTCAATGTAAACATTAAAATAATTGACCTTAAATCAATAATCGTTTTTATTGAAATAATTAATATGTAATATAATTTATCCATAAAAATAATATCATTATTCTAACATCACAATCTCAACATTAGTAGTATATGAGTAGTTGTGCTTCCCTTAATCTTTTATTATTCTAGAAATAACACATTTTCATTAAATCAAAATTATTGGTAATCGAAAACATTTAAAATACTCTTGAAAATATTTCAAAAAAACATATATTTTTCATACATTATATATTTAATAATTCTTGATTTCTAATACATGTATAGTTCAATCATTCTACATTATTCTTATGCTATTATCTATGAAATGTCATCATAATATTTAGTAACTTTGTCCTTTCATATGCATTTTGTTGCATCTTCATCACTAACAATAAATCCTCTATATAAAACACTTTTTTGACGTTATTATTGATATTTTCCCCTTGGAAATGGATTTTTATCATTCCCATAAAATCCACCATTATAACATTCAACCATTGAGGATTCCTTATAAAAAATATTATTCTCTTCTTTTATATTCATTAACTTAACTTTTAATTTTTTTTTCTTAGCAACCACTTTCTATATTCCCTTATTCTATACACATAAAACATCTTTTCGTTCCTTTAAGATATTAATTGGAGTGAATCTTACCAAATCTAGACATATGGAAAAACAATTCTGATTTCTTCCACTGTATCTACCACCCAAACTAAGAATGAAATACATCCCTATTTTCTTTAGTGTGTCTGATAGTTGGTTAAGGTTATAGTTATTAATCCTATAGTGTGATAATTGATTTGGAATAATCATAATATCCTTCACTCCAGTTATCATATCATTTGGTTTCTCATCAATAGATTGTCTATCACATTCAATGTTAATCCATTTATTACTAGGTCCCTCAACTAAATTAAACCATAAATCATAGTTTGAGTAAAAAATTCATAGTGGGGGACCACATAATCATGAAAATTTACTTATAGGATTTCAAAATCATAAAATATTCTTTTAATGATAATACACCTTAGTATTTTTATATTTAATTGAACATGATTAATTATTTAAATACATCATGATGTTTTATAAAATTTGTGTGTGTTTATAAACCATATCTCTAAGGGGTATAAATACAATTTCATATTATGGTCCATTTTTATGCTCCTACTGATGATCGATTCCATATAAATGTTATCTTTTCATATTAATTTTCATTAGGTACTTATCTTTCAAATTCATATCCAAATGTTTTATAAAAATATGGATTAAATTAATATTATACCACATGATCAAATATTTTCCAAAATTCTAGAATATATTACTATTCTTTGACTCATCCTTATAATTATTTGTTAATGAAACCCTAGAAATGATCTAAGAAATATCCATAAGTATTTCGATGATTTTCTCACATTGTAGAAGTAGTGTTAATGAAAAAATTTACTATGATACCAACTATAATTACCCAAGATTTTCATATATAAATAATACGTTTTTTTATTGAAATGTTCAATATAATTTATAAATACACACCTAATGAACACAATTGTTTAGTTTTTTAGAGACTAGAAATACGGTATTCATATTCCATGAAATATTTTCCTAATATCCAACAAATATATTCTCACATTATACTCCACATAGTTTTAACCTAACTAAAACATTAACAATAACATGTGGAAGCAATCATAAGAAATGATGATATCAGGTTCTTAGTAAGGGTAAACATAAGAGATGACAATATAGGTTATATGATTTTTTAATATACTAATAAGTGTATCTGATCATGAAAATATAATATCAAGTTCATTAAAAACCTATCATATATCACAATCATGATTCATGGAACAAAACCTTATCATTTCAAAAAAATATGGACCATCATGGTGAGAAATACTTATAAATCACTCGTGAAACCTAAGCACATGTCAAAAAAATAAGTAACCATCATTAATATTGAAAAAACAATCATATCTGATGGTTAACTACAAATTCAATCATCCTAGTTGATCTATAATCATTGCCTATTTATAAATATGTATTAGGAGTCACCTATGTCCCATAACAAGTAAGGATGCACCTATTTCCAATAGCGGGTTAAGAGGTACATCGTTCCCTTTGAGGATCAGGATGATCTGATTTTCCATAGACGATCAATCTCATTTACTTGTTTCTAAATATTATCACATGACATATAAATCATTACCTAATTAATTTTAAGAAGATATAGGGCCCAACCATCACATAATGAAAATAATATGTATGTATTTTACAAGATTATACAGGTTTTATCATATAATTAAACATAAAATGAAATTGGATTTATTAGAATATCATCATATCACAAACTATGGGAAATTGATAGGTTTTGTATCCATTTTATCACATTTTCATATTAAAACCCAGGAAAGAAAGTGTTATTCATAAACATATCTTCATAGTGAAACCCATGGTAGAGAAAAATGTCTAATAAAAATCATGTCCTCATGAAAAAATCCCTTCAAAGAAATAATAACAATGGTATACTTAAATAATATCACCAATAAAGAATGGGTAACAACAATATATTTCAAATTAGATTGAATATGATTTTGAAAGATCATTTAAAAAATTTCATAATGAAAATAATATTAAAAAATTTTAAAATTTAAAAAATTAAAAATCTTTTTATTTTTTAACATCATGTAAAAATTATAACGTAATATTTTAAATCATTCAAAACATTTCATAATATAAATTTCTTCTATATATAAAAACATATAAAATAGATTTTTTTTTGAAAAAAAATTAAATTTATAAAAAAAATAGAATAATCAGAAAGGAATATTTATAATTAATTTAGAAAATTTAATGGGAAAAAATACTCTCATATTTGAATAACACTTTTTAGAAAATAAAAAATTTTCAAAATTCTTTTCTTTGAAAAAAAACCTTGAAATTAGATAACTGAAGCATTAAAATTCATTTAAAACATTTCTTAAATAAATTGTCTTTTCTTATATGAAAAGAAAAAATAAAATAAATATTTTTCGAACACTTCAATTTTAAAATAACATCGAAAACATATTAAGGATGATTCAATGAAAATAATTTTCATGATAGTGGAAAATTCCATTAAGGGCATACATATTTAAATAATATTCCATCCTAATTTCTGTTAAAATCTAAATGAAAATTATTTGTAAAATTACTTGATTATAACTTAGATGATATAATGTTTAATTTTGTCCATTTAAAGTGTTCTGTATATGTTTTTTCATCTTTTTAAAATTTTTCATTTCAGTTTAACCCCCTGGTTGGCCTATTTTTATCTTAATCGTGAAAAATAATGTTTTCTAATTTTAAAATTAACTATTGTAGAAAATTAATTTTAAATTATTATATAATATATATTTTTATTATTTTTAAAAATTTGAAGTCCATTTTCTCAACATCCCTTCAATGAAATGGAGAATTCTAATTTATAGATAATCATATATGCGCTATGAGAGAGCTAGTATTCAAGGGTAATATATTCAAAAGTTCAAAAAGTTTTTATGTATAAAATAAATATTAAAATTATTGAAATGACCTAAAATTCATAAAAAGATTTAAATTTTATGTTTTTTAATGCCAATGTAAATTTTTTAAAAAAAATTAATAATAATCCTGATTAAAAACATGTATTTTTCAATATTGATCAAAAAAATTACCTTGTATAAATATTCTCAAACAATACCACTAAATTAATTTTGACATGAAGATATAAAAAATTGTATTTTTTTAATGTAATTTTATAACCGATTAAAATAGTAGTTTTAATGTAAGTGTGAAAACAGTGATAAAAATGTTTTTTTAATTCAATCATAAAATGGGATTTATTGTTTTTTCCTATCTACATGAAAGAAAGTTAAATGTAAAACTTCTTATTGAAAATATAATATAAAAATTTAGAAGAAATAATAGACGAATTTTTTTTTAATATAATAATATAAAAAAGGTTTACTTTCATAAAATTTTTTTTTCTACAAATGATTCCCTTTATTCTAAAATAAATTTTATTTTCATTTATAATAAATGGGTCCCCAAAAATTTCATTTTCTATACATGTATAGACCATATATTTTTAAAAATTTATTTATTTTTATTAATACACACCATTCCAATTCCTTAGTGATATATATCATATTAAATAATTATATTTCTTAATATTTTATTATGATTCTATTAAATTTGGGTTCTATATGTAACCTAATATACACTCATTGTTGCGTGTAACATAAGATTAATTTTGGATTTTTAATTTTAAATAAGATAAATTCACGTTTTCCATCCCGAGGTAAGTATCATTTGTATCTCAACCGCCATATAGTTATCCAACAGAACTGAACCATTTATAAATCTAACATTAAAATGTTGTTCCACTATCCACCAAAAGGTATTCTCATGGTATTATTGATTGTCAAAATACTGGTACATTACCCTTATGAACCCATATAATCGTCATGTTACGTCAATACAAAAATATTTCTAGCAATATTATACATATTATGAATGAAATTTTCATTATCACCTACCTCAAAACTCCATCACATAATTTTTCTGAATATTCATATAACTATCACATAATAGAAATTATTTTTTATCCCACCATTAGGTTATTTTCAAACCAAGTCCAAATCACATATAATGGTTCATAGAGGTAATATTTCCCTATCATAACAAATCTTATATAAATAGTATTATATCACAACATCATTCGGAATTTAATCTATAACAAATAATTTCCTTTTATTTAGCCATATCATCCATCATACCAAATAAGGTAATTACCTACATCCATATTCAATTAATAGGATAACAAGATGTTTATCTAATATTCATTTTAAACAAAATAAATATTTTCACAAACTTGACTATAATTTGCCTAATATACGACTTGATGGTAGAAATAGTGTAGGAATTATTCCATCATGGGAAACAAATATCCTATGGTCCACAAATCCCATAATACAACATGAACCCACACAAATTTGGAATAGCATATTTGAACCCTATTACTCATTTTTTTATATAATAAATACCCAGGTATAATATTTTCATAAAAAAGGCACGAACTTATGAAAAATTAGAATGGATAATGAAAAATATAGTGAATTTTACCATCCATCCACCATTTTATTGTATACATTTTTTTACTCTTTAAACATGAATTTCAATTATAGGACACTAAATAATTTTTCTAAATATTCAAGATTCACATAAAAAATAATTCTCATTGTAAAAATTATATAATATATTGGATAGAAAAATTCAAAATTATAAATAATATCAGTCAATTATTTTCATATTCAAATTCATCATTCATAATATTCTTTTTTCATTAACATTCATTTCAAAAAAAATTCAATTATGATATAATTATATATATATATATTTTAGTTTTTTAATTAATGTATTATTAGTTTTAATATAATTTCATCATTTCATTATTATTAATCTATAAATTATTTAGATATAATAGTAATTCCCATCAACAATTTCCAATTTCTATTTTTCACAATGTTTAATATTTCCAATTAAACTAAATAATCTACTCAACATGAATAATAAATATCAATTAGTATTAACAAGGATTTTGGAAAAGATAATAACTTCATGTCACATACACTTATTTCATATTGAATGATTGATATAGTCATGTGATGATATCCTATTCATTTTCCAAAACCATTCTTTATGTCCCACTATCTCGATCCACTATAATATTATTAGCTATGTTTTTTACACATTAATATAAATAAAATAAATGATATATTTTTATTAAAATTTTTAATGTAAATTTATTCTAATCTATAAAGTCATTCTAGATCCCTCATTTATTCCACTATTTTCATCAATTTTCCCTTTAATTCACTAAATAATTACTCATAACCCTAAAATTAATATGCTAATAGGGAATGAAAATTAACGGACATCAATTTTAATAAACATGTCAGATACACCTCTAATATATAAAATATATCAATCATTTTATTATTTATTTAATAAAAATACCCATTAAATTCATTATTATATAAATAAATTATTAAATTTGGATACCTTTTCACATGTTTGAGAAAACCTAAATTCTATAAGCAGGATTAAAATCGAAATGTAAGTGAAAATGTTTTATTATAAATAAAATTTGTTACTCAAAATTTAATTTGTATAAAGAATAAATTATTATCTTTCACTTAATATCATAATGCATATAAAATATTGTGTTCTTATAAAAATAAAATTTTTAGGAATCAATAAACTACAACATAATATATTACCTCTATTAAATAATTTATCTTCCATGTAGTTTTGATCTAATAAATTATAGGACCACTAACATAAAAATAACCCTATACACATTATTACATAAATTATCATTAAAGAGATCATTTAATTGGAACTTATTATGATTTTATGGCACTGTAATATGAATGGATACATCCTCAAATAAAAAATATTGAATTCATAATCCTACATATCCCTCTATAAATTCTTTATCACAATACATATGTTTTCTATATGTTATTCCATTGTCAATCAGTATATTAGAATACTAGAAATAAACAATATAATAAAATTATCAATATTACTTTTAATGACACTATTCATGATTCCAATGAATTCTACAAGAACATTTATAAATTTAAAGGAATAAATATGAAATAATAGTGTTAAAATCATACAGATAATGAACTCATTTTAATATATTTATTATCAACATTAGTTTATGTTATCTAAAATGGATATCAAAATTTTAGATATATTTATTTCATTGAATTTGATAAAATATATCATTAATATTTACATATGGATGATTTTTTCTTAGGATGATCTTATAAATCACATTGTTATCAATAAATATTTATATATTATTCTCCTCCATCATGAAAAATATAATTTACGCACAATATTTTTTTCTTATGGTTGTATAATCTCTTCAAAAAAATGATCATTCATGTTTATCATTAATAATTCATGTTCTAACCAGGTTGATTCTATAGATTATATTTTATTCAAGAATCATAGAATATATATTTTATGTGGTGAAGTATAAATAATTATCATTACGAAGACTATAAATTTTTTTATATATATCGTTCGTATATTCCCTCATAACATTATGGTCATTAATGTTGACATATTCCTTCCTCTCTATCATTTTAGACATATATGTTTCTCTGTCAACATTAATTCCTATACATGTGAAAAATTGTTGAAATGTAATCCTTAACTTTCCATGTGTTTATATAGAATCATAATATCATTTATGATATATAACGTTTTTTCCATTTTATATTGTATGATATGGGAATTATATAATGGGTGGTAATATATAACTATTAATGTATACGATTTAATCAATGAATGAATTATGAGAATTCATGGATGAGATTTTCCCAAAATTCAAATTTTAATGATTTATTCACTTCAAATGTAAAAATGTAACCAATAGTTATTTTGAAAAATATATCCACTTCAAGGTATTAATTTTTTAATTTAATATTTATATAAAATGTGGATGATATTGAGGTACATTTTGGGATAGAATAAAATAATATTTTGTACATTACAGACTAAATAATATATTTAGTTTCCACTAATTTATTTTATTTATCCAATTCAATTGTATTTATGATATAAGATCCACTATGGACTCTTGTTTTTAGTGTTTGTTAGTGTTGATTATAATTAAATACCATTAATATGGTTCACTAGAATTTATATAGAACACGTTTTAAACAATTGAATAATTATATCATTGGTGATTCATTTAATGAGGAATATATTTCATACATCACATTAAGTGGAAATTTTAATGTATCATCAACATTCTTATGCTTGATTTCATATTTCTCGACATTCGATTAATTTCATTATTCCATTAATGAAGTATATCAAGATTATTTTTCAGTTTTGTTTCTATTCAGGTTTTTATACCTCCACTTATCTATGAATTGTTTCATTTGATCCTCTATAATGGCACATTATAATTTATTTATTATGTCTCTGAAAATAATTCCATTTAAAAAATTTCCTCTATATTAAGGGATTATGAAAAAATATATTCATAAATCTCAATGTTACAGTATCTAGAATTTTTTTTGATATTAATCCATAATATATACATATATATATTTCTTAATTTGATTTATAAAAAAACTAGTAATCTGACTCACAGGGTTTTGAAATTCTCATAATACGTACAAATATATTAATTTATTGATATCATTCCATCGAGAAACTACCACTCTATTTATAAATAATTGTTTATGAAAATTTCACTTAATAAATTTATTCTTGATATTTTCCTAGTAAATTTATTCCACATTTTATTTTTAAAAAATCTTCTTAATTAATGCAACCCATTAATTATTTTCTTCTTCAAATTTTTATATAAATATTGTAACATATTTTTATTCAAAATAATTATGGACAAAATAATTATGTATTTTTACACATTATTAAATAATAAATTTACTCTAAGTTCCTCTAAATGATAGTGTTTGGTTTAATATATAGGTCTCATAGTCTAATTTATCCTTCCTTAGTGATGGTGGATTCTACACATGTTTCAAATTATAATTCATATGATGGAATACATGGTTGAGTAACAACATGACTTTTTCATGTATGTCTCAAATTCATTAATAATTTTGACAAAAATTAAATATATTAACCGTAACATTATTATTTCACATGTTTTCTCCTAGTCTACATGATTTTACAAAATATAAAATTCTTAGTAGTAAAAAATTGTAATAAAATATATATAAGAAAATCATCTATATGATTAACTCAGTTCCAAGGTCATAAAAAATAAAATTATTAATCTTAACAAATTTTAAAATTTATATAAATTATTATTACTAAATAATCTAAACCTACATTTCATAAAAACTATATTAACTCTTAATTTATTAACATAGTTATTATATCTTTTTAAATAAATTTAAAAAAACATTACAAGACCCAAAATTGATAAGTTTAGGTCCATGGGAAAATAGATTCATAGAACATTAAGATATATAAAATTTTAAACATTATTTCAATACTTTATTATATTATTATTATAAACCATTATAATATTATTAATCGTCTATATTACCTAATGACATACATAAATGAAAAACTGAGTTAAAATCCAGATATGTAGAGGAATGATCATAATAAAATTGATATATGAATCAATATGAGTATGTTGGTGATCAAAAGGTGGTTATAATATTATATATATGGGGAAAATTTATTATAGTATGTATATGAGATATATAAGAAATAGAATGTGGGGAATTAATAATAAAAAAACAATACTAGTATACATTTGAGTTTTCAATGATGAAAATACAACCTATTTGTGATATATTCACTAATAATTCCCTTTATACAATATTCTAAGAGATAAATTCTATTCTTATTACATTTCAGTGTAAAATAAATTTGATCCAACATTTCACATAATTATATATTATAATGTATATATATATAATATGAATTCCACCCTTGTATATTAGTCAATATGCATGAAAATGAAAAACCATGTCATAAATGAAACCCATTACATAGAAATTAGATATATTCATTCATATAATTAATAATTATGAAAATCATTACAATATAGGCATATAATCCTGGAATAATCTATAAGGTAGTATAAGTATGAAATATCAGTAAAATTAATCCTAATTTTACAATTGATTAATGAATTTAATTCAAAATATGAATTAAATGGAATAAAAATGATTACTTTGGAAAAAAACTTCCCAAAAGTATTAAATGAATTTAAATGGAAAAATTATTTTCAAATTTTAGGGTAGGAAATTAAAATACTATGATAATAATAAAAAAAATAAAAAAACATTCAAAATTGATATTAAATTTGAATATTTTGAAAAAAAATCAAATTTTTCTTCTAAATGGGAAGAATGATATGATTCATATAATGTTAATTTCATTGTAATTGTGATACTAAAGTGTTATTATATGTGTATAAAGAATAATAGTATAATAATTTATAAAATTAGATAAAAAAATAAGGTATTAATAATGAAAGTATAATTAGATGGAATCCAAACCCATGTTTGAGGCTATCAGTGTGGAATCCCCTTACATTTGGCCATGCATTGATTTTTCATGATAAACATCTTTTATAACATTATTATGATCATTAAAATATTACTAAAATTAATTTTTAATTTTATGAGGTTATTTTTATTGTTTTTTCTATCATAATTAATATTTTATCATATTCCTAAGGATAAAAACTTGTTATGATAGGTTTGTTATAAATATTCCACTTTTATATCTATATTATGGTATTTAACACTATTATTTATCAATTTGATTCTATACCTCTATGAGTATAAAAATAAAAAAAATGTTTGTGTTTGTGTTTTTGTGTGTTATATATGAGGTATAATATCATGTAATGAGAGTGGTTATAAATAATAAAAATAGTTCACCATTTTTTGTGGTAAAACCAACAATGTAATGATATGTTGATGGAGAGAAAGTGATATTAAAGATATACATTTATATATATTACGTCAATTTCCAATATCATAATCAAATTACACTCAATGTTTTTTGAATATTAAATATCTATGGGATAATGGGATTGAAAATTGAAACATTAATATATTAATAAATTATGAAAACTATAGTAATGAAATTGGATAAATACCACTTTTGTATCGAATACTCCTTTTCAAAAGATTACATTATGAAAAAATAATCCAAAACAATTTCCACTTTTCAAAATGAATTCCAAGAAATATCAGCGTCCAATATTTAGAAACATTCTATGAAATCTATATAAAATATCACATCCCATATGAATTCTTAATATGAATTGAATTAGAATATAAATGAAATAAATAGATATCATAATAAATTTTTTGGTTCATATTTATCCTTATTCCATGGGGGAACACTACAAACAATTGACTAATAAAGAATCCTTCATATAAAATGTAAAATTAATAAAAAAAACAGTTAATAATAACAAATAAAAATAACATGGAACATTAATTATTCCAATCATGTTACCCCACTATCCTTTTTCTAAACTAGTTTTACTTGTTTATTTGGTTTAAATATAATCTAATAATTAATTTTATCCATCACTATGGTTATAACCCTTCTGTCATAGTGTTGTTGATTTAGTGTATTTTTATTTGGTTTATAGATTTTTTGAGTTTTGGTTTATTTCAGACCAATAATTCGTGTTTTATATTCCATTATTGGGATCATGGAAATAACACATAGATATTAAAACCATTTGGTGTCTATGAGAGTGGTAATATCATTTTGATAAATCCTTTTTACATTGATTCCATATTTTTTTTAAAATTCCCTCATTGTTTCTTATAGACTATGATAGGTCGCGGGTGTGATTGGGGTGAGATGCATGACCAGTCTAATTTATGCAGCCTCTAAGGGGATATTGTATGATGGGTTTCAATCCTAATAATTGACTACCAAATGATATATTCACGGTTTTCATGACTGTTTAACCAAACCATGCAGAAATCAAAGGATTTTATTTTTTGGTTTTCCCCCTATTTTACAGTTTTTACATTAAGGTATTTTAACCCATTTATCCTCCTCCCTATGAGTTGAGCGAAAACACCACCACCTTATTCATACATGTACATGTTCCACCCCATCCAAATATTACCTCTCTATGAAGATATCATCAGGATTTTTGGGGCAACATGTTCGATTATTCGTGGTAGGACTTCATCTTCCCTTCTTCCATCAATCCTTGCTTATTTATCACCATGTTTTCCCATGTATCTCAGTCGACCCCTAGGTCATGATTTGGAATTTTTGTTTGTTATATCTTTAATTAATAAGTAATTTCATTTTTCAATCTTGTTCGATTCATTATTTTTCACTATCCACCACAAAATATTAAGCATTTTATACCATTTTAGCTCACCCATTTTTGTGGTAGGTTTTCTAAAACCTATTTATTTAATCTCATGATTAATTAGGAATATTTTTTATTTTCTTTTATTGTTTTCGGTGTCTTTTGATTCTTGGAAGGGTTTTTTCACACATATACATAAGTGTGACACACATATCTATATACCATATTTTAACATATTCTAGCATGGAGAGAAGAATTTGTACAGTAGTTGATGGGGTTTCTATATATATATGTAATGGTGTATATACATGTTTATGTGATGTTTACATTATTAAATGAAACATGCATTTAGGTAGGTGTATCTATGAAATTCATTCTTTTTTAAATTCATTAGTGTATTTTTCTTTCAAAATTAATTTTTGTTTAATGTATGAATATATGTGATAGTTTTGATGTTATTTGAATCCATAATTTGGTATTTTGGTCTAGGAATAATTTTTTTCCATGTTAATTCCATGTTTTCATATTTATAATTGAATTTTTTAGGTGTTATTATTTTACAAATTACCCAAGAAACTTGGGGAAATGGTTTTCATGTTTTACAATAGGGTTTGACCCAGATTTAGTTCTCAATGGATGAAAAATAATGATTTGACAAATATTTGGAATTAAAGAGGGGTGCTGATTCCAACAATGATAGCAATGGGGGTTTTCAATGTATTTCAGATAGTTATTTGAATTTTTTTGGTATTCCCTATTTTTATATTCTAACATGGGGATTTATAAATGATTTTAAGGAAAAGAGTTTTCTTTCGCCATGCTTTTGTATTGAAATAGGAAGACCCATATTTACAGGTATATTAAAATTGTTTTAAAATTGTTTGAGTGTTTTCTATCATTCTGGCAACATTTTTTAATGGTTGTTTAATGTAATGAGAATTGGAATGGAATTATGATATAATTTTTTCATGTTCATGGATGTTATTTATCATCGGTTTAAAAAAATTCATATATACCCATTGATTGTACGTTTCTTATTTACCCATTATATTGGTTGTTGATACCTATGTTATGCTTGTTTTCTCCACATTTGGGAGAATGTGATTGTTATGTCATAAGGTAATTTTATATTTGGATAAACTCATTATTGGGTTTTAGGGTTTAATGTAGATATGTTTATGGCTTGGGTGTTATAATTGGCTTACTTGTTCCTATACCTCACATCTTCTACTGGTCATGGGAGACTGGGTACTATGTGGAAGACATAGTATATTCCTCAAGTTTGTTGATATGCCTCTAGTTTCCCACAAATCTTTCTATGACCACTATCTAGGTGGGAGTTGGTCATAGTTATATGGAATGTGTGGTAAATTTGAAGACATGTGTCTGAAAATCATCACATGCCAGTAGATGGTTCACGAGTTATATTCCCATATATGGGATGGTTCTTGACATGTTTGAAACCTGAGGTAGATCCCATGTCACATTATATTTCATTGTTAGTTTTTTAAGTCGATTTATTAGTTTATTTTGGATGTTTTTCCCTTGTTTTAATTATTCTGGGACTAAAATTTCTTATTCTGATATATTACATTTCATATATGTATTTTCTACTATATTATACATTATAGTTGTGTGTTGGATCGTATTCATTTGAAAATATCATTTTAATGACGTTGAAAAAAATGATTTATAAAAAAAGACTCTTATATAAGCCATTTAACGTGATTTTTAATATGACATTTTCTGGATGAAGAAGGATTCAGTAGGTTAAAATTTTAATGTAGAGAGTATTCATTTAAATGGAAAAGTGGGTTTTTTTAATAAATTTTAATAGTATTCATGGTTTCTAAAACACATAGAGAATTTAAAATAGGAAAATTATATTCGATTTTTTATATGACATGAAATGAAATGATTTAAAGACAATGTAACACCCTCATACATTATGATATAATTGTTTCTAAATAAATTCCATATCTTTGATAAACATTATTACCTGAAAAACAATGTTTTAAGGAAACATGATACTCAATTAAAATATTATCATTTAAACATGATAATCATAAGATAGTCATTAAGTTTAAGGGTATGAATATTAATAAACTAATTAAGAAATTTAAATTATTTAAACATGTATAAATAATTTCAGTAGTTATCTATTTGATAAAAAAATATAACAATATTTTGAAATAAAATGATATGATTTATGAGAATATATATTTGTCTAGGATACAGTTTAGACGTGTTTTCCACACATAATATGAAACAATTTCTTACCAATTTTATAAAATTTCTTTATGAAAATATAATTTACTATTTAAATAAATAAATTAAAATTATCCAATAGAGAATTTTTTGTGGTTTTTGAAATTATTTATTATTCAATAGAAAGTGAAAAATAAACTTTTTTATTGAAATTTTCATTTTGTTTTAATAATTTAGAAGGATAAATTATATGATAAAATGGATTTGAAGTAAACTAAGTAAAATCATGATACATTTTATATATTCTAGGTCATCTTAATAAATTTATAATTTACATTAGATATTATAAAATTCTATAAATATTAGAGTATTCTCTAGGGAAACATGTTATGTTGTCTCGTCTATGGGTATAAGATTTAATTGAACTAAGACAACTATATGAATTTAATTTGGAAAAAATAAGACATATTTGGAATAAATAATATATATTACATAAAATTGTCAAATTAATTTTTTACCACTTTGAATAGGAAATGACGTAAAATTAGTTATTCTTTATACGATATAAACTTATTTACTAAGGGGTTTAAATAGAATGATATCTGTTAAAATCACATAGAATGTTTTACAACGCCCATTGGATGGATATATTTCTGAGATATATCTTATATTTTATTAATTTACAATTTCATAACCTTTTTTAGGTGATAAATTTGGGTAATCCATTTTCTATCCAAAAATTACTAGTATTCCACTCACCTCACAAATAAAAGGCTCTTCACTATTCCTTCTTCTTAAAAAAATACATTTCATTCACCCAATACATTTCAAAATCCCTTTTATTAATTCATTCCTCTCATATTAGAATCATTTTTCCGTCTTAAAACAATCCAATGAAGCATTTTGGTGCAATGAAAAAAAAGTTCTCTGAAGAAGTGATAACACCCATAACTGAGTGTTTTATTTTATTTCATCATTCAAATCCTTAAAAATATAGTTTAATCATTCTATTATAATAATTAAAATAACTGATATAATTAAATTTCATTATGTTATTTAAAAAAATTATATACATCTACGCTTCCATTAAATGGGAAATGTAATCATTAATCGTGTACATCATGAAATACCACCCCAAAATTTGATGTTACTCAGTTTCCATCAAAAACTATCATGATAGGATATAATGAAATATTTAATATTTAAATATATTACATATGAAATTATAATAATTATTAAATTATTATATCACATATAAATTATTAATTACCATTAAGTAGGATGATATGATAACATTGCTCGTGTACATGGAGAACTACTACCTAACGAAGTGATGTGATTCATTTTTCACATTAACATACATGGAATGTAATAATGATAAATTTAAAAAAAATATATAAAATATATTAAAATATATGTATTTTTATATATTATGCCACCTACTTATTTTCTATTTCACCTGTTAAGAAAATGATAACATCGCTCGTACATACCTATGACCTACTGTTTAAAATGATATAATGGGAACATATGAGATATTATAAATATGGAAACAGTTTTTTAATAATTTATTATTATTCTCAATACTGGTATACATGAGGTTAATGTACATTTAAAAAATGATGTGTGGGGTAAGGAACTTCGTCTACATTTTCCATCAATGAGAAATGTTGTAATGTAATAAACCTGATTTCTTTTATATGGTTTATATAATTCCTCTTTAACATTAAATTTCTTAATTTATTAATAAATCATTGGTTTTTATATTTCAATTTCAATTATTTAATTCAAGTTTTTTTATTTAAATATTACCAAGTGGTAACAAATTTCATAACTCAATTTTTTTATTGGGTAATTTTAATTATTCATTGTATTCGATATTATTATATTATATGAGTAATGAAATATTAATATATTATCTTTCAATTAATCTTTTTTTTATATTTATTAATATTTTATACACATAATAGATTCATTGTTTAATTATCACCCCATCATTATTATCATTGAAAGGGATTACTTCCCAATCTCATTTTAATCGTGGTTGTTAATACCTGAATATGTTGTAAAGGAAATTAATTTATTATAGGATAATAAAATATTTTTTTATTCTCATATATTTATTAATACACATTTCAAGTAATAAAACATATTTTTCTCTATTTTGTACATAAAATTATCAATAAAACGACATTAATAAAATCCAACTTTATATTTCTCACCGATCAAAAACAATTTTTCTTAAAAAACCATGTTTTATAAATATGTATTCATTTTTTTATCCTTTTCCAAGTTATTTATTTGCAAAATAATGACAAAATTTTTAATTTTCACAAAATGGGTTGAAATTAATTTATCTGCAAGTTTCAAAGCAAGGTCTCTTTGTTTTTTTATCAGAAATATGAATGGAATCATTTTTGATCATGTTTGGAATAATCCCATTTTAAATTGGGATGAACAATAACTTTTTTTTATAAAATACATTATATGTTTTAAATTTAAATTTAATTTAAATTTATAATATTTTTTGAACATTTTTTTAAAATATTTTCATAAAGTGAAAAGTTTTTCTCCAATATAAATGTTGTTAATGATATTATTATGGTATTTATATTCATTAATGACATCCACCCATCATTGTACTAATGATATAATAGGGATATGAGGTATTTATATCTTCCTTATTCATTCTTTGGATAATTTCATTTTAGTTAGACTGAGGGTTTAAAAATTTAATAACATTCACTAAATTACCCTAGATGGTTTATGATTTTTATATTAGGGTATGTATTAATTTATCATATATTAGTTTTCAATATGAATGTTTGTGTTGATTATATTTATACATTTGAATTTCTGTGATATGGGTGCATCATATTTATAGAGAGCCGCTATATGGATTGGTAGGTCTCATGAGACAAACTGGATTGGGTTTTTGATGATACCATAACGATTTATTAAGATGTATTGGCTCAGGGCCTCGATGATATGTTTGATATGTCCAAAATTATAAATTCTGTCATTATGAATTCAATTATTGATATTCCATACTATTCGTGATTTATCTAGAATAAGCATGGTTATGTTTAATCCCCATGTGCTTATTTATATGGAATTATTTTATTATCTTTTATTCATATGATATTATTCTCAATAAATTAAATAAATGGAATGTTTTACAGTTTTTTCAAATTAAATATTGATTATGCCTTAATTAATCATCATGGATTCTAATGTATGCATAATCTTACTAATAATCTAATCACAGCCCTTTCGGATATTTTTTCCCAAGGATACTATGATGTGTATTATGATAGATGTATTTGGATATTTTAGAGGAAATAGTGTCATAGTCAAATAAAATACTATGTTTTATTATTATGTATTCAATTGTAATGTGAATTTCACTTATGTATCTATTTTACTAAGACTATTAAAATTTATTGTCATTCGGACTACAATTCTTTATATAGTATGCTAATATGTTAAAGTTACCACCGTATATTGGTTAGTAGATTTGGAATCATTAAAATTGGTATTAGTGGATGTCTAGTTGAAACCATGGGTACATTATTTATAAAAAAATTTACTAGAAAAAATAACCCAATAATTGTAATTAAGGGTATATACTGAAGAAATTCCTATAGTTTTGTTACATAAAAGATTTTGTTTTTTAATGAAATAAATCAATATGTGGATACTAAATGTGGATGGGGTTCAACCACTTATGTACGTATGGCTAAAAAATGAAACGGAACATTAAGAATAACTCGAGCAATATTAGGTACATTACAATTGGCCTTACTATGCACCTAGTTTTACACATATATGGGATATTCATGAGTAAATTAAAATTTTCATTACAATCCATTAAGGAAGACATGAAAAAAACAATAATATTTGAAAACATTTCCCAAGTGACCATGTTTATGATTATATGTTTATATACACATAACTTTTTCAATAAATGTTATATATTTCACTAGTTATGGGATGATACGTTTTGTTTCATAATGTTATTATATAATATTTTGTATTCCATTATTTATTGTTTTCATAGTGAAATGAATGTGAAATGTATCAATGAATTTACAATATATAGGGAATACCCCACTATGCAATATAATAAAGATGATATTGGAGGTGTATCTAAAACAGATAAAATTAATTCCATATTAGAGAAATTGACTTATTTTATGAGACATAAAATTACATACATAGATAAGTATTTTTATACACCACATGATGTATTAATGGTATAATTTTTATATATAATCAACTCCAATCATTAAATAGGCCTACAAATTTATTTTTAGGTGATAAGTGGGTACGATATTTATATAGATGATTTCAAGCTCTAGGAAGTGATAAAATGAGTATGGTTTTTTGTAAACTTTATCATCTATTTGGGTATTCGTATTAGTGGGTGTAATTATATTAAAAAAATAAGGATAAAGAGTTAAAATAAATCTCGGAGTTGGAATATTTTAATGTACAGTTGATTGAAAAATATTTTCATTTCCTTTATTAAGTGGAAAATTAAGGATAATTCTGGAGTCTATGTAAAACAAAAGTTTAAAATATCACTATGTATGATAGAAACATTATACTATTAGCATGGAAAGATACTGATTTTTTATATGACACATAGAGAATTATTGACTGATTCATGGATGGGGTTAATCTAATACTCTGAAGGGATATAGTTTCCCAAATATTCTCTTCATACAAGGACATATTATCATTTGATATGAGGAGAAATAAATATTTCTCCATATAATTTGGAATTGAAGGGATGTCAGATAAGAATAGTATGTAAGATAAAAATATAGATAAAGGGGAGAAGGGAAAGAAGGAATTTACAGTATGTGATACTTGTGGAAGAAAATAACTTACCATATTCTTTAATGGAAAAGAATATTCCTTTATATGTAAATAAAAGGGCCACCATACTCATGAATTAATAGTAAGTAATTAATATACTGGTGTGAAGTTATTCCACCACATGTAGATGGGGTACTATGAAAATAAATAACCTAATAATTGAGGCAATATTCTTCGAAAAGAGCTAAGGGGATCAAGTTCAGTCTTGCGATATTACAAAAAAATTAGTTGAATGATTAAACTTATTGTGTTTTTATTAAAGAATTATGTTATTGTATTATTTTAATTAATGATATTTTACATAGAATAATTTTAAAATGTATATATATTGTAAAAAATTACCATTTCATTATGGATTTTGAGGATATATTCAACTGTACTGAGGATGATAAACCTTAATCTATTACTTATGTAGAAATAATAATGATAAATACTTTTTTATAAAATTGTTGGCAACCATTAATATTTATCATATATTTTTTTAATTAAGAGTCATAACAATTTGGGAACATAATTTTGATTAAAACAATTTTAATTTATAAAAAGGATAACCTCCATGTTGCATGAAAACCTATTTCATCCAAAAAGGCTATTAGTATTACTCAAAATAATGAAGGGAATCTCGGGTGATGTACATACCACTGGACTGATTTACGTTCTAGTTAATATGTCATTGTTATGACTAGAAAAATATGATGAATAAATATTAATGTTGATCTATTTGTGTTTTTATTGAGGATTAGATATTAATATATTATACTGTATAGTAAGTTATAACCATAGAGCCTTTAGAAAATTGTCATAGACATACGGATATTCTATTCACTCTTTTATGGATCTTATGACGAGTTATGATATAATTTTACTACTTTCGGAATAATAATTTCATCTTGGATTTTCGTAAATTGATGTAACAAATGAATTTGAAAATGATCAAAGCACAACAAAAATTTAAAAATTATAGTGTGAAATAGAAACATATCAAGTAAGTATATTTTCTTATGATCATAGTCTATATCAAAGAATAATTTATCAACATCAAGGAAAGGATAATTATAAAAATGCAATCTTTTTTCTTTCATTTCCGTATCAAATATATGTAATTGTGATTTTTAAATGTATCATTGACATTCACATTAAAGTGATCAATTATCTCTACCAATTCATTAATCCTTGGCCATTCGTATTTTCATTCATGTGTACATCTTCACATCCCAACTATGAGCTCTTACATGGAAGCCTAGTAATGTTATTATTCATGATGACCTACGTGCTTATCAATCTCACTTATCAAGAGGATGGTTTGTTAATCATTATCACAATGTGTTTTTTTATGAGAGTTATTCTCAAATTAGAAACCATTGATTACCAAGATCAATAATAAATTTCAATAACGCAATTTATTTAAGGGGGTTGAATGTAACACTACATGATTTTGAATGAAATTACATTTTTGATATCATATAATACATGAAAAACCAATATTTTAATGTAATGTAACACCATAAAATATTAAAATATAAGTATTTTTAATTATATTCAATATCTTTTATGTAATGCAATGCACATGACAATATTATTGAATGAAATATGATACTCTATTAAAATATTATTATTTAAACATAACCATTAGAACATGTATTTTATGTTTGTAGGAATTTAATAGTATTAACTAATTTAAAAAAAAAATTGATAAAAAATTATTAAATAAATTCCATTTTTTCGATTTATAATAAATAAAATATGAATCATTTAATGTGAAGAAATTATTTCTGAAAAAAACTATATTTTTCTAAAAGGTAGTCTAATCCTCCATTTTATGCGCAATTTATAATTTAGTTTATAAAATTTTAATAATTTATATTTACAAAATAACATTCATTACTTTAATACTCATAAAAAATTTGTCTTCAGGTCAAACTTCGGTATTTTTCTAAAATATTTCATTTTTTGATGAATATGGAAAAATACTTATTTATTAAAATTTGTTTTTTTCATAAATTATAGTGTTAAATTATATTAAAAAATGATTTAAATTAAGATAATTTAGTCTATATTATTATTTAATTAATATAGTTTATTATAAATAATTTCAAAATGAATTGTGATTTCCAACCATTCTATACTTACTATAGTTTTCCCTTTTAAACATTGCTTTCTTATCATGTTTTCATTTATAATGATAAATTAATTTCTTCAAATAGTTTGTATTGAATTTAGAAAACATGATTCTATAATTTTAATAATATATATATATTATATATAATCATTTCATCTTTAATTGTAACAATATTTAAATGTGAAATTAGTAAAAATAAATTATTATGGTTATTGTAAAAACTGATTTTCCAAGGGTTAATGTAAAATGTTAAGGGTTAAAATGTCAAATAAAAATGTCCAACTCCAATTCTATGCCTATATTTTGTACTTATATCTTCTATTTTTTATGATTACCCATTTTTATCCTCTTGTCATGTGAAAAATTTTGGGTATACCTTTTTCTTCCAAAATATTAGAAGTTTTTCATTCACCTCACATTTAAAACGACCCCCTCTATTATCACTAATAAACATAATAAAAACCTTTTTAATTGTCCAAGACCTATTAAAGTCTCTTTTATTACTTCCCTTATATCTTACTAGAATCTTTATTTTTGTCAAAAATCCTTCCTAGGAAATAATTTCATGTAATCATATAGAATTTGTATGAATTGGAGGCAACATCCCTAAACCAATATTTTAAAACATTTTATCTTACAACTCCTAATAATATCATTAAATTGTGATAGTATAATAAACAATTATCTAAGATATACTTATATGTAATTTTATAATGAAATAATTTATATCACAATCAACGTTTATTAATGTATCAACATTTATCAAATTGAAAACAAATTCACTAATCATTTATACCGAGGACTATATCATTACTTGTTGATGTAAGTCGAATTCCATAAACACCTCTCATGAATAGATATAATGATGCATTCAATATTTTTATATATTATTTTATAAATTATTATACTTATATAATTATGATAACAAATATACCTTCTTAGTTAACTGTTTTTACGGACATGATAATGTCATTTGTGTGTACAGTAGACTACCGGCTCGTGAAGTGATGTTATTCTTTTTCACATACACATTAGATGGAATATAAAAATGATAACATAAGTTAATATATTTTATATATATTTCATTATACTGATTCTAGAGAACTAATATATCATCAACTTCATTCCCCTTTTACACATTAAGAAAATTATAATGTCACTCATGCGTACCAACAACCTATTGTCACCACAAAGCAATGCGATCCATTCTATAACTAAAATTTCAATAATAATTTTAAAAAATATATATATATATACACTAAAAAATGACATTTATAATAATATTATTATTATATATATGATTTTAAAATCTAATATTCCCTAGAACATGAACTCTTATAAGAGAACACACATGTGAAAACAATGTAATTAACACCCAAAGTATTTAAAATAAAGACATGTTATTTGAAAATCGGTTGTAGAATGTTAAAAATGGGTCAGATATGATATTTTAAATATATATATGGTTTTTATATAAATTAAAAACACTCTTAAAATTTTTATACAGTAGGTTAAATCATGTTCGACCAAATGAAAGAATGAGGCAAGCAACTTCCTCTCAATTTCCCTTCAATGAGGAATATTGCAATGTTATACACCAAATTTCTTTTATGTGTTATATAATAACCCTTTAAAATAAAATATCATTATTACTTAATAAATAATTTAATTTTTTGTTTAAATTTAAATTATTTAATCAATGTGGATTTTACCAAAAAGTTTCCATGTGGTAAATGATTTCATAACTCAATTTATTTTCACTTGTTTATATTATGTCACGGACCATCCTTTGGGCTCGTGTCGTGACTATCCCAATCCCACCTTCAATAGGCCAGGGGCTGAAGACTAGCACCAAAGGCGTAAACTCGATGAATGGGAAGGCATTGCCTTTAAACCTGTAACACACACAAAGTACATGCAGATGCAAACACTAATTAAAAACTGTATAACAAGTGTACAAAAAATAAAATGGGTCAGAAATACAAGCCCAACAGCAAAGTACATGGAAAGGAATAACATATACAACTAAAATGACTAATGGCTGGAAGGTGACTAGGATCTCCTGGATCGTCCACCACAGATCCTAACTGAAGGGTAGGTACATATAGCCTCCTCAGTGATCCATGTTCGTCTGTCTCCTCCGGATACCGACTCATCATGAGGTCCACCTCTGGGTACCATCCAATCCTCATTCACTCTGCCTCGGTCAGCACTTTCCGTCATCTGCATCCAACATAATGAGGTGCGGGCATAGCCCGTGCAGGGGTGAGTATAACTATAAGTTTTATGGACCCAGAGACCCTCAAAGTATCCCAATATCAAACAATGATAAAACACAAGGAAAGATACAATCACGAAGTTTCAACCAAACCTACTTAGGTATATTTCCATACATATACCTAAGTTACAAGTAACAGTTCAGCTCTAAATTTAGAGCCCAAGGACAATCCAGTCAACAAAGGAACTAAAGTCAACCACCACGATGATAATCGTCCCTGCTAGACCTAGGGTTTCTGCTCATTGCACGCTCGATTCTGGGAGGCTCCGCTTCTCGAGCCAATTTTTGATACATAAACTATCATAATGTCCTGAGTTTATGTATCTCATAGTTCCATCTTGTCATAAGGACCCCAACGCGATAGACGGCGTGTCAATTGGACGCCCGCTCTGAGAGTTATTGGCATTTCTGTTCCAGGGGCCCGGTTGGATTTACGCTCGATCCAAACCCGGCCTTTTTCAAAATTTTTCAAAAACATTCTTATAGTTTACGAAAAGGACCGCCTCATCGTAAGGGTTTCAATGCCGCAGAAAGCACGTCAATCGGACACGCGGTCGAGGAGATATTCACATTTAAGCAAAGATGGACCAGGATTGTCAAGCCCAGTGGGCTGGCGGGTTAGCCCGACCCGACATGGGGTGTCCGACCAGGCTGGGGGTCAGCCTGTCCTGGTGAGGCGTGGCACACCAACATATCCCGCCCGTACTACGAGCTTGTCCGGTTTTCCCGGGGACGACAATATGTGCCACCTCCTCCTTTGCCCTCCCGGCCGTAGCAGGCTTGTTCAGCCCAGTGCACGCGTCCCGTGGACGCGGACCGTGGTTCTCCTCAAACGGAGCCTGCGGGTGCCACTGTTCTCCAGCCCGACCATCATGCAGCCGACCAGTTCGACCAGCCAAGTATCCCATGGACATGGTTCTCTAGCGGGGCGACCGGATTGGCCGACCGGTCGTCCAGTGGACCAGGCGGCCGAAGTGGCTACCAGTCCCTCCACGCGGCTGGCCTGCTGCCGCTGATGCCGCTGCCGCCTCCGGTCTCCGCCGCCATTGCCTCTCTTGTCTGATGCGGCCAGCATGGCATTGGCCCCCTTCCTCCGGCGTGGTTCGACGACACTACACCCTACCAGTTTCGCCTCCTTTGTCAACATAATGAAAACAACAAGGGGGGGGACCGAGTTCATGTGGCCTGAACACTCCTCGTTACGTCGTTAACATTCCGCATAATGAGTACAACCCACGATGAGGAAAAGAGAGTATAACTCGTACATATAAAAATAATCCAATTTTCCCCTACCTTGTATTTTGTCGTTGAATGTTTTCAAGTTGCGGAAGGCGAACGTCGTGGAAAACAGATATCGTTCCATCAACGTCGGAGGAGGTAGAACTCAGTGAAGATGAGTCAAGTCGACACGCTCGATGTACATCATGGGTGGCAGTGCTTCCCTTCCTTGCTCTAGGTGATGAAGGAAGAACATGATGCTCATTTTTCTTTAGAGATGATTGGCATTCTTCATTGGAATAGAACGGTGTTCTTCCAAGAGTTCTCCAAATAATGATTTTCCATAAATAATAGAGTTAGTTCTCTATTATTTTTAAGTGAAAAAAAATTAAGAGTTGTCCTTCATTAATTGTGACAACACAATTGATTAAATGTGGAGGAATGGATTCAAAATTCAAACAAGGGAGGTAGGGAGTTTCAACATTAAATTTGGAGATTAGGAAGTTTAAGAGACTCTCCTCAATTAAATGAGAGTTACATGGGGGTTAAAGGGGGGGTTCAAAATAGAGTGGGCCCCACCAAGTTATATCCTCTCAAGGGAGGATAGGGTGTGGTTGGACCTAGGACTAACCTCTACTAGGTTGTTTTAACCACCAATAGAATAAAATTATGTCACACATAATTTTTATTTAATTTATTTAAGAATCCCCAAAAACTAACTCCCAACCTCGATAAAATGCAACAGTGGTAAAGCTCCCCTTAATATAATATCGGTGCTGTGAGTTCAATGGTGCCCTTGGATTTCAATTCCAAGCACCAGTTCAAATGATATAAAATCCTAGACGTACGTTTACTAAACATACCGAAAAAAACATCAGAAATTTATTCCAGGCACACTGAGCCTCGGAATCAAGTGTCGTCAAAAACTACGGACATGTAAAATTTCCATGTATTAAAAAAATTCCACTAGAATTCCGACAATTTACATTCTCTCCACCTCAGTGATTTATGTCCCTGTAAGCTACAATAGAAACTAAGGGAAAAAATGGGGGTACTGAGCATGCATCTGAACCTCCCTCTCCCTGGTGCTCTCCTGCAGGTTCCAATAGTGCCAGTGAACACGCACAATAGGAATCGACCGTCCACACAGGACCCGCTCCTATCAATTCTCAATCTCTAATTGATCCTCCTTGAATTTCACACCTTCATCGATATCTACATTCCCGTGGTCGATAATGCGGGATGGGTCATGCATGCATCTCCTCAGTTCAGATACGTGGAAGACGTCATGCAACCGATGCAACTGAGGTGGTAGAGCCAAGCGGTAAGCCACCTCACCTACCCTGCTGAGGACCTGAAAAGGTATGATGAATCACGGAGATAAATTTCTCTCTCGCCCAAATCTATGTAGGCCCCATCGAGATGAGACCCGAAGAAAGATGTGGTCTCCATCCTTGAACTCCAGTGGTCTCTGTCTCCTATCATCTTAAGACATCTACATTCTCCGGGAAGTATTCATCCGCTCCTGTATGATCCACACCTTTTCCATCGTAGCCTACAGCATCTCTGGTCCTACAAGTGCTGACTCCCCTAGGACAGTCCAGCATAGAGGTGATCTGCAAGGTCGACCATGCAGTTCCTTGTATGGTTCCATCCCTATGGTGGTGTGGTAGCTGCTGTTGTATGAAAACTCTAACAAGGGTAAGTGATCCTCCCAGTTGCGACCAATGTCAAGAACACATGCACGGAACATGTCATCGAGTGTATGAATGGTCCTCTTAGTCAAACCATCTGTATGAGGATGGAAGGTGGTGCTCAAGCAAATATGTGTCCTGAAAGCCTCCTGCAACCCATTCTATAGCCGGGATGTGAAACGACCATCTCAATCGGACACGATCATCGATCGAAAACCATGAAGCTATAAGATTTCTTGAATGTATAGGTGTCTAAGGCTCTCTACTGAGCCCTGCTCTCTGATCGGTATGAAGTGGGATGACATGGTGAGTCGGTCTACGATCTACCAGATAGAGTCATGTCCACTAGATGTATGTGGAATTACCATCACAAAATCCATGGATATCTCATCCCACATCCACTCTGGGACCTTTAAGTGTTGAACCAAGCCTGCTGGAACCTGGTGCTCCGTCTTCACTTGCTGAAAAGTGAGGCATTGTGAGACAAACTCTGCTACAGCCTTCTTCATACCTGGCCACTAGTGCTGTCATCAGAGTTCCTCATGCATCTTCACAACTCCTTGATGTACCGCCATAGGGGAAGTGTGGAACTCCTTCAACACTTCCTCTTAAAGTGCTACTGGTACCATGGTCTGTCCTCTGAAGTGAATGATGTGCACCCCACCATCAAGAAATCCACCAGGAGACTTCCCTTTGAGTATCTAAATATGTCGCATCTCATAGTCAATTTCCTCAAGATGTACCTCCCTAATTCGGTGAATAATTATAGGAGTGACTATGAGAAACTGCAGAAAGGATGCTCTGTACCGATCTACAAAGGATATCTACAACGCATCCAGCTGCTCTGTGGCCTCTCCTAGGTGCAGAATTTCTTATATCCTACTGATAGAATATGCTAAAACATTCCCCGTCCAATTAGTATAGACTACCTCAAAGTCATATTCCTAGAGGAAATCGAGCCATCATCACTATTTAAGATTCAGGTTCTTCTGCGAGAAGATGAACCTGAGACTCTGGTGGACAGAGTAGATTGTAAAACACTTTCCCATCAGATAGTTCCGACATATATTCAAGGTGACTACCACTGCTTCTAACTCCAGGTCATGGGTAGCATAGTTGTGCTCCTGCTGTCTCAACAACCTTGAACCATACGCGATCACTACTCGCACCTATAGCAAGACACACCCGAGTTCGGTCCCGGATGCATCACAGTAAACTACATACCTAATTCCCTCCTTCAGTAGCCTCAAGATGGGTGGACTGGTCAACCTCTGCCTCATCTCTTGAATGCTCTTCTAGCATCTATCTGACCACACAATGAGTTTCCCCTTCTTCATCAATGCTGAAAGCGCTGTTGCAACTATGGAGAAGTCTAGCACAAATATCTGATAGTACCCAGCCAGTCCCAGAAAACTCCATACCTTTGTCACACTCTTGGGTGGATCCCAAGCAATTACTTCCTCGATCATCACTGGATCCACTTCAACTCTAGCCTCTGAGATTAATTTTCCGAAGAAGTGAACCTCTCAAATCCAAAACTGGCAATTCGAGAGCTTATCATAAAGCTGGTTCTCATGGAGTTTATCCAGTACTACCTGCAAATGGTAGGCATTCTCCTCCTCAGTAGTCGAGTAAATCAGTATGTTGTGGATGTAGACTATGGAAAAGCAATCGAGGTAAGGCTAGAAGATCATGTTCACAAGACTCGTGAACATTGCTGGAGCACTGGTTACGTCGAAGGGCGTAACCAAGAACATGTAGTTTCCATACCGACACCTGAAAGCTGTATTCTGCACATCCTTGACTCGAAATATGAGATGGTGATAGATTAATCTATGGTTTATCTTAGAGAACCATCATGCTCCCTTGAGCATATCAAGTTGTTGTCTATCCACGGGAATGGGTACTTGTTCTTCACTATCACCTGATTCAGGAGACAGTATTCAGCACACGGTTGCTAGCTCCCATCCACCTTCTTGGAAAACAAAAACAAGGATGCCCATGATGAAACACCGGGTCAGATAAAACCCTTCCTGAGAAAGTCCTCCAGCTGTACCTGTAGCTCATAAAGATCGGTGGGAGTCATCTGATATGCTGGTGTAGATATCGGTTTCATCCTAGGGTATAGGTCAATGTAGAAGTATACCTCTCTGCGAGGTGGTAGTCCTGGAACATCGTTTGGGAAAACATCCATGTACTGATCCACCACAAGAAGAAAACTCAGACTCCACACATCAACTACTCCAAGGATGAGACTAGCCAACTGATGTGTGATCGGCTAACCCCTCCTCCATGGAAGTCCATCCTGCACTACAAATATCCCTTCTCGCTGTTGAAGGTTAACCTGGTCCCATCCATATGGATACATAGCACTTTGTGCCTAATACAGTCAATCTGAGCATGAACTGTGGATAAACAATCTATACCCATGTTGATGTCCTAAGGCCTTGACGCTACTACAAGGAGATCCCAGCCGAAGCTCTCACCTTCTAGAATAAGCTCACACTACCGGTAGCAGTGCACAATCGTCGAGTATTCTCTTGTAGGAGTCTATAGTTTTAAGGATCGAGCCAACAACTCTGTCGGAATCTCTGAGCTCCGAACAATGGCAGTGGTAATAAAATAATGACTTGCACCTGTGTCTATACGAACTACAACAAGGGTGGAGTAGACACAAACTTTACCTTGAATCATATCCGGTGCACCGTGGTGGTAGGCCTCAACTGCCTTGATCTGAGCCCGCATCTGTCTTCCATCTCCATGTACTCGGGGTGGACCTCTCGGTGGTGGTAGTGGTACAGCCTCGAAACGTCGTCCATCACCTTCTGCTCGACCAGCTCTTCTACCACGACCTCCTACTCCCTGCAGACCACCACAGTCGAACCTATGACTCTACCTGGGAGGTCCCTCTACTGTCTGCTGCTCATGTGCAAGGCAGGTCAGGCAGTCTTGAGCCATGTGACCTTGCCTGCCGCATGCATAGCACTACTTTATCCTCGTATATCTCACCATGTCTTGTGTTCACTGCACAACCGAGCCTGTATCCTGGTGTCACCCACTTGATGTACTGGTCCACTTGGACCTCTGTGGCATCTGTATACTACCGGCTGTAGAAGATCCGCTATATATTTCCCTGTGGTGGGTCTCGCTGCTGGTGACAGCTCAGTGAGAAAACTCTCTACTAGAAGGGCTCGCTCCAACACCCATGCCTACGTCAGGATGTGGAGGGAAATCATCGAATACCTGATATCATGCCTAATTCTATGATCGAAGGCCCGGGCCCTAATGAATGGGTCTCGTACCATATCCGTGGAGAATCATGAGAGATCGATGATCCTCACTGAGTTATGAGCTACTGTCATGCTGCCATGCTACAAATGAAGTAACTTCTGAATCTTCACATCACGAATGGTGGCTGGAACAATCTCTGCGTGGAAGAGACTCTCGAAGTATGTCCAGAGTAAAGATGCCTCCTTATGCACCTGGACCATCAGGATCCACCTTATGCCTACTGCTGCATACATGAGACTCGCGTCAAGTATCACCATGTGGTAGGATGGTGTCCCTACCTATCTGAAAACTCTTACGATAGCATCCAGCCAATCCTCAGCTGCTTGTGGGTCTGTCTCTCCCCAGAACCTGGGGGGCCTCTAGCGCTGGAACTCATGAAAAGCACTCAGGTGGTGTGCACTCTATAGTACGGTATCTGTTGGTATTGGTGGCCCAACGGGTAGTGGTAACGCAGGTACCACCACTGTGATGGGGCCATGCACCAAGGCCTCATCGCTCGGTGGGCTACCATCTTGTATGTAACTTGAAACCGTAGATGGCCGCCTTCGCGGGTCCATCCTGAAAAGAATAATGTGCTCCATGGTTAAAAAAATATACCTTGTGAGCTGGAACAATGTAATCACAAAGAAAACTATTTCAAAGGAAACACACACACAGTCAGTGTTTTCATGCACTCAGTCAGAAATCAGAAGTTAGAGTCCTAGTGTATGGATTCATCGGCCGCAACACTAACACTGATTTCCCTAAGCTTCTAACCACACCCAAAACACTTAACACTATTGCCGTTAAATGAATCAGAGTCCAAGTTCTGCGGTAGAACTGACTCCAGTGATACCAATTTGTCTCGTCCAGTCCTCGGGGCCTGTGCCGTGACTACCCCATGCTCCCCTTCCAAAGGCTAGGGGATGGCAACTAGAACTAAAGGCATAAACCCTATGAAAGGGAAGGAATTTCCTTTAAAAATTTAACACTCACAACGTACAAGCAGAAGTAAACACTAAGTAAAAACTGCATAACTAGTGTACTGAAAGTAAAAGTGGACGGAAATACAAGCCCACCAGTAAAGTAGAAGGAACGGACTAAAAGTTACAACTAAATAGACTAACGGTTGGAAGGTAACTATAAGGTCCTGGATTATCCACCATGGTTACTACCAGAAAGGTCGGTATAGATATCCTCCTAAGTGACCCACATTCGTCCGTCTTCTCCGGGTACCAACTCGTCGTGAGTTCCACCTCCGGGTACCATCCAGTCCCCGTACACTCCGCCTCGGTCAGTGTTGTTCATCATCTATATCCAACACAACAAGGAGTAGGCATAAGCCATGCAGGGGTGAGTATAATGATACATAGTAGGGACCAAGAGACCCTCAAGGTCTCACAATATCCATAAAACATAAACCACAAGGAAAGATACAATCATGATGTATCAACCAAAACTACTTAGGTATATGCCCATACATATACCTAAGTTACCAATCACAGTTCAGATCCAACTCTTGATCCCAAGCACAATCCAGTCCACAACGGAAGTAAATTCAATCACCATGATGATAATGGTTGAAAAAAATACGCAGATCACATAGGTATACATCTTTTGCAGTGAGATAGAGATGATAAGATGTAGTCACTGATTTCTCTATGTTGTCGGACCCACACAAGATACAGGACCATCTACATTGTCAGACCCACATAGGATACATTCCTAGCTATCTCATCTAAGCTATTAGAACAACAAATGATACAGGACCGGCAATGATTCATCTGAGCTATCAGACCCACACATGATACAGGATCACCTAAGCTGTCGGACCCACAGAGGATAAAGACTAGCTATTCTGTCGGGCCAACATAGGATCCAGGAAAAGAAGACAGAACTGTAGGACCCATGGAGGATCCTGGTACAATAGTCATATTTTTCTAACCAATGTAGGATTCTGGTATAATAGTCACCACTGTCGAACCCATGGAGGATTCCAGTACAGTATCATCGCAGCCAGCCCTAGGGTTTCCGCACAAAGCACGCTCGATTCCGGGAGGTTCCGCTCCTCGATCCAAGTGTCGATACATCAACTATAACAAAGTCCTAAGTTTGTGTATCTCGTAGTTCTTTCTTATCATAAAAAAAACCCAAAACAACAGACGACACGTCAATCAGACGCTCGGTCTGAGAGTTATGGACATTTGGGTTCTAGGGGCCTAGTTGGATTTATGCCCGATACAAACCCGACCATTTTACAAATTTGTCCAAAACTCACTTAGAGTATCCCAAAAGTACCTCCTCGTCACAAGGGTCCCAGTTCCGTAGACGACGCGTCAATCAGACGTGCGGTAAAGGAGATATTCTCATTTAAGCAATGATGGGCCCGGACCGTCAAGCCTAGTGGGCTGGCGGGCGGCACGACTCGGCTTGGCATGTTCGACCCGGCTCGGCAGGTCCGACCAGGCTGAGGGTTGGCCTGGCCTAGTGGGGCATGGCCCACTTGCGCACCAGGCACATGTTGTGGGCCAGTCTGGTTCGCCTAGCGGCGTCGCTTCCTCCTCCGCCCTGCCGGCAGTAGCCGGCTGGTTCGTCTCGGTATACATGGCCCACAGACGCGGGGCGCAGTTCTCCTCACACTACACCTGTGGGTGCTGTAGTTCTCCAGCCCTTCCATCACGCGGCCGGCCGGTTCGCCCAGCCGAGAGGACCACATATTCAACTTCTTTCTTCCTCCAAGCGGCGCTTGCGTGCGCCACGTTTCTCTAGTGGGCCGGCCTGATAGGTCGGTCGGTCGTCCCGCGGACAGGGCGGCCCGAGTGGCCGCCAGTCCCTCCATGTGGTCTGTGTGTGGCCGACGCTACCCCCGCGACATCCGATCGATGACGCCTCCGCCTCTCTTGTCCGTTGCGACCTGCTTGGCCGCGGCCCCCTTCCTCCGGCGCGGTGCGACGACGCCACGCCCTACCGGTTCCCACTTCATCACCAACACAATGAGAACAAAAACAAAGGGGGGTAGGGTCAGTCCGTATTCGGGGATTCTGAACCCTCCTCGTAACATTTTTAACATTTGGTATCAAGAGCACAACACACAATGAGTAAAGTAGAGTATCACACGTAAATAAAAAAATAATCCGATTTCCCCCTACCTAGTATTTTGTTGTTGAATGTTGTTGAGTCATAGAAGATGAACATCACAGAAAACAGACGTCGTTCCGTCGACATTGGAAGTGGTAGAGCTCAGGGAAGACGAGTCGAGTCAATGCCCTCGGTGTACTTCGTGGGCGGTGGTGCTTCCCTTCCTTGCTCCGAGCGAAGAAGGAAGAACTTGATGGTCATTGTTCTTCGGAGATGTGAGGCATTATTCGTTGGAATAGAATGGTGTTCTTCCAATAGTTCTCCATGGGAAGTTAAGTAAAAAATAATAGAAGTAGTTCTCTATTATTTTTATGGCACAACAACTCAAGTGTTGTCCTTCAATAATTGTGACAAGAAATTTTATTAAATACGGAGGAATGGATTCAATATTCAAACAAGGGAGGCGGAAAGTTTTAACATTAAATTTGGAGAGTTGGAAGATTAAGAGACACTCCTCAATTTAATGGGAGTTACATGGTGGTTAATGGGGGGTTAAACTAGAGTGGGACCCACCTAGTTATATCCTCCCAAGAGAGGATAGGGTCTGGTGGGCCCCACATATAACCTCCACTTGGTAGTTTTAACCACCAATCAAATAAAATTAAGTCACCCAAAATTTTTATTTTATTTATTAAGAATCCACAAAAATTAACTCCAAACCTCGATAAAAAGCAACTGCGGTAATGGTCTCCTTAAGAGAATATCTGCACTGCGAGTTCAATAGTGCCCTAAGATTTAAATTCCGAGCACCGGTTCAAAAGATATAAAATCCCGCACGTACGTTTACTGAACGTACCCTAAAAAACATCATAAATTGATTCCGGGCACACAGCGCCTCAGAATCAAGTGTCGTCAGAATCTGTGGACTCATAAAAACCTATGTATTTTAAAAAATTCAATGGAAATTCCATGTCTTTAAATATTACATCTTCATTATCATTGATATTCAAAAACTAGTTTTCTAATGAATTTTTACAATATTTTATATTATTTACAATAATCATATGTATATTTTCATTTCATACATATTATTGATTCATTGGTTATTTTCCATTTTATAATTATGATCTTTGAAAGGGATTACATTACAATTTCATTTTAATCAGTATTGTTTATGCATGAAATTTCATTGAAGGAAATATGTTTGATCATTGTATTATAAACCCATATAATATTATTATCCCATGGTCATTAATGTACTCTTAAATTAATAGTAGCATTTTTCCACTCTTTGGTATATATAATTAATAATAAAATTAATTTAATAAAATACAATTTCTTTTCTGTCTTTGGTCGAAAATTTTTTTTCCTCAAAATTCATGTTTTCTAAGATTGTTTTCATAAATGTTTTTATACATCTAAAAAAATTGTTAAGTAATTTTATATCTATTTAGAACATTTTAAGAAAAAATAATCAAATATTTATTTTTTTAAAAGCATGTGTCTTTTGTCTTTTACAAATAAATGTGAAAGGAATCATCCTTTTAATATGTATGAAGTGAATGGAATTCATTGTCATCATGAACTATAATTTTTAAAATATTAATTTATACAGTTCAATTAGATTTTTTAAATAAAATTATTTGGAAAATATTCTTTTAAATTATAGTTATAAAAATAGTAATTTCAATGTAAAAAAAATTAATTTTTCTCACAAATGTTTTAATTAAATTATAACGGTATTTATATTCATTAATTCCATCAACCATTTATTATACATATGATAAACTATTGAAATGATATTTTGATATCATCCCTATTCATTATATGGATAGTTTATTGTCATTTATACAAAGGTTGTAACATTTTATTTCTACTCACAGTTTTACTGTAGATCGGATTTCATAAGTATTAACATTATTTATGATAGTTTTTCAATATGAATGCTTATTTTGATTATCCTAAACCAGTTCCATATAATTAATGAATTTCTATACTGTACGTAAAGGCCATGGTCAAGTAATATATAACCCCTCGATGCATTAGTTGGAGTTCTGAGACAAACTAGATTGGGTTTTGGCTGAGGCCTCACCTATTTCTTTATATATATTGTCATAAGGCATTAATGGAGAGTTTCATTAGTATGAAATTATATATTCGATAATGATGAAATCATTTGGTATATTCCATGTGATTATTTGATTAATTAGATGTCCATGGATCACTTTCATGATGATGTGATATTTTATATGGAATTATTTGATAACCTTTTATTCCCTCCATAACATTCTACTTTTATTGATTAAATGTAACGTGATTTAGTTATTTACCTTTCCATAATTATGTATCCCTATTTATTCCTGATAAATTCTTTTGTATGATTATCCTCACTGTACATTTGATCTCACTCAATTTTAATGTGTCATTTTCCCATTTATATTATCATGTTTATGATAATTAATATGCATGGATGTGATAAAGTAAATATTGGTGTATTCAATGTAAATTATATATTATATTATTATGTTACAATTATAATGTAAATTTAAATTAGTAATATTTTTTAAAAAATATATTTAAAATATTCAGTCCTTCAGGGTGTGATTCCTTTAATACTATGCCTTTTTAATAATGTAACCATTGTAATTGGGTTCCTATATTTTGGGTCATTACAATTTATGAAATTGATAAGGTTGATGTCTTTGTTTTTAAAACACTTGAGTTCAATTTTAGGAATCGTTGGGATTATAATTATAAAGTGTTTTAAGGTGTTTTTTGATTTCCACAAATTTATATGCATGAAAATCAAACTATTGGGTTTATATTCAAATTATCATTGTTTAATTTTAGTATAAAACATATTATAATGTTTATGCTTGTTGTGGTGACCTATTGGAATTTTTAATTCATTCCTATATCATTTCACGATCATAGATGGATATAGTTTGTTCATCATGGTTGTTAATGGGGAGTTAGGGGTACTGAGAAAGATGAGGTTTTATGGAGATGTTGTGTTCTTGGTTAGAGTTTTTATGTTTTATTATCTATTTTTAGGTATTCATTTTTAGAATTTGTTGTAATATTTATTGAATGCTTTTTTATTTTGAATATTTTATTTTTTATTCCTGTTTAAATCATTACATTTTCATGTAAAATTATTCCTAATGAAATTATTGTTATATAAATCCACTAGTTTCCATCTATTGGGATCAATAATGTATTTCAGGTCTTGTGGATAATTAGGTCAGATGTCACTTCAGAATGATTTCATACAACTAGATTAAAAAAAGCATCCCTCCAATAGTTTTTAAAGCCTCAACATATGACTCCAGATGAATAAAAAAAATTTAAATGATATGTAATTGAAGAGTGATCCTTATAAATTTTTTATTCTATTTAAATACCACTTTATAGATACTCTTACATGATCAAAATAGCTTCTTACAAATGTCCATTGTCTTGAACAAGTCACATTCTTCAACATAGTTTAATTCCAATCATTGGTATTCCCACACATCCCAACTCCATCAAGTTTATATCTTTAAATTAAGAGTCCATTTTTCTTGAAAATATATATACATATTAGAAAAATAAGCTTCACTTTCCAATTACAATAAAAAATCTCACTACATGATCATTTTCGAGGCTTCTCAACATTGTTCTACAAGTCAATTCCTTCTTGTCCATTAACATGTTTCTTATAATTTAAGAACCTATGTGGAATAAAAACACTAAAGTATTTACATGAATATGAAATTGAACAACCTTTAAACCAAATTCTAACTTCAATAATCCATCCATACATCCTTCACCCTATCCCACAATTACATTTGGATGAATTGATACATAATCTGAATATTTATTTCACCTCTATTAAACATGAAATTCTTCATAAGATGAATCCTGACCTAATTATCACATAATAATAAATTCCATAACTGTTTTAAATCATCTAAAATTAAAATTATATATAATAACTTCAACCAATTTTATGTAATTTCCACATCATATGCTTCCTTTTTGGACAGTGCAACTTGTAGTTGAAGTCGAGAAATAAAACATGTTACTACTCCACTTAATTTAATCATATTACTATTAGAATGACTAATTATATTTAAATATCATCCATTGTCACAATATGGAATCCGATGAAATGATTTATTTATTTTGAAATATATTGAAAATAATAAAAATCCATTGAGATACTAGAGTATACACTTAACCACATACCACTACTACCATCTAAGATTTCTTAGGAACTAGATAAATAATCTATTTTAGTATGAAATGTAAAACATCAGGGATAATGTTTCATAAATCAATCCTCTATCCTTTATTTTTTATGAAATTTGAACCATGTACATGGCCAAATATTATCTTTTTTTTAATTGTCTTTTTAGAAAATGAAATTTTTTACTAAGGGAGTGGTTATAGGCTAAGATTCACATAATTCTAATCATTCAACAACATCAGAAAATTTACATTGAATATTATAGAAGCAATTATTTTGAACACAACACTCTCTCAATCTGCATCCTTAACCTAATGTTTGAATGTTCATAGTCTTTCATCTAAATGTTTCTTTATATTTAATCATTTATATACATAAATTGACCACTGCACAAGATTTTCATGAGTTTATTTTCTATATAAATAAGATGTGTAATGAAACTCCAACCACTGAATACCTTTGATAATAATAATTTACAACATTTCCATAGATGAATTAATTCCCCAATATAAAGAAATTAAAATATTTCTCCCATATACTTAGTTTTATTTTATACACATAAAAAAATTATTTTACGAAATAATAATTCATTTTTAACAATTTATAGCAAGAAATTATTTTGTAGTTATATTTTAAAAAACCATTACGTGACTAATTCTTTTTCGGAAATTTCCACTGTTTTTCTTCATGGATATCATCCACCAAAACAATAATTTTATTTCCCCCATGGAGTTATTTTACATTCTATTTTATATTCACTCATCAATGTGAACTTTAATTGAATAATTCAACATTTCTATGATGAGAACGTTTCTTCCATAGTATAAGTACATCATATTTTGTCTAATATCTTCCTGAATAATAATTTTTCGTGAGTTTCTTTTTCACTTTTTGCTTTATTAGACACATAGATGAAAAAATATCATTATTTCATTACAATCACAATATTATAGGAGAATTAATTTTTACCCTATCCCGACATTAAACCCTATCAGGTGTTAGTTGTGGTGATAAGTTTTATTATTCTCTTTATATTAAACTGTATATTCTATTCACATTATAGAAGATTATTTGAATTTAAATTTTACTATTAAATAGTTATAAAATTTTAATGATTATAAACATACCGATTTAATATAATTCATTTATAAAAATCTACTCTATGGGGAACATATAAATGATGTTTTGATAAACCCGTTATCTACATGTACACTAGTATATGATTAAAAATTTAGGAAGTTATCACCCCATATCGAACATCTCTGACCTCTTCCATTTTTACAAGCTCAAATTTTGATACGTATATCAGTATAAATTTAAAATATAGATCAATATCCCAAGGTAATAATTAATTAAGAAACAAAAAAATGTCAATGGTGTTCCTCTTCGATGTAAAATTATTTTTATTTAAATTGTATCTAATATAAACTACAACATTATCATCTAGTCTTGACCAGTAATGAATATTTAGAATGATAAAAACTCTCTTATAATTATTAATATTCAATAAATATACTACTAAAAAATAGGATTGGGGATCATAAAAAAATTTACTGATATATGAGAATGTGTGACATCATTCCTCTACAGTAAAACATTCACTTTATCGTGATAATTTTTTTCTTTGATATTTAAAATTCAAAGTCTTGTTAACTTTAGATTTGACTATTTTTATTATATTAAAAACCAAAGTGAAATCAACCATTGAATTACAATTTTATAGTTTTTTTACTATAACCAAAATAACTACATGATGTAGACATATATTCAATATAGTTTGAATCCAAAAAATACCATAAATCACAACATACCATACCACATTCCAACACGATGAATAATTTTTCACTTACTATATTTCAAATATAGCTTATTTTCTGTCATATAAAAACCATTATGGATAAATTTCATGTATTATAGGTTATAAATTACTAATTTTTACATTACAAGATACATACCCTTTTTTGAATATATACATGTTATGGAATTAGAAACATTATCTAATTCTAGTTTATGTTACATATAAATCAATATAACATTATACTTATTTAATTTTAACCACATTACAACATGGACTAATCTTTACATTTTTGGTACCTTAGAAACACTGGTTTCCTTAAATACAACTCATCCTAATCAAAGTTTTGGCTATAACATGTAACTAAAAAAAATTTTACGCATCAAATTTTTGGCACATCCATTTTGACTACATAGTGATCCTTATTTACCATAATATAACATCATAAATTTTTTATAAGATTCTCCATTATCAGGGTTAATTTTCCATATCCGATAATTTAGTTATGTTAGTACCATAATATAATACAACACCCACCCCCAAATGGTTTTCCCACACTATAACACTATACCATGATTTTTATGTACAACATTGTTTTTCTTACCGTACATATCTAACCAATATGGTGACATGTTATCAATTATTATGACTTTTCAGCAATATTCCTTAAAGATTTTTCATCTTCTTACATATTTTATTGGATACTCATGTGGAATTAGATTAATTGATGTTATTGTATTTTTTTAACACCATTCACCACTATGGAATTAAAAATTTTCTTAAAACATCGTGTGTCTCTCAAAAACCAAAATTTTCTAAGTAAATGACTCATAAGGATTGTAGAAAACAAAATTAAATATATTCCCAGATAATTCTATTTATTTATTATGTCATAGTAATCAAAACATGATCCTCCTAGCTGCACAATTAATTTTACCTATATTTTAATTTCTATGTCAATATTCATCAAAGAATATAATGAGTATTATAATTTTATTTATATCATTATAAATCCCATTAAAAAACCTTCAAAATAGATCCAACCCAATAATCATATAGTTTAAATAATATCCCCCTTTGGGTTTTATTTTCAACTATATTATATACCATTATGTTTAGAAATATTTTAAATAATAATAAATAGATACATATATCAAATAATCATAAAAAATATTATTAAAAGATTCATATTCCATCTTTTTTCCTTTTGCATTATACTTCTTCACACTTTTTTCCTCTCAATTTTCATTCCCATTTACAATAATATTTAATGGGTAATTTCAACAATGTTATGAATTTTAAATGAAATTGTATAAGGAGTACAATGTTCTTAATATTATTAAATAGAATTCAGTTAATCTCTCTGAAAATGTGATACAAGTCTCAGTGTAGGAATCATGAGGTAAAACTAAATTCAATGATGATATCCCATATGTTCTTCCATAAATTAAAGTTCAATTAAAAACACATTAAAAGGGATATACCAAATATTTTATCATCTAATAATAGCTATAAATAATTAAATATAAAGAATAGAATATATGATTTATGGTGAATGAGGATAAGAGAAAGTTAGAGCATCCATAGTTTGAAAATATTCACTGAACTATGTGGTTAAACCTATTCCTTTCAAACACATGTTCTACCATGGGATAATTAAAGAACTATTACACCTAAAATGTGTTCCAAAAAATCTTTGCTCATAAAAGTTTTATCTATTTTTGGCTTTATATAATGTTATGGGATCTCAACATTCTATGAGAAAGAGATCGAAACAAGTAATTTGGACAAAAAAATTACACTTTTCATCATATATAATAATTATTGGATATTTTATAACATCAATAAAGTATCCGAACATTTTCATCACCTTGATACATTGTGTATAATATTTGGTGAGTAAAATATAATTTCTATCTTATTTTCTTAACAAAAAGTAAATCAATTTTTTTCATAGCCAACCTACGCAACTCTTCCCAGTGTAGAATCCTAGAAAACAAGTTACATTTGGAAAAAATTTATTCCTAACCATATAAACAATAACATTATATATTTTAACACAGGTATATATCATTTATTGTTTTTTTAAATTACTTCAAAATTCTCTTATAAGGATTCTTGAGAGGTTCTAGGATGTCTTAGAGAATACATGGCTCATTTTGATCCTAGAACCCTAAAATGGGAAGAAAAAATCCGACCACATGGTTTTTAGAAACCATAATTCCTAACCCACATGTTTTTTCTAAATCAAGCATTAACTGATAGTGGGGTTTTGGGGGACACAAAGGTCTTCTAGAACCATGAGACCCAAAGTGGACGCCCTTTTCGAAAACAATATATTTGGAGACTAATTGTCTCACCCTCTATGAACATTGTTTTGTAAAATTGTTCACCTATTTGGGTACGGTTCCCCTTTTAAAAATGTAATTGATGATGGTTGGAAAATATTTTATATTACTATGATGCCAAACCATACACTATTGTGATTGGTGACATTCCCAAACATCAACTCTTTAATGAATTATTTAAATCCTCATTTTCATTCTTATTATTCCCATGAGAGCTCCCCTCCTCTCTATGCATGGCTGTCTATCCACATCTATCATAGTGATTCTTTTATCACACTTTTAGACCATAGAATCATTATCAATTGGAAGTAATGGGAATATTGATGAAATATCTTCCATCTCCTCCAATATATTTCAAGGTTCATCTTCCATCAAAATTTTAATTATGTTGAGACACATTTTCCTTAGTTTAGTTTATTGGAAGATTCCATTGGTGAATTAAATTATAGGTCAAATAAACAATTGAAAATGGATGAATAGAGTACTACTACATTGTGGTAGGTGATATATATTTCACAGTTATTTATTTTTATTTTAATTGACATGTTGTTTCACTGCTCACCATATCGTTCTAGAGAAGCATAAAATTTTTAATTAAATTAACAAATTTGGTATTTTGTGTCCCTTATGACCCTAACATGAGGAGATGCCCATGTTTGGGGTGTTCTCCTTGAATTTGGTCTCAAAGATCAGTGTCACCATTCTATATGTCATATTTTGTTTGCATGTGATTTTTTACTACCAAGTGCATGTGTGTTTTTCCCATGGTTGCATGCCTTAAATTGAATTTGGATTGAGGTGAATTGAAAACTATGAGTTATTTCCCATTGGGGGGGGGTGATTCAGTCTCAGATCTTGGCTCATGGTGACGATGCTCTAATAGCAATGGAGATGGCCTCAGCCTCCCCACCTTCCTAGCATCGATATGGTGGAGGATCTCACCCATCCGACTTTGAAACCATGTCATTTACTCCCTTTCTCCACCTTGATACCCACCCTTTTATTTCTGGCCAATTATCATAGTCCTATGGTTCCCAAGCTATTTAACGATGCACCTCAACATCCATTATCACTTTTGGAGTTCAAAGAAGCATCAAGCATCATGGATCTGACCCTAGTGGCTTGTTTCATGAATCAGTGTCCTTTGATAGATGATTTTGACTTCTTAGTCTTCAAATATTGGGGGTTACTAGGGAACACAATTGTTAGTCTTCTCAAAAAACACCACCTTATGGTTCATTTTTCCCCAGAAGATGATTTGGTCTGTTCATGGTCCAGTACTCCTCATACATTCATCGGTGTGAAAATATTCCTATTTCACTAGTATTGTGATTCTATTATTAATTTGGACTCCACATCAATTGCAATAAGGGTTTCGTTCCCTGAACATTTGTTTCCCTTCCAAAACCCTACAATCTTCTAGATGCTAGGGAACATGGTTGGATGATTTATGTGCTCCGACAACTAGACTTTCTCTTTCAGAAATCCAAGTAACCCATGGATATGTGTAAAGGTATATGTCCCCAAGGCATCGTGGAATGGGTATGGGTTTCTGTGGTAGACGAATTTAGATGTAAGCAATCGGTCTTCTTCGAATCCTGTGGGGAGTATTTAAATAAGTGTATGTGGCCGGGGAATCTCTATTCTAGTTACCGGAGAGGGAATAGGTGTGGGGATGTTGATTTGGTGATGGACCGGGTTGAGGCAATGGATTCAGAGAGAGGTAATTCTGTAGTGGAAGTAGGGTGACCTAAAATCAAGGTTGTGAAAATGTATTCCCAACTGAAGAATGATTTAAGTGGTTTTAAGCAGTCTGAGCATGATCTATTGGATTCAGAGATGTCTGAGGAGGCTCATGTCAATGATTCCTTAGGCATTATGATCCGTTCACCTCATCCTGAGGAAGACACTGATCAAGGGAATATTTCCTTGGCCGAAAAAGATAAAAACATGATTTACAAGGGTGTTCCTGTGGGTGATTGCAGAAAAGAGGTTGAGCCACCTGTAATGTGGTAGGGTAAATCCTTTTTGCTCGCTACTATAGAACCTTATATTGGACATGTATAGAAGGATGGGGTCAATGTATTGGGACCCTTGGACATAAATATTCCAATTTCTAAGACCTCATTCTCTTAGAAGAATGGGAATGAGGAGAATAAGAATAATAGCATGGAGGTTAATGTAGTAAAGGTTGACTCTACCCGCATGCCCTGACCTCTCTACGAAGGCCTGACGATTTAGTTGAAAATTCGTTTTGATGGTCTAGTGCTTTATTAACAAGTATTGATACATGAGGAATACAATTCAAGTGATTACAGTTGTAGGCAATTTTTAGTGGACAGTTTCGACCGTTTCCACGGGAAAGGTCCACAAATTCCAAGAATGAAGAAGGGGAAAAGGAAATTGTAACATAGGGAAATGCATTGTGGTCCATGGAAAAAACCAAATGGATGAAAAGACTAATATCACTTTCCTAAACTGATGGAAACAAGGTTGGCCAAGAATGGTGGAAGTACGGAATGCAAAGACCCACAAGGCAAGGAAAGTGAAGATCAAAACTGAAAACCAAGAGTGATAAAAGAAGATGACGGGGAGTTTCTGAGTCTAATATTACACTCAAATGAAGAAATGACTGAAAATGTCCTATGACCCAACACCTAAAATGAGGATATTTTAGGATTTTTGGATGAAGGTTGATGGTTGAGGCCACTAAGTAGCTAGAGGCATGGATAGACAAGCAAGACCAAATCCTCACATGGGGCTTCAACCACGTCCAAATCACCTTGGGGGAATTCATCCATACAATGGGCATAATAGATTATCACCTCGAAGAACTTATCATGCAGAATCCAGACACCCAGGTTAGTACTCTACATTGGGAATTATATAGAGTGGATGATTTAAATAATCTCAGTCTTCTGTTTAATAATTTTGTGAGCTCTTTCAACACGTAGTGGTCCTTGTTTTTTCGAACCATGGTTTCCCACATTCCCTTAATACGGCTTAATAAAAATTTATATTTGGATGGATTTAGGTACCTTAATAAATTAAAATTCATAATACTTATCATTTTATCATTTATATTTCACTAAATATATTTGATTCCTCATACTTCAGTAATAAATGTCAATTCTTGGATCATTACAAGGAATTCATGGTGACATATACTCCATATCATGATTTTCTTATAATTCAATGCACATATGATTTATAAATCATTTCGTTCACCATATTCTTGTGACATCGCCTTCGGATAAATGTATTATCCATTTTTGATGGATTAAATGGTATTTAATAATATAGTACCATTGCATTAGTTATTTTCAGGATTTTATGACGTGTGATCGTGTGTGCTATGATAGGCGAGTTGCTCTTGAATTTTATGCTTCGGGAAGCATGTTAACTTGTGATATAGAAATCTAATTAATAGAATGTGATTATAGAAATGACATTCAATGTTTTGATACGTTAATTTCATGTCATAGAGCACCTGCTATGATTTGAGAGAGGACATGGGTATTTAATAAAAGACTTCATGGATGGACTCACCATGTTCAGTTAGAGTTACTTTACTTTATGAGAGAAACACATTGTCCTGACATGTACGAGGTCTCTAGGGTAAATACTTTATACTCAGGAGTGATATTGGTTCCTAAGGGAGAAAAAAAATATTGAAAATATCACATGATGGATACTACATGGAAAAAGTGATGCACAGTCCCCTATGTGAAATTATTTTTACATACTCATAGTTACCATGAAGTGAGTGATACAAGAAGTTACTATTAGGATGAATTAGATTGAATAAGTGGAATTGGTTATATCATAGACACCCATAGATACCGATTTTATTTATAAAAAATTGGCTTTTTCTGGCATGGGACTCCATTATATGATTTTATTACTTGTTTGGTGACATTAAATGTAACGAGACTTAATTGTATCAGGGGAATACTAGTGTCTTTGTCCAGGTGATGTGACCTCACGCCAATTCAAAATCATTGGTGTATACCAACATTTGTTTTATTGATTATGGTGGCCCTAGTATATAAAAAATTACTTGAATAGGTACATATTTTTAGTCATTCATCTTATTCCAATGTAGGTATTATAATTCGAGTGTCCAATTAGCAACCCATACGGAGTGGTTGTTTATTTTTTTAGTTAATAACTACATTTAAGTTTTCCTCAAACACTATAATTTATTTATTTCATGAAATGGAATGGACTAGACACTGTGGTTAGAGGCCTACTTAGATTATATCTCACCCCCATTATGGCCCACCATTGGAACCCATGAACAATTCTTGATCATAGGTGTTGATAATGGGAAGTGTGAAGGATACAGTGCGTGATTGATTTACAGCATTAGTATAGAGCATGGGGAAAAATGACTTTGACTATTCTAGAGATACTTATTTTTTCATATTTTTTATTTTTTTATATTTTTACAGCATATATTATATGAATGTATCCCATGTTCCCCATGACCATTCATACTTCATAGAAAAATTAAAATAATCATCATTTTTTATCTATTATGGTTTATTCATCTTCATCTAAGTATTATTTCTCTTACATGTTTTATTATTATTAATATGTTTCTCCTATTGTATCCTTATTATAAGTCTTACAATTATCATTTATTATAAACTATTTTCCGCACTCTATTCAATGTTGTAAGAGTCTCTCCACAGACCCTACCAAGGCCCTCACAACTAATCTGAAGCCTCTGGAATTCACAGAGATGCGCATGAGGTCATGTGGCCCATCATCTCAGGTCACAAGTGAGTGGAAACTAGGGCCAGATGATACAAAGTTTCATTATGGTATTTTCCTTTTTTCGTACTTTTTGACTATAGACAAAAGACTAGGAAATTGATAATTTTAATTTACCATGTTATTTTATGTAATAACCCACGTACATGGGAAACCCAAATTACCTAGTTTAGGAAAATGCAGTTATTTATTTTTTCATTTATGGTGGATATGACTTCCCCCATGGATGAAACATTAGAATTATGGTGTTATTATATTCGTATGTTCTAAATGATTATTTATTTTAATTTTCTTAATGATATAAGGTTATATCAATCCATTAATCATCTTAGGGACCATAGAAATTTAACTGCAATGCATTATTGCATGAGATATCTATTTACAACATTCAAAGACTATTTTCATTTAATTTCTATTGTGTTGTGTTTTTTTGAGTCTTATAGATAATTTTTGATATGTATGAAAATAGAAATGTCAAAAATCTCCTTGCAATAATGTGTTATGATTTGGATTAAGTGGATTCAGAATTTCAATTTACAAGGTGTATGGGCCCTTGTAAATTGGAATAGTGATCCACCTAATTCTACTTCTTAAAAGTGGATTTAACTACATGAATGAATTAAAACAATACCACAAATAATCTAAAACTGTCAACACGCTTTTTAATTTTGATCCCATGATCATAGACTAAACATAGAAATTTAAAGTTCTCTATGTTCAGTGTTTTCATCATGATCCTTATGTGTTTTTTCTATCATCTAGACCCAACTCCTGGAGTACGGTGTCTGTTGTATCATGCTTATAATAAGTCTAGTGCGTGTCTTTGTTTATCATCAATACTTATCATTTATGAATTTTTCCTGAGGACCATGATTGTTAATTTTAGATAAGTGACACCCAAGCATCCTGTAGATGCGTTCCAAGGGATTTGACCTGGGAACTCTATGAAGGTGGTGGTCCACGAGCCACCCATAATACCAATTGTAGTGCCACCAGAGGAAAATATTATCCATCTTCCATTAGGTGAATATTCCATGTTCTGTGATTATTTTATCATTTTTAGGAGGTGTGATCATGGTTCCCTTTGGTATGCCCCTACTATATAATAGATTATATGAGACCTACAACGATAGCATCCTCCATGTTTCTTATAGTACATAGGACCTCAGGATCTCGGGTCATGGTTAGAATAAATTGTTTATATCTCCCACCATATAGAGATGGCTCAAGAGTGGAGGGTCAATCGTGCAATCTACATGTTACGTTACTCTACCTAGCACTGGTGGGACATCATATCCTAGTGTGAGTGTAATTAATTTATGATTTGGTCTGACATTAATATGGATTTATATGATAACTTCTTTCTGAATACAATGAGCATTGATCATGAAAGAGAATTCATGAATCTTCATTAGGGTTCTATATCTATTCATGACTATTTTTTCTGCTTCAAAGATCACTAGAGTTTCATCCAATCTCTAGTCGGTGATTTGTTGACAATTTTGGGGAATTTTTATGATAGGATCAAACATTCTATTTAGTCATATGTGAAAATATTCTTGTTGAAAACCATTTCAGAGATAGTGAACCAATCCCTAATTACACAACAAACTATCAGAGAATTTGAAAATATGAGCCAAGGTGGTTCAGTTCTATGAAAGAGAGATGGTTATTTTTTTCATAATGAATTGTGTAATGGGAGCATCTTGGGGTGGTTTATCCAGGTGACCATAATAGGTTCTATAGAATGTCACATATGTGGTAGTCTAGTACATTAGAAACCTCAGTGGATAAGTAATCTGATCGAGTGTCAATCATATGACAAGATGGGTCACCATAAGAGATTATGTTAGTCCTTTCATATATCATTTAGGGAGATGCGATCCACAATGACAACTCTATCATGTATTGGATATGAGACTTCATGAAATGATGGATGTTTTTCTTCTACAGGCCAATCAGGAAAAAGTGAATGCGGTTGTGGATATGGTATCTAGGCACCAAACATGGGTGTCAGTACAGTGGATCTACTTCAGATATTCGTAATGCATCTTATGGACATGAATCAGGAGAGAATTATTCAATACCACCAGTAAATGAGGAGTATAGTCCAGGGAAATCTACGATGAGATGCAATATTTTTGTATTATATACTCTTGTTTATAACATTTTTTATATTGGTTCATCTCACTATTTTATATATACTGAGGTTGTGGAATGTTTGGTCCTTTCAATTGAGTAATTATGTCGCTCCATAGCTCTCAACATGTTCTTAGGGGTCTTAACAGAGTGAATATGTAAATTTCATGACATCCCCAGTGAAATAGGTGGGTTTCATTTCATCTAGTGTTTCTCCCCCTTAAAAAATACTATCTTTTATTCCATTATTAGTATATTATGGGTCATTATTTTAATTTAAAAAATGTATTTATATCCATTTTTGGTGTATTTCACATCAACAATGGTCCAAGTTTATATTCATATTTTTGAATGGGATATCTAGGAATGAAAATCTGGACTGATGCATGGTGGGAATGGGGTAGTGACAAATCAGTTGTAGAGTCTCCTTATGAGTAATAAAGGATTGAAATTAGTTGTTTTCCCTCTGATTATGGTTCATTCATGATATTTAATTTTAGATGATTTCTATAGGTTACCTTCTGAGAAGGAAGTTGAGTTCACCATTGAGCTAGTTCTTTGTGTTGCACCAGTGTCTATTCCTCTATATGTAATTTCCCCAAATGATCTCTAAGAAGCCATGAAGTATCTATTAAATCTAGAATAAAAGGTTTTTTAAGTCCCATTACATCTCCATGGGGTTCACCTATTATTTTCTCCCAAAAGGTGGAAGGTTCCCTCTTCATGTGTGTTGATTAAAACTAGCTAAAACAGATTAGGGTGAAAACTAGTATCCACTACCTCATATAGAGACCCCTTCTACCATATCATGGGAGAAACTATTTCCTCTAATATTGATACGAGATTGGGGTATCATGATGTTCATGTGAGTCCATCATAAAAACAATGTCCATCATTCTACTGAATGTATAGTACGTATGAGTATCAGTTTATATTTTTCATTCTAATTAATTTTCTAGTAGTCATTATGAATATAATGAATCATGTTTTTCATATGTTTCATTACTCCTTTTTAGTCATTTTAGATGAAAAAATAGTATATTCAATCACCAGAAACAAACATGACAACCATTTTGAGATCATGTTGAGTACACTGAGAGAGTACAAGCTATATTTGAATCTTAGTAAATGTCACATTTGGATCAACAAGGTTCACTCCTAAGGAAATATCACATCAATGTAAATAATATCAGTTGAACAAGAGATGGTGGGTGTCATGGTTTCATGGGAGAAACCATATAACATTTTATACATATGAAACTTCTTCAGGATGAATGTATATTAGAGGTGATTCAACCATGATGTCTCATGTTAGGTCATTTGTCTTATAGTTTTGACTAGAAACAATGTATAATTTTAATGGAAGGAAGCTATTCTGAGAGCATTACAAGAGTTAAATGTGTGAATCACTTCATTGTCACTTTAAATTATTCTTGATGTGGGATTAATCTATACTATTTAATTTTATGCTTTAGGAATTAGTATCGTTGCAGTGATGATGTACGGTGATTTGATTGCAGATTAATAGTCTCACCAACTAAGGCCTCAGGATAAAAAATAACCAAATAATCGCCTCAATCCTTCACCCTTGTTTCATGCAACATTATAGTAGAAGGCACAACTAGTTGGGTGAAAAATTTACTATTTATATAGGTAAAAATTGCCACAAATACACATCCTCTCAGTGAGACTCGAATCATAGGATGTGAAGGTGGGTTGAATAATTGGAATCCTTGAACATGGATCATTCTTACACACCATGAAAGGGATATAATGTACATAATACCTTGAGTTGTAGTACTCATACAGAACATATCAGGGAATCCAGTAGTGAGTGGAAGATAAAGGTTATGTCCTCTAAGTTCCACGTGCATGTTTAAGAGAGAAATTGGAAACCTATATTAGTTTCTTTGGGTGTTACTTATTCCCGTTAATAAGGTGTCCTTGTGGTTAATCTTCCAGATTATGAGGTCATATTCTTGAGGTAAATAATCATAGGGGAGTAACAGAGACCTATTTTTTTTTTGATGGTAGTGAACGACTACTCATCTGTGGTCAAGTATGGGTTCCTTCTGACTTACAGGAAGAGACGATAATGGAATGACATGCCTCTAAGTGGGATGTTCATCCTGTTTATACCATGATTTAAATAAATATATGTCATCAGTATTGGTGGCTATGTATGAAGAGGTAGATATCAAGATAAATCACTCGGTGCTCCACCTTCTTATAGTTGAAGGCCGAGCACCAACAACCATCTAAACTTTTATATCATCAATCCATTTCTTAATTGTAGTGGAATGATTCAAAAATGGATTTCTTGAGAGTCTTGTCGAGATCTTCTGAAGGTAGTGATGTAGTGTGGGTAACCATAGATTGGTTGACCAGTGGTGGAAAATTTATTCTAATTCCAAAATCATTATTTATTTATTATCGAGGATGGATTTTTTTTGGGATATTGTGAAACATCATTTTGATCCCTAATCGTTTGTGTACTCAATAGACTCATAGATTACTTTATGGGTATAGAAATGGTTGAAAATGGAACTAGGTTTACAGGTGATCTTGAGTACATAATATCACATTCATGTCGTTGGGCTGCACAAGAAGATAAATTTGGTGTTATAGGATAATTATCAATCCAACATCCTTGATTTTTTAGGATCAATGGAAAATGATATTCCTCTATTTGAGTTTTCATAAAAAATATATTTCATGCTATGATCTAGATGGCTCTATATAAGGAACTTATGCATAGAATGTGTAGTTTTCCTCTATGTTGGCTTGCGGTTGGTGAGGAAACATTATGAGGTACTCATATAATTCATGATACATATGATCAACTATAGATAATTCAAAAATATATGTCTAATGCTCGTCATAATCATAATTTCTACAATGATCATTATTTTAAATATTTATAGTTTGACGCGGGACATCAGGTATTTTTCAGGTATCACCTAAATTGGTTTACAGAAGAATTAGGATATGGGGAATGCTCTTGCCACATTATGTTAGACCTTTCCATTTAGTGTATGGAGTTGATTTGGTAGCCTATAAATCTGTAATATTGTAGAGGTATCTTGCCATGCAGGATGTATTTTACATCTCTTAGCTTCAACAGTATTCTGAAGACCTGCATCATTCCTTTGAACATGAGGATATTGAGCTGGGGGTTGATTCATCCATCAATGATCTTGTGGTACATATCATTTGTAAGAGAACAATGGCTATCTAAGGAAGGTCAGTTCTTATGTTTTGGGTGCTATGGAAGCACATATTTGTACAATATGAGACATAGAAGTTGGAGGTCGATGTAAATGCATTTTGGCCGAAACTCTTCTCACATTATGTTGTACGAACCTCATTAGGGAAACATGGGGAAGAATTTCCTTAAATATGGGAGTTTGTAATGTATCAGATTCTTTCAAAAGTAAAGAATATTTATTTTTTGGTTTAAATACTTTAATATGGAACATAGAATTATTCCTATGTGGTTTATGGATGTCAAAGGCATGTTTTGGGATCAGTTTGATTATGAATCCCTAAAATGGTGAGAAATGACTAGGTTTAACATTTATGCAAAAATAATTCAGGTTAACTCACATGTTTTACAAAAATCATGTGGGTGCCGATAGTGTGGTTTTGGGGCTATAGCATTTGTATGAAAATGTACAACCCTAGGCACATTCTTGTGTAGTTAATTTTACATTTAGGACGTAGATATTTTTCAAATCTTGAACACGATTAGTCAAAATTTCTACATTTCCATCGAGGTTGCCCGCTTTAATGAAGTGAATAGTGCATGGTTGATTCTTGGTTTTTCCAACCATGTGGAAAAAGCATGATCCGTTATTTATTGGATGAAATTTACAAACTACCCCCTTTAATGAATCATTTAAACCCTCTATTTCTATCTCCTTCATCTCTAGTGATCTATCATCTACTCCAAGAATGATTATGCTTTATCCTACTGCATAATGTTTAATCTATCTCATTCAAACATCTTTGAAATCCACCATTGTAGAATGAAAAGGGAATATTGAGTTATGATCTCTCATATACCCCAATCAATATCATGTTTTCACTTCCATCCATTGTGATATTCATGTGAGACTCTTCATGCCATATTTTAGGGAGATAGATAACTATTTTAGTTTCTTGCATTCATGGTCAAATAATTCCTTTAAAATCGATGAGTGAATCACTACTACATCAATGTATGTGGTCTGGGTGTTTCTCATTCATTTTGGTTCATTTTAATTGATGTTTCATTGTAATGCTCGATGGATCCTTCCTGTGATGTTTTGGTTTTGTTAGATAAATTATCTAAATTGGTTTTTTTGTGTCCATTGTGACAAAACTATGTATAAAATTAAATTGGTGGAGTTTTTTCAATACATTTGTCTTTCACTTTGGTATTCCCCAATCTAAAGGGACTATTTTTTCGTAATTAATATTTCTAACTACCAAGTGCGTGTGTGTTTCCCCTTTTGTTGAATTTCGTAAATTTCATTTGAATTGAGCTGAATTGTAAACCCTGTGTTAAGCCCCCTTTTAAATGAAAATTATTAATAATTTTATTGGTGTCACACTTATTTCACAACATACATTTAATGTCTCATACCTTATACATAAATTCATAATATTGGTGTATTATATTTAATTCAATATTCATTATAATTTATTGCTTGAGCCTATACTGATTCCTTGTTTGTATGATTTATAAATCATTGCTTTCACCATATATCTATGTTAGTACAACTTGAAACACTACTTATTACATATTTTTTGGATTATGTTTGATTTCATTGTCTAGCTTGAAAGTTTGAGATATTGGCATTGTTTTGAGGGTATGTGATCATGCATGCTATGTATGGTGAGTTATTCATGAATTATATTCTTGATATTTCCTATTAACTTGTGACATTTAAATCATATTAATGAAATGTGATTATTTAAATGATATTCATTGGTGTAAAAAATGATTTTATTTTCTTTTATAACATACAATGGTCTAGGAGATAGCATTTTTCTCAAATTAAGGACTCCAAGGATGGGTGTTCCCTATTCTATTGCATTTACATTATACACCAGGAGTGAAACATTGGATTTCCATATATGAGATCTTCTATTGGATTATGTTATAATATAATGTGATATTGATTAAATTGTATAGAAACTAAGGATGAAACTTTTGGAAACATGGCTACACAATATCTCAAGTGATACCTAGTCCCTTATGTTACATACATGGTAAGACTCAGAGTCACCATGTCATTAGTGATACCAGAAAGGCATAGATGGGTTACCTTGAATGTAAGTGGTGGAATTAGATCTATTAAGGAAACCAATAACAACTGTTGAGATTTTTCATATATTTCCTTGTATGTTCTTAGAACTCCACTATTGTATTTTACTAGTTTCATTATCTCTTTAGATGTGATATGACTTAATTGTATTTTGAGAATGATGGTGTGTCTTCTTAGAAATGTGACCACAATTCAATGAACAAGAATGGGGGTATTATTAGTTTAGTTTATATGTTTAATATGACCTCTTTATATATAATATTACATCGATACATACATAGTATTAGACATTTGGCTTTTGTCGATGTAGGTGGTATAATTCCATGGTAAAATTATGAAGTGGTTGTTCATTTATTTAGTTGTTACTAACATTTATAATTTTTGTCACACATTTTTTTTAATTATTTCATTAGATAGATTATCCTAGACACAGTTGGTTGGGGCAGCTCAAATTGTATCTCACACCATTTATGGGATGCCTTTGGCACCCAAGATGAAATTATAATAATAGGTGTTGATAATTGAAGGTGTGCAGCTTCCCATGATTTTTTGATTTACAGTTTTAGGATGCAGTACCATGTAGATGACCAATCCGGTTATAAAGATTCGTGTAGTAGTCTTATTTCTTTTTATATATCTTCCCACCATGTAGTATATTCATGTATCCCATGTTTCGTAGAAAAATATATTTTTTTATAGAAATGAGGACATGATCATCAATTTATATCTATTATGTTTTTTTACCTTTCGTTAATTATTAATTGACAACAATTATTTAATTTTATTATTATGTTACTTTTGAGGTTTCCATATTCTGCTTCCTCAATTTATAATTTATTTCAAATATCTATGATCACTCTAATTAGTGAGGTCCTAGTTTCCCAATAAACCCTCCCAAGTCCCACATTTTTATTCAGGAATATTTGGCCTTCAGGGATATGTGCTTGAGTTCATGTGCCCCACTGCCTAGGGGCATGATTGAGTATAAAATGATGCTAGATAATATATAAAAAAATGCAGTCTCATACAAATATGTTTTATTTATTAATTTAAAAAACAAATATAAGATGTTTTTACTGGAGGATACTTCATTACTAATCACACCAACATATGATGTTCATTCGAAAGAAAAATATAAAACCTTGATTCCAAACATTATCGTAAATAGCATATACATATTATATGAAAGATAGATTATCATTCTATTGACACTTCTATATAATGTTGTTCAAACACCCTTATTTTCAATCAGGTTACCATATTTTCTTCAAAATTTTATCAATGTATATAAGAAGACTTTTGATCAACCATTCCAATGTTCATTATCAGTTTTTATAAATTTTCATGGTGTGAATGTTTTTTCATCATAATGATGAATTTTTACTATGTAAAATATGTTAATTCTCTATAATAAACATTAATACTATAATTTCATTAATATAGAATATTTTTTATTATAAAATTTATTATTTCCACCATAGATGATATTATCTACTTACAAAAACATTGTGCAATGATCTTAAATATTTTTTACATTGATATTATGAATGAATAACATCCCCTCTTGAACTCCACATTCCATAGCATAACATCCATTCATTCATAACAACCATGAGGTGTTTGGTTTAGTCTATGAAAATCGTCATTAAATATACATAACTTTGATTCATTTTTCACAGAACAAAAATTCAAAAAACTATTTAGTATACAAATATTCTTTGAATAATATTTTGAGGAATATAGTTTTGATTTCCATTTGAAATTATGTGAACTTACTAAAGATATCCACTACTATGTAGAGTGTATTTCTGCGCATTTGAACCACTGGTTTAAAATTATCTATAATATTATCACATACAACATTATCAATTCACATACAAATCATCATTTCATTATTTTGGATATTTTATTCTATTTTTTATTTTTTTTCTTTCATAATGATAAATATTTTACCAATCAAACTATATATTTCATGTTTTTATTTAATATCTCATCTCTAATTTTGAAAATTTTTATCAAATGTCTCATTAATAACATTTCATCATGAATCCTCTGTTATTTCATCCTCAAATTAAGTGAGTTGTTCCATGTATAGAATATTTGTATTGTTAATTATATTCAACTATTTTTTCTTTAAGGGATTATATTTGTAACGACCCAAAGTATTTAAATGGAAAATTCCCTTCATATATCTATGTCATAAAAACACAAAATAATGAACTACTAGGTGATGAGTGACCTTTAAACATAAATTTATCACCCCTATGTTTGGAATTTTAAAAATCCGACATACACGGTTGTGTTCAAGATTGTTTTTGGAGTCTAATGAAACAAAAATAATTTTTGGTGAATAGTTACCCACCCTTATGAATAGTAACCTACCCTTATGAATAGTAATATTACCCTTATGAATAGTAAATATGAGTAACATTACCTATGAATAATAAAATAAAATTTGGACATCATAGAAAGTGATTATTTGACCTTAGTAAACGTTTTTGGTATTTTATAAGTCATAAATAATTAATTTTAATTAATTAATTAATTTAAAAGAATATTTATTCCCCTGGAATGTATTCATATAGTATTGAATCAATTTCTAATAGTTTTTAGATAATTTTATAAGACCCTACGTAATTTTTGAAAGAACTATACAATCGGTTTTAATCTTAAAAACGGTTTTTTTAAGTAAATTATGATTTTATTTAAATATTAAATTAATAATACTTAGAAAATTATTTTTGAAAAATTGACTTCATTTTTAGATTCTACACGTCGAAAAATGGTTGGGGTAAAATTTTGGGATTTTTCTGAGATACTTGAATTTTTGATGAATTGTAGAATACATTAATTTATCATATATATACATTTTAATTAAAACCCACTATTCCTGACATCACAAGTGATGTAAGCACCCAAATCCAGAATACACAAGTCAAATTTACTATTCTTAGTCATAGAAGACTCACTATTCCTTGTCTTAGTTGAAATTAATAATCTAATCAATTTTATATTAAGGAAACCCCTCTCCCCTCCACTATAAAAGCCACCCTTCACTCCCTCTTTTCCTCACACCTCTCAAGCTCCAAGCCTTCTCTAAATTCTGCCCAAACACCTTCCCTAGCTCATCCCCCACGTCCAAAGCTTTTGTTCTCACCAAAAGACCAAGCCTAGCTTCCTTAAAGAGGATCTCAAGAGAAGGATTCTAAAGGTCATTTCTCTCTCTCTTCTCCTTTAACTTCGTTTTAAGTTCAAGTTTTTTTCTTGATCTCTCCCTACCTATCTTCATCCAAATTGTTCTATAAATCCAGTATTATATATATACTGTTATATTATGATTCTAATGTTATATTATATCTCCCCACACCCTTTCCCCCTTCCTTTTATTTTATTAAAGAGAACGTTGTTCATGTGGTGATAATTTATCACCTTAAAAAACAACATGATCTCTTCTTCCATTTATACCTTCAATCTGGTCATGAAACCATTTTTATGGTTGAAACAGAATGTTTTATATGTATTATGTTCCATTTTATGTTCTGGAAATAACATATGGCCATACTACTATGTGAAAAGTTAAAATGGATTGGTTGTGATCCAAAAACCACTCAAATTAACCCAAATAATCTTCATTTAATTCTTATCTAATGATTCGTCCACATGGATCTAATATAACTCATTATAAAATCATTCAATATTCTGTAATATCATTAATTAAATGTAATATCAGTTTTGGATGTTTACCCATGATCTACCCAAACATCAATTTAAGAATACAAGTGGGCCGTTCAAGAAAACCATAAAAACGAACATCCCCGATCAATGTTTTTAAACTCTATAAGTCATCCAAATGAACATAATATGAAATAATGAAACCAGAATGAACCCTATTAATGTATAAAAGGTTATGGAATTCTAATTAATGACTATAATGTCATTATATAGGACATTAAAGAGAATAAGGCATTCGAGTTCAAGGTAAGGGGAATTCTCGAACCGAATTTGCTTCCTTCGGGTTCTCCCTCTTTCACTCCATTTTTGATATGGTTACTCTCAAAGGTCTTTTTTTCATCTTTTACTTTACTTTTCTTGGATATACATGTTTGTCACTGGTTTTTATGTCCATCAAAATGTTTTCCAAAAGAACTCTTCTTTCAAGATCTCACCTTTTACCTCTCATTCAAGGTTAATGGTTCTTATATCCAGAATGTTGTTCCCTCTTTCTTTTGGGAACCCAAAGATTATGAATGTGTTATTATGAGATGAAACCCATTCCTTTCCATGGGTTATTTATTTACATGTTTGATATGTGTTCTATGTGGAAAGCATGATAATGATAATGTTATGATGTGATGGGTGCGCCCGAAATTATATAGCACAATATGAATGTTTAAATGTGACGGGTGCACCTGGAATTATATAGCGCTCCAATTCATTGGGTAAAGTGATGAATCTCATGAGTAAATTTGAAATTATTCTTGAAAATGATTCTAGATTTGTTCACAAGTATGTGTGGTAGTTAACCACTAAGACATGATGTTTCATTTTTATGCTTTGCCACATTTCAAGTTTATTGTTTATGCTCCTCTCATGTTCAAGATCTTCTTCCTATGTCATGATTATGCTCACCCCATGCTATATTGTTCTTATCTATCCTCTTACTGGGCTTTTAGCTCACCCCTTTTGATGTATATCCCCAGGTGTCTACATTTACTAAGGAGAGGACAAGTGCTACTAAGAAGCTATAGAATAAGAGATTATATGAATTTTTATGCTTGATGTTGTACTTATTATGTGTACTCCTAGTTTTACCAAGACACTAAACCTCTGGATCCTCCATGTGTAATACTATTATGTTGTTTATCTTTGAAATGATGTAATAGTAATGTAAGAAAAGGTCGGGTCACTATAGTTTGTATCAGAGGAAAGGTTTAGCTAATTTGGGAATTAGGATTAGTGAACCCTAATGAAAACCTCTAGCATGAGACTAAGTACAAATATGCACACAAGGATATTTACCTAGGGATCCCATATGTTATGTTTTTGGAATAATTGTTTAAAAGGATAAGTTATTCATGACTTTTTTACTTATGTTTTGTTCTAACCTTTTCTATTTTAGAAAATGGTGGGAACCAGGAGAAATCAGGCCAACAACTCTTGCGAAGGCCAATGCAACGATTGCCCGAACGACATCCCCAATGATTTTGGAGGTGGAGTTCAAAACTTGATGGCGATTCTTACCCAATTATCTCAGGTTATGAATAATAACCATAATAATGGGGAATGTCCTCCTTCACCAAAGAGGGAGCAGCTAGCTATCGAATGTTTTATGCGGCAACGACCACCGATGTTTTGTGTATCTTCTGATCCACTAGTTGCGGAACAATGGCTCAACTTAATAGAGAAGATCTTTTCTATTCTTCACTGTTCTGAGACAGAGAAGGTGACTCTAGCCGTTTATCATCTAGATGGAGAAGTTGATCAATGGTGGGCTTCGATTAAGAACACAAAGCCAAGGGAGGAAATTGAAGAGATGGAATGGGAAGACTTTAAGATAATGTTTCTTAATAAGTACTTCCCAAGAACACTTCACACGAAGATGGAGAGAGAATTCATAGAGCTCAAGAAAAAAGAAAGAGAATCTGTCACAACCATTGAAGAAAATTTCACAAGGCTCACATGGTATTCTTCGGGTTTTGTTATCAACAATGATAGCAAAATTGATAGATTCTTTAGTGGATTAAAATCACATCTTCGAAAAGCTCTTGAAATTAGAGACTTTGGGAGTTATGAAGAAGTTGATCGGTGTGCTCTCAAAGTTGAGATGGATATTGAAGAATGGTCCCATGGCTATGGTGATAAGAAAAGAATGATGGAGTTTCAAGCTGGTGGATCTAGTGATAAAGATGGGAAGAAAACACAACAACCCACTTGCCAAAAATGTGGGATGTTGCACAATGGGAACTGCCTAAAAGGGATGGGGAAATGCTTCAAGTGTGGAAAAGAAGGACACCTAGCTCACGAGTGTCGAAGAGACATGAAAAGGAAGGATAATGTAGCCAATGAAAGGAGAAAACCACTCGTGGTTCAATGCTACAACTGTAAGGAGCTAGATAACTATTCAAACCAGTGCACTAAAGCTCGAGCTTTCGAGGGTAATCAGCGCCAACAACCACCAAAGCCAATGGAACAAGGGAAGGCTTATGCCATCACTAATGCGGAGGTGGAACATGATAATGAAGTCGTACAAGGTACACTTCCTATTCACTCAATAATGGAAAAAGTCTTATTTGATTCTGGTTCTATGCATTCCTTTATATCTTGCAAGTTTGCTAGAACTATAGATTCAAAGCCCTGAAACCTTGAAATAGAGATATCTGTAAAAACACCAAGTGGTGCAATCATTGAAACCCAAGTGTTTGATTCTTCTCATATTGACGTATGTGGGAAGATTCTTCCGGAAAATCTCGTAATACTTCCCTTGGTGGAATTCGACGCTATAATGGGAATGGATTGCCTCTCGTTATATAGAGAACATATCAACTGTCGGGAAAAGGAAATATATTTTCATATTCCGAACCATCCCATGATCCTCTACAAATGCAAGGAAGATCATGAATCTCCTTTGAGAAATCCTTCAATGGTGTGGGTGATGATTCCCTATGAAGAAGCATACCTTGCCAAAATGTTTGAGTGAAAGGAATGTTGGGAAATGCCCATCGTAAGGGAATACGACGATGTATTTCCCGAAGACTTACCCGGAATTCCCCCGGATCGTGAGGTAAAGTTCTCAATTGAACTCATACCTGGAGATACTCTTATCTCGAAGTGCCCATATAGGATGGCTCCTATCGAACTGGAGGAGTTATTGAAGCAGCTACAAGAGCATCTGGACAAAGGGTTCATACGCCCTAGTGCATCACCTTGGGGTGCGCCAGTTCTCTTTGTAAAGAAGAAGGATGGAACCATGCGGCTGTGTATCAATTATCGGGAACTCAACAAGATCACCATAAAGAAAAAGTATCCTCTCCCAAGGATTTATGACTTGTTCGATCAGTTAAGAGGAGCTCAATACTTCTCAAAGGTGGATCTTCATTCTGGATATCATCAAGTAAAGGTGAAGAAGGAAGATATTCAGAAGACTGCCTTCCGTACAAGGTATGGGCACTATGAGTTTTTGGTGATGCCCTTCGGACTTATTAATTCCCCTGCAATCTTCATGGATTTGATGAATAGAGTCTTTAGGCATTACCTCGAAAAATTTGTGGTAGTGTTTATTGATGATATTCTCATTTACTCCAAGAGTAAGGAGGAACATGAAGAACATCTAAGACTTGTGTTGGCGATATTGAGAAAGGAGAAGTTGTACGCCAAGTTCAGCAAGTGTGACTTTTGGATGAATCAAGTCACGTTCTTGGGACATGTGATCACAAGAGAGGGAATTTATGTGGACCCTTCAAAGACAAAGGCTATTGAAGAATGGCCCAGGCCCTCTAGTGTCACAGAAATCCGTAGTTTTCTTGGATTAGATGGGTACTTCTGACGTTTTGTGAGAAACTTCTCATGATTGTCAAGCCCTCTAACTATGTTAACAAGGAAAGGGGTAAAGTATGTATGGACGGAAGAATGTGAGGGAAGATTCAAGGAGCTAAAGTGAAGTCTGATCACTGCACCTGCACTCACACTACCGAAAAGTGGAGAATGTTTTGAGATATACGGTGATGCTTCAAAGAAAGGCTTGGGTTGTGTACTCATGCAGAATGACAATGTGATAGCCTACGCCTCACGATAGTTGAAGATCCATGAGCAGAACTACCCAACACATAATCTAGAGCTGGCAGCCGTGATTTTTGCCTTCAAAATCTGGCAGCACTACCTTTATGGTGAGAAGTGTGACATATACACCGACCTCAAGAGCCTAAAGTATATATTCACACAAAAGGAGCTCAACATGCGTCAAAGGAGATGGTTAGAGCTAATCAAGGATTACGATTGCTCTATTCACTATCATCCTAGAAAGGAGAATAAGTTAGCTGATGCTCTAAGAAGGAAAGAACCTGCTACTCTATCCATGTTGAGGATTGAGAAAGACCCTATCTTGTTGGATATGCAAAGGATGGATTTGGGAATCGTAAGGGCAGGGGATACATCCTACCTTTCCCAAATGACTGCACAACCATCCATCCAATAGAAGATTAATGAAGCACAAAGGGATGATGTGGAGATAGAAAAGAGGCTGAATGCAGTAAAGGAAGGAAAGCTACAAGAGTTCCATATCGACGATGATGGTGTGATTCGGTTTGGAACGCGGCTTTGTGTGTCTTCATCACCCGGAATAAAGAAGGAACTATTGGATAATGCACATAGCTCAACTTTATCTATTCATCCTGGAAGTACCAAGATGTATCGTGATCTCCGAGAACACTTCTGGTGGGATAACATGAAGAAGGATATTGCAGAATATATATCAAGGTTCTTGGTATTTCAGCAAGTTAAAGATGAGTGGCAAAAGTCCAAAGGTATGATGCATCCATTGCCTATACCCATGTGGAAATGTGAAAATGTTACTATGGACTTCATCACAGGTCTCCCGAAGACGTCAAGAGGAAATAATGCGATATGGGTTGTGGTTGATCGACTCACCAAGACTGCCCATTTTATCGCTATTTGGGAAGACCTATCACTAGAAAAACTTGCAAGGATATATGTGAAGTAGTGAGATTTCACGGTGTTCCACTCTCAATTGTCTCTGACCATGATCCATGGTTCACTTCTAAATTCTGGAGGAGCCTTCAACATGCTCTGAGTACTGAATTAAATTTAAGCACGACCTATCACCCCCAAACTGATGGCCAGTCTAAAAGGACTATTCAGACACTTGAAGATATGCTAAGGTCATGCTCTCTTGAATTAAAAGGTGGTTGGGATCAGCATCTCCCATTGGTTGAGTTCTCATACAATAATAGCTTCCACTCGAGTATTCAGATGGCTCCGTATGAAGCTCTTTATGGGAAGCGATGTAGAACTCCCACCTGTTGGATGAAGTTGGAGAACAAAAACTACTGGGTCCCGATCTTGTTCAAGAGATGACAGAGAAGGTTCAAGTCATCCAGAAACATATCAAAGCTGCTGAAAGTCAGCAAAAGAGCTATGCAGACAATCGTCGAAGGGACTTGGAGTTCGACGTTGGAGATAAAGTCTTCCTTCGAATATCTCCATGGAAGAGAGTCATGCGATTCGGGAAGAAAGGGAAGCTAAGCCCAAGGTACATTGGCCCCTTTGAGATCCTTGATCGTATAGGAGCCGTGGCCTATCGTCTGGCACTTCCACCGAATATGGCTCATGTTCATGACGTGTTTCACATATCACTACTGAGGAAGTACATTCAGACCCCTCACATGTACTAAACTCAAAGGTGGTACAGTTGGAAGATGATCTCTCATATGAGGAGCAGCCGGTAAAAATTCTGAACCGATGTGATAAGGTTCTACGAAACAAGACAACCCACCTTTTCAAAGTGTTGTGGAGGAACCAAAAGTTTGAGGAAGCAACATGGGAACCAGAAGAGGCAATGAAGGAGAAGTACCCTCACCTATTTGTGTAAAGTAAAATTTCGGGGGCGAAATTTCTTAAGGGGGGAAGAATGTAATGACCCAAAGTATTTCAGTGGAAAATTCCCTTCTTATATCTATGTCATAAAAACACAAAATAATGAACTACTAAGTGATGAGTGACCTTTAAACATAAATTTTTCACCCCTATGTTTGGAATTTTAAAAATCCGACATACACGATTGTGTTCAAGATAGTTTTTGGAGTCTAATGAAACAAAAATAATATTGGTGAATAGTAACCTACCCTTATGAATAATAAAATACCCTTATGAATAGTAATATGACACTTATGAATAGTAAATATGAGTAACATTACCTATCAATAATAAAATAAAATTTGGACATCATATAATGTGATAATTTGACCTTAGTAAACGTTTTTGGTATTTTATAAGTCATAAATAGTTAATTATAATTAATTGCTTAATTTAAAAGAATATTTATTTCCCTGGAATGTATTCATATATTATTTAATCAATGTCTAATAGTTTTTAGATAATTTTATAAGACCCTACGTAATTTTTGAAAGAACTATAAAATCGGTTTTAATCTTAAAAACTGTTTTTTTAAGTAAATTATTATTTTATTTAAATATTAAATTAATAATACTTAGAAAATTATTTTTGAAAAATGGACTTCATTTTTGGATTCTACACGTCTAAAAATGGTTGGGGTAAAATTTTGGGATTTTTTTGAGATACATGAATTTTTGATGAATAGTAGAATACATTAATTTATCATATATATACATTTTAATTAAAACCCACTATTCCTGACATCACAAGTGATGTAAGCACCCAAATCCAGAATTCAGAAGTCAAATTTACTATTCTTAGTCATCCAAGACTCACTATTCCTTGTCTTAGGTGAAATTAATAAACTAATCAATTTTATATTAAGGAAACCCCTCTCCCCTCCACTATAAAAGCCACCCTTCACTCCCTCTTTTCCTCACACCTCTCAAGCTCCAAGCCTTCTCTAAATTCTGTCCAAACACCTTCCCTAGCTCATCCCCCAAGTCCAAAAGCTTCTGGTCTCATCAAAAGACCAAGCCTAGATTCCTTAATGAGGATCTCAAGAGAAGGATTCTAAAGGTAATTTCACTCTCTCTTCTCCTTTAATTTCCTTTTAAGTTCAAGTTCCTTTCTTGATCTCTCCCTACCTATCTTCATCGAAATTGTTCTATAAATCCAGTATTATATATATAATTTAATATTATGATTCTAATGTTATATTATATCTCCCCACACCCTTTCCCCCTTCCTTTTATTTTATTAAAGAGAACGTTGTTCATGTGGTGATAATTTATCACCTTCAAAAACAACATGCTCTCTTCTTCCATTTATACCTTCAATCTGGTGATGAAACCATTTTAATGGATGAACCAGAATGTTTTATATGTATTATGTTCCATTTTACGTTCTGGAAATAACCTATTTCCATACTACTAAGTGAAAAGATAAAATGAGTTGGTTGTGATCCAAAAACCACTCAAATTAACCCAAATAATCTTCATTTAATTCTTATCTAATGATTCGTCCACATGGATCTAATATAACTCATTATAAAATCATTAAAGCTTCTGTAATATCATTAATTACATGTAATATCAGTTCTGTATGTTTACCCATGATCTACCCAAACATCAATTTAAGAATACAAGTGGACCGTTCAAGAAAACCATAAAATGAACATCCCCGATCAATGTTTTTAAAATCTATAAGTCATCCAAAGGAACATAATATGAAATAATGAAACCAGAATAAACCCTATTAATGTATAAAAGGTTCTGGAATTTTCTAATTAATGAACATAATGTCATTATACAGGACATTAAAGAGAAGAAGGCATTCGAGTACAAGGTAAGGGGTAATCTCGAACCCAATTTGCTTCCTTCGGGTTCTCCCTCTTTCACTCGATTTTTGATATGGTTACTCCTCAAAGTTCTTTTGTTCATCATTTCCTTTAGTTTTCTGGGATATACATGTTTGTCACTGGTTTTTATGTCCATCAAAATGTTTTCCAAAAGAACTCTTCTTTCAAGATCTCACCTTTTACCTCTCATTCAAGGTTGATGGTTCTTATATCCAGTATGTTGTTCCCTCTTTCTTTTGGGAACCCAAAGCTTATGAATGTGTTATTATGAGATGAAACCCATTCCTTTCCATGGGTTATTTATGTACATGTTTGATATGTGTTCTATGTGGCAAGCATGATAATGATAATGTTATGATGTGACGGGTGCGCCCGGAATTATATAGCGCAATATGAATGTTTAAATGTGACGGGTGCGCCCGGAATTATTTAGAGCTCCAATGCATTGGGTAAAGTGATGAATCTCATGAGTAAATGTGAAATTATGCATGAACATGATGCTAGCTTTGTTCACAAGTATGTGTGGTAGTTAACCACTAAGACATGATGTTTCATTTTTATGCTTTTCCACATTTCAAGTTTATTGTTTATGCTCCTCTCATGTTCAAGATCTTATTCCTATGTCATGATTATGCTCACCCCATGCTATATTGTTCTAATCTATCCTCTTACTGGGCTTTTAGCTCACCCCTTTTGATGTATATCCTCAGGTGGCTACATGTACTAAGGAGAGGACAAGTGCTACTAAGAAGCTATAGAAGAAGAGATTAAATGATTTTTTTATGCTTGATGTTGTACTTGTTATGTGTAGTCCTAGTTTTCCCAAGACACTAAACCTCTGGATCCTCCATGTGTAATACTATTATGTTGTTATTATTTGAAATGATGTAATATTAATGTAAGAAAAGGTCGGGTCTCTATAATATTTATCTCTAATAATATTCTCAAAATATACTTCATCCCATATACTAATTTTATGAGTAATTGTTTGTCTCACTTATTTACTATTCTCTTTGAAAAAATAAATCATAGAATTATCATTATATTGATCCTTTTGGGTTTCTCTTAATCCTATATTTTTTTGTTTTAATTCTTCTACCACTTCTAAAATAACTACAAATACATAAATTTATCTAGATTAAACATAAAAACCTCTACAATGCAGCTTCAAATTTTTTTCCCATCTAATTGTAGAAATTATAGTCCTTAGTTTTTTCGTGTGCTATAAAAATATTCCATCATATATTTCATTTCCATACATTCCAAGATGAACGACATTATTATGATATTCAAACATTCAAAGGAAGAATCTAACATTATTCATAAAGGTTATTCTACTTTTTAAAAATTTATTTGACAACTTCTCTATCAATATTAAATTTAGTACTCTATTTTAAGAAATATAGTCACTTGAAAAGCATATTTCTAGAAGTGGAGTGATATGAAACTATTTTTAGTAATGTTATAACCATATTAGTGACCCTGAAATTTATTCTTTCCAGGAAACCATTATATAATGGGGGTATGCCTAGAGACCATTTTTTGTTCAATACCATATATTTTTAGATTTTATTTTACCTCATAAGAGGTGTACCATTTTCCATTATCTGATATCATATTCATCATATTTATTTTGGTATCATTTTATTTTTTTCATATATATTTTTATGAAATCTAACACATCTATTTTCATACATATAAAAACCAAAAAACACATCCTTACTAAAATTATACAAAAAAAGGATGATATTACTCAAAAATTAATTTTATATATTTACAATTAGACCACACAGATTAGTTTGTTCTAAATTTAGTAAATTTTATGACATGTTCTTTATTAAATAATATGGATTTTACCCCACATATTTTTACATGTATTGTTGATTTTTTTGTGATCTTAATTATTATTAGTAAGACCCCATTCTGATCTGAACATTATTATCATTTATATTATTTTTTGTCTTATATGGCCTGACCTCTAATGTCATAATCAGTTTTTCTAATGAATAATAAATATAAATGTATAGTAATTATTGTCAACCAGATATAATTTTTCATTGGTTCTCTCAACAATCATTATATAATTATATTTTTTTAACATTGATATTGTAGAACTTCTTATAAAATGTGACTTTTAAAATAGTGGTAAAAGTCATGAAACAAAAATTATTCATCAAAACTCATTTACTGTTGATGAGAATAAATCCATCAACTCTTCCCTTTACATTAATAAAAATATTCATATTTATTTTTATTTTAGATAAGATCTCAAAATCCATAAACCATGTCCTATTTTTTAATATATTTTTAATAATTTTTTGAATTTTTAACCTTCTATATCTTCTTCTAATCATTTCCTAAAATTACAGAACAATTTGAGTGATTTTATTTAATTCTATGATTATCTTACAAATAAGAGAAAAAATAAAATTATTCTAATTCAAGAGGATAAATCCTATAACCTATGCTAATTTAATCGAAATTCATTTAATTTTTATTCCCATATCATATTTATAAAAATGTCCCTCATGTCTCCCCAGAATCACAAGTTTTACATCAAAATTTATTAAAGTTAAAACAATTTTGGTATAATGAATTTATTCCATTATATAGATAGTATGTTTAAACCATTCCTTAATGGTCTTCCATATATTCAATTCTTCAATATCATTTACATTTATGGTAAAATGATATAATATTTTGATAAAATCCACAAAACATACACTTCATGATTAAAAAAAACATGTTTCTACATGATCCCAAATAATTTATAACCTTTTAAATATTCCTTGACCTTTTATATGTTCCAATTCATTATGAAAATTTTACTTTTATATTCTACTCTAGTTATCTAAATTTACACCCTTTACGATTTTTAGTTTCACCAGTAAAATCAACAAAATTCTTACCATTAGAATTTTAATTTGAGGGCTCATCATTTTTTCAAATATACTTGTTCCTAATTTAAACCATTTATTTAGATAATATTTTAAATATATTCAATTTTTTTTTATTTAAACAATTTATTTTAATTTTTTTCCACATTTTTTCTAATATATAAACTTTATTATCAATTGTTATTACCATTATGGATTTATATTTGATAGATATGTTATGATTGTATAGAATAGTTGTGTGTTCTTTAATATTAAATTTTTAATTCATATCATCTTCATAGTTTATTGATACATCATTATGAACATCAAAAACATTCTCAAGATTATAAACTATTAATTCATGTTCATCAATATTCCTTGAAGAATCCTTTAATAAAACCGATATTTTTATATTCTTATTATATTTTAAACCACACTCTTTATGGTCCCATTCTTATTCAACTTTAAGAACTTTCAATAATTACATTTGATCATCATATTATTATTCTATTTTCTATATTATTCACATAATCCTTCATTACATCCTATAGAGAAAAGATAAAAATATTTTCAATAACATATAATTAATATTACTCAGTATCCCTATTTTATTTTATAAGGACACACTTCTATGAAATCTCAAGTATTCTGAATTTCTAGAGTTTATATTCATTCTATATAGAAAATTCTAATTTTATTTTGGTGATAAATTATACTCCCCGCTAACTTCTTTATTCCAATTATGACACCTATAAATGATTTTAATAATCTTCCCCTAATAAGATCATGATAATAGAAACAAGATGCAGACAAGATGTGATACTGGGCCTTCAAGCCAGTTTGTGGGTCTTTTGGGCTATATAATGGGATGATGCTAACTGGGACTTCTGAGCATGTACCGAATAAAGAAAGAACGATTGGTGGGTTATCCCTTGGGGGGATATTTCGTGCCTTTTCCACCATTAGGTGTGGTGTTTGTGTGATTAATGTAATTTTAACTCCAATCACATAATATATGTATATATATATTAAACTTCATATTAATATATGATAATAAAACATTTCTTAAATCATCCTCATTTTGAGTCCCAATAAATTCTTACTTCTAAACAGACATGAATTTTATAACATTATTTGAAATTTTTAAAGAGCTCTCTTATTTATCCCACATATCATATTCAACCAGCTGGTTGTGAAAGTCTTCAAGAGAAATATCACTAAGGTAAATCCATTCTAGTTCCCAAGTAAATAGACTATACATAATTTATAATATTATAATGAAATTTTTCATTATATCTGAATCCATGATATTATTACTATGCCTATTGTTAGATCTCGTCAATGATATCCATGAAGAATCACTAACTTATATCCAATATATAAGTCATGTATAAACATCATGCCTGAAAGACTATTAATGATATTACATCTTGTTCCTCCATATCTGAAAATAACATTAATTCAATAAGGTTAGTACCTTTACATCCTCAATATAGTATAAGAATTCAACAATCTCTCAAGAGATTCAAAAATTAATAAATTTCCTTAATATAATTTTTTTTACCCTTTCCCACTATATAACCTAAGAGGGGGTTTGAGTCATAGTATCATTATTCAATATTTTCTTTAGATTAAATTAAATATCATATTCACATTATAAAATAAAACTACTGTTTTATTTTTAATGACAAAAAATACTTAAATATAATGAAAATGATCACGTATACTTTACTTGGAAAACGTATAAAAATCAACTCTGTGAAAAAATATCAACTAATTTTTGATATGCCAAGTATCCACTGCATCACTAGTTCTTGAATACAACATTAAAGAAGATTTAACTACTCATATGAGGTCCACAGAGGCATCATATCTTACATGTATTTTAATCAAGATATATCATAGAAAATAAAAAAATATTATAATTTCAAAAATAAAAAACAACATTCCAACTCTAAACTTTAGTGGGTTTCCTCTATGATGTTTTATCTAACATCCCGGATCTAGAAGCCACCCAGAGGTTCCCCGTAACTGGTTGGTCACATGGCCTCAAGAGCATTCCCCCCAACGCCAAGGGCTACCGACTAGCAGCGAGGGTCATGGGTGTGATAATGGGGAAACTGTGACCACATTGGCTGAGTACACAGTAGACGAACATAATAGAAACTACGACAACAGTAATAATCAATTCAAACTGGAACAGCAGAAAACTAAAATAGAGAAAAAACAGGAACATATATAGAATTATGAAAGATACATATGTTTAATAAAGAAACAAAACAAATAAAAATGCTGAAATACAAATAGTACTAAACCAATGTACAAAAGAAAAAGATAAACATATCCTCGGCATCACATGACAATGATTGTCCCATGCACTCCAACTCCACTACAAGTCAAGTACTGAAAGAAGAAGGGATCTTTCCCTTATCTCTACCTGAATAAATGAAATCATTGTGGGCCCAAAAACATTTCCCAAACATGGTGTGAGACTAAATCACAGTAAGAAACCGCCCAAATATCTATGCCTACCAGTCAATGAATATATGGCAGGTGAATGTTCTGAAGCATTAAACAAAAAAGTACTCACTAGAAAACAATTCCACATATCAAAAGCAACTAATCAAGCATGTTAACCCACTAGGAAGTGAAAATAGTCTATCCCCTATGGTTCAATTATAAGAATATATATAGACTCTCTGAGGAAGCACTCACAGTCAATTCCCAATATAGTCAAAAGATAATCATGACTCTTTGAGGAAGATCACACGGTCAATTCCCCTTATAGCCCCAAAGTCACAGACACTCTGAGGATGATCACTTAGTAAATACCCCTTATAACCCAAAGTCATTCAAAGACTCTCTAAGGAAACTCACTCGATCAATTCCCTTATAGTATACATTGGTTCAAAGACACTCTGAGGAATCTCACTCGGTCAATTCCCCTTATTGTATAATGTGCTCAAAGACTCTCTGAGGAAGATCACTCGGTCAGTTACCCTAGGGTTCTACTACAACAGCTTCTCATAGCCCTATGTAGGTCAATGAGAATAGCAAGAAACAATCGCCAGGGTATTCCTCTTGAACTAGTTGGCTAATCAGTCAACAACATATCAAGCATGTCAGAATGCAAACACTCCACCCTACAACAACAGTCATAGAAAACGGGCAAGGCGGCTAAAGGCTAAGTAGGAACAAATGGTTGTAAAAAGAACATTCCTGGGAAATACTTCCAAAGCATAGTAATCAACTCTATTCGCATCCATTTAAGCTCAACATAGGAATAAAAGTGCGGAAGACAATCAACATTTGTTAAATGGTAAACGCACAATACCCTGTCCAATAGTATTGGTGGAAAAATCACATAATACTCAAAGACATTCAAAAGAAAGGCATAAAACACATACCTCAGTGTTGTAGGAACGATATAAGTGAGTCTCGAAGCTTGAATCACCCATGAATGTAGAAGAGATATTAAAATTTCTATAACGTTCAACCCATGATAACACACAAGATAGGAGAAATCAAAAGATGGGTCTCTAGGAGAAAAAATTACTCACTGATGTGAATCCAATGCAACTGGCGATGTTTGATTAGAAGGCAAAATGTTCTCTCAGGGGTTTGTTGAGGATCGGTGGCCGTACGGAGCTCTCGGTCAAATGAGACCTATAAGGAGAGTGGTCTGGTGATTATACGTGACTCGAGTTCATTTAATGAATAAAAAAGTACATGACCTATACTTTTGAAGTACACAGAGAGTACTTACTATTTATGTACTTCACATTAGGTAACCTCCAAGTCACCCACACATGTTCATGTGTGTGGCCACTACATGGCCAACACACAGCTACCTTTGGTAACCTAGTACACGGCGTGTACCCATATAGTTCACGGTGTGTAAATCGGAAATTTCATGAAATTCCGCTTTTCCTAAAAAATGACCAGAAAAGGAAAACTAACATGAAAATACGGTCCTATTTCATACAAACTTCCCATCATAAAGAATTTCATCCATGAATTTCTCTAGAATGGTGTAGAAGATGAAACCTCGAACAACCCTGTCCATTGTGCTTGTACATCGGCCTACCTCTCCCAAGTCTCATCCTGTAACCACCTGTGCTACCATAGCACTCATTGTAGAGGGATATACCGGCCATAGAGAACCTTTTTACTATGATCAAAAATAGAGATAGGATTATCATCGAATGATTCAACCACTTTGAGCTTAACCTCCTCAGGTTGAGAGACATGAGACGAGTCTGAAAAGTAACGTTGGAGCTGCAAAACATGAAAAAACTCATCCATATCCCGATACTTTTGAGGCAACTGCAACTGATAGGAAAATGTCCCAATTCTCTCCAACACATTAATGACCTGACATATACTGTAAAAATCATACCATGTCTCTTAATCCTCTTGTGTCCCATCCTCGTTGTGTCATGCAAGAAAAACCTATCCCCGACCTCAAACATCAGAGGTCATCTCCATTGATCAGCGTAAGACTTCTACCGAGACTATGCCGTAGACATCCTCTTTCGAATAAACTATATTATATTTGTGGTCTCTTGAATAGGATGAGTTCCCAGCAAAGCTGCCTCTCCTTCCTATAGCCTACATAATGGTGATCGACATGGCCTATCGTACAAAGCCTCAAATGGAGCCATCTAAATAGTTTCTTGAAAATAATTGTTGTAGGAAAACTCCAAAAGTGGTATGAACTTCAACCATGAACCTCCAAAATCTAGGATGCAAGATCTAATAATTTCCTCAAGCCCTTGAATCATACACTTGGACTGGCCACTTTTCTGGGGGTGGTAGGCTATACTCAGAAGTACATGTGTACTCAAAGACTTCTCTAGATCCCTCCAGACCCGAGAAGTAATACATGCATACCATTCTAAAACAATGGAGTTTACAATTCCATGTAATTGCTCAATCTCGGGGATGTACAACCATCCCAGATCATTAACACTTAAGGTCTCCTTGATCAGCAAGAAGTGAGAAAGCATCACGAGTCAGTAAATGACGACCCAGACTGCATCATTCCATTGAGGTGACCATGGAAAACAAGTCCGAAAATCCATCACGACATCGTTCCACTTCACTCGGGAATGGGTAACTGATGTAAAATACCCTCTGGTCGCTGATGCTCTGCCTTCACCCACTGGCAGGTGGAATACCTCATGAAAAAACCTTCCAAATCTCTCTTCATACCTGGCCACATGTACTAACGGTGAAGGTCACGATTCATCTTGGTGACACCAGGTCAAACTGCCCAAACTAAGTAATGGAAGTCCCACATCATCTCCTCATGTATGTTTGTTGGCACCCATACACGCCCCTGAAAATGAAGGATCTCATCCTCACCGACTATCTATCCCATAATAGTTTTCTCTCCTAACACGATTTCCCATAGGACTAGGCCTTCTCAGTATAATAGCTACCTCATTCGCACTCGATCAATAAGAGTAGAGGTAACAACCACATAAGAAACAAAAAATATCCCCCTGTATTTCATGTACCTCCAAATGAATCTCAGAGAACAGATCCATTAGCATCGACTCACTACTTACCCCTAGAACTGCCTGTATCAGAGTCCTCCTACTCAGCACATCAGCAACTGCGTTTCCTTTCCAAGGCATGTAGGTAAGCTCAAAATCAAACCACTAATGATGCTCAACCCACCTTCACTGTCTAAAATTCAGATCAGGCTGATTGATGATGTACTTGAGACTCCTATGGTCGGTGGAAACCACAAAATAATCTCCCAACTGATAATGTCTCCAGTTATTCAAGTCATTAACATCAACAGCCTACTCAAGATCGTGCATCGTGTAGTTCCTCTCATGTGGCCTCAACTTCCGAGACCTGTATACAACAACTCCATCTCCTAGAATAAGCACAGCTCCCAGCCCGATACATGATGATTCACATTAAATATTATAGCCATTTCCCAGCTCTAGAAAGACTAGTATCGTTGATGAAGTCAACATCCATTTAATATCCTTAAAGGCCAACTCACAAGAATCTGACCGCAAATACATTTCACCCTTGTTAGTAAGACCATTCAGTGGTGCTAATAAGTGTGAAAAGTCATGTATGAATCATCTGTAGTGTCCAGCTATCCCTATAAACATCCGAAACTCAAATCTGTTCTTTGGATGCTCCCATGAAACTACTACTCTCACTTTCTCTAGGTCTGCTGATACTCTTGTTTCTGAGATAACATGACCCAAGAAGTGAATTTGATCCATCCAAAAAAGGAATTTTGAGATCTTAGCTTATAAATGATGCTCTCATTGTGTACTCAAAATGATCTCAATATGTATAGCATAGTCATGCGAGTGTGAGATTACACCAATATATCATCCACAAAGACCACCATGAGAGAAAACAATTATGAATGGAACACTCGGTTTATCAGTCCCATGAAAACTGCAGGTGCATTCGTGAGACCTAAAGGCATGACCGTGTACTCATATAGACCATAACTACTCCAGAAAGATGTTAGATGTATATCAGATGGTCTAATGCGCAACTGATGGTAACCAGATCTCAGGTGAATCTTTCGAGAACAACCTGGCTCCACGAAGCTGGTCAAAGAGATCATTAATCCTATGCAAGGTATATATGTTCCTTACCGTCAACTAGTTCATATTTTCATAATCCAAACAATGCCTGAGGGTACCTCCAACTTCGTTGCAATGAGGAGTGGTGAAACCCATGGAGAAGTACTGGGTCAGATGAAACCCTTTTCTTGCAACTCCTCCAAGTACTTATTGAGATCCTACAACTCAGGTGAAGCCATCCTATAAGTAGGAATGGACACTGGTTCTTCTCCTAGCACAATATCAATATAAATACTACCTCATGCTCTAATGGAAAACTTGAATAGTAATCTGGGAAGAAATCCCTGAAACGATCCACCACTGGAGGAAATTCTAACAGTGAAGTCCCACGGTCATTCAGATATAGACGGGCAATATGGTCTTTGACTCTTCATAGCCCATGATTCTCATGTCTTGATCTACCCTCATGGACATCCCCCTCGTCCTTATGAATAATATGAACACCTTCTAGTGATGTGAAACTCACCCTGCGACCATGAAAGTTGACGACTTCCTGGATTAGAACTAAACATTTTATCCTGAGAATGATATCATAGAATTTCATTTCTAAGAAATAGAGGTCCCAGAAGAAGTGACACCCATCTTCCTCTAGAGCGCACTCCCTACACTGACATACAATTTTCGTTCTAGTCCCTAACTGAGTGTCTAGTGTTAAGATATCAGTAGAAGAAAAGATGGAGAGCCCAAGTATCACCACAATAGAAACATATATAAATATTTGGGTATCCCCTATATCAAAAAGAGTAGAAACTAAAACTGAGGCTACTATGATCGTACCTCTTATGGTAGAAGGTCTGGGATTCTGGTCGAGTTGGGTCAGCTCCATTACAAAATTTTGGCCTATACCATGACCCTGTGACCCCGCCTGACCACTCTTGTAATGCCCCGACCCTAGTTACCCAGAGTCAGTGCATTATTACATTTCATTGTCATGATCACAAAAGGTCAAGTCTTGAAAGACCGATTATGTTAGTAGTCTTGGAATCACAAGATACATTCATAAGGTTTACATCACATCATAAAGTGAAAAACTACAACAACATCTTATCTCCATAGACTACACTCAAATCCTCATACTATCTCTGTAGGTCATTTATAAAATACTTCTTCACATCATGGGGAAAATAAAACATAGAAATGGGTGAGCTTAGATGCTTAGTACGGATAAAAATATAGCGGAAACATTCGTAAATAAGCCTAATCATTTAAGGAAGTGTATATCTAAAACAAAATCCTTTTAATCATGAACATCAATATAACATGGAAAAGATAAAATGAAATAATTCCATTTACTTATTCAAATGGATATTCTACTTGTAGAATAATCACATTCAATATCAATAACCACTTGCATAATAATGGAATGCCTAATTCCATACTATCATAACCACATAGTCATGGCCTTGTGCCAAGAATACAAATAATATTTTGTCAAGGCATTGTGCCAAGACACTAGTTTGTCTCATGAGACCTACCGATGCATCAAGGAGCTATAGCAGGCTCCACCCATCACATACTATGTCCAATGCATTTCTCATATGAAAAGGTTTAAACATAACATAAACATTCATATTGAATCTAGCATAAAAAATGTCAAAAATTTAACCATAAACCATGAATGGTATAAAAAACACATCCATAGTCAAACATATCAAAAAACATTCAATATAATATAGAATTTTTTTATCATAATGAATCAACATCAAATAAGCTTAAAATCTCTAAAAGGATGTTGACTTAGATGAAATAAAAACTATTTGAGAGAGATATCCCCTTTTTAAAATCAATTAAAAGTCACACAATTATAAATTAAAACCATTATTTTGAATATACTCTTATAATATTGTATGTGAGGCTTCGACAATTTAATTACGGCAGAAAATAGTTGCACCTACCGTATAAGTTAAAAAACATTCTTACCTTAAATTTGTTGAAAAGTGAAAAAGTACCTTCTTTGGAAAACGACGGAAACATTCCTTTCACAAACGAATAAATTCAAATAAGGGTATAAATGACATTAACCTATTTTCTATTCAATAGTAAAAATGTTTTTAAATACTTTTTTAAGAAACATGGATGTGTATGTTAAATATGTACAAGTAGATAATTACGTATAAACAACCTTGAATAATGAAGAGATTGTGAAATAAACCATTACCTTGTACTCTTCCTTGGTTAAGGGTAGGTTAAACAACTGTATAATGGTGAAATAATTGTTATTAAATTATAATAGAATCATATATATTAATATGATATCATATATGATCTTTTAACATTTGTGTGTTAATAATATCTTAGTATTATCGTTGTTTCAGGTGTTAAATGATTCATTTTCCTTTATATTCATTGTAATGTAAGCCATGTTTGTTATGGATAGGTTGTATATTATTCATATAAAGAACTATATTAAGTCTTTAAACATTATTTTTAATTGTAAAATTAAAATTATTCTTGAATTGATACGATGGGGAATGAATTTCATCGCGTTTGTGGAGACGGTAGTCCGTATGTACGCATGAGCGAAAATATCATTGTTTTGATTTTAAAATAATATATAATTTGATGGTATATCATATATACAGAATTATTATCATGTTATATTTATTTTTTACATCAATTAAACATCATTATAATACCCATCCAAATAATAATGTATTAAATAACAATTACACGATGACGTGGAGACGGTAGGTCATACATACGCACGTGTGTTGACATGTCATTCAAAGTGTGGATAGAATTTAAATATGGTTGTACCATATTTAAAATAACATCACATTATATAGAAGATAATGGAGTTATTATTTTAGAATGGAAATAACAAATAATGAGGAAGTGGAAGAAGTAAGGAACTTCGAAGAGGGTGGTGAAATCATTACCTCAACTTCGAGTTCTTCATTTTGATTTGGTCAAAAGGGTTCCATAAGATAGATTTCTGGTCAAACTAAGGCCTGTAGGTTGAATTGATGGAATTTGGGAGGATATTTGGGTAGGTTTTGGCCGAACCAAAAGGATTCTATGGTGTGATGTAGAGGGAAGGGGGTTCCATTTTATAATAGGGGTGAGGGGCAACTTAGGAAAAGCTAGAAATATTATTTTATAATAAAATCATTTTCGGTTTCTAATAGCACCAAAATGGGTTATATAAAGGCTAAGATGGGGATAGGTCTAAAACCACTCAACCAATAGGTTTTAGACAGTATTGAGTCACTATATTAACTATATCATTTTGATTTAACTCATAGTTAAATAGTTTGACACTTTCCATGACCCTTTGTATTTTTATATTATATAGTTAATAAACATACTATATACTTCCAAGAGACCCCAAAGTGTTCCACTAATGATACACCTATCATGATATAAGTCATTTGGGAGAACCACATATTTTTATGAATATAATATCAATTAATAATAGAATACTTTTTTTAAAAAATCTTTTATTTCGATTTTGACATTTTTGGGTACTTTGTTTTTGATAAATTCATAAAAGCATTATTAATTCAAAAAAAATTCATATAACCAATCCAAATATGTCATATTAACCTAGAAAATTTTTGTAATTCATTAAAAGTCTAAAATTACATTTAATTGTATATTTATAAAATCAATTATTTTAATATTTCATTAATTTGGTAACTACTGCATCATCATTGTGTCATAAATAAAATAAATTATTTAATGTCTAAAAATTATAAATTAACTACCATTATGTAAGAATGATTTTTAGATTTCTACTGAATATTTACAATAAAATTTATCTTATGTATAACCCTATATTAAAAATGTTTTAGTAATTAAACATTGATTTTAACTCTTTTAACTCTTCTTTGAATTAAATAATAATAAATGCCCTAATCTACTCCAGGTGGACCAAAAAGTTTCATATTTTATTCCTAAGGTTGTTTTTGGTCAAATGATACTTATCTTATATAATTAGGACATGTGTTATGGTAATAATAATATCATTTTTACCCTTAATTACCCTATTAACACTTAATCGTGCCAAATAATATTAAAAATTCACTATTAACAAAAAATTATTTTCATCTTATGGAACCACATTTTACTTACTGATATCAACTGTGTCTCTGGGATTTTTGAAATTCCACTCACAGACGGTGAAAAGTTCTAAGAAATTTTTATATATATAAAATTAATTAAAATTGACTCCATTAAATTACATTGAACTTTTATAATTATTATATGTATATTTTGATCTAAAATAAACTTAAAAAAATATATAATTATTTAAAAAATCTGTTTTAAACTATAACTCTGTGTTTTTCACTATTCATCAAAAATTGAAATTTTTCAGAAGAATACCAAAAATTCTCCCTAAGATAATTTCGATATTCCAAATCCCAAAATGAAGTCCATTTTGAAAGATAAAATTTATAAAATTTAAAAAATTTGGTATTACTATTCATAATGGCTAGTTTGATTGGTTATGGTGTGTTAAAACTCGATGTTGCGTACAACACACGCTATTGTATTATTCAAAGGGAAGCATACTGTGGAATCATGGGGTGTTACATTCTCCCCTCCTTCAAATAATTTCATCCACGAAATTTATAGAATACTACTACATAAACAGACTCAGGTGGTTCTTCATCATAAGTTCCTCGGGTTCCCACATTGCCTCTTCCATCTTATGGTTTGTCCATAGAACTTTTACTAGAAGAGTCGTCCGGTTTCTCAACACTTGTTCTCTCGTATCAAGAATCTTGGTAGGATCTTGACAATAATACAGATCGGGTTACAGTTCTAATTCCTCATAGGTGAGTACATGCATTGGGTCAGGCATGTATTTTCTCAACAATGATATGTGGAACAGATCGTGAACTTTGGAGAGACTTGGAGGCATTGTCAAACGGTAATCTACAACACCAATTCATTCTAGAATTTTGAATGTTCCAATATACCTGGTACTCAATTTACCTTTCTTACCGAAACATTTGATTCCCTTCCATGGAGATACCTTCAAGAAAACCTGATCTCTTATCTGAAATTACAAATCCTTCATTCGATTATCGTTGTAACTATTCTTCCTACATTGATCTGCTTTGATGTGGGTATGGATTATCTTTACCTTTTCCATCGTTTCCTCAACAAGTTCTGGACCTATAAGTTTTCTTTCGCCAAAACCATCCTAACAAGTTGGTGTGCGACATCTCTTTCCATATAATGCTTCATATGGTGCCATCTGAATACTTGAATGGAAGATATTATTATAGACAAACTCTATGAAAAGTAAATATTGATCCCACATACCGTGAAAATCAAGTGAGCAGAATCTCAACATGTCTTCTAAGGTTTTAATAGTTCTGTTCTAATTCTCCATCTGTTTAAGGGTGGTAGGCAGTGTTCAAACAGAGTTCAGTATCGAAGGCATTCTGAAGACTTTTCCATAATCTTGATGTAAAATGTGAATCACGATCAGAAACAATCGATAGGGGTACTTCATGAAGTCTCAAAACTTCATTAATATATAGTTATGTTGATCGTTCAAGTGGTAGATCTTCCCTTATAGCAAGAAAATGTGCTGACTTGGTAAGACGATCAATAATGAACCATATTGCATCGTTCCTTCTAGGAGTCTTTAGTAGTCCCAAGACAACGTCCATCATGATATTATCTCATTTCCACTTAGGTATGGGAAGAGGTTCCATGACTCATCTAGGCTATTGCCTTCAAGCATTCACTTGTTGACAAACCATACATCATAACACAATATCACCAATCTCCCTCTTCATTTTGTCCCACCAAAAATGTTCCTTCAAATATCTATAAATTATGGTGCTCCCAGGGAGTATAGATTAATTGGAACTATAAGCATCATCCAACTATTCTCTTTTTAGATCAGTTATATTGGGAACATAAAGTCTCTTCCCAAATTTCAAAATTCCAACTTCATACTCAAAGTCATTGAATCTACCATCATTCATAAATTTAATAATCTTTTCAAACTCGTCAACATCAGTCTGCGAACTCTTTATCCTTTCTAGTAAAGATGGTTTGGAAACAATTGGAAAAAGCATTGATGTTTCACCTTCCTTGGTTATTCCCATATCCATCATTACTATGTCAATGTATATAGGATCCTTTTAAACTCTCATATTTCTCAAAACTCCATGATCCTTTCTACTCAAAGCATCATCATCCTTATTTTCCTTCCACGGGTGGTAGTGTACCGTGCAATAATAATCCTTTAGTAATTGAAGCCATCTTCTTTGCCTCATGTTGAGTTTTTTCAGTGGGAAAATATACATCAAAATCCTGTTATCCGTATAAATATCACATTTTTAACCATAGATATAATGTCTCCATATAATCAAAGAAAATATTACAATAGCTTACTCAAGATCATTAGTAGAATATTTTTGCACATGAATTTTCAGTTTTCGTGATGCATAGGAAATAACTCTATCATTATGCATAAGGACACAACCATGTTCTTTCTTCAATGCATCCCTATAAATAACAAACCCATCATTCCCCGATGGTAGAGTAAATATAGGAGTATGGACTAATCTTTTTTTCAGTTCTTCAAAACATTCTTCACACTCTTTTGTCCAAAAAAATTTAACCCCTTTACATGTGAGCTTCATTAATGGGTTAGCCAATCGGGAAAAATTCAGGATGAAATGCCGATAATGACCTACTAAATCAATAAAACTGCGTAACTCAGTTATACATGTTGGTGATGGCCATTCATGTATTTTTATTGTCTTATAAGGGTCAACATAGATTCCATCATCAGAGACACTATGGCTATGAAAAGAAATCTCTTGAAGCCAAAATTCACTGTTGCTAAACTTCTTATATAATTCATGTCTTCTAAGAGTCTTCAATATACTGTGAATGTGATTTTAATGATCTTATTAGATTTTAATGTATACCACGATATCATCAATAAATACCACTACAAAATCATTGATATATTCCTTGATAACTCTTTTCATTATAATCCTTATTAAAGAGGGAGAATTAGTCAATCAAAAAGGCATTACTGTAAATTTGTAATGCCCATACCTGTTTCGAAATTCATTCTTCGGGATGTCTTCCTTCTGCACACAAAACTGATGTTATCCAGATCAATGGTCAATCTTTGAAAAGTGTTGATCTCCATGATCATGGTCAAATAAATCATCAATGCGAGGTATGGGATATTTGTTATTTATTGTTATAGCATTGATTTCCCTATAGTTGATACATAACATCATAGAACCCTCTTTCTTCTTAACAAAAAAAAACAGGGCCTCCCCATGGAGTAACACTAGGTAAATTATTACTCAATTCATGTAGTTGTTTCTTTAGTTCAACTAATCCCATAGTGGCCATTCTATAACGGATCTTCGATATGGGCCTTGAACCAGGAATTAAATCAATGGAAAACTCAATTTATCATTCTGGGGGATGTCCTAGAAATCTTCTGGAAACTCATATACATATTCATTCACAATAGGTACATACTCTATTTGAACATTACTTTCCCCACCCATAGTTATTTCATTCTTTTCCTCCCTAATAATTGAATTTATTTGAGATTCTGGGGCTGGATCTTGATAAGAATCATGTGGTGATGATTCTTATCTAAAGATAATGTGTTCTTTATCATCATCATCAAAATTTGTACCCTCATTCTTCATAAAATAAATTTTCACATCATGGTCCGAAAACCAATTCACTCCGAAAATTATATCAAATTCAATCATGTGTATGTCGATTAGATTAGTAGATAATGATCATTTATATGCCATAATGGGAACGGATTCAGAAAAAATTGTTGTGATGATACTTCCATTAGGAGTTTTAACAAACATCTCCCTTGTTAAATCATATTTGAAATATCTAATTTTCTTATAAAACTGGGAAGATATGAAACAATGCGATGATATAGAATCAAATAATGCATTTTCTAAACTTGAGTAAACCATTAAATTACCTGCCACCGCGTCTTTTGGAGCTTCTACCTCAGCAGTAGTGATATCATATGCATGGCCTTGATCCATTGGCCTATTCTGAGGTAAGATTCCCTGATGCTTAGGATATTCATTTGCATAATTCCCCCATCTCCCTACAATTGTAGCATTGAACATCGATAGCTTCTTTCTTCCCCTTGCAATCACGATATTGGTGGCCTTTTTCACCACACTTGTAACAGACCCCCATTCCCTTAAACAAATTATTGGGGTGTTTCTTCAAACATTTAATTTAGGATGGATAATCAACATTTCCATTCTTCCCTTTATTTCCATTTCTAGAGTGATCAATAGATCTCTTCTTCTCTTGCATTGCTTTCAAGTCGAAAGACTTAGAGAATTATTTTTATGTCTTCATAGCGCATGAGACAATATATTCGTAAGAAGAGAAGGATTGTGTAACTAATTATCGACAGAGAAATGGTTTTAACCCATCAAATAAATAATCATTATTACTTCTTGGGTTATATATAAAATCTGTATCATTCCTGACAAATATTGTAAAGTTAGCCTTATACTTTGAGACATTCTCATCCTCCTTTTACCTCAGACTCAGAAATTGTCTTTCCCTATCTGCTCATTGGTCACAAGGAAATTATTTTTCTATGAAAATCTCTTTAAACTCGATTCAATCCATATTTGATACTTCGTCATCTTCCTTTGTCTTTTGAATCAATTACCACAATTGGTCAGCATCTCCAGTGAGGCAGTAGACTCCAATGATAACATTTTCCCTTTCACTACTCCCCAAGGCACAAAATATTTTCTCTAAGGAATTTATCCATTTCTCAGCTACTAATGGACTTGTACTCCCATTGAATTTTGGTGGTTGTGTCCTCATGAAGCGATCTAACATTGATTCTCCACGCTGCGGATCAGGGTGCTCCATACGGGTAAGGTTATTATTCATAACCTGAGTGAGTTTTCCCAGTATGGTGATTAGCTGATCAGCAACGATTTCATCACTAGCTCTACTATAATTATTTTGAGTAGGAGGGAAATCCCAACATGGAGTTCTTTAATTGATATGGTTTCCATTTATTACACTAGGTGCCATTTCTAAAAAATTTCTTACACTAGATTAGTTTATGAATCGCAATACATAAATCCAAACGTTTAAAACACTTAACATGAATTGAACCGTTTATGGATATAATATATAATCATAAAAATGTTTTCTTTGATGAAGTGTATAGGCATAAACCCTACATAAAGGTTTGTAATGAAAATGAGAATTATCCTAAGCATATCCCCGAGGAGTGTCGTAACAAAGAGTGCAACAAGGCCCGTTTTCGTGCACCAGTTCCCATTCTAGTCTTGCTTAAAGTGGTGTTTTCAGGTTTTACCCCTAGGTACATCTGTGCCAGAGCTGCCTCTGCCTGCTCAAATCCAGAAAGAGATATATTGCTTGGAAAACTCCCAAAATCTCTATAATACCAAAATTCTAGGATGTTTTTTTGTACTAACCCTCAAATTCCATCTTAGGTCTATGTTCTATGATCAGAGTTTATCTATATCTAGCAACCATGGTTTATAATAAACTTCCTCTGATACCAACTGTAATTCCCCAAACCTAGTAACTCAGAGTAAGTGCATTATTACGTATCATTGGCATGATCACAAAAGATCAAGTCTTGAAAGACCAATTAGTTTAGTATCCTTGAAATCACTATATACATTCATAAAGATTACATTACATCATAAAGTGAAAAACTACAACAACATCTTGTCTCCATAGACGACACTCATATCCTCATACTATCCCTACATGTCATTCATAAAATACTTTTCACATCCTGGAAAAATAAAACATAGAAAGGGGTGAGGTCAGATGCTCAGTAAGGATAACAATATAGCAGAAACATTTGTAAATAAGTATAAACATTTAAGGCGGTGTATAACTAAAACAAATGTCTTTAAATCATGAAAATCAGAATAATATGGAAAATATAAAATAAAATAATTCCATTTACATATTCACATGGATATTCTACTAGTAGAATAATCACATGCAATATCAATAACCACTTTCATAAAAATGGAATGCATAATTCCAGACTATCATAACCACATAGTTAATGCCTTGTGCCAAGACTACAAATAATATTTTGTCAAGGCCATGTTCCAAGAAACTAATTTGTCTCATGAGACCTACCGATATATCGAGAAGCTATAGCGGTCTTCACCCATCACTTACTAAGTCCAATTCATTCGTCATATGAAAAGGTTCAAACATAACATAAACATTCTTATTGAAACTAGCATATAAAATGTCAACAATATATCAATAAACCATAAATTGTATAAAAATAACACATCCTTAGTCAAAAATTTCAAAAAACCTTCAATACAATATATAATTTTTGAATCATAATAAATCAACTTCATGTAAGCATAAAATCCATCATAGGATGTTGACATAGATGAAATCAAACATATTGGAGAGAGATATCTCATTTTTTAATTCATTTAAATGTCACATTAATTTAAAATAAAAAATGTATTTTTAAAATACTCTTATAATATTGTATACGAAGCTTCGACGATTTTATAATGGCCGAAAATATTTGCACCTGCCGTATATGTTTAAAAACATTCTTACCTTAAATTTGACGAAATGGTCAAAAATGTACCTTGTTTGGAAAACGATAGAAAGATTCCTTTCAAAAATGTATAAGGTCAAATAAGGGTATAAATGACTTTAAACCATTGTCTTTTCAATAGTAAAAATGTTTCTAAATACATTTTTAAGAAACATGGATGTGGATGATAAAGAGGTCCTAGTAGATAATTACATATAAAAAACCATGGATAATGAATAGATTATGAAATAAACCCTTACCTTTTATCGTTCCCTAGTCGAGGATGGTTTAACCTCCTGTATAATGGTGAAACAATTGTTATTAAATTATAAAAGAATCATATACATGAATATGAAATCATATATAATCTTTTAACATTGCTTTGTTAATAAATTCTTAGTATTATCGTTGTTTCGGGTGTTAACTGCTTCGTTTTCTTTTTTATGCTTTGTTACATAAGCCGTGTTTTTTATCGATTGGTTTTATATTATTCATATCTAGAATTATATTAAGTATTTAAACATTATTCTTAAAAATAAAATGAAAATTTTTATTGAATGGATATGATGGGGAATGAATCTTATCGCGTTCGTGGAGAAGGTTGTCTGTACGTACGCACGAGCGACAATATCTTTCTTTTGATATTAAAATAATTTATAATTTGATGGTATATCATATATACCGAATAAGTATCATGTTATATTTATTATTTAATTCGATTACACATCATTATCATACCCATCCAAATAATAAGGTATTGAATAACAATTACACCACGACTGGGAGACGGTAGGCCGTACGTACGCATGTATGGTGACACACCATTCATAGGATGGATAGAATACTAAATATGGTTGTACCATATTTATAATAACATAAATGTATATAGAATATACTGTAGTTATTATTTTATAATGGAAATAAGCAAGAAGGAAGATGTGGAAGAAGAAAGGAACTTGATAGAGGGTGGTGATATCATTACCTCTTCTTCAGGTTCTTCCTTTTGATATGATCAAAAGGGATCCTTAAGATGGTTTTATGATCAAACTAAGGCCTATAGTTTTAATTTAGAGATGATGGGAGTATATTTGGCTAGGGGTTGGCCGATCCAACGGACTTTGAAGGTGTCAATAAGAGAGATGGGGGAGTTCCCTTTTATGAGAGGGGTGAGGGGCACCATAGGAAAAGCATAAATATTATTTTATAATAAAATAATTTTCAGATTATAATGGCTAAAAAATGAATTATTCGAAGGTTTATGTGGGGATAGGTCTATAACCACTCAAACAATTGGTTGTAGATAGGTTTGGGTTACTATATTAACTTTATCTTTTTTATTTAACTCTTAGTTAAATAGTTTGACATTTATCATGTCTCTTTCTATTTTTATATTATATAGTTAATAAACATACTATATACTTTCAAGAGACACCCAAGTGGTCCATTAATGATACAAGAATCATGATATAAGTACATTGGCTGATGCATAGATTTTATGGAATAGAATATCAATTAATAATATAATATTTGTTTTAAAATCTTTTTTATGTCAATTTTGACACTATTGGGTATTTTGTTTTTGATAAATTAATAACAACAATACTACATCTAAGAAATTCATATAACGAATCTTAATATGTAATATTAACATTTAAAATTATTTTAATTCACAAAAAGACTAAAATTACATTTATTCGGATATTTATAATATCAACTATTTTAATATTTCATTAATTTGGTAATTATGGAATCACCATTATGTCATAAATAAATTATATTATTTAATGTCTAAAAAATATAAATAAAATACAATTATGTATGAAATATTTCAATCTTTCTAATTAATATTTATAATCGAATTTATCTTATGTATAACACTATATTAAAAATGTTTTAGTAATTAAACTTTGATTTTAACTCTTTTAACTCTTCTTTGAATTAAATAATAATAAATGTCCTTATCAAATCCAAGTGGACAAAGAGGTTAATAATTTATTAGAAAGTTTGTTTTTTGTCGATCTATACTTATCCAATAGAATTAGGACATATGTTAGGGTAATAAAAGTACCACTTTTACCATTAATTACCCTATTTATTTTTAACCATGGTAAATAAAAGTAAATAGTTACTATTCTCCAAAAATTATTTTCATCTTATTGAACAACATTTTGCCTACTGCTATCAACCGTGTCTCTTTGAATTTTGAAATTCCACTCATAGAAGCGGTAAAATTACTTTTTATGTGAATTTGCAAATTCTCCTTGTAGATTGGTAAAATACGGTGAAAAGTTTTATGAAATTTTTATATGTCTAAAATTATTATAAATTGACTTCAATTAATTACATTGATCTCATATAGGTATTATTTCTCTAAATAAAATAATTAATTATTTAAATAAATATTTTTTTAAGCTATAACTCAGTGTTTTTCACTATTCATAAAAAATTGAATGTTTTCAGAAATATAGAAAAAAATCACCCTAAGATTATTTCGATATTTCGAATCGAAAAATGAAGTCCATCTTGAACGATAAAAATTATTAAATTTCAAAAAGTGGGTACTACTATTCATTACGACTAGTTTGAGTGGTTGTGGTGTGTTTGAACTTGAAGTTGCATACAACACAAGCTATTGTATCATTCAAAGTGAAGTGTAACATGGAAGCTTGGGGTGTTACAACTCTTAGCTGATCCGCCCTGATGTCACTAAAAACCTGGCGACTGGCTACCATGGCCACAACCTCCACCTCTGCCTGAATGTCCAGACGAACTCCAGTTCTCAGATTCTCTTGAACGAGGAGTCATAGAAGAACCCAGTCACCAGCGGCTGGTGCGAAGATAAGACAGAGGCACTGAAGATGACCCATATTACTGCAAGATCGGCACTCCACCGGGTCCATTGGGCAAATTGGTCTCGTATTCCCAATCCTCCCGCACTGGTAGCACACCACATGGCTACTTGAAGATGCATCCTTCCTACTATGGTCTCCTAATGTAGTATCCCTTTGGCGCTTCCTTAAATATGCTGGAAGATCAATAACTCTGGATGTCAAACCGCCATAGCTCACATATCCATAATCCCTCATATTAGTATACTTGATTACCGCTCGGTTGATGATAGAGGATATCAAAGTCAACCTGAAGATGTTCACCTAAGATTGGATTTCATGTATCAGACCATCGTCAAACTTCCATGCAAGGAACAACTCATCACCTCCTAGAATAGGAATGAAACACTATAGCTCTGTGAATCTATAAGAATACTCCATAACAGAAAGAGAACACTACTCCAGAATCATGAACTCTCAGGCTCGATTGACCCACAAGGTCTCCGGATATATCTTATCATAGAAGATGCACTGAAACTCATCCCATGCCAAATTCAACTGGTGTTCCGCTTGTCAGATCACATACCACCACCTCTTGGCAGAGTCATATAGAATGTAGGTAGAGAGCTTCACCCACTCCTCTAGAGGTATCTCCACATGCTCACAAATCGTCAAAGTGGCTTCTATCCCAAACTCTGCAGCCTGGGGTCCTCCATCCCCTGATAAAGTAAAAGAATACTGCTACTGAAAGACTGGCATCAATTCCTCAATCGACGGGGCAGGAGGTGGTGCTCCCTAATGGTTTTACATCATCCTCATGAAACCATATCTGAACTTCGCATCAGCACCTATGTTATGTATATTGGCAGGTTCCAAGACTGAAAAAACTGGAGGATCTACAGGATGTCCCTGATCAGCCATGACTGATGTCTAATCACCACCTGACAACTGGCATGCAATTGGAGGACGTCACGGTGGAATGACTCTACCAGTTCAAGTGCACACCTTAGATCAATACTATCAAGGACTAAAAACTAGAGTCGTAGGAAGAGAACATGAGAAATTAAGCATTCATGTTTTACAAAACACGACTACAAGACATGTACATTGCTTACACAGCGTCTTCCCTTCGTCCATTCACATGGGCGTGTATTCCTACCAAAAATGGTAGTGTAACACACCAAACAGATGACATGTTGTCTTAACACACAACGTGTAATTGAATCCTCCTCCCATTAATGAGTCCTTATACACGGTTATGATACACGACTCTCTAAATACAAGACTACACGCCTTATTCAGGATAGACACAACATGTACTAGACTAGCTTCACCTGGCCCGTGTTGTTAGTGATATGGCTTGGTACCTGGGTTAGACTACATGGTGTGTTCGATCTAACATGGAGTATATAGCTAAAGGTTTATCTGTCCATATTTTTAGTTACACAAGCGGACATAGGGTCAACACCACACGACATGTACAACTGGTACACGACATGTTCCTACATTCAATTCCCTATCACGTGTCTCTGCCCAGACAGCCTATGACACAGTTTGAGACTACCTAGCATGTACATAATGTATAAGGCATGTACATAAGAAAAATAGTTTCTTCATGAACATAAGAACACATGGATTGTACTTAACATTACACACCATGTATTCTGGTTTTTTCAAGATAGTATGCCTCTAAAACTACACTAGAACCCAGGAAAACACCAAAACTGACATTGATAGTGCCAAATTCCGATCCGTGAGGACCCATACTCCCTACGAATCAATATTTGGAATCTTATACATGTTATAACAGGGAAAACAAGGAAATGATCCACCAAATTACAGTCCATGAGGACCCATAACTCCCCAATAATCAATGTTCAGCATTCATTCAAACAAAACCATACACAAACAATACCCTATCAAACATCTTGTATTTTTATCAAGGAATCTATCACAACAGCCTACAAATTTTCCACAATATATATCACAACAACATGAAATCGCTAATTCATCCAAGATGGAATTGAATGAATGAATGACATTTGATTTCTAGCAAGTTCATATATGATTCATTAAATGGAATACCCTCATCTAATCGGGTTGTGATAGAAATAGAACCACATTAACATTAAGGGTAAAAACTAAAAACTTGTGAACCACCCAGTGGTGAAATCAAATAAACTGTAAAATTTAAAACTAGAAAAACTACAATAAACAAGGTGGGTTGGCTTTTCCCTATTCACGAGATAGCTACTCATGGGCACAACTTATTACCATGTACCTATTCTGTCCTATCCCGGGATATAGGATCCAAATAGTAAGTCAAGAGGAAAAGAATACCTCTAATACCAGATTCTAAAGTCCCAGTTCAGGACGCCACCCAGAGGCTCCCCGTAACCGGTTGGTCACATGGCCTCAAGCACATTTCCACAAACACCATAGGTTTATGACTTGCATTGAGGTCCTTGGGAATGATAGTGGGGGAACTATGCCATCATTGGAAGAGTACACATCGGAATAAGATAATAGAAACCACGAGAACAATAATAATCCATACCCAAGTGAACATCGGAAAACTAAAAGAGAGAAACGGCCGGAACATATATTGAATTATGAAAGATACGTATTTCTAGGAAATCATCCAAACAAATCACAATGATGGAATACAAAAAGTACGAAACCATAGTACAAATTAAACATATAATCATCTCCTCAGCATCACAAACCGAAGCTTTGTCCCATTCTCATTATCTCCACACAATGTCATGTTCCTAAAGTAGAAGGGTGTTTTTCCCTTATCTATACCTGCAATAATTCAATCAGTTTGGGCCTCAAAACATGGGCCAAACAGGGTGTGAGACTAAATCCAAGTATGCAACCACCTAATGATCCGTGCCTAATAGTCAGTGAACAAATGGTAGGTGAAAGTATAGAAGTCGTGAAAAATAAAGTACTCAATAGAAAACAATTCGACATATCAAAATCAACTAGTCAAGCATGGTAACCCTCTAAGAAGTGCACACAACCTATCTCCTATGGTTCAATTATAAGAATATATAAAGACTCTATGATGAAGCACTCTCTTTCAATTCCCCTTATTGACAAAAGTAAATCAAGACTCTCTAATGAAGATCACACCCTCAATTAACCTTATTGTCTAATGTAGTCAAGGACTCTCTGAGGAAGCTCACTCAGTCAATTCCCCTGATATCCCTAAGGTCAAGGACCCTCTGAGGAATCTCACTCGGTAAATTCCCCCATATATCCCATAGTTGTTCAAATACACTCTAAGGAAGATCACTAGGTCAATTACCCTTATATCCTACATTGGTTTAAAGATACTCTAAGTAAGCTCACACAGTCAATTCCCCTTATATTTTAAAATGATCATAGACTCTCGGAGGAAGCTCACTTGGCCAATTCCCCTTATAGTCTACTACACCTGGTTCTCATGGCCCTATGTAGGTCAACAAGCATTGCATCAATAATGGGAAATGTAAACCTCAAGAACTACTTGGCTAATCACTCTACTACATAACAATCATGTTAGAATGAAAACTCTCCACCCTACAACAACAAGCATGGAAAACATGCAAGGAGACCAAAGGCTAAGAAGGACCAAACGGTGGTAAACAGAACATGCATGCGAAATACATCCAAAACATATAAAGAAACCCTATTCACATCCAATTAACCTCTACACAAGAATAAAATCATGGAAGGCAGTCTACTGGGGTAAAGCGGTAAACATGAAATAGCCCATTCAAGAGTATTGGTCAAAATTTCCATAATACTAGAAGACATTCAATAGAAAGGCACAAACGACCTACCTAAGTGTTCTAGGAACGATATATGTGAACCTCGTAGCTTGAATCGCCCTAGAACACCGAAGAACTATAAAAAAAATTTAAAATGATCAACCCACGATATATCATGAGAGATTAGAAGTCAGAATATGGGGTTCTAGGAAAAAAGAATACTCACTGATGTGATTCCAACACAACCGACAGTGTTCTATTTGGAGGACAGACACTTTATTGTGGGTCTGTCGAAGATCCACGGCCATACAGAGCTCTCGGTTGAACATGTCCTAGAAGGAGAGCATTCTGGAGATTAGACGTGGCCCTAGTGCGTTTAATCAAAAAAAGCACACTATGTGTACTCACTGTTTATTACTCTTCTTTAGGCGGCCTCCAAGTCACCCCTACATGGTTGTGTCTGTGGCCAGTACACAGCCCGCATACAGCTACCCATGGTAACCTAGTACATGATGTGTCCCCATATAGTAAATGGCATGTACATTGTAAACTTCCAGAAAATCCCTTTTTTTCTCAAAAACAACCAGAAAAGGAAAACATAACTAAAAAGAAGGTTTGGGTTCTTACATTTTACTTATTAATAATACATTTCTAATAAAACACTCATCAAACTTTCATCTACTAATGAATTTTATAGAAACTCTATATTAATAAAACATATTATAGAATTTTTTTATCAACTAAATCACAATTTAATACCTCTAATTACATATATTCATTAAAAAATTTAAATATTTCAATATGTGTGTGGTGATTTGTTTACCAAAAATAGTCTACATATTAATATTTTAAATTAAAACTTCAATTAACATCAAATTAGAATCTACATGTAGTATTAATTCCATGAAATATAACATATATTTAATTAAATTTTATAATTTATAAGGATAATGTAACAACTAAAACTCCATGATATTTCCACATAATTAATCTTATTATAATAAAATATAAACTATGGATCATGGTTTCCCATTCCACTTTGTGGAATGGTGAGATGAATAAAACGTTAATTTTTAGAACTACTATATTGGGTTAAATTGGTACAAAATATTTATAGTTTAGGGTGCTACATACTTGAAGAAAACCATTACTGTTACTCTTCCAAAACTATTCCCTTCACTGAGTTATTTCTTTATTTAGTGTAGAAGTCATCAACTGCATCCTATCAGTAGTATAAACAATGCAATATGACATGGCTCGTTAGTAACTTTATCCACATTTCCATGTGTAATTTTCTAAATTGTGTTGATTCCCAAAAAAATGTGACATATAAATACATATCAACTTATGCTATAATTTGTAAATCGCATTGTCATTGTGGAACCTAAAAATATTTAATACATCACACTAATGCAAACTGATTTGTAATATAACTTGATAAACATTATTTCCCTAAATGTCTAAAATTTTCTTGTACATACCTATAAATTATCATTATAATGGTAAAATTACCTCTCATTAACTATTGATGGTATTGAACACAATTATAGACCTCTATCTAGGGCCACCTAGAAGCAACACTCTGTACCAATATTCCATCATACACGATGATTCTACAAAATATTTCACACTAACCAACAATGAGTTACATTATCCTTTTTAGATACATTGTAGGGGGATTTCATTGACCCTTTCTAGTTACCCCATTTCACTTTTCCATATCAGGTGTAATTAATTCAGCATTAGCCTTTAAATTTTTTTAACCTCATTCACCAATATTGTGCAGTCAGTGTTCTTGGAGAATGGTGCAACATAAAACATGAAATATGAAAATGAAAATTAATTTTATAAACCTTAAAAACATAATAATGGATATTTTATGACTATTGCAATTTTTGATACCTTACCAATCATGTTGTTTTCCTATTTCATACATTAGGATTTTAGTATTCTATCTCACATCAACATGAATCGTTATCAAATCACATTATAAATCTTACAACTATGTGAATATAAAGAAAAAATTATAAAACATCAAAATATAATATTCAAAAAAATAAAACCATGGTTTCAACATATTATTTAATTAATGGTTAATTTATCATTCTTGGATGATATAAAGAAATAATATTCATTCAAAAGTAAATTTTATTGCAATTTACATTAAATAAATCAATATATTAATTTTCATTTTATTCAATATATTATTAATCATCTATGTGTATATCATGAAATTTTGAATATTTATCTTCACCCCACATTTTATCACCATATTGAACTCTTTTTTCTTCCAAATTATTTAAATTTTATGGTAATAATATATATTCTAGTGCCAATATTTTTCATATCATCAAAAGTATGCAATAAATATCATTTTTGACACTGTTACAATATTTATAGATTGGAAACATTAAATATAATACACATTTTGACTATTCCATTTTGTTCCCTTTTTTTAAAACAATTCATTCTCATGGCCATTTCTTCCCTTAATGTAAGAGATGGTTAGTAAAAATTATTCCCTACGAAATTATGATATGATATTAACTTATTGCTGATATTTATGATGCGAACAATTTTTATCCAAATTGAATATTATAAAACATGGATTACTTATTTCGCTGCAATTTTGGCAGATATATCTTCAGATAATAACACTACATTCCTTCCTCTTAAATTATTCTTTTTAACAGAAATTATCTTATTAAAGTCAATCAAAAAAATTGTTTCTATTTAAACATTGGAATGGTTCATTATTGGATAATTATTAATATTTTAGATTGATTTCCAATCTAAGAAACATTTTATTAAAGAATTTTTTCTAAAATTCAACTAATCTTCAACATTTTCCCCCAATATTTTCATTATTTCAACATGATATTCATTATTTTTTTAATTTCAAACAACTAATTCTCATTCTATTTTATTATTTAAGAATTAGTCCATAAATAATAATAATTATTAAGCAATATAGATTTTATATTTATAGATAAATGAGAACTATAAATTGCTGTTAAAAGTATTTATTTGGTATTTTAAATTTGAAATTTTTTATTCCAATGATTTTTCCATTGAATATTCCTCCAAATATTTATGCTCTTTCACATCTTGGATACAATTTATAAACACAAATATTTTTGTGATAAGATCATCAAATATCCTTTTTAATTAATCATTAAAATTTTAATAGAAATTAATATACGATTTAATATGAACAAACTCATCGAAACCTAGGCTAAATTCATGATGTTGATAATTCTCATGAGGTATTTTAGTTGAAATATCATTTTAATCACCTACAATTTGTGGTGTACTTTCTTTCTCTTTTATCACATGTGAGATGTTTCTTTTTTTCTTCACTTCATTCTATAACTTATTCTAAAAATATTTGGATGAATAAACATACTTGTTAGTATTGATATATATTCAAGGTATATTCCTTATCCAATATGACTCAAATACATCATCAAATATTCACATCATATATAATAGATAAAAAACTATAAAAAATTCAACAAATAGTGTTATATGTAGAAACCAATTTAATAAATTTGGTAGTTCGTAGTGGTGTTTTTAATTAAATAGAGAGGGATATAATTTATATTAAAAAATTATATTTATATTATTTCCATTTTAATTGAACAAATTAATATTCAATCCTTATCACCTTTTAGGGCGAATGGATATTCATATGAATTCCAAACACACCTCAAAACATGTAATTTTGTAAGAAATAAAGGACATAAACACATAATATTTTTTAAATTTGTTCCACAAAGGGGAAAATTTACATCATTTTAATATTTATGTTGATAATGTGACACATGTGTTTCAATAATAAAAGAAATTTAATAATAATAGGGCATGAATAATCATCAACCATGAGTCAATATATTTTAAATCATATATGGTATCCTAGTAAGATCATTATATTGGCCACCTATAGTTTATAATTTAAGTCCTAACTCTGATATAATGAAAAAAATATTCATTTCTTATCTAAAATGTCGTAATATCAAATGATACTACATTATTTCTCATTAATGGTTATTCAAATAAAATATCCATTATCCATTTTGAGAATGAATGATTTACATGTTATCGTAACATAATAATCAAAATCATAAATAGATAAATGTGTAATGTTCATTAATAAGGTATTCTTTGTTGTTATCATCAAATCGAAACTGGAGAAAAATTAATCAAATATTTAAAAGAATTTTAGAGAACCCAAAAAATATTTATACAAGATCACATCATTTTACAATGGAACTCTAAAATCCACTTTAATGAACTTGTTATTATTAATTACTATTGTTTCTCATTACATTAATTATTTGATCTTATTATTTGAAAAAGTAATTTAATTTCTAATATATATTATTCTATAGTGTCATAAAAGTCCATCGTATTCTCCAAACACAATATTCAATGACCAAAACAATTAATTAGGAAATTAATTTTTTTTTATTCTTCCCCATTCACATATCATCTTCAAAATTCATAATATAAAATAAAATTTAGTATAATTAATATATTATTTAAATCTTATTTTTCACCGTCAAGATCCTAAATACATATAATTTATTGAAAATATAGCAATTTACAAATCCCTATAGATAATTTTGTTCTACTATTTTAAACCATTACTATATATATGAATCCTTGATATGTTTTCTGTAATATTTTTTATTGGTTTTCTTTTATTTTTTACTTTATACACATTATTTATATATATCAATAATAAAATCACCTCTATTACTAATAACACGCATTTATTCATCTTATTCTTCATTATATTATTATAATAGATTAAACAATATAATTCCCATAATTAAATTATGTAAAATTTAATTGAATAAAAATAATAGTCACAATAAATTTTATGATTCCTCAATAGATCCATACTGGTATCATCCTCATAACCCTCAACCCATTAGATATTCTACACTGAGAAAATGGGTATACCCCCATGATCTATAACCATTTTTGTCAAACACCAATGATACTTTTTTTCTACAACTATAGTATTCCATCTATAAATGTCCATTATTTTATCTCCAGAAATGATTTAATATATTTATGTGGAAAATATTATAATTTTCAATTTTAGATGATGTTATTTATCACTATTTTGGTTATTAAAAATATCTTATAAATTCATATTCACAATTTCATCACCATTTTCCATGGAATGAACAACTTCTTAACAATATAAATCTATATGAAATTTTTCTTCATGAATACACCATAATCACCACCTAGTTTATCTCCTTATAAAATAAATCTTCCAAAAACGAAAATTATTCAAACTTATGCGCTTTATGTATTCTTAGAATCCTCGTATGCATTCTATGAATGTTATAAATAAATCTCAAATAATAAATATAATATTTATACAAGAGAACATTTTATTTTTTAGTAGCATATGAAATAATTATGTTAATATTATAAATATTGAGGTTAATATAGTTTAGTATTTAAAAAAATTTGGTTAATATTTCATAGATGAATCATAAAATTTATTTTTTATCTTTTCTTTCCTTAAATACTTTTTCTTATTCCTTGAAATCATTATGGCTTCTAGATTTTAACATCCATAGTATTAGTATAAATTTTCTATATCCGTGAAAACTCAAGATTAAATAAAATGAAACTCTATATCATCAAGAGTTAATCATTTATAGTAGGCCATTATTTGGAATTATTCTTATATTTTTAAATAGTTTTAGTTATTAATCTCATATAATATCATAACATAAGTTTTTAAAATCACACAACTCTATTTTGGGTTCACAAATTATTTCATAAAAATCGTTATATAATCCAAAAATAATCTTATATATCCATTTGAAATCAATTTTTTTAAATACATATGATGATGTTAATCTTCTATATCAACATAATGATATTACTTATCTTCCAAAATAAATGATCTAAAATTATTTACCTTGAAAAACTTTAATGGTAATATTATATAATTGATCATTTTCAAATTCATTAAACTCTACAACATAAATTTTTACAAATCATATCATTGTTAGTTTGAAAAAATTTCTAATAAGCCTTAACCAACTCAAATAATATCATAGTACATACAATATATTCATAAATATAATAAAAATGTTTCTAAAACATATAAACATTATTACAATGGATTTATAAAAAATGATAACTCAATTTGAAAATTACATTGAAATGCTATCTAGATCAACATTAATTCATATATTCTTCCCCAAATACACTTATTTATATTTCTTAATTTATTAATAAATAAACGTATCACAATTCTCACCTCAACATTTTTGCATCACAAAAACACTAAGAAGCACCATCATTTAAAAAACAAATTCATAATGAAATATCATTTAATTTCATCTTAAAATTATTAACCATATATTTGATACATCAATAATGTTATATTGTCATTTTAAATTATAAAAATTAGTTATTTATTAGAAACGTGTGAATGGACCTATATTAGATTATACATATATAATCTCATTTTCTATTGTATCCTGACATGTTAGGTCTTTATTTTTCATTATACCGACAAAGACATTAAAATCATTTGAATATTTCCTTTTGATGAAAATAAAGACACTCATAATTTATTATTCATTTACGATTTAGTTTAGCTTCCCTGTGATTCCATTTAAAATCATCAATTTTTTGGAACTATTTTTACTAAATCCAAATTATTTATTATATTTATATGTTAATATGGATTTGTAATGGTTATGGAGGAATTTGATATCATTTAGATTGATTATTAAACAAAAGGTTGTTCATATATCTCATATTCTAGAGGATTTAAATAGAGTTTTAATATGGGTTGTTTTTCATTATTTTTGAATCTATAAATTTTTATTAAAATGTATTATTATTAAATTCAATATACTAAAAATATTATCATGATAATTAATATTCATATAGATGTGTATATTGAGTTATTTACTGTTAGATCAAGAATATAATATTAGAGATTATAAATATTTGGGAACTAAGTTATTTATAAACAAGTGGTTGGTGTTATCATTAATAAAGTTGTTAATTACTTTTTATTTATTTTCCAAAAATTATATTTTTTTGATTTTATAGTTATTTGATGTGTGTTTCATATGATTTTAATTCACATTGAGGTTTTATAAATTTTTCTGATTCATTGTTTTTGAATCAATGAATAATAGTATATTTTAGTTTAGTTAAATGTTTTGGAAAGTTTTCTTTTTGTAATTTCAAATATATGTCTGTGGATTCCCATCATGTGGTTATGTTGAATCTAAAAGTTGTTTCTTTTTTTAAAAAGAGAATAATTTTTTTTATATTGTTATAATTTCATTTCTTTTATAATGGTTTTATACCAAAAACTTAAATTATATATTATAATTTTATCATTACATTTTTATTATATGTGTTTGAGAGTTTCATATTTTTCGATGTATAAATGGGAAACCCACAAATTAAATTGGCATGGGGAATTTGGATAATTGAGTTTTTAAAAAAATTATTGTATAATATATATTTTTATTAATTTGGGGGAATAGAATAGTCTATAAAGAGATATATAGTATTAAACTATTTTAAAATTAGAGAAATTAAATTAATGTAAATAAATTGCAATTAAAAGGGTATTTAATGAATATAATATTGATGGATATAGTTGAGCCTTTTAAAACTGATTAATTTCATGACTGATTGATTTGGTATTTATTAGTATGGGGAAAATTAAATGGTATCTTGCACAAATTTTTAGCATAAATATTTTAAATTATGTTTCAAATGATATAATACAACCACTATTTTCAATAATATTTCATGATATTATTAATATATAAGGGATAATTGGATAGACTATAATGTGATATGATATTTTCGTAGTTATTGATTTTTATATGGCATTGTTTTATAATTGAGATGTAATTTAATCCATGTTATTAGAATGTGTATTTAATATGTAATTCGTGAGGAATAAATTCATGAGTAATGTGATTGGTAATTTTATTCCTCAAGTTACATTAAAATCATCATCAAATATTAAATTAAAATTTTAATTGTGTCCAAGATTGTTTTATATAAAATAGAAAATATTTGTTTAGAATTGATTCTAAATAATTTTTTTACAATTCATACCTCAAATAACAAAATGTAAAATTTTAGGTGATGTTTGATGACATAATATTTTCTGTTAAGATTATATCTCCCTCTAGTTAGGTTTGACACATGGGAAAGGAAAATTCAATAGGAAAGGGATAAATTTTTATTCACTTACACAATTATAATAAATAATTGATGAGATTAGAATAAATTGTAGGAACTATTTTAATAATAAATATAAATCATTATATATAAAACGTAGAATTGAATTTAATGGGTATAATATAACAAGAAATTATAAATAACTAAATGAAATAATCTATAAAAAAATTATTTTTACACATGTGAATCATTACTCTACTAATCCCACCCCCCCCCCCCCCCAACGATAGGAAAGTATTGATTAAAATTATCGTACTAATATTTAAAATGGGTAAAATTTGTATTACAATGTTTCCTTATACATACCATGATACACTATAGAAAATTCTTTTTTTAATTGTTAAGAATAAACCAGTTCCCCTAGATTTTGTTATGTGTTATGAATAAAAAACATAATTCATATTAATACTAATGAAATATATATTATAGGTATCTTTTAGTTGACCATAAAATATAATAAATTTTAATTTATTTAAAAAAATCTTGACAATTGTTCATTATAACTCAATACAAGAAAATGAATATATTTATGATAAATAATATTGAATAATAATATTGATTAAATTAGAATATTTAAATTAAGGATGATGTTGGGGTCAACATCAGTGATATAGTTATGATTGTGTTATTATATAATGATGGGTTATGAAATAAAAAAGATTTATATTCAACATTTTCCAATTTAAAAAATATATTATTAATGATATAGTTCTTTATAACATTCATCGAGAAGCAATATTTTAACACCCCATGATTTTGTGGAAACAATTCAAATGAATTTAGGTTTTTTGATATTGTTTGTTAAATGAAAAACTATATTTCGATTCAATTATATGAAACACCATTTTTATATTCTATTACATGAAAAAATTACTTTTTTAGAGATCATTTATTACACATCACACTAAGCTTCAATAAACTATTTAAATAATCTCATTTTAAATATGATTTCTCAAACCTACCAATTAAATAGGTGTGAAGGAATATTATTAAACAAATTATGAAATACACATAAAAATTTCCTAATAAAAATTTTATTTATATGATCTTAATAAATAATATATCCACTTTTAATAATTTATATATAATCATCAAAAGTGTTTCTTCTTCAAAAATTATTTTAAATTATTTTTATGAGAAAATATTTTAATTAATTTATATAGATTTTATAAAATTTATTTTATAACTTTAACATAATTTTTTGACTCATCATTTCTAAATTAAATTATAGTAAATTGTTTTGATTTTTTTAAAAAAAATTTATTTTTCAGTGACTAGTGAAAAATACATATTTTTGTAAGACTATTATTTTTTTAATAAATTTTGTAATTTAAATAAAATAATTTATTTTAAATCAACATAAGTATTATTTTTTAATATTTAAAAATCATAATTACATTTTAATCAAAAATATACTCACATTTAATATATATTTTTTTGGGTTAAAAAAGGGTTTTCTAGAAACGTTTTTAAAGTGATAATATTACACCCTTTTAATTAATTAAAATTATCCCTAATGTGGAATGTTTAAAATTATATTTATAGACTATATATAAATAAATTTTCCTTAATATTTTTAACATTATTATTTTTAGATATATAGATAATATAAAACCATGTCGTGCTTCAATAGAAAACACACTTCTCGAGAACTAGCTTTTTCATTACCATTTGTGGGTATTGTGTTAAATTTAATTGCTTTCACTTTTACACAAATATAATGAAAAAAAATTCAATTATAAAATCATCATGAATAAATTTTATTTGTGTTAAATTTTTATAATTTCATTTAAATATTATGTTTTTATTGAAAGGTAAAAAATACTAAATTCGAATTGATAAAAGATTTTCGTTTAATTTAGTTATAATATTAAATTATACATTAAAATTGTTTTAATGTAAAATTATTTCATTTATAAATTACTTTATCCAATTTAGGTCATTGGAAGAAATTCCATATTGTATTTAGATACTAACAGATTGAATACTTTTGACTAATTTCACTTTTAAAAACCCAGCTTCTTGTCGCATATGTGGGATTAATTATATATTATAGTTTTTCAATAATGTCAGTTGAATTTTGAATAATATATAAAATATTTTAAATAATAATAAATTATATTATATAATAATTCAAACCTAACATTTTACAAAATTAATATTAAAAATGGTAAAATTGGTAGTCGTAGTTGCGGTAACAATTGGTTTACCGAGGGGTTAAACTAAATATATAAGGCTCAAAAATAAATGAAAACATGTCTAAAACAAATTTTAGGGATAGTAACAAAAAATTAACTTCACAAAATCCATTATTTCATCCTATAATCATTATTTTGTACAAAATTTAAACATAGGAATGATATTTTTTCAAACCTAAGGAGGATACACGAAGAAGAGATAACAATCTTCGACAGTAGTGTTATTATTTAGTCCTCCACCTCCTTAAATTATTAATATAAAATCATGATTTAATATTCATATTATATATTATATAAAATTATATTTTTTTATTTTATGTTAATTTCCTAATACTTTCTTAATATCCATCAAACGGGTTTGGAAATAATTATTCGTTTGTATGTCGGATTACCGCCTCATGAACTGAGGTCATTACCTTTTTCATTACCACCACTCGTGTTTTGAAATATTGTTGGATTTATTATTTATATATTAAATTTATAATACTAGTATACTATTTTAATTATAATAAGACACATAACATCGTGAATTTCCTCTTTATGGGAATATGATAATATTGATCCAATATACGATAGACAACGGCCTCACAAAGTGATGTGATCCGTTCAACATTTACATGAAATGTAATATAGTTTTATAAATTGAAAATATTAGAAATATATTACTTAAAAATTATTCTATAATATATATATATATATCATATAATTTTATTCCATTAAATTTTAAAAGAAAATTAAAACAATGTTCTTGCAAAAGAGAAACATTCAATCACCATGAACTATGTATTTCATTTTCCATCACTAAATTTCATGGATTTCGATAAAAATATATATATTATATATATTATATTTATGTCCTATTTAAATATATAGATATTATTTAGTCATGGTCAAAATAATAGGACCAAAATTTATGAAATCAACATATATTTGAAAAAAAAATCAAGTATAACACAAAATATAACATTTACATAGAATTGTTAATAAGTGGGTAAAAAATGTAATAATAAAATACTACATGTTATAATATATATAAATATTTTATATAATATTTTTATAATAAAATCATTTTTATTTTACAATAGGATTGATCATGTATGATGGAAGTTGAGACATAAGGTAAGTGATTTCCAATCACTCTTTTATTTTTGGATGATTTATGAACAATCACCACAAATTTCATTTTTTTAGGATGTATATGATACCTGGATTTTCATGTTATATCATTAATATATTAATTTAATTATTGTTTAATGTTTAATTTTATGTTATTCATTAATGTGAATTAATACTAAAATATTTTACTAAAGTAGTAATGTATTGTTTCCCCACTTTTTACTTATGCGAGAAACCTATCATATTCACCACCAATATCATTTATATAGTTTATATAATGCCCAAAAATATTTTTTTTATTTCATAAATTAATATTACTGAGATATAATTATAATTTGTAGTCTATCTCCTTCATGGTGTTTATAATTCAGAAGTTACCAGAGCGGTAGGATATTTTTGTCTTAATTTTCCAACATTGAGGCATATGTTTTGTTAAGAAGCCATATGATTTTTCAATGTGTATATAAAAAAATTACACATAAAATAAAATTAATTAATTAATTCTCATAATATTTTATGTTTCATTTTATTTTATTCTTTCATGGGTCTTATGATACAATGTTACTAAGTAGTAATGATTTTATTTTACAATCATATCATTTATCAGGATTATTTACGATTATATTTCGGAGGATATAATATTATGATCTATAAATCATGAAACTAATGACCTTTATTCACCTCTAGTTATGTTATTCGAATAAATTTTTACGTTATTTTTAATATATTAATATAATAATTAGTTGAAAATTAAAATTACTATGAAATATCATATTTTATATCAAACAAATCTTCATCCATAAATGTGTCTTAAAAGAATATTCTAACATCAATTTATAAATGAATCTTCAAGTCATTTTCAAAAAATATTTACATTTTCCTTTAAATTAAAATGTGAAGATAATATTCATTTTTTACATACATGACATGAGTAATATTTCCCATTGTCATTACATATCAATGATTTCAATTTTCATTTACATTTATCTATAATTATTTTTAATAAAACATTTTCTATAATAGTAAAAAAAAATTAAAATTTGAATAAATGATCTATATCTATTGAAATGGGATTTCAAAAATATTCCAAAAAAACTTTTAAACTGGCAATGATATTTTCTATTATAATTTTCATAATTTATTTTTAATATTACAATATATGTTTTAATTTTTTCATCCATGATACATATTTTTGAAATGTTTTATGTTTTAAAATTTTATTTTTAATGAAAACATATTCCCCTCAAATACATTTTCTATGTGATCTTTCAAAAAAAATTATATATAATATGACATAATTTGATGCTACATATTCTTTATTGGGGTTCTGATCCACAGATATTGTTCTTATTTATTCAATGAATGGTATATGGTTATGATGAAAATATGTTTATGAAACCTGTCTCTCTCCCACAAATAGTACCATGGAAAAATTCATATATAACCCATTATTTTCATCTGTTATTCTATAACAAAATTATTAAATCATTATGAAACCAATCTCATTTTCAAACGTTATAATACAAGGAAATATTTATGAAAACTATTTCATTTCATGGGATATGATATGATAATTATTTTATGACCTTGTGAAACACAATAGTGAAAATATTTATTATTTGATGGCTGGGGCCTATATCTCCCTCGAATTATTTTATGTAATTATTTATATATCATGAGTTAAATATGACTAGAATGGGGAGTGAACCCAGTTTAGTATGGAACTTTATCTTCTATAATAGTCTTGGACAATAACCATGACTACTATGTTGTTTTGGGATTTGACCAATTCCACGATAATGGTTTTGGAAAGGATATTTAACTAATATCGATATAATTTTCTATTCTTATATGTACGAATCAATTATATTTTTTATCCCAATTTTGTTTACTGATAAGTTATGAAATTTTATTTTCTTATGATTCGTTTCTTATAAACATCCAATAATTATTCCATGGGGTTTTTCATTCAAATGTTATTGTCATGTTATTATACACTTATGGTCGTGTTTTGTTTAAATGTCTCACTGTAATACACTTACTAGGAATATGATCTCACTCTTTCCTTTGATTCCTTTACCCTAGTTATGGATACTTGTTTTATATAGCATATGTTTTTGAATAGTACTATTGGGAAAGAAATTTATTGGATGCATAGAATATTTTTCATGAATAAATATGATTTTGTTCCAATTTACCTAATATATTAAAATATTATACCCTCAAGATTTTTTATGTGAAATATAATGAGTATTCATATAAAAAGATTCATCATCCATGTGGGAGAATCATGGGTAACAATATTTTGTATCATAGGATTGGATTTGTTAACTAATATTTTTTAAAATAGGAAAATTATATATATATACATAGGGAAATTTATATGGATATGTATTAGGATGTCTCTAATAAAAAGATTTATGATGAGTCATTGTAAATGAATATGTCATTAAATTTTGGTAGAGGATAGAGAATGTGGTTTCCAAGATATTTCATCCCTATGAGGATATTAAATGTTGATGTGGATTTGGAACATATGTACCTATGGGTAAAAAAAAATTGGTGCATTGATCTACACTCAATCATCACCTTATGCACAACAATGGCCTTGCGGAACACTTAGTTTTTCACACCAAGGGAAATGATTTCAAAATTTTAAAACTCTTTATGTACCATTATAAACGATTTTAATAGATGATGATTATGATTGAATTAGGTTAAACCTATGATTCCATGGTTTAAACTGATGGTTTATTGATCTACACATCCAATTAGTGAAACTAGGAATTATTTTGTTTACTATTATGATTATCTATTCTCACAATATGTTGTTTGGTTTTACTAGATGGTGGGAACTACAAAGAGTATGGTTAAAATACAATGTAATGGATAACATTTAAATGAGCAGTCAAATGTGATGATGATATATGGGTATGATTTTTTGATTATGCCTTATCAGATATCACGAAACATGATTATTAATGGCCACCTTAACCAACTCTTGGACTCCCTAGAGAGGATAAGGATGGATTTTACTGATATTTAATGTTGTAGAAACCAATTAATAAAGAAGATGGATTTTCTTATATGTCAGGAATTTTTGATGAAGATGTTTGGGGAATGTCTCAATTTTGTGAGAGTATATTTTTGATTTTGAAAATAATACGAAAAAGTGAGTAACTACAATGGAAAATTAAAATTTCAAATAATAAAATGGAAGAGAATAATTATCTCTATAAGGTATCGTTGATTCTTGAATGTTTAAAATGTTGGAATTATCCGCATTATACAAATCAATTTCCTAAATGAATGTTTCATGAAATAAATTAGCAATGTTATAAATGTGTTAGTTTTATTTTTTTCAATGATGAAACTAAAAAGGACCAAGGAAATATTGAATTGTCGATGAATAAGACGAAAAATCATAGTCAATGGTATATGAAGAAGGTGGAATGGTTGAAGTATTTTTGTATTGTGTTTAAAATAGTTATATTTTTATTAGTGGTATTTTTGTGTTTATAACCATAAAATATCAATTCATTATTCCATGCTATATCTTTTTAAATAGTTTCAATAACATGTTAAATGGTAATGATGGAATATAAAATATATTTAATGGAAATATGATGTTGTTATTTTGATATGGTAACCCTTTATATATTCATCATGTTGATGAAATGGTGATTAGTTATGAAAAAAATATTATTTATACATATATAGTATATTATATAGTATAGATGACCACTGAACAAACAAAGCAATTTTTGAAAAAATGGATTATGCTATCATTGTCGGAGTTTACAACATTTTGGGGTATATGGAATATAATCACTAATATGTTGTTTTATTCATGTAATGAGTTACCATGTGTGTTTCCATTGAGGATCTATGGTAATTTATGTTATTACCACATTTCAATATAATTAATGATAAAGGTATTCTCATTTTACATTTCTGATAAAAATAGCTACATTATGATATATGGGAGATTAATATTATGTTAAATTTTCTAAATTAAGTGACCTTTTTTATAAATTTTTGTGTTTGGAAGGGTTATAAGGGAAACCATTAATATAATGCATTATGTAAAACAGTGGATAATGTTTTATTGATTAACAAATTACTCAACCAAATGATTGTTTATCCATATGGGATAAAGGGTGTTAACATTTTTTAAATAGAGATATATGGAATGACTCCTCATTCTATTATGAGGTTTGGACACACAAAACTAATCTCTCAGTGTAAGACATGTAGGGGAAATTTATCAAGGAAGAAATAAAGTATGAAAATCTTCATATGAAATAAAAAGATAAATAGTAAATTTTCATATTTTTTTGGAATCGATGGAAAAGGACTAACATGAAATTAAAATATTTTTTCTTGATTAAAAATATAGTCCAATTTTCAAAATATTTATGATATCAATGATTTTTTTTCACCCTTTCAATTATGGATCATTTTTCAACCTTTTATGGATCACCCAAATTATTGTGATCAATGTTCTATATCACTCCCCATATGTATTTGGGTGTTTGATTTCACTTTTATGTCCATGTTTTAACCTTCCCACTATGTTACCTTATAAATAAATCTAGTATTAATTATTACATATGGATTTCACACATCCAATTATCTATTTCAAAGGGGTATTTTATTAATCGTTTTATGATTTTTTTTCTACGAATATATTTTTAAATTATAATCCTCTTACGGTTGAGACGATTTTAAGGTAGAAATTAATTTTAAGGGGGGTAAAAATCCACACCCATATATTTTGTGAAAAAAAAATTTGAAATGAATTTAATATATTAGAAATTTTTTTTGCACAATAAATGGATTATATTATTTCTTATATGAAAAACTAAATTCAACTTGCATTATATGCAATAATGAGTTTTCTAAAGAGAGTGCACGAAAAACGCCACCAAAGATTAGTGAACTATGAAATAATATTATATAAAATATGACTAGTATAACCTATATGATAAATATGATGGTATAAATAGAATTAAACTCCATATGAAATATACATATAAATGACCTTCTAAATATAAATTCATTTATAAACACTTTGTAGATAATCAATCAGTTATTAGAAAAATAACTATATTCATTAAAATTATGTTTCCATAAAAAAGGTTTCTATTTCATTTATAAATTTTAAAAAATTTATTTGATAATAATAACATCATTTTATTAATCATTATTTCAAAATTTTCCTTTAATGACATTTTTTATATCCAATTTTTTTTGATTTTTTTTGTAAATATTATAAAATAACAACTTTTTAAAACAATAATATCATTTAAAAAAATATAAGTAATTTCAATTTTCCATTATTTATTAAATTCTCTTATATATTCTTTAGGAATATTGGATCTACTTTATTCAATTTTATTAAAACCTATAAATTAATTTAATATTAAATTCTTATTGGGTTTTAAAATGTTATATTGAAAACTATTTTAATGTGAAAAATATTTCATTGTTCTAATTAATTAATATGACCTCTACAAAGTAGTGTTTTAACTGAAATTTATATACTTTTTCAGAATAAATTTTAACTAACATTCATAAAATGAGTACTATTAGAAAAAAGTAAATATGAAATCATCTTGTCCTTGAAAAAATACACTTCATGAAAATTCTTTTTTTTGGCATCTGTGGATTTTGTATTAAATTTAATTTTATACTTTTTTAGAAAATATATTTCTATAAAAATTAAATAAATTTTAATAATTATAATATCAAAATTATATTAGTTTATACTTTTGGAAGTTTTATGAAAAATATAATGGTTTTGATAAATAATAAAATATATTGAATTTTAATTGGAATCATTTAAAATAATATATTTATAATGTAAAATTATTTTTTAACTGTTTTTAAAATTAAATAAGTTGAATTAAACGTCAATTAATCTATTCTAGGTAAATATCATCAATTTATAATTTAATTTCCATATAAAAACTGTTTTATTTTTTCATCATTTTCTCTTTAAAAACACCCATTCTCCTCATATATATGAGATTGATTTTAAGATAAATTTTATCACTTTTGTGAAAGAAATATTGAAAAATGAAATCTATAATTTTGAATAATATTTATTTATATTATCTAATTAGTTAATTTAATTTTTTTCCCATATTAATATTAAAATCAATTATAGTTATTCACCATAAATAATGTATAAATGGGTTTATCGTGTTTTAAACTAAAAGTTAAGGGTTAAAAATAACCAAATAAATTTTCAACACCCAATGACTGAAAATATTTTTACTTTATAAACTAATAAGTCCATTAATAGTAATTAATTTATTGTTTTGAAACTATTAATATGGTGTTTTACTTATATCGTTCATGAAATTACATTTTTTCCCCTCACCTCACTTATAAAATGCCAACTCTTCTCCTCTCCACTAAATATAATAAATACCTTATATATCATCCAATACCAACCCAAATAACATCCCAAATTTTTTCCTCTCATATTAGAAACAATATTTTTTAAATAAATTCATCCTAGAAAGGCATTTGATGAAATATTACTAAGGATACCTTAAGAAGTTGTAATGTTCATCGACCTACTTTTTTTCATCCTCATCCTCCCTCAATTATTATTATACTATGATGATATAATAACATTGTGACATCCCAAATTGGATTCCAGAAATCCAATTATCTATTTTGGTATGTTATGAGGCCTCATGTGGGCCTCCACATATGATAAGGTCTACCAAAAAGAAGCGGGAGCCTACGAAGTTACGTTGGGGAGACTATGCACTCATATCAGAGTAAGAAAAAAAACGAAAGTAGCTAAGTATAAAACAAAGATGTAAATAAATAGATTATGGATGATGAAAATAAAAAGTAATATAACATACGATAATAATAAATAAAAAATCTATAAAATCTTGTACAACCATTACACACATACCTCACTTGACACCCACTAGGATGACCATACAGATACAGGAGAACAAATGAAATTGTTATAAAAGTATAGGGATCTACTAATAACTCTAGGCCTCACCCAGACATTGGGTCGATACAAAACTAATAAAAACCTGTATAATTAGGAGAACCCAAATGAGTATGTCCTCTTCATTATGAATTAAAATTCCTCATCCCTATACACTATACAAATTGTGTTCAACCTAAAAGCCATATATATGTCCTACACATACACCGAGGTTCACATGTAGGATTAATGAATAATTTTAGTAGGTTTTACCATTTTTTTAAATATAAATAGGTTACTATAATTTCATCAAAATAAAATATTATCTTCTAATAGGACACAAAACTAAATAGATATGTGAAGCCATTAATGTGAAACCACAGTCAAACCATGTGTCTGTAATCCTGGTCTACAGGGAAAGTGTAACCATCGATATCCATATAAATATGTGTATACATGTATTGTAAAATACCTATACATATACTAAAAAATATGAATATTCATGACTTTGATGGATGAAAGAACATAAATCTAGTCAGCAATCATTCCTTGGATCTGTAGTCCCATTCGCATGGACATCCATTGCAAGGGAATGGATTTGAATGTCATTCCACTCATGTTGTATATAATTAAGTCAATTTCTAGGTTCATAATCCGAATATAGAAATACTAGATTCAGTCAAAGCCAATAATGAATCTAAACAAGATACATCACCATGTGGGGATATCTGTTCTAAATCAATGTTCACCCATACTCACCTCCATTTACTATAAAGATATATTTTATGGATTAACATCAATAAAACTGCTTAAATGATCACTATGATGGATGAAATTCAACTCATTCCATGAAAAAACACTATGATGTCAGAAACCTAAGTCCTTCTCTGTCGATGGTCATAACATTGACACTCTGATGAACATTGAGGTTCTTACACTTAGGTAGTCCTTATGGGATCTCACCAGTAAGACTCGATTCCCACACCTCAAGATCAAAAATTATATTTCAATCATAGGTGAGATTTACCATGCTCAACCACCAAGATAAATATAGTTTCAAATAATCCTTATTATAGAGGTAATTTTGGGAGATACTCATTATATGAAACATTGGGGAGAGCGTAGACATCTTCCACAAGCCACGGGTCAATGAGAGTGTAATCATCAAAAATAGACCACTATTCGAGTAGAGCGTAATCATCCAAAATCCCATAGTTATGGACATCATAATTATCATCATTTAACACACAATATTAGGATAGCATAATCAAATTCATAATATAATAACATAAAGAGAGAGGAATCATCGTCATCAATTGAGAGAGGAGAATCTTCAATAAGTATCAATAATAGGGACTCCATGCTTGTATATAATGTTAGTAGAATCAATATCCAGATTTCAAGAAGCATGACTTTGAATCCTCATAATATAATAATCAAATATAAAGTATCCACATCCATGTTTCTTGTTGTACCTTTGAGTATACCTATAAATATAAAAAAATAACATGTCTCAAAAACCGTAACATGAGAATAACATTTTGGAATTATAAAGATAAATAAACATAGCTAATGTATGTCTCATCAACCATCATCCAAGAAGCACCTCTCTCTAACATCACTATTTTATCACAGACCAAGTGAATGTAAAAATAAACTAATGAGGGTCACCAATTTCATAAATTCACCACTAAATTCATGGCCATATAGAATAAATGTTCAGTATGGGTTCAAAGGTGACACTCGCTATCATCTCTACCCAAACCCGATGTACTAACTCTGGATCGGTCTAACGCTAGGGCACCCACTGGGAACCTCATGTAATACACAATAGAAACGCCCCTCATAGTATACTCAAGGAATGATAATAGAAGATTTAATACTACCTATAATCCATATAATAAAAGCTAAAGTGAGGAACCCTACATGGGATCCTCAAATGGAACGTCAACGGAGGAATCCTACAAGGGATCCTCAAGTAGTAATCCAACGTATTCATCATTCAAGGTATCTATGTAATGTTGCAAAATATAAGGTATCCTAGCATTAATATTCGTTTTCATTACATAATAAAATGAATCCAATATGAGACTATTTATAATAGGTTGAAGATATCAGAATTATACACGAGATCGTCTTTGATAAAACATAAGAAGATGAATCAAACAGGGTTACCCTAAAAGAAACTATTTTCATGGTCTCTAAGTGTCACGAACCGTCCTCGGGGCCCGTGCCGTGACTACCCCAAGCCCGCCTTCCATAGGCCAGGGGCTGGCGACTAGCACCAAGGCGTAAATCCCAACAAAAAGGGAAGGCATTGCCTTTGAAAGTAAACAGGCACCACAGAGTAAGCAAGCGGAAAAGTAAACACTAAGTAAAAACTGTACAAGCTGTGCTGAAAGTAAAAGGGGCCGGAAATACAAGCCCAACTGTAAAGTACAACTGAAATGAAAAACAACAACTGAAAAGGGAAAACTGCAGCGTCGAGCCGTCCTCTGGAAGTCCCACCTGAAGGGTGGGTACAGATAGCCTCCACTGCTCCTCGGGTCCACCTGACCGCTCCGAGTACGTCCCTACCAGTGGTCCACCTCCAGGTACTATCCTGCTCCGCACGCCTCCACCCCGGTCAGCGCTGTCCGTCGTCTGCAACCAACACAACGTAGTGCGGGCAAAGCCCGTGCAGGGGTGAGTATAAGCTACTCGGTAGGGACCCCGAGACCCCCGAAGGTCTCCCGAAATCCACAAAGGATAATCCAAAAAGGAAAAGTACAATCACGAAGTAACATCTGGAACGGCTTAGGTATATGCCCATACATATACCTAAGTCTGCAATTCCCCGTTCTGCTCTAACGTCCGAGCCCAAGCACAACCCAGTCCACATAGGAAAGCAAAACGTATACCCACACAGGATAGCACAACACAGTCCACAAGGGAGAGTAAACAGTAAATCCACACATGATAGCTCAACACAATCCACAAAGGAGAGTAACACAAGATTCAGCTCACACAGGTATACTTCTTCGGATGACGATAAAGATGATCACTAAATCATCTAAATCGTCGGACCCATGAAGGATCGATAGGTACTAACCCCGCAGTGACCCACACAGGATCGGACCCACACAGGATCGGGCCCACACAGGACCGGGCCCACGCAGGACCTGTAGGCGCTGGCTCACACAGAACCACTGAGTACTGACCCACGCAGGATCGGACCCACACAGGATCGGGCCCACACAAGACCAGTAGCACTGATCCACGGAGGATCGCTGAGTGCAGTAGTCGTCGTAGTCCACTGAGGATCTCTGCACAGTCGTCGCCGCAGTCCACGGAGGATCTCTACACGGTCGTCGTCGGAGTCCACGGAGGATCTCTGGACGGTCGTCTTCGGAGTCCACGGAGGATCTCTGCACGGTCTTCGTTAGAGTCCACGGAGGATCTCTGCACCGTCGTGGCCGCAGTCCACTGGGGATCTCTGCACGGTCGCCGCTGTCGAAGTAGCAGTCACAGCCAGCCTAGGGTTCCCGCACACAGCAAGGTCGTTCGGAAGGGTCCGCTCCATGAGCCGAGAGGCTGATACATCAACTGACACAAAGTCCGATGTTTACGTATCCAAAAGTTCTGTATCGTCAACAGGAACTCAACGTCACAGACGGCGCGTCAATCGGACGCCCAGTTTGAGAGTTATTGGCATTTTCGTCCCAGGGGCTCGGTTGGTTTTTAAGGCAAAACCAACCCGACCGCACTCCACCTGTGTCCAAACCTCGGGCGGAGTATGCCAAAAGATCCGTCTCACTTAGAGAAATTCATCAAAGCTGATGGCACGTCAATCGGACGTCCGTAGCTCAAGATATGAGTGTTTCCGTTCCGAGGGCCCGGTTGGTCTCGTGTACGAACCAACCCGGCCGAACTCAAATTATTCCGAAACCTTGAGTGCAATATACCGAAACGACCGCTTCGATCCAAGGATCGTGTTTCCGCTGACGGCGAGTCGTTTGGAGGCCCTTAGCTCAAGATATGGCTATTTGAACGAAAACGTCCGAAGAAGGGGGGGTACGGGCCCGGCCCGACCCCCCTGGGTCGGCCCGAACTGGGCCGACCCGACCGGGGGCCGACCCGACCCGGTTGGGCCAGTCCGGCCCGGCCGGTCGGACCGGCCTGGCTCGGCTCGGCCGGGCGGCCGGGTACCAGGCGCCGCGGGCGTTGACCCACGACCTGAGGAAACCGCGGCCCGCGTGGGCCGCACTGGTGAACCGCGGACGCGGCAGAGCCGCGTCCCGCGCGGGCGAACCGGACCCGCGCGGCCGCGGGTCCATTGGTCACCGCCGTCGCGGCTTCAGCCGCGGTGGGCTCGTCCGGCGGCGCGCCGGGGCGCCGCCGCCACCGGCCGCCGGCGAGTTCCACGGGCCACCGGGATCGCTCCGGTGGTCCGATTCTCTTCCCGTCTGCGCCATTGCTCCTCCCGGGATCCGTTCTTTACTACGGAATCGTCAAACATCCGCTGCGGCACGTTCCGTCGTCGCCCTCCAAATCCGCACAAAACGAAGAACGGCGGAGGGTCGTCGGGCCGTGTTCGTTTGGCCCGCACCCTCCGCGTTAGAGATAAACAACCCGGAGAATTTTATTCCACACGGGAAAATAACAATTTTAATAAGATTAAAATTGTTAACAATTCGGTTCTTTAATTTCTTTAAGAAACATTGACGGGAATAAATTAAAAAGGGGTAATTTCCCTAATAAATCCCTACCTCGTCGATCGTCGCGTGCGCGCGTTCTTCGTGGAAAAGCTCGTCGCGGAAGAGAGGGATCGTCACGTCGTCGCGGGGAGACGTCGCGTCGTCGCGGAATCCGGCGTTGAGTCGGCGAGCTCAACGAACCAAGAACAACAGATTTAAATTATTAATATTTAAATCTGTGTTTCGTTTAAAACCAAAAAAAAGAACTTGAGAGGAAATCCGAAATCACTCACCTCAAACGGTCGGTGATTGGAGATCGGAGCGTGGAAGAACGTCCCGGACGGAAGCGTCGTCGATTTCCGGGTTCGGCGTTCTTCGTGTTCTTCGCGTTCTTCGCGTTCTTCGCGAGGGAGAAGAAGATACGAGGGTCCTCTCGAATATTCTCAAAGCGCAAATAACCAGGGGTTGTTGCGTTGGCCTTATTTTATTATTACGCCAACGAATTTGAAAACTGGTTAAGAAACGATCCATTAATTCATTGAATTAATTCAACAAAAGAAACATCCCATTTAATTCACGAAATAAACCGCTCAATTAAATGGTCTGTTAAGATTTTAAGAAATGCGTCATTTGACTTTCATTAAGACGGGTTTTCGCGGGTGCGTTTCTTAGCGGAAAGAAACGGCAGAGCTCGTGCGGGCCCCACCTCACAAATATCCTACCAAGGGGGGTAGGATATTTCTGGATAGCATCCTATCTGCTTCAACTCAGTTCAAGCCGCCATTAAGTGGCTTCCAAGTGGCTTAAGTGAAATAAAATAAAGCTGTCGCAAAATTATTTTATTTCTTAACTTTAAGCCCGAAAATTAAAAACCACACCCGAGCAAACGTAACTCCGGAAGAGGAGTTTCTAAGAGAATACCGGAGCTGCGATTTCATCGGTGCCCTCCGAATTCGATTCCGGGCACCGGTTCAAAAGTTAGAAAAACCCGCTCGTCTGTTCATTGAACGTACCCGAGCCAAACTTCGGAAAATTATTCCGGGCACACCGGGCCTCGGAATCAGGTGCCGTCACAAACTGCGCTTTTGTAAAATTCCAAAGAAAATTAAGAAAAAAAATTTCCTTGAAATTTACGTCTTTAAATTACTCCCACCTCAGGACATTAAGTCCCCATAAGGATACATCATAAACTAGGGAAACAAATGTGGGTACTGAGCACGCATCTGAGCCTCCCGCTCCCAAGTGCTCTCCTTGAGGTTCCCGTGCTTCCATATGATGCGCACAAGAGGGATCGATCGCCCACGTAGGACCCACTCCTGTCGATCCTCTATCTCCACTGGGACCTCCGTAAAAGTCTCCCCATCATCCACGTCTAGCTCCCCATAGTCAATGATGTGCGTCGGGTCATGCACGTATCTCCTCAGCTAGGATACGTGGAAGACGTCGTGCACCCGGTGCAACTGAGGTGGCAGAGCCAGGCGATAATCCACCCCTCCAATCCTGCTAAGGACCTGGAAAGGCCCGATGAAGCGTGGAGACAACTTGCCGCCTCGGCCAAATCTCCGCATACCACGTCGAGGTGAGACACGTAAGAAGACGTAGTCGCCATCCTCGAACTCTAGTGGCCTCCGACTCCTGTAAGCATATGACTTCTGCCGGCTCTGTGCTGTCCTCATCTGCTCCTGGATGACCTGGACCTTCTCTGTCGTGGCCCAGACCATCTCTGGTCCCACAAGTGCTGACTCTCCAAGGTCTGTCCAGCACAAAGGAGATCTGCAAGGCCTGCCGTACAACACCTCGTAGGGTGTCATCCCAATGGTGGAGTGGTAGCTGTTGTTGTACGCGAACTCTACCAAGGGTAGGTGGTCCTCCCAGCTGTGACCAAAGTCGAGGACACATGCGCGGAGCATGTCCTCGAGAGTCTGAATGGTCCTCTCCGTCTGTCCATCCGTCTGAGGGTGAAAGGCAGTGCTCAGACGTAGCCGCGTCCCGAACGCCTCCTGCAACCCCTTCCAAAGCCGGGAAGTAAAACGAGCATCCAGATCGGAGACGATAGTCGATGGCACACCGTGAAGTCGTACAATCTCCTAAACGTAGAGACACCCCAAGCTCTCTACTGAGCCCTGCTCTCGGATGGGTAAGAAGTGTGCCGACTTGGTGAGTCGGTCAACAGTCACCCAAATGGAATCGTGACCTCTGGATGTGCATGAAAGTCCAGTCACGGAGTCCATAGATATCCCGTCCCACTTCCACTCCGGGACCTCCAAGGGTTGTACCAAGCCTGCTGGTACCTGATGCTCTGCCTTCACCTGCTGGCAGGTGAGGCACTGTGAAACAAACTCTGCCACAGCCTTCTTCATGCCCGGCCACCAGTGCTGTCGCCTGAGATCCTGGTACATCTTCGCCACTACAGGATGTACTGACAAAGGAGAAGTGTGAAACTCTCTTATCACCTCCTCTCGTAAAGCGACTAGTACCAAGGTACGACCTCTGAAAAGGACATCGTGCTCTGCTCCAAGGGAGAAACCATCAGGTGCCTGTCCCGAGGATATCTGTGCACGCTGTGTCTCACAATCAGCGTCCCCACGCTGTGCCTCTCTGACCCGCTAAAGAGGTGGAGGAGAGACTGTGAGAGACTGATGGAAGGCTGCTCCGTCTCTATCCACGAAGGATATCTGCAAAGCGGCTAGCTGCTCTGTCGCCTCCTCAAGTAGCTGGATGCCCGTCCTCCGGCTGAGGGCATAAGCCACCACATTCCCCTTCCCAGGAGTATAGACTATCTCAAAGTCATAGTCCTAGAGGAACTCGAGCCATCGCCGCTGTCTTAGGTTCAGGTCCTTCTGAGAGAAGATGTACCTGAGACTCTGGTGGTCAGAAAAGACTGTCAAGCGCTCGCCCATCAGATAGTGCCGCCATGTCTTCAGGGCGAAGACCACTGCTGCCAGCTCCAAGTCATGGGTAGCGTAGTTCTGCTCATGCAGCCTCAACTGACGTGATCCATAGGAAATCACGGCCCGCTCCTGCATCAGGACACACCCGAGTCTGGTCCCCGATGCGTCGCAGTAGACTACGTATCCAACTCCCTCCTCAGGCAACCTCAAGACAGGTGCCCTGGTCAACCTCTGCCTCAGCTCCTGGAAGCTCTGCTGACATTTTTCTGACCACACGAAGGGTTTCTTTTTCTTCTTCAACGCTGAGAGTGGGGCCTCAACTCTGGAGAAGTCGGACACAAATCTCCGATAGTATCCGGCTAGGCCCAAGAAACTCCGCACCTCTGTCACGCTCTTGGGTGGCTCCCAAGCTAGCACTGCCTCGATCTTCGCGGGATCCACTGCAACTCCCACCTCAGAAATGACGTGCCCCATGAAGTGGACCTAACGTAACCAGAACTGACACTTCGAGAGCGTGCCATAAAGATGGTGCTCTCGGAGTGTGTCTAGCACAACATGCAGGTGGTAGGCGTGCTCCTCCTCCGTCGTCGAGTACACCAAAATGTCGTCGATGAAGACTACGAAAAATCGATCGAGGTATGGCTGGAAGATCCTGTTCATGAGGCTCATGAACACTACTGGAGCATTGGTCACGCCCACAGGCATAACCATGAACTCAAAGTGGCCATATCGACACCTGAAGGCCGTCTTCTGCACATCCTCATCTCGAACTCTGAGCTGATGATAGCCTGACCTGAGGTCTATCTTCGAGAACCACTGTGCTCCCTTGATCTGGTTGAAGAGGTCATCAATCCTGGGTAGCTGATACTTGTTCCTCACTATCACCTGGTTCAGGCGACGATAATCGACACACAATCGCAAGCTCCCATCCGCCTTCTTGGCGAACAAAATCGGCGAAGCCCAGGGTGAAACACTGGGTCGGATGAACCCCTTGCCCTGCAAGTCCTCCAACTGTACCCGCATCTCTCGAAGCTCAGTGGGGGCCATTCAATATGCTGGAGTGGATATCGGGGCTGTCCCGAGGTACATGTCAATATAAAAGTCTACCTCTCTGCGAGGAGGTAGTCCTGGAATGTCGTCGGGAAAGACGTCCGCGTACTGATCCACCACTGCAGGAAAACTGGGACTCCGCACGTCAAATGCTACCAGGATGAGGCTAGCCAACTGATGAGTGATGGGCTGACCTCTCCTCTGTGTGAGTCCATCCTGTGCTGCTAAGGCTCCCTTCTCGCCGGTGAAGGTGAACCTGCTCCCGTCGGTGCGCACACATCACACCTTGCGCCTAATGCAGTCAATCTGAGCATGGACCGTAGATAACCAATCCATGCCCAAGATGACGTCGTAAGGCCTAGACACTGCTACAAGAAGATCCCAGCCGAAGCTCTCGCCTCCTAGAGTAAGATCACACTACCGGAACCAGTGTGTAATCGTCGAGTCTGCTCCCGTAGGAGTCTCTAGCCGTAAGGATCGAGCCAACGGCTCCATCGGAATCTCTGAGCTCCGAACAAGGGCAGTGGCTATGAAAGAGTGACTCGCTCCTGTGTCTATCAGAACTGTAGCAAGGGTGGAATAGACACAGATCGTACCTCGAATCATCTCTGGCATGCCGTGGTAGTAGGCCTCCGCTGCCTGGAGCTGAACCTATCTCTGCCCGCCAGCTCCCTGTGGTCGGGGCGGGCCTCCTGGTGGTGGTGGTGGCAGAGCCTCAAAGCATCGCCCACCACCTGCTGCTCGGCCAGCTCCTCTGCCTCGTCCGCCTCCTTCCTGAGGACCGCCACGGTTGACCCTCTGCCTCTGACTGGGTGGTCCCTCCACCGTCTGCTGCCCCTCGGTACGACGGGTCGGGCAGTCACGAGCCATGTGGCCCTGCCCGCCGCACTCGTAGCACTGTCTACCTCTCGGAAGGCTGGCTCCACACTGTGTGCCCCGCACCGCTGAGCTAGTGTCCCGGGGTCGTCTGCCGGAAGTCCTGGTCTTCCTGGAACTTTGAGTCATCCGTCAGCTACCTACAGCCGAAGACTCCGCTATCTGCTGCCCTGCGGTAGGTCTCGCTGTGGACTCAGCCAGGAAGCTCTTGATTAGGAGGGATCGCTCCAGTACTCCTGCCTGGGTCGGGATGCTGAGGGAGATCAGCGATGCCCTGATCTCATGTCTCAATCCCTGCTCGAAGGTCCGGGCCCGGAAGAAGGGGTCCCGTACCATGTCTATCGAGTAGCGAGATAGGTCGGTGAACCTCGCCGCGTACTGAGCGACCGTCATGCTGCCCTGCCGTAGCTGAAGAAGCTCCTGAATGCGCACGGCACGGAGGGTGGCCGGGACGAACTCTGAGCGGAAGAGGCTCCCGAAGTCCGTCCAGATGAGGGTGGGCTCATCGTGTACCTGGAGAATTAGGCTCCACCATCGACCTGCTGCTGCGTGCAGTAGGATCGCCGCGAGTATCACCATGAGGTCTGCTGGTGTCCTCACTAGCCTGAAAACTCAGACGACCGCCTCCAGCCAGTCCTCGGCTGCCTGGGGGTCCGACTCCCCACGAAGACTGGGTGGTCGCTGGCACTGGAACTCATGCAGAGATCCGAGGCATCGTGCGTCGTCAGCTGCCAGTGCTGGAAGCATCGTGGGCTCGGCGGGTAAAGGTACCATCGGTGCCTCTGCTGTAAACGAGCCCTGTACCGAGGCCTCGTCGCTTGGCGGGATGTCGTCGCACTCTAATCTAGGAACCCTAGATGGCTGCTGTCGTCGTGCCATCCTGAAAAGGAAACAAGTATGCCACGGTCAGAACAGTATACCTGGTGAGCTGACACAAGTAATCACAGAAAAAACATGAAACACACATGCAATCAATGTTTTCGTGCATTAAGTCGGAAATCAGAAGTCAGGGTCCTGGTGTATGGATACGTCAGCCGCCGCACCAACACTGGACTCCCTGGACTGATAACCACACTCAATACGCTAAACACTATTGCTTCACATAGAAGAAAGATCTGAGTCTGCGGTAGAACCGACCACCTTTGATTCCAATTTTTCACCACCCGTCCTCGGGGCCCGTGCCGTGACTACCCCAAGCCCGCCTACCATAGGCCAGGGGCTGGCAACTAGCACCAAGGCGTAAATCCAAAAAAAAAAATGGAAGGCATTGCCTTTGGAAATTAAACAAGCACCACAGAGTAAGAAAGAGGAAAATTAAACACTAAGTAAAAACTGTACAAGCTGTGCTGAAAGTAAAAGTGGCCGGAAATAGAAGCCCAACTGTAAAGTACAACTGAAAGGAAAAACAACAACTGAAAAGGGAAAACTACAGCGTCGAGCCGTCCTCTGGAAGTCCCACCAGAAGGGTTGGTAAAGATAGCCTCCACTGCTTCTCGGGTCCACCTGACCGCTCCGAGTACGTCCCGCCCAGTGGTCCACCTCCAGGTACTGTCCTGCGCTACACGCCTCCACCCCGGTCAGCACTGTCCGTCGTCTGCAGCCAACACAACATAGTGCCGGCAAAGCCCATGCAGGGGTGAGTATAAGCTACTCAGTAGGGACCCCGAGACCCCCGAAGGTCTCCCGAAATCCACAAAGGATAATCCACAAAGGAAAAGTACAATCACGAAGTAACATCTGACACGGCTTAGGTATATGCCCATACATATACCTAAGTCTGCAATTCCCCATTCAACTCCAACGTCCGAGCCCAAGCACAATCCAGTCCACACAGGAAAGCAAAACGTATACCAACACAGGATAGCACAACACAGTCCACAAGGGAGAGTAAACATTAAATCAACACAGGATAGCTCAACACAGTCCACAAAGGAGAGTAACACGAGATTCAGCTCACACAGGTATACTTCTTCGGATGACGATAAAGATGATCACTGAATCATCTAAATCATCGGACCCACGAAGGATCGATAGGTACTAACCCCGCAGTGACCCACACAGGATCGGACCCACACATGATCGGGCCCACACAGGACCGGGCCCACGCAGGACCTGTAGGCGCTGGCTCACATAGAACCGCTGAGCGCTGACCCATGCCGGATCGGACCCACACAGGATCGGGCCCACACAGGACCGATAGCACTGATCCACGGAGGACCGCTGAGTTCAGTAGTCGTCGCAGTCCACTGAGGATCTCTGCACAGTCATCGCCGCAGTCCACGGAGGATCTCTGCACGGTCGTCGTCGGAGTCCACGGAGGATCTCTGCACGGTCGTCGTCGGAGTCCACGGAGGATCTCTGCACGGTCGTCGTCGGAGTCGACAGAGGATCTCTGCACGGTCATCGTCGGAGTCCACAGAGGATCTCTGCACAGTCGTCACCGCAGTCCACTGAGGATCCCGACACGGTCGTCGTTGTCGAAGTAGTAGTCGCAGCCAGCCTAGGGTTCCCGCACACAACAAGCTCGTTCGGAAGGGTCCGCTCCATGAGCCGAGAGGCTGATACATCAACTGACACAAAGTCCGAAGTTGATGTATCCAAAAGTTCCGTATCGTCAACAGGAACTCAACGTTGCAGACGGCGCGTCAATCAGACGCCCGGTCTGAGAGTTATTGGCATTTTCGTCCCAGGGGCTCGGTTGGTTTTTAAGGCAAAACCAACCCGAACGCACTCCACCTGCATCCAAACCTCAGGTGGAGTATTCCAAAAGATCCGTCTCACTTAGAGGAATTCAACAAAGCTGACGGCACGTCAATCAGACGTCCGTAGCTCAAGATATGAGTGTTTCCGCTTCGAGGGCCCGGCTGGTCTCGTGTACGAACCAACCCGGCCGAACTCAAAGTGTTCCGAAACCTTGAGTGCGATATACCGAAACGACCGAATCGATCCAAGGATCGCGTTTCCGCTGACGACGAGTCGTTTGGAAGCCCGTAGCTCAAGATACGGCCATTTAAACTAAAACGTCAGAAGAAGGGGGGTACGGGCCCGGCCCGACCCCCCCTGGGTCGGCCCAAACCGGGTCGACCTGACCCGGTTGCCCCGGTCCGGCCCGGCCGGGGCGCTGCCCGGCCGGTCGGACTGGCCTGGCTCGGCTCGGCCGGGCGGCCGAGTGCCAGGCGCCGCGGGCGTTGACCCGCGGCCTAAAGAAACTGCGGCCCGCGTGCGCCGCGCTGGTCAACCGCGGACGCGGCAGAGCCGCGTCCCGCGCGGGCGAACTGGACCCGCGCGGCTGCGGGTCCGTTGGCCGCCGCCGCCGCGGCTTCAGCCGCATTGGGCTCGTCCGGCGGCGCGCCGGGGCGCCGCCGGCGTGTTCCGCGGTCCACCGGGATCGCTCCGGTGGTCCGATTCTCTTCCCGTCTGCGCCATTGCTCCTCCCGGGATCCGTTCTTTACTACGGAATCGTCAAACATCCGCTGCGGCACGTTCCATCGTCGCCCTCCAAATCCGCACAAAACGAAGAACGGCGGAGGGTCGTCGGGCCGTGTTCGTTTGGCCCGCACCCTCCGCGTTAGAGATAAACAACCCGGAGAATTTTATTCCACACGGGAAAATAACAATTTTAATAAGATTAAAATTGTTAACAATTCGGTTCTTTAATTTCTTTAAGAAACATTGACGGGAATAAATTAAAAAGGGGTAATTTCCCTAATAAATCCCTACCTCGTCGATCGTCGCGTGCGCGCGTTCTTCGTGGAAAAGCTCGTCGCGGAAGAGAGGGATCGTCACGTCGTCGCGGGGAGACGTCGCGTCGTCGCGGAATCCGGCGTTGAGTCGGCGAGCTCAACGAACCAAGAACAACAGATTTAAATTATTAATATTTAAATCTGTGTTTCGTTTAAAACCAAAAAAAAGAACTTGAGAGGAAATCCGAAATCACTCACCTCAAACGGTCGGTGATTGGAGATCGGAGCATGGAAGAACGTCCCGGACGGAAGCGTCGTCGATTTCCGGGTTCGGCGTTCTTCGTGTTCTTCGCGTTCTTCGCGTTCTTCGCGAGGGAGAAGAAGATACGAGGGTCCTCTCGAATATTCTCAAAGCGCAAATAACCAGGGGTTTTTGCGTTGGCCTTATTTTATTATTACGCCAACGAATTTGAAAACTGGTTAAGAAACGATCCATTAATTCATTGAATTAATTCAACAAAAGAAACATCCCATTTAATTCACGAAATAAACCGCTCAATTAAATGGTCTGTTAAGATTTTAAGAAATGCGTCATTTGACTTTCATTAAGACGGGTTTTCGCGGGTGCGTTTCTTAGCGGAAAGAAACGGCAGAGCTCGTGCGGGCCCCACCTCACAAATATCCTACCAAGGGGGGTAGGATATTTCTGGATAGCATCCTATCTGCTTCAACTCAGTTCAAGCCGCCATTAAGTGGCTTCCAAGTGGCTTAAGTGAAATAAAATAAAGCTGTCGCAAAATTATTTTATGTCTTAACTTTAAGCCCGAAAATTAAAAACCACACCCGAGCAAACGTAACTCCGGAAGAGGAGTTTCTAAGAGAATACCGGAGCTGCGATTTCATCGGTGCCCTCCGAATTCGATTCCGGGCACCGGTTCAAAAGTTAGAAAAACCCGCTCGTCTGTTCATTGAACGTACCCGAGCCAAACTTCGGAAAATTATTCCGGGCACACTGGGCCTCGGAATCAGGTGCCGTCACAAACTGCGCTTTTGTAAAATTCCAAAGAAAATTAAGAAAAAAAATTTCCTTGAAATTTACGGTCTTTAAATTACTCCCACCTCAGGACGTTAAGTCCCCATAAGGATACATCATAAACTAGGGAAACAAATGTGGGTACTGAGCACGCATCTGAGCCTCCCGCTCCCAAGTGCTCTCCTTGAGGTTCCCGTGCTTCCATATGATGCGCACAAGAGGGATCGATCGCCCACGTAGGACCCACTCCTGTCGATCCTCTATCTCCACTGGGACCTCCGTAAAAGTCTCCCCATCATCCACGTCTAGCTCCCCATAGTCAATGATGTGCGTCGGGTCATGCACGTATCTCCTCAGCTAGGATACGTGGAAGACGTCGTGCACCCGGTGCAACTGAGGTGGCAGAGCCAGGCAATAATCCACCCCTCCAATCCTGCTAAGGACCTGGAAAGGCCCGATGAAGCGTGGAGACAACTTGCCGCCTCGGCCAAATCTCCGCATACCACGTCGAGGTGAGACACGTAAGAAGACGTGGTCGCCATCCTCGAACTCTAGTGGCCTCCGACTCCTGTAAGCATATGACTTCTGCCGGCTCTGTGCTGTCCTCATCTGCTCCTGGATGACCTGGACCTTCTCTGTCGTGGCCCAGACCATCTCTGGTCCCACAAGTGCTGACTCTCCAAGGTCTGTCCAGCACAAAGGAGATCTGCAAGGCCTGCCGTACAACACCTCGTAGGGTGTCATCCCAATGGTGGAGTGGTAGCTGTTGTTGTACGCGAACTCTACCAAGGGTAGGTGGTCCTCCCAGCTATGACCAAAGTCGAGGACACATGCGCGGAGCATGTCCTCGAGAGTCTGAATGGTCCTCTCCGTCTGTCCATCCGTCTGAGGGTGAAAGGCAGTGCTCAGACGTAGCCGCGTCCCGAACGCCTCCTGCAACCCCTTCCAAAGCCGGGAAGTAAAACGAGCATCCAGATCGGAGACGATAGTCGATGGCACACCGTGAAGTCGTACAATCTCCTAAACGTAGAGACACCCCAAGCTCTCCACTGAGCCCTGCTCTCGGATGGGTAAGAAGTGTGCCGACTTGGTGAGTCGGTCAACAGTCACCCAAATGGAATCGTGACCTCTGGATGTGCGTGCAAGTCCAGTCACGGAGTCCATAGATATCCCGTCCCACTTCCACTCCGGGACCTCCAAGGGTTGTACCAAGCCTGCTGGTACCTGATGCTCTGCCTTCACCTGCTGGCAGGTGAGGCACTGTGAAACAAACTCTGCCACAGCCTTCTTCATGCCCGGCCACCAGTGCTGTCGCCTGAGATCCTGGTACATCTTCGCCACTACAGGATGTACTGACAAAGGAGAAGTGTGAAACTCTCTAATCACCTCCTCTCGTAAAGTGACTAGTACCAAGGTACGACCTCTGAAAAGGACATCGTGCTCTGCTCCAAGGGAGAAACCATCAGGTGCCTGTCCCGAGGATATCTGTGCACGCCGTGTCTCACAATCAGCGTCCCCACGCTGTGCCTCTCTGACCCGCTAAAGAGGTGGAGGAGAGACTGTGAGAGACTGATGGAAGGCTGCTCCGTCTCTATCCACGAAGGATATCTGCAAAGCGGATAGCTGCTCTGTCGCCTCCTCAAGTAGCTGGATGCCCGTCCTCCGGCTGAGGGCATCAGCCACCACATTCCCCTTCCCAGGAGTATAGACTATCTCAAAGTCATAGTCCTAGAGGAACTCGAGCCATCGCCGCTGTCTTAGGTTCAGGTCCTTCTGAGAGAAGATGTACCTGAGACTCTGGTGGTCAGAAAAGACTGTCAAGCGCTCGCCCATCAGATAGTGCCGCCATGTCTTCAGGGCGAAGACCACTGCTGCCAGCTCCAAGTCATGGGTAGCGTAGTTCTGCTCATGCAGCCTCAACTGACGTGATCCATAGGAAATCACGGCCCGCTCCTGCATCAGGACACACCCGAGTCTGGTCCCCGATGCGTCGCAGTAGACTACGTATCCAACTCCCTCCTCAGGCAACCTCAAGACAGGTGCCCTGGTCAACCTCTGCCTCAGCTCCTGGAAGCCCTGCTGACATTTTTCTGACCACACGAAGGGTTTCATTTTCTTCTTCAACGCTGAGAGTGGGGCCTCAACTCTGGAGAAGTCGGACACAAATCTCCGATAGTATCCGGCTAGGCCCAAGAAACTCCGCACCTCTGTCACGCTCTTGGGTGGCTCCCAAGCTAGCACTGCCTCGATCTTCGCGGGATCCACTGCAACTCCCACCTCAGAAATGACGTGCCCCATGAAGTGGACCTACCGTAACCAGAACTGACACTTCGAGAGCGTGCCATAAAGATGGTGCTCTCGGAGTGTGTCTAGCACAACATGCAGGTGGTAGGCGTGCTCCTCCTCCGTCGTCGAGTACACCAAAATGTCGTCGATGAAGACTACGAAAAATCGATCGAGGTATGGCTGGAAGATCCTGTTCATGAGGCTCATGAACACTACTGGAGCATTGGTCACGCCCACAGGCATAACCATGAACTCAAAGTGGCCATATCGACACCTGAAGGCCGTCTTCTGCACATCCTCATCTCGAACTCTGAGCTGATGATAGCCTGACCTGAGGTCTATCTTCGAGAACCACTGTGCTCCCTTGATCTGGTTGAAGAGGTCATCAATCCTGGGTAGCTGATACTTGTTCCTCACTATCACCTGGTTCAGGCGACGATAATCGACACACAATCGCAAGCTCCCATCCGCCTTCTTGGCGAACAAAATCGGCGAAGCCCAGGGTGAAACACTGGGTCGGATGAACCCCTTGCCCTGCAAGTCCTCCAACTGTACCCGCATCTCTCGAAGCTCAGTGGGGGCCATTCAATATGCTGGAGTGGATATCGGGGCTGTCCTGAGGTACATGTCAATATAAAAGTCTACCTCTCTGCGAGGAGGTAGTCCTGGAATGTCGTCGGGAAAGACGTCCGCGTACTGATCCACCACTGCAGGAAAACTGGGACTCCGCACGTCAAATGCTACCAGGATGAGGCTAGCCAACTGATGAGTGATGGGCTGACCTCTCCTCTGTGTGAGTCCATCCTGTGCTGCTAAGGCTCCCTTCTCGCCGGTGAAGGTGAACCTGCTCCCGTCGGTGCGCACACATCACACCTTGCGCCTAATGCAGTCAATCTGAGCATGGACCGTAGATAACCAATCCATGCCCAAGATGACGTCGTAAGGCCTAGACGCTGCTACAAGAAGATCCCAGCCGAAGCTCTCGCCTCCTAGAGTAAGATCACACTACCGGAACCAGTGTGTAATCGTCGAGTCTGCTCCCGTAGGAGTCTCTAGCCGTAAGGATCAAGCCAACGGCTCCATCGTAATCTCTGAGCTCCGAACAAGGGCAGTGGCTATGAAAGAGTGACTCGCTCCTGTGTCTATCAGAACTGTAGCAAGGGTGGAATAGACACAGATCGTACCTCGAATCATCTCTGGCATGCCGTGGTAGTAGGCCTCCGCTGCCTGGAGCTGAACCTATCTCTGCCCGCCAGCTCCCTGTGGTCGGGGCGGGCCTCCTGGTGGTGGTGGTGGCAGAGCCTCAAAGCATCGCCCACCACCTGCTGCTCGGCCAGCTCCTCTGCCTCGTCCGCCTCCTTCCTGAGGACCGCCACGGTTGACCCTCTGCCTCTGACTGGGTGGTCCCTCCACCGTCTGCTGCCCCTCGGTACGACGGGTCGGGCAGTCACGAGCCATGTGGCCCTGCCCGCCGCACTCGTAGCACTGTCTACCTCTCGGAAGGCTGGCTCCACACTGTGTGCCCCGCACCGCTGAGCTAGTGTCCCGGGGTCGTCTGCCGGAAGTCCTGGTCTTCCTGGAACTTTGAGTCATCCGTCAGCTACCTACAGCCGAAGACTCCGCTATCTGCTGCCCTGCGGTAGGTCTCGCTGTGGACTCAGCCAGGAAGCTCTTGATTAGGAGGGATCGCTCCAGTACTCCTGCCTGGGTCGGGATGCTGAGGGAGATCAGCGATGCCCTGATCTCATGTCTCAATCCCTGCTCGAAGGTCCGGGCCCGGAAGAAGGGGTCCCGTACCATGTCTATCGAGTAGCGAGATAGGTCGGTGAACCTCGCCGCGTACTGAGCGACCGTCATGCTGCCCTGCCGTAGCTGAAGAAGCTCCTGAATGCGCACGGCACGGAGGGTGGCCGGGACGAACTCTGAGCGGAAGAGGCTCCCGAAGTCCGTCCAGATGAGGGTGGCCTCATCGTGTACCTGGAGAATTAGGCTCCACCATCGACCTGCTGCTGCGTGCAGTAGGATCGCCGCGAGTATCACCATGAGGTCTGCTGGTGTCCTCACTAGCCTGAAAACTCGGACGACCGCCTCCAGCCAGTCCTCGGCTGCCTGGGGGTCCGACTCCCCACGAAGACTGGGTGGTCGCTGGCACTGGAACTCATGCAGAGATCCGAGGCATCGTGCGTCGTCAGCTGCCAGTGCTGGAAGCATCGTGGGCTCGGCGGGTAAAGGTACCATCGGTGCCTCTGCTGTAAACGAGCCCTGTACCGAGGCCTCGTCGCTTGGCGGGATGTCGTCGCACTCTAATCTAGGAACCCTAGATGGCTGCTGTCGTCGTGCCATCCTGAAAAGGAAACAAGTATGCCACGGTCAGAACAGTATACCTGGTGAGCTGACACAAGTAATCACAGAAAAAACATGAAACACACATGCAATCAATGTTTTCGTGCATTAAGTCGGAAATCAGAAGTCAGGGTCCTGGTGTATGGATACGTCAGCCGCCGCACCAACACTGGACTCCCTGGACTGATAACCACACTCAATACGCTAAACACTATTGCTTCACATAGAAGAAAGATCTGAGTCTGCGGTAGAACCGACCACCTTTGATTCCAATTTTTCACCACCCGTCCTCGGGGCCCGTGCCGTGACTACCCCAAGCCCGCCTACCATAGGCCAGGGGCTGGCAACTAGCACCAAGGCGTAAATCCCAAAAAAAAAATGGAAGGCATTGCCTTTGGAAATTAAACAAGCACCACAGAGTAAGAAAGAGGAAAATTAAACACTAAGTAAAAACTGTACAAGCTGTGCTGAAAGTAAAAGTGGACGGAAATAGAAGCCCAACTGTAAAGTACAACTTAAAGGAAAAACAACAACTGAAAAGGGAAAACTACAGCGTCGAGCCGTCCTATTGAAGTCCCACCAGAAGGGTTGGTAAAGATAGCCTCCACTGCTTCTCGGGTCCACCTGACCGCTCCGAGTACGTCCCGCCCAGTGGTCCACCTCCAGGTACTGTCCTGCGCTACACGCCTCCACCCCGGTCAGCACTGTCCGTCGTCTGCAGCCAACACAACATAGTGCGGGGAAAGCCCATGCAGGGGTGAGTATAAGCTACTCAGTAGGGACCCCGAGACCCCCGAAGGTCTCCCGAAATCCACAAAGGATAATCCACAAAGGAAAAGTACAATCACGAAGTAACATCTGACACGGCTTAGGTATATGCCCATACATATACCTAAGTCTGCAATTCCCCATTCAGCTCCAACGTCCGAGCCCAAGCACAATCCAGTCCACACAGGAAAGCAAAACGTATACCAACACAGGATAGCACAACACAGTCCACAAGGGAGAGTAAACATTAAATCAACACAGGATAGCTCAACACAGTCCACAAAGGAGAGTAACACGAGATTCAGCTCACACAGGTATACTTCTTCGGATGACGATAAAGATGATCACTGAATCATCTAAATCATCGGACCCACGAAGGATCGATAGGTACTAACCCCGCAGTGACCCACACAGGATCGGACCCACACATGATCGGGACCACACAGGACCGGGCCCACGCAGGACCTGTAGGCGCTGGCTCACATAGAACCGCTGAGCGCTGACCCATGCCGGATCGGACCCACACAGGATCGGGCCCACACAGGACCGATAGCACTGATCCACGGAGGATCGCTGAGTTCAGTAGTCGTCGCAGTCCACTGAGGATCTCTGCACAGTCATCGCCGCAGTCCACGGAGGATCTCTGCACGGTCGTCGTCGGAGTCCACGGAGGATCTCTGCACGGTCGTCGTCGGAGTCCACGGAGGATCTCTGCACGGTCGTCGTCGGAGTCTACAGAGGATCTCTGCACGGTCGTCGTCGGAGTCCACAGAGGATCTCTGCACAGTCGTCACCGCAGTCCACTGAGGATCCCGACACGGTCGTCGTTGTCGAAGTAGTAGTCGCAGCCAGCCTAGGGTTCCCGCACACAACAAGCTCGTTCGGAAGGGTCCGCTCCATGAGCCGAGAGGCTGATACATCAACTAACACAAAGTCCGAAGTTGATGTATCCAAAAGTTCCGTATCGTCAACAGGAACTCAACGTTGCAGACGGCGCGTCAATCAGACGCCCGGTCTGAGAGTTATTGGCATTTTCGTCCCAGGGGCTCGGTTGGTTTTTAAGGCAAAACCAACCCGAACGCACTCCACCTGCATCCAAACCTCGGGTGGAGTATTCCAAAAGATCCGTCTCACTTAGAGGAATTCAACAAAGCTGACGGCACGTCAATCAGACGTCCGTAGCTCAAGATATGAGCGTTTCCGCTTCGAGGGCCCGGCTGGTCTCGTGTACGAACCAACCCGGCCGAACTCAAAGTATTCCGAAACCTTGAGTGCGATATACCGAAACGACCGAATCGATCCAAGGATCGCGTTTCCGCTGACGGCGAGTCGTTTGGAAGCCCGTAGCTCAAGATACGGCCATTTAAACTAAAACGTCAGAAGAAGGGGGGTACGGGCCCGGCCCGACCCCCCCTGGGTCGGCCCAAATCGGGTCGACCTGACCCGGTTGCCCCGGTCCGGCCCGGCCGGGGCGCTGCCCGGCCGGTCGGACTGGCCTGGCTCGGCTCGGCCGGGCGGCCGAGTGCCAGGCGCCGCGGGCGTTGACCCGCGGCCTAAAGAAACTGCGGCCCGCGTGCGCCGCGCTGGTCAACCGCGGACGCGGCAGAGCCGCGTCCCGCGCGGGCGAACTGGACCCGCGCGGCTGCGGGTCCGTTGGCCGCCGCCGCCGCGGCTTCAGCCGCATTGGGCTCGTCCGGCGGCGCGCCGGGGCGCCGCCAGCGTGTTCCGCGGTCCACCGGGATCGCTCCGGTGGTCCGATTCTCTTCCCGTCTGCGCCATTGCTCCTCCCGGGATCCGTTCTTTACTGCGGAATCGTCAAACATCAGCTGCGGCACGTTCCGTCATCGCCCTCCAAATCTGCACAAAACGAAGAACGGCGGAGGGTCGTCGGTCCGTGTTCGTTTGGCCCGCACCCTCCGCGTTAGAGATAAAAAACCGGGAGAATTTTATTCCACACGGGAAAATAACAATTTTAATAAGAATAAAATTGTTCACAATTCGGTTCATTAATTTCTTTAAGAAACATTGAAGAGAATAAATTAAAAAGGGGTAATTCCCATAATAAATCCCTACCTCGTCGATCGTCGCGCGCGGGCGTTCATCACGGAAAAGCTCGTCGCGGAAGATAGGGATCGTCGCGTCGTCGCGGGGAGGCGTCGCGTCGTCGCGGAATCCGGCGTTGAGTCGGTGAGCTCAACAAACCAAGAACAACAGATTTAAATTATCAATATTTAAATCTGTGTTTCGTTTAAAACCAAAAGAAAAGAACTTGAGAGGATATCCGAAATCAGTCACCTCAAACGGTCGGTGATTGGAGATCGAAGCGTGAAAGAACGTCCCAGACGGAAGCGTCGTCGATTTCCGGGTTCGGCATTCTTCGCGTTCTTCGCGTTCTTCGCGTTCTTCGCGAGGGAGAAGATGATACACGGGTCTTCTCAAATCTTCTCAAAGAGAAAATAACCAGGGGTTGTTGCGTTGGCCTTATTTTATTATTACGCCAACGAATTTGAAAACTGGTTAAGAAACGATCCATTAATTCGTTGAATTAATTCAACGAAAGAAACAGCCCATTTAATTCACGAAATAAACCGCTCAATTAAATGGTCTGTTAAGATTTTAAGAAACGCGTCAGTTGACTTTCATTAAGACGGGTTTTCGCGGATGCGTTTCTTAGCGGAAAGAAAGGGCAGAGCTCATGCGGGCCCCACCTCACAAATATCCTACCAAGTGGGGTAGGATATTTCTGGATAGCATCTTATCCATTTCAACTCAGTTCAAGCCGCCATTAAGTGGCTTCCAAGTGGCTTAAGTGAAATAAAATAAAGTTGTCGCAAAATTATTTTATTTCTTAACTTTAATTCCGAAAATTAAAAACCACTCCCGAGCAAACGCAACTCCGGAAGAGGTGTTTCTAAGAGAATACCGGCGCTGCGATTTCATCGGTGCCCTCAGAATTCGATTCCGGGCACCGGTTCAAAAGTTAGAAAAACCCGCTCGTCCATTCACTGAACGTACCCGAGCCAAACTTCGGAAAATGATTCCGGGCACACCGGGCCTCGGAATCAGGTGCCGTCAGAAACTGCGCTTTTGTAAAATTCCAAATAAAATTAAGAAAAAAAATTTCCTTGAAATTTAAGGGTCTTTACACTTAGTCAGAAGGTAAAAAAATAAAATGATATATTTCATTAAAATAGTTCTTTTTTGAAGAATCAGTAATGATATATATCTCATGAATCATCTCAGATCAAAGGGCCGCACTCTCATGTAGAAACTTTTTTTATTACAGTTGAAAAAACCTCTTTGTTTAAGTGAAATACCAATAAAACCGACTACTAGTCCTAAATCCCATCAATGGTTTCACTATCATGATATAAAAGGAATGATACTCCAAATTTAGAGCTCATGGTTCAAATTTAGACCCTTGGGAAAAAATATTTGAAAACCCCCTATAAGGGTAGAAAGGTATGAGTACGTAGCACAATTTATCCTGTACATGGTCTGTACCTATAAAGTCCAACATGGGATTTTACTTCTTCTTGTACATGGTGTATAAAAGCCTAAATACAGGTCTGGTAGAATTAGTGTATGATGTGTAGCCTACACAATGTATGTACCCCTGTACCTCACATGCCTTCAACATGATTATGGTATGGACATCTACATCAGCACGACCTGTGACCCACCTAGGGTCTGGTCATTTACTCTACATGACATGTTCCACTTATACAGGAAGTCTTGTGGGATACTCTATTACATGTTTGTATCCTATTACATGGTGTGTAATTACCATACATAGTTTTTACTAAAATATGTAATCATCCTAGAACAGTAAAAACACAAGGAATGTGTTCTCTAAGAGACTCGTTGTGTAGATGGGATTTCTCAAATGGAATACTCGGTAGCCCTTGGTCTCACCTCGAAAGCATTAGATAGACACCCTAGGTTTCCTAAGAATGAATAATTGATTATTTAAAAAATTAAAATGATTAATCTATGGGTATCTACACTAAAAAAATAAAAAATGGCTTACATTTTGGTGAAATATACCAACGATTCTCCCATTTCTCAGTCTATGGTTGAATCACAATGATCCAATGTGTCACAAGCTCTACAGTGGTACCAATCTTACCTTATCTCTCTCACTATATATCTCAATATATCCCCACTCACTCTATTTCCTCTATCGTATCCACAGGAATGAGGATCTAGAGGGGAATGTGTGACAAATTACACATCATTCCATTTTCCACAAAATGGGTATAAAAGAGCACCAAATTGGTTAATGAAAAGAGGTTTAATGACACATTTTTCAATGAAAATTATGTTTTATTTCCCTCAAGGATTAATTAATCATAATTACAATTTAACTTATATTAAAAATTATATCTTACCTTTTAATGTATGAAATACAATGAAAAACTAGGAAAATGACAAAAAATAAGAAAATAAATAACGAAGCATTGGCCGACCCCAATCCCCATATTGTGTTTATACCCCATCTAGATAAAACACCCCTATATGAACTCAATTTCATAAAAATAATCTCAATTTTAAACAATATTCCAAATATATTTCCAAATGAACCTACATGAATAAATTAATATTTAATATGTCAAATATTAATTATTAATTATTCCATTATAATTAGAACAGCTCAGAATTCCCCAAAACGCATTTCCTAGAGTAAACCAACTTTTCAGAGACCAATGGAATGGTGAAAGAAATTATTTGAGATAACATTATTTGGTAAAAGATAATTTTACCCCTTATAATCATATGAAAGAAAACAATTAAAATTTCTACTCAAATTTTAGTACAAAAAATATGGGTCTATACAATCTCCCCTTTATAATCCCTCTAATTCACAAGAAGCCTAGTGGTAAGACTAGTAGTCATGATCTCATCCTATGAATCCACACAAACCAGCTATCGAAGTGGTCCAATAAAGAGTCTCAGCATCGAAAAATATATTCTTCATGGAAGGCATTTAACTATGACCAATCTAGTATCCCCACCATAGTAATACCCTTAGCATCATCTCAAAACCAAACACCATGTTCATCGGCCCATGGAAAATGATGAATCTCTAATGAAATGAAGATCACCACCCTCATACAACCCATGGTGTGATCCTCACCATGTGATATACCTTATAAAAATCAATGAGTGTAACCTAAATATGATTCCTCACTCAACCAGGTAAGAACATTTAAATTAAAAGAAGACAGACAAAGGGTTGACACTATCTCAATAGAATAAAGTTGAAGTCAAGATAGACCACGATCATCTCTAATCATAAGTACACCAGGATTTCATAACTCTATGTATAGGTATCCCTAAACAACATTCACAATAGATAATGTTAACATTAATTAAACCCACAACTCACACAACATATCAAAAAAAGTGTGTTTAGGTCTATCTATGGCATGAAAGTATGGTGGTACGTAGTCAATCACGATGTAATCTCTACCATGGATTGATATTTTTCACTTAACCAAACATCCTACGAAATAATTCTCATGGTAATCATTAGAAAAATTTTTACACAATCACACCAAGTGAATCAGAAATTCATATACAAATGATACCACATGTAACCATTGTGTTTCGTTACCACCCATCTCATACACTATCTTCTCTTATATTATAAGTCTATGCAGACCATGGTTCAAGGAATGTCAATTTCATTAAGGGAAAATTACCCTATGAACTCTTCCACAAAAACAAGCAGCTCACCTATACCATGATTTATTCGATGACTTGTCGTCACCCAACATCATTCCAATCAATATCATATACTCGTGCACTAACAATATTAGCAATATTGTACACACTGAACCCGAATAGTTCTACCTAATAATGAATGTCTTTAAAAATATTCACCTTATATGATTTAACAAATACTAAAGGCAACATCATTTCTATAATTCAAAACTCAATAACATGACTTTCCAAGATCGCAAAATTAACATACAACAAATATCATCACACAAAAGGCATATGAAAACATGTACCATCCTATTATGAAGGTTGTAATCATAAAGAAAGGATATATACCTATGAGTTTTTGATTCACACAAATGGGAACTAAGTCTCCCTCCTATCCCTATAGAACATGTCTCACAACAAGGACACATGGTCTAATAACCTATCCAAAAGATCAATCCTCTCTAAATTAGGTAAATATCATAACATCCAGCAAGGGTCAAAAAGAAAAACAAGACCTACAAGGTTCAGATCTTCAATAAATATCAATATAAAGGACTAATCCACAGAATTCACAATAATAATTCCAAATTGATCTTGAGCTCACACTTATAGGGAACATGTGTAAGGTAATACATCCTTGAGGTTCAGTCTAAAGGAATAGTATGTGTATCCATTGACATCATACATAGTGAACTGACTGTATAACCATGACATAAGAAACAACACACTACACGGGGTAAAATAGAAGAGTGTTACCTTCCATATTAACCTAATAGGGTCACTTCACCTCTTGTGCAGGTGGACTGAGTCATCAGACTCACTATAAACACTAAAGAAAAGATCAACATAACCATCCATCAAAAGGATATATATATATATATATAGTTATTCCCTTTTTAGTAGGCCCACTTCATCAATAAAATTACACATTAATATGCCTATATGACGTGAAACCTACATGCTAAATATAAATAATGAGACATTTCTTTCCTTTGATGGAAAGAGTCAAAATCCACCCCTAAGATTTTACTAGTGACCCAGATCCAAGGATCCACATTAAATCATAACATCCAAACAACATGTCTGTCACCCAAGGAAAATATCACATACAACAATAAGATCACATATCAGAAATGAAATCAAATACCCTAGAAACCAATAAATATTATAAGATCGTGTGTTCTCAAATAACCAGTCTGATATCCATCACATGTTCCTACACATTCCTAATACTTCAATATACCATATCCCAATGAGTAAATCCAATGAAAAAGAAATAGATGATACATATTTGTAATGTACCAAACCAAATTCCCATTAAATGGTGCTCCATGCAGGTTCATTTTATATACTCGAGAATGCCTCCTCTTATTCCATAGGCTTCCAACAATCGGTGAGGGCCTATGGTGTGGTAGTGAGGATACTATTCCATCATATTCTAGTAATCCAATAGTGAAAATTACTAATTATAATACAAAGTAGTAAATAAATAGAGTGTAGATGATGTGAATAAATTCTAATAGAATATCCATTATTAATAAATTAAAAATCATTAAATTCTCTAATTGTAATTCAATACACACATTAGTGATCACCCAAAAGGACAACCATTCCAATACAATATTACAAATGTAACTAAAATGGATGTATATATAGATTCTATAAACATTGATCCTAAGCACATACATGGTTCCTATACATATCCAAACTACACCATCCAAATAAGAAGAACCCACATGATAAGCTCTGCATAACCATGCCACACTGGTCCTAAGCACCATACACTATGCAAATGATTACCAACATTAAAATCATACATATGACTTACATGTACAATGATGAGAATGTGAAAGGGATATAAATAATCCTTTTAGTCCACCATAATAATGAACGTATCATTATTCTACTATAAGTTCATGAAAAAGAAATATGTTTAGTCTAAATGAAACACAACTAAAAAGATAACTAAAACCAATAACATAAAACCTTTTTCTAACCCATGATATGTAATCTAGGTCAACCGGGAATGAACCTCCATAGATTTCCATATATATATGTTTACACAGTTAGAGTCATATTCCATTACATATATACATTATTATATATATTCACGAGTAAGGTGAAACAAATAACATAAAACCAATTAGCAGTTTATCCACGAATCTAAAATTATGATAAACTTGACATTCTGAGAAAGGGAATTGATCTAGATGTTATTCCCCTGATTACATTCCTAATTAAGTCAATATCTTTGTCTACAATTGCAGATGGAATATACCTGCATTACCCAATGTTGGAATTGTCTCTGAGAAAGATATGTCACCACAATATTATTATCATCCCAATCATGGGTTATCCCATACACTTCTATAATCACTGTAAATATGGATTTTATGGACGTACATAAGAAGAACCTGTAAATGGTCACGATATTCGATTCCATGACACTCATACCATGAAAATTTAGATCAATGTCTGAGCCTTATTTCATGGTCCATAGGAGGTCAGGAAATTATGATTCTAGTGAACTATAAGGATCTAACCCTTAGGTGATGTACATGATACCTCACCAATGATACTCCATGACCACCCACAGAGATCCAAAACAAAACTCAATTATATGTGTGAGTATCAATTCTCATCCACCCTAATAATAAAGGATAATAATCTGGATCAGATATAGAACATATATAGATCCTCATCTTATGAATAATTGAGGATAGAGTTTTCATACTCCAAAATACATAGGTCATGGAGAGCTAAATCATCCCCTATAGAAAACTAGATGAGGAGAGGGTAATTATTAACCAAAATACATGGGAGGAGGAAAGTGTAATCATCCTCATATAATCCACGATATGAGGACTTACAACATCCTCATAATATATCATCTTGAGGGGACTGGAATCATCCTCATCAACTGAGAGAGAAGAATCATCCAAATGTATCGTTACTAGAGATTTCATGATCATATATCATAGTTGTAGGCTCAACATATGAATTATAGGAAGCACCTATGAAAATAATGACAACATAATAATCTAATATATATCATCGACCACCATGTATTTGGTAATACCACAAGGTATTTAAGAAAACAAAAGAAAATTACATGGCTCTGAAGCCAGATCCTATGAATAATGTCTAGGAATCCCAAAGAGAATGAATGATGCCCCATGTTAGGATCCTGAACCACTAACTATGAAGTACCTCTGGTTAACATCACTACATCAACATTGACCAAATGAAAGTATAAAAAATTAGTGGGGGTGTCTGAATGCATAATACCACAACTATTGTCACAGCCCCATGAATTAGTAGATTGACATGGATACTAAGGTGACATTAACTATCATCTTGATCCATACTTGACGAACTAGAACAGCGTGATTAAAACATCGGGGTGCCTACTGGGTCACTTGAGTCATACATTAATTGACATCCTATATTTTATCCTAATGGTATAAAAATATGTGGAGAATCCTACATGTATTCCTCAACTAAAATAGTTAAATGAGTAATCCTATAAGGGATCCACAAATGACAAGTCTATGGTGGTATCAAATAAGGGATCCGTAAGTGGTAAGTCAATATGGGAACCCTACAAGGGATCTATGTAATGATACATATTTTAAGGGAACATACAAGTGATTATGTAGATCAAAACATAAGAAAATTCATCCCAAACGGGATCCTTGGTAACATGAGGAAGAAAGAGGCATCCTACATGAGATCCTTTATGATGTAATGTAAGAAAGGGAATCCTACAAGGAATCCTAAAAAGAAACTCACCTCATGGATTCTTAGGCCATAAAGAAACATCTATCTTGGGACATGACCTTAAAGGAAGAGCTATGATGTATCATTAAATAGATATATATAATGGATCATGTCAAATATAGGGGTCTCACTCTCAGAATTCATCTGGATTCTATTACTGAAGGAAGAACCTTTTAATTTAAGTAAAACCCACAATAACCCCATTTGGAGTTCTCAAATCACATCAAGAGTTTCACTATCAAAATATATGAATAAATATGATCATAATGGACAACTCATGGGTCCAATTTTGACTTCATGAAGAAAATATATGAAATCCACCTAGTGGGGTATAATGGGAGAAGTATAATGTATGTTTTCCTAGATACATGGTGAGTAATCACAAGGCCCCAATGGTGCGTGTACTTCTCCACATACATGGTATATAAAATACTATATAGAGAGTGTATATAATAGTTTCATTAATTGTTACCCACATGTGGCACCTAAAAATTTTCCTCACATGGAATTTACTTGTAATGGTTTATTCATGGACTTCTACACGGTGTGCAACACACATGGGTTTTCACCGTGTACTCCACACGACATATACCCCATAGTTTAGCAGGATACATGGATACACAATTGAGTCCAAATATAGAGAATGTAATTTCCATATACAATATGTAATTCAAAAATTCATCTTCCTCAAACTATAATAACACACGACATTTGTTCCAGGAAACACAAGATGTAGAGATGGGATTACTTGACAGAAAAAACCCTAAAAATGGACCATAACCACCATTTTCACCACAAAAAAAGTAGATAAACCTTAAATTGGTATTAATTAATCATAATAGGGCTATAAATCATGAAAATGGTCAATATACCTTAAAATATAATGAAAACATAAAAAGGCCTAACTTTGGTCTGAATCTGCAAAAGTATCACCCATTTCCACAGTCTGTGATTGATCAATGATTATCTAGCACGTCCCAACCTATATAGATGTACCAATATTCAATTATCTCTCTATATCACAATTTATTTCTTACTATCCCTATTTTATCTATATTTTTTGCTCGATGGAGGATCCACAAGTACACGCATGGGATGCTGGGGAAGAAAGGAAGAGAAGAAAAGGATAAAAATGAAAAGAAATTAAAATGGCAGCCCAAGCTCACCCCAGCTCCTAACATGATTTTATTCCCCTCTTGATAAAATATATCCATTACAGACTCACCAATGGAAATATAATATAAATATAGTGAAACTGTCAAAATATATTTCCATATGAACCAATGTGAATAAATTAAAATTTAATTTATTAGATATTATTTATTAATTATTCCTCTAAATTTAAAAAGTCTTTTAAATACACCAAACCCTTGTTCTATGGTAAAAACCCTATTTTGCATCCACCCAAGTGGCCAAAAAAACTATTTTGAATCATCTTGGGGGAGGAAATGATGAATTTTTTCCTTAAAAGCATCTGAATGAAAAAATTTAAATTTTTACTCAAAATTAGAGTCATGAAAAACACATGACCATAAAAACCTCAATATTTTCTGTATACTGTGATTCATATGTTAATTCCAGGATCTATAAGAATATCCACTTCCATAAACTGTGATATGAAATAATCAGTCATGTTTACGGTCGACTACTACCATGTAAACATAGGTAATTCCTTTTTGTAGTACCCCCTCTACTGGTATGACATAATGATGGATTTATGTTTCATATATTATTTTAATGATATTATTATTCATATATAGTTATTATATTATAAATACATTCATGATTTATAGTTTTTTTAAACACAGTAACATCTCTCATGTGTACTGTGGACTACTAACATGTAATGTGAGGTGATTCATTCACACTTTTCAAGGAAGGTATTAAGGATGAGTTTACATAACATAAGTAATATATATTAAATAAAAATAATTCTATAATAATAAAATATCATAAAATTTAAATTATTTCTATGTGAAAATAATTGAAATAGCGTTCATGTGTACTTACGACATATCATCTAATGGAATAGTGCATTTTAATTTCTAGCACAAAATTTTATGCCTTACTCACAATAAATATATAATGAATATATATGTAATTTATATCATAGTTAAAATTATTAATATGATGAAATCGGGATCAAACTACAATTTCCAAATATAATGAATTTTAACATATATGAAAAACAAAGTAGTTCTTACACAAAACATTACATTAACATAGAATTTTTAACAATTGGGTTATAAAAGATCATAAGGATATAATATATGGTATGATATATTTAAATATTTCTCTATAATATATTTATAAAAAAGTGTAAATTTATTATACATGGGTTTTTTAAGTATATTATGGAATTCAAATCATTGTGTAAGGGATTTCTATTCTCTCTTTTATTTCTGGGAGACTATAAAATTTCACCACTTTTTTCTTTTATAAGTTTCATATTCTAGCCCCAGGACATGTTATATCATCAATATCATTATTATCATTATTTTTAATGTTTTAATTGATTTTATTATTAATTTAGGATTACAATTCAAAATATTACTAATGGGGTAATGGGTTCCCATCTAATATTTTTCTTCTATGAGACACATTTCATATTCATCATATATTTATTTTATGTGGTGTATATAATTCATATGAATTTAATTTTTTATTATTCTGATTAAAATTATTAGTATTTAATTTTGAATTTTATTATCAATATTTCATGGGTTTTATAGTTCAAATGTTAATAATGGAGAAAGGTATTTCTGTTTAAATTTTCATTATTTGAGACAAATTGTATGTTATGATCCTATATTCTATTACGAGGTGTATATACATCACATTATACATGAAATACCGTGATTTTTTTATATTCAGGATTAGTTATGTTTTATTCTATATTATTCCATTATGGGGCTTTTGTTTACATGTTACTAATGTAATAATCACTTTTTATTGCAATCTCAGCATTTATTGGGATTGTTAGTGATTATGTTTCTGATTATAGATAATTATTATCCATATATAAAAACAATACTAATTTTTTCTTCCACTATTTATCTAATGATAATACATATTTTTCATTCATTTTCCTCTATTTATTTACTCACTATTTAAAAAATAATGTGTTTTTGAGAAATTGCCATCTAAGCTGAATTCCCTTTTTCTTCCAAAACAATGTTTTCTAAACAAAGTGATTATTTTTTTTATAATATTTTTAAAATTTTGTATTAAATACTTTTTTACAAATGTTTCACATTTTAAAAAGTTGTCCTAAAAGAATAGTCAAGTAATTTTTATAAAATTAACATTTAAAATTTAATGAATATTTGAAAGGAATATTTGTTTTTTACATGAATAGAATGAATAATATTTCTTCCTATCATGAAATATCAAATAGTTTAATCTTCCATTTTAGGTTTTTACTTTATTTTCAAATAAAAGTATTTCCTTAAAATTTTATAAATATTTAATTCTAGTTATATGATTTCAATGTACAATATATGATTTTTAAAATGTTTATAAATGTGTTATTAAAAGTGTAAATTATATTTTCATTGAGAAGTGTTTTAAACTATTTTTATTGATTCTATTATATATTTTTGTGTTTCTAAATAAATATAATTTTTTAATGTTTTGAAAATTTATTTTCAATGAACAATTATTTTCCTCAAAGAAGTTTTCTAAGTAGTTCTTCTAAATAATTTCGACATATTATGACATCCATTAACATTACATATTCTTTACTCAGATTATGATCTCATTGTACAATTATTGTTATTTATATGATTTTTTTTATGTTTATGAAGAAAATATGAATATTAATCTTATTTATCTAACACTGGTTCTATAATGATAAAATGTTTCTAAAACCCATCTCTATTTTCACCAACTGTTCTATGATGAAATGATGAAATTATTTTTAAAAAAATACATTTTCAACAAGTTATCATAAGATGAAATTATTTTGAACCCCAATTCATGTCACGGGTTATGATCGGATGAATTGTTTTTTATCTGGAAGTACACATGTATATGGTTTTCATTATGTAATTTGTGGGAAAAATATCTATTTCCAATGCATTTGATAACAATTTACATCTTATAAGACAGAAAAGATAGGAATATGGAGTGATCCCATCTAAGTGAGAGAATTTGTCCCCTATAATGGTATTGGGAGAAATTCTTGACAACTTTGATTGTTTCGGGAGTGGACCCATTCCAATTTAATGGTTTCATAAATTATTTATTACTACTATGGTAATTATTATTCATAATTATGTGTATTCCATAATTCCTTATTCTATTAGGTTGTTATTAAATTATGGATAATGATATTTGATTTTTATTTGATGTATATATTACGAACATCCAATATTTATTAGGTCATGTATGATTATGATATTTGATATACAAGACATGGTTTTCAAATGTTATACTCATGTTTTCTTACCCATATACTCGTGTTATAAATATGTATCTCCCATGATTACCCTTACTGTGAATCTGAGATCTTCCATTATTCAGTTTCCTTTCCCCTGGTTATTTTGAATGGTTTTATTTTAGGTTTGATTATGTAGAGAAATAAATGTAATGTTCTTTATTTCTTATATAGAAGATATTTAACGAATTGAAAATATTGTAATTCAAGTGTCTGAAGACACTAAAATTATATTTTCCTCATGCATGTGTTTATATAATGTGATGAATACTAATAAAAAAAATAAAATTCTATGTATTAGAATACATGGTCACTTTATTAATAAAATTAATTATATAATCCTTCAACTATCATACTCATCGATTTTATCACTTTATTTATAATTACTCGGATTCTAGTAACCTAGTTTTAGTAGTTACATTATTATGATAGTATATAATAGAGGGATAAAATTTCAAATTAAAGACTATTTTAGCAATCTTGATGACCCGTATACCTACATAATTCCCATTTTAAATTAGGAAATAATAATACATTGCAATGGAAAACATGTTAAAACATAGAACTCATTTAATGAATTATTCTTCATATCCAACTAAATTATAAAAAATAAGGGTTTAATAAAATTACCAGTAAGAGATATGTATAGTACAATCTATAATGAGTAAATAAGAAATTACCTACATGAGAAGGTAAATAACTGAAAGCGCATTAAATTTAATCATTATCATTATTTTGAATGAATCAATGGATAATATAAATGTAATAATATCATTGATAATAATGATTGAAATATGAATGATGAAAATTTTAAATATTGGAATTCATGATCTCATACATCATGATATTTTTACTGCAAAGTCATTATTCTATGAGAGTTTATTTAATGTGTAGGTTTATACCAAAAGACCAATTAATTTGGAAAATTAATATGTATCATGATACATTTCAAGGAATCATATAGCTATATAATTGTAGGCCCCACCCGTCACTACATGTACAATTCATTCCTCATATATTTAATGATCAATTTAATTCATGTACAATATGTATTATCAAAAAAATACATGTATTGAATATACAAAATAGAAAACCAATATCTCCCCAACAATTCAAATAATTTTCATAGTGGAAAACCACAGTTATAAATGGTATACAGTGTATGTAATAATTATTTCAATAATAAAAATAAAATGTTTATTAAATATAAATTTAATTTCCAATAGTCATATGAATGTGAATGGTTCATGAAAATGATATTGACAGTAAAATTAATGTGAGGTAATTTAGTTTTTTGTGATAAAATAATTTCCATTGTAGGATAAAGTAAAATATTTGAGAAAAATTAAAATAAAAACTATTTGAAGATTTTTCATTATAAAACCAATTAAAACATCTATAATAATCTAAATATATTACAAATTTTATGGTGATGGGAAGGTCCATTAATTCAATACATTTTAAGGAAATATATCATGTAACTTCTTGTAATGAAAGTAGAAAATTATCATTTTGGAAAAAATTAATTTGATTCCTCTTAAAACAAGTAGAAATGACATTATTGAACAATATATTAATAATAATTGATTTTAGTCAATAAAATATCATGTGTAAATTAATTTTGAAAAATATGTGCAGGGATGGAAAATATACCAAATCAAATATTGTTATAATGTTGTATTATATTTTAAAATCTTAATTTGATTTTTTAAAATAATGGGTTCCAAGCCTAATTTATTATTAAATAAATGAAAATAACTCTTTAACTGGGTAGAGGGAGACCCATTACACAGCACGAAGGCCCAGTGGGAATTTCGACTATTATATGTCACACATGCCCATTTTTTTGGCCCAAGGCCCATTCTGGGAATAGAACGGCTACAGTACCCACGCTACTATAGTACCGCACAATACTCGCCACTGCTACCATACCCTTCAACAGCTACAGTGCCCGTCGTTGCTATAGTGTATGTGCCTAAGGGGTTTCGAACCCCCATTTTTCATGTATAATTAAGGGGTGCTTACCACTAAGACAAACCACCAGTACTAAAAAAATTCAAGGAATATATGGAATAAAATATGGACACTACTTAAATATTCCTTTGATAATAAATTAGATTTATTTTAGAAAGAATAGATGGTATTATTTTATCATGTAAAATAAATGTTATCCTAAAAAATGAGATTGTAAAATAAATCATTATATCATTGGTAGATTATAAATTGTAACCTATTAGTATAAAAGACATTATTTGAAAAATTAATAATAATAAAACAATATTTATTCTTGTTAGATTTATAAAACATTTAGTATACACACCACATAAAATTTAATAGGTAAATAATATCCAATAAATTGAAATGAGATGTAAATTGAGACAAAATCCCTTAAATCACACTTGCAATTAAATTAATTCTATTTAACTTATATTATGAGGTTTTTAAAAATGTTGTTAATTTATACATAAATAATTTTAATATTTATAACATTACATATGATCCTCTTGTTTCATTATATGACCCTTTCATTAATATATTTCACTATTGCCACAGTTTTATTTGTTAACTGCCTCATTTTCCCATAGATGATTTATAGTGTATGTTATGGGTGATTTTCATTGAATGTAGTTACATTGTCTAAAAATTATATAAATTTCATGAATATCGAATTCCATCATTATAAAAAAATTTAGAATCATTATTTAAATTGAATGTGGAAAATGAATCGCATCATTTTATGGAGATGATAGACCACACATATACATGAGTGGTGTTATAATATCATTAATGTGTGAATGAATAATAATGTTTATGATATATTAATTTTAAATAACCAATATTATTTATTAATTATCATATGTATATATAATTTATATCATTATTACTATCGTGTGAGTTGGTGTTGGATGATAAACTACATCGATTAATGAGGCAGTGATCTTCCATGCAGACAAGTAATGGTATTACGTCCAATTTGATCGATAAGGATATCGATTTATATTATTACATAAATATAATAATATATCATTATGTTATACATATTTTTTATGTTTTAATTATAAATAAATAAATAATTTTTTTAAAAGTTTATATAAAAATTATGATCTTAGTGAAAATGATTTCTACCACTTAAAACCCATGCTTTGGATCTCTTATTTGGAACCCAAGGGTTGGTAATTTCTAGAGAAAAAAATACCTCAAAAATATATAAGTATTTTTTGGAGATATATAGAATAATATTTGTCGATATAAATTTCTCAATAGTTCTGAAGATGTTAGGGGAGGCATTTATTTTTAATTGTGGTGATGAGTACACATGTATTTTTTTCAATGTATTGGAATAATATGGGGCCACATTCTATGAAATATAGATAAAAAATATATCACACTTAAAATTTATAATCTTATGGTAATAATAAATCCATCAAATTGGGTTTATAAATGTTTATATTCAATTTTCAAAATTATATATTTAGGTTGACCCCTAGTGGACATGTTTTAACCTTAATTGTAGTTACAAATGTTTATTATTTTTACTATTCATTGTGATCCAAAATGAATGTTGATTAATTACTGAATTTATTAATTTTGTTTCAAAATATATATTCCAATTTATCAAATTAAATAAAAATATGTGGTATAATTTATTTTATAAATAAACACATAAAACATATTGAGAACTAGGTTTTTTTAAAATGCATTTTTCGACATAATATTGTCTTACATTATCTATATGAATTGGAATTATCATTATTGGATTTATTTTCATAAATTTAGATATATAATATATAAATTTCATTCAAATAAATTATTTTTAATGATTTATTTAATAAAATAATATTTAAAGACATTATGCATTTAAAATTTTTTTTTAAAAAATATCCCTATTACCTCAAAACGATTTTATCAAAATTTATAACAAGTTTAAATTCAATACATAAAAAATTATAAAAATTATAAAAATTTATTATTTATAAATTTGGGAATACTAAAATAATAAATTTTCTATTAGCTAAAAAATAATATTTATATAGAAAATTTTCAAAAACTCATTATAGGATTATTTTAATATAGTTTCTTAAAAATTAATATTCATACTATTAAGATTGAATTTTTGTAACATAAAATATAAAATTATAATTCTATTATCTTTTTTATAATATTTGATGATGAAATTATATAATTGAATATTGGGTATAACATTCATTACTAATAAAAAAACTTGGTCCTTGGATTTTTCATAGGTATTATATTCTAAAAATAATGGTTGTTATTGTTTATAACATCCTCAAGATGACATGAATCTTACTGTATTTTATGTTATCTCAAAGTTAACATTTCAAATAGATTCAAATAATTCATCAACACATTTTCCCTATTTTCAATAATCTTGATTTAATTTTCAAAGAAATATATATTACCTAAGAATTTTATATATTCTAATGTAAGAACATGTGTTGGATCAGGCCAATACATCCGTAAGAATGAAAAATATAACACATCATGTAATTTAGAAATGATTAATTTCATTTAAAAATGCCAATAAATAGCTATAATTTGTTCAATGATTTCGAATTTATTTATCTACATAGGTAATAGTTTCTATTTCTTATCAATCCTTATAACTCCCATACATGGATATTAATTAATTATTATGTTACATCCCACATGAAATTATTAATCTTCTCTTCGATTATATGAATATATTTTTTTTGTTCATTGAGTTACATTAATATGGTTGATAATAGTATTTAAATTTATAATTTTATTGTCAATAATTGTTTTTTCTTAAAATAATTCTATCAACAACATTATCCAAACATTTTTTAGTATGACATAACATGAAATATGGTTATTTATATGGATCCATTTTAAAATATGAATGGAAGTTATTGGAATAGAAAAAAACTACCATTGGTAAATAATGATACATTATATGTTTAAAATAAAGTGACTATGACCTCATCCTATAATACAATGTTTTAATAATCCTTTCATAATTCCCATCAATTTTATTATGATAAGAAGTTATCAAATGATGATTGGTATTATGATCATTCTGATTAAATTTCAACAATTTTTATGTAAATTATGGATCATGATTGGATACAATTATTATAGGTAAATCTTAAAGTTTTACATATTTATTAATAAAGTTTCTTGTTGTGAACTAATATTATTAAGTCATCACTAATTAAGAGGAAATTTTTAGATTTGGTTTGGGGATCAAAAAAGATTATTGCATCATTCATTCTAGGATTCATTAGTAATCCATTGAAAAAGATGATATTAATTTCTTCCCATATCAACATAAGAATAGGAATTGGTTTTATTATTCCACTATGATTATATCTCTCAACTATTACCTATTATAAAACTAAGAATCTTCATTTATAATCATTAATTTTAATCTTCATATTGCATCATAAAAAATTTTCCTTCAAATCCCAACTTGTATTGGTGCTACTAGGGTGTATATATATAATCTATCTACAATAATTTTCCACTAATTAATGATTCAGTTATAGAACAGTTGGAACTCATAGAATAGTTACATATTTTTGAATGATATCATCACATATAAATCTTTCAAAATTCAATCATTTTCAAAATTTAATATAATATTGAAATTTATCATCAACATATTGGTATTTTTTATGTTATCTAATAAATATTCTATCATTTTCCATCAAAAAATTAATGATGTATCCCATTCAATAGTTATTAAGATACCTATCTATACTAGATATGTGAACTAGGATGATTTTTAGTCATCATTTTAGTCAAAACTCCATGATATTTCGGACGCAATGAATCAAATACCGTATTCACCTTCCCCAAGTAATAGTGTTTTGAAAAATCACAGTATTTGAGTAAAATGACCAATTGAAATTTCATTTTATTTATTTATTTCTATGAAAAATTATTATTTTTACACATATTATGTATTTATATCTCACGCCATTCTCTATAGTTATAATGTATCCATTTCTTTAAGGTAATGATTTCAGATTCTATGTCAATATCGTGAGTTGGATTGTTATGTTCATGATCCATTAACTCCCTAATTGCATGGGTAATAACTTTTTCATTATGTATAAGGTCACAACCATGTTCATTCATGGATGCATCACTAAAAACAAAAATCATTCATTTTCTAATGGTAATGTCAAAATCGGTGAATTTAACAATATCTTATTCATTTCCTATTTTTTTAGATTCATTTTTCTATATGAAGATATACCTTTCACATGTATTTTAAATACCAACCCATAGTAATATCTACACTTGTATCTGACCCAATTCACCACTAACCTGATGATAATGACCCATCTCCATGTGGCGATGTCAAGAACCTAAACAACATGAAATAATTATTTGGAATTATTTGACCACAAGATACAATAATAATCAAAGAATACTATATAAATAATATTAGTTAAAATATATAATACATAAAACTGTGATTATAATGATATTATATAAAATCATAAAGTAGAACATAATAACAAAAACTCATCTATTGCTGGTCTGTAACCACTAAAGATGTCCCAAGTCACCCGACCTTGGTTACACTAGAATAATCCCAAAAGGGATAACATAGCATGATTAACATCTATAATATCATAAATGATACAAACCCTAAATGATATACATAATATGCATCATATAGATCCTAGTAGTATTTCACCAAAGATTCTATGATGTTATATCATAATTTTATACAAAAACTCTAAAATTGATGTATAATAAAGAGAGTTTGAATCATGGTTTAAAAATACAGTTTTAAACATTTCATAATAATTTATCAAACCAAACCTGTAAAATATTCCATTTTACCATTTAAAAACAAACAAAATCATTTATTCTTTTGATAACGATTTCACAATATAAATTTATATTAGTGAGAAATAGTAATAAATCAATTAAAAAAACTCTATTGGTGAGTGGTGGAGAAATATGTTGTCATGTATCAATTAATGATTAAATATATCATCGTTGAAACATATATATGATAGTGATTCTACCATATTCAATCTAATATTAATAACTCATAATTGATCATTGAACATACATCATGTCTCATGGGTCTCATGAAAGACAGTTTCTCACACACCCACTTTCCAGGATGTACATACATTTAATAAACCCTTAATTTTCCCTATGGATCCACAACATGGTGTTTGAGTCCACTATAAAGGAATATATCATGCTCAACTCACATATCTACAAAGGTTCACATGACCAGTCAAAATAGGTGAGTTAAATAATCATGTTATGAGGATCACAATAGTGATTCTTATCAATTATATCAAGGGGCCATTCCCTCATCATTTAAAACATGGGAACATGTCCAAAAATTCCATATCACTCTCACCCCATAGCTCCCACTATATAAATAATCCCTTTCTGACAGCCACTAATGGTAATTACAATAATAATATAATTTACACTAAGGTATTATAACAAGAGGGGATCACTATAAAGTGCCAACTGGGTCATCAAGGCCTATCAAATGAATTCAAACGTTTTCTTAAATTCAACATTTAAAAAGGGTAAACATAACCACTTAATTTAAAATTAATTATAATATTTTAAAATGGTCCTTTGAAACAAGAATATCATTCAAAACAAACCCACTAAATAAAAATATATTTCATAATTTAAAATTCATTTTTTAAAATTTAAAAAACATGTGTTTAGAAAATCTTCTCTATGCTAACAAATCAGTAATTTAAAATCATCCATGAGAACCTATCATAAAAAAGTGGAAATAATTTAAATAGGTCTCTTGGTAATTAAAAACTTTTAATAATTTGATGAAATTTAGAAAACATCAAACCGTTCAACTCATTTAATTCGAATCCAAACAAATAATTTTACAAATTAAAAATGGTGGAAATCCCTTATATTCCAAAAAATATCCAATAATATGTCATAAAAAATAAATCAATGAAAATATGGAATTCATTAATTTGAAAAAAAGAGATGGAATATTATTATAATAATTTAATTCATGCATTGTTCAAGTCAAATATAAGAGGTTGAATGAATATTTTTCAAGGAATTTCATGTATTACTTTTATAGAACTACTGTTATAAATTATGTCACATATATTGATGAATTATCAAGAACTATTGAATTACAAGATTTTGGAAAATCATAGAAACACTAACATGGAAATTAATTAATCCAACCATAATGAGTCAATTATGTGTCATCTCAGATACTGATCTCCAGATCTAATAATAGAGATCCTAATAGAAGAGTCAACAATTTCTATATCAAAAATTTCTCACCAATCATCCATATTTAAATGAAATACAAGCTCAACATAACCTATATGTAGAATGAATAAAAAGGAGTCGAGATATTAATGACTAAGAAGGTAAAATCTCACCATAAGAGTTTCATCACTTCTATTTGTGCTTTATTCAATAAAGAAATGTTGTTTGGAGTGCCAAAACACCCCTATAGGGATCCCAAAATCTAGTTGTTAAAATTACATATGGTTTGGAAGAGTTTTTTGTGATTTAGGGGGATTGGGGATTTTAATTAATTTATTTAGGCATTAAAATCCAATCAATTTATTTTCTAGGGATGGTCATAGGGTTAGTACTGACCGTGTGCAACCGTGCACCACTTACTATGATGCTGGAAAAGTTTCATGGTTAAAATGCATGGTTTTTTAACCATGAAAAAACGGTGCGCCCAATTCTATTAATGTTCCATTGATTTGTTTCATGATTTTTCTTATTTTCCTCTAACAATGAAATCCTACATGAGAAACGTGAATGGTTGTATGGTTAATTTTTTTTTTCCAAAGCATGCGCCAACAATTAAAAGCAATAAAAATATAAAAAACTTCTAAAACTACAAGAAAATAAATATGATCAAATCATGTAAAATTATTGTCAAATCAATGGATCAAAAAATTTAATGTAATGTTATAATATATTACAACCTCCACAGCAATGGAATTTATGTCCCTATAAATATTCAATTCCAAAATATAGAACAAGATGAAATAGGAAGAACTCCCTGACTCATCTTAAAAGGTGGATAGTCTACATTCTAAACGGGACAATCGCCGAAAGATATACATCAAACAAAACTCCAAGATTGAAATCCCCAAATCATCATAATTTTTAATACTAGTAAAATATTGGAGACATAGAATATGTCTCCTCACCGTTTAAATATTCATCAAAATGTTTCAAAACATGAAAATATGGTCCCTTAAATCCAAAGAAGATATTTTTACCACTAACTAAGGAGAACCTCTAATAGATGAATCTAAAAACCATAAAGGAATGTCACATCAAACTGAAAAAATATTTATATAATAAAAAATCATATCAATATACTTCTATAATCAATTGTTCACAGTTAAGGAAAATAAGTGATATAGATTTCCACCATGGGTAAGTAATCGATAATAATATATGATTTACAACATTAAGCCTCACCCCATAATGTGCTCATCAAATCACACTCCTGATACTCCATGTGCCTAATCCATCGAGGAATAAAATCATCTTAGATAACTGATTAAATTCACAATGAACATCCAATTCCATCCAAAAAGCACTCAAACATCTGTGTTAGTGCAAAATAGTGCACTACACTCTCTAACGGTATATCATCCATCACATAAAAATAAATATCCAAACACCAAGTCGAAACAATATTATATCATGTAACAATATCCAATATGAACTGTATCAAACACCAACTATAGAAAAACATGCATGAAAGAAAAAAAGGGATTCAATAAACCCAAGACCACAAACATGTCAAGGATTCTTGGCATACGATTAAACTCCATCAATAGGATAATAAAATCAAGGAACTGAACCCAATTAAAAGGAAGGCTATGAATTAATGATTGAACATTCACAAGGAACAAACAGAGTGATATTAATGAAAAGAAAACATTATCTCAACATAGAAAAGGTGAAAAGGGATCATCCACAATGATCCTAAAATAAGAAACCATGATCTATATGAAAAAGGTTTCCAAAAAAAGTAAATACATAACATGGAAAAATCAAAAAATTACCAAAAATATAAACCAAAATGTTTTTTTGGGTAAATAACGGTGATAATTAAAATCCAAAAACTCATATTTCAATTTAAAATTTCACTCTAAGGCCTGTGGACATATCCTTATAATCATGATGCATCTGCTACACCACATTCAAAAGATGAAATCCCCTGACCAAAACACCCATTTATGATTTATAAACATATATAACCTCTTATGGGGAACCAAATATTCACAACATTTAAAATATACCATAACATTCAAACACTACCTCTTAGGATTAAAAGATGCCCGACACTAGAATCACATGGGAGGCCTCTTTTCTCCCTGAGACTACCCTTTCATGTTTCATATATATATATATATTATGATTTTTTTTACAATTTAATTTAAATTTTCTCATATATTTCATTATACATGACAATGATATTATCTTTTTTATGAACTATACCATCTTTCTTTGACAGTGTTCATGACACGCGACACTGAGCTTCATTGAATCTTGAAATAACATTATTATAATTAGGACCATTGTAACATAGACATTAAATCAGATGGTATAAATAGTATTAAATACGTTTGTATAATTCGTATAAAGTTCATACTCAATATATATTTTTTGATAAATTCATCAAAAATAATCAATCAACTTTTAGTAAATAATTATATTTTAAAAAATATGTTTCCTTCAAAAATGATTTTTATTGCATTATATTAGAAAATATTAGAGTAAATCTATAGATTTTTTAGAAAATTTAATTGATAAAATGAATCAAAAATTTAAAATTATCAAATATGTATTAAATTATAATTAAAACTTTGGATTTCTTGAAAAATATTAAATTTTTAGTGAATAGTGAAAATAACGAGTTTTGGAAAACAACCAATTCTATACAAAAAATTAAGTAATTAAAATTTTAATTTTTTATTGTAATGAACATATGAATTATTTATTTATTTGTAATAAAAATAATTACTTTTGAATATACTTTATATTGGTTGTTTTTGTAAGACTTTTTTTTGGATTAAAATACTAATTTTTCATGAAAACTATTTTAAAGGGAATAATGTTTATATAATTTAATTTATTAAAATAATTTCTAATGAGATATGTTTTAAATGAAATTTACATATTATATATAAATATAATTTAATTAATATCGATAAATTAATTATTATTTGATATAGATTTAATATAAAATCATCTCAGACTTGAGAACAACACTTATTGAAAAAAAACATTATCATTGTATCTGTAGATTTTGTTTTAAAAATATATTATAAAAATTATTGAAAATTTATTTTGAAAATTAAAATTAATTTATAAATAATAAATTCAATTTTTTTTTAATTTTATTTGCTAAGAATTTACTAAAAAGTGAATTTTGACTACTGGATAAGAATTATACATTTTAAATAAAAATTGCCTTTTAATTATTATTATTTATAATGGTAAATAATATTTTATAATTTTGTTAAAGTTATATGAGATAAATTATATATTTTTTAATATAATTTAGGTAATTTAATTCAATTAAATTTTTAAATTTAAAATAAAAACATTGTAAATGATTGATCATTTTTTCTTTGAAAACAATCTTTCTCATCGAGTCTTCAAGAGTAATTTAAAATTAAAATTTCCCAATTATATAAATTAAAATTGTTTAAATGGATTATTAATTTATAATCACCGTAATTTATATTATTTAATAAATTAAATTATATATTTCAAGATATGAAATATGAAAATAGTTAAAAGTATTTATAATGGTTTATGTATGACAGGCGTTATCTAGGGATAATCATATAATAAATGGGATTAAATGGCATATTAAAATTCATAAAAACAATTTTAGGGATTTATTTTGTCACTGTAACTTCTAATATTCATGAAATATTAATTTAGGATTATTGTTTCATGATAAATCATGGGTACTCATTTTTCATTTCAATAAATTATATGTGTGCCACTCACCTCACTTATAAAATACTACCCCCTCTCCTCTCTTCCACAGTCCATAAAACTATTATTTCTATGTCAAAAACCTTCCTAATAAATTCAAAAATTCATTAATATAATAATTTTTAATTATTTTGTGCATAAGTCCATCCAAGGATTTATTTTTCTGATATCCTCAAGATGTTACCCGATGGAGAGGTAATATTCTTCATGGGATATTTTATTTTATTTCTTTTAAATCCTCAATTATTTCATAATAAAAAAGATTATATAATAACATAATTAAATTAAATGTACTTTTCTGTTAAGGTAATGTAATAAAACCATTTATACTTCCATAAAATAGGTTACCAATCCATAATTCATTTATAAAGAAGACTACCACCTCATGGACTAATGTTATTCATTTTTTCATTACCAACTCTCATGGTATGATATAATGATGGATATAAATTATATATATAATTATTATTAGAAAATTATTCTTATTAATTCAATAAATAATATTTATATATTTATAAATTCCATTTGATAGGTGATATCATAATTTCATTCCAATGTACGGTGGACTACAACCCCGCGATGCTATGTGATTTTTTTCTCTAACGCATTATATGGAATATCATATTCATTAATTTAAAAAATATATATGATATGAATTATCAAATTATGATATTAATGAAATATTTATGATTATTATATGCTAATATATCGTTTTATCTTACATTTTCACTCACTAAAATATGATAATGGCGTTTGTTTATGTGTGGACTATCACCTTCACAAAGGGATGTAACTATATTTTCATCACCATTCCATATGGATGATGTAACACCCCAAGATTTTGTGAATTATATTTAGAAATTAATTTTTTTTTGATATTTATAAATTCATAGAAAACTATAAATTGTTTTCTAAAATATATTAATGAACTATGTCATACACTCATTATACGTTACACTATGGTATGGTTACACTCCATGCAACACCAACTGTAAAAAAATTATAATACCTCTATAATCTGAATATATTTACTATTTTAAAATTTTTAAATATATTATATATATCTTTAAATTCCCACGATATCTATTTACTATGCATCGCACGCAACAATGAGTTTCTTCAACCACTTTTATTAAACGTATTACTGAGTTTTACCGAACCACAATATATTATTAAGATATTATTATTTAACATAATAAGATATATCCTAGCCTCTAAATTAGGTGTTATAAATTTTATTAACTAACATATGAAAATAAATTGTTTAAACAAGATATAACATATAATCATTGGTTGACATATTTGTTAGAAATGTATATAATATCCAATTGAATATACATGAATTTTTTTATAGAAAAATATTTTTAAACACAAATAGTTGTTTTACCCTAATAAATTAAATTAGTTAAAATTAATGAAAGATATTAATAATATATTTTTTTTATGTATTTAGTCAAATACTTTTTACAATAATACAAATTTATTTTTTATGCATAAGATAAGAGAAAACTAATTATTTCTTAGAAAAATCATTATTTTTAAAAAGGCACTTTTAACGCAATTTAATGGATGGCATATTTTAAACCCTATTTTTGGAATTTTATAAATATTATTTTTAAAATTAATCATTATATTTTAAATAAAAGCATAAAAATATCATAGGGATAATTTTTGTATTTTTATTTGATGTTTCATTTTTTCATGAATAGTGAAAAATAATGTAATGTGATTCAAAACTGATTCTTCATAAAATTTATTTATAGTTTTAATTTATATTATAATTATATTTTAATGTAAAATTATATAAATTATTTATCACTTAGTTAAATTTAGTTCATTGGTATCAATTTTTCATTGAAATTGAATATAAAAAACCTAGCAATCATTTGATGGTTTTTAATTTAAAACCATATATTGTCTTCCCATTTACGTGATTTAATTTAAATTAATTTCTAGAAATTTTGTGACTATAATTTGAAAATTGTATTATTTATTGGTAATAATATTATTTTATAAAATAAAATAATTTATTCTTAATTTTGGACAAAAAATATTAGTGAATGTATTTAAAATTAATTATAACAATTAATGTGAAATTAATCATAACTACATACTAATCATTAATATTAATTAAAAAAATGACCTATAAATTTTGCAAAAATCCATTGGATGTACATATATAAGTCATATACTCCATTTTATTGATTTTGGTCTATTATTTGATCCACCATTAATGGGGAAAACAAGGGTGTTATTCACTTTCAAAAACATTTACAAGTGTGGCACTTCTCTTCCACTATAAAATGTCCTTCGATCCTCCAACTTCATCACACCTCTCAAGCCACTTTGGATCAAGAAAAATCTTCCTATAAATATCCTAAAAATCCATACACACATCCAAGAGTCATACCATTTGGCAAAAATCCATCATTGGAATACCTTCTGTGAAAATCAAAAAGAGTTACCCGGATAATAGCTAACATTTTTTCTCAAACTCTATAGTTTTATTTAATTATTTACTATTTAAATTATATTTATTACATGATAATATAAATAACAGTATCCCAAGTAAATAGATATGCTTTAATACTATGTTTTATACATAAACATACACACAGGTGCATCATATGTGTAATGAATTTTCTGTTTATGTGTGCAACGAACTACCACCTCACAAAACGATTATTGTTCATTATTCCATTACCACCTCTCATGGTGATATTTATGATGGGAAATATATGTATATATAATATATATGTTATTTAAAATATTATTATTCTTATATAATTGTTTTATAACAAAATAATTTATACTTACCATCTTGTATAAATAGAATAACATCATTGTTGGATGTTTGGAGTATTGCCTCCTCAAAGTGATTTGATTCATTCAAACATTAGATCGTATGCATTAGGTATGGTTTGTGGTAAAATTTTTGGATATATATAAAATAATAATTCTAAATTAATGATATTATAATGATATATACATATATTTCATTTAAATAATTTCTTTTAATATGACAAAAAACATAAAGAGCATTCATGCATACGTACAACCTATCGTCTCAATGAATGGTGTATTTCATTTCATTTATATATAATTTACTGATTATTATAAATAAATATATACTAAATATGTATTATATATATATATATATATTCATTATGAAAATAATTAAATAATTTTCAATGTAATATGATCAAGAATAATGAGTCAAATTATATATAGAGAACAAAGTGGATATTACCCGAAGGAAAACATTAAAATGGATTTGTTAATAAGAATGAAATATAAGAAAATAAAAAATCCTATCTTTTATTAGATATACTAATATGGTTCTATAGCGTATATATATAATCATATATTTTTTATACGATCGATATTTATGTGAATGACATGATTCAAGACATGTGTTTTGATAAATTATTCTCACTTTTAATTTTTGTGAGATACTTTCCTTATTCACAACTCATTTATTTTTTGTGCTATATATATTACCAATTAATGTATTATATGATTTTATAATTAATTTTATTGTTATATAATTATCCATTTTATTATCTTTACCTCATGATTTTAAGAGTTCAAATGTTACCAAATCAGTGACGTAATTTTGTCTCAATTTACTGCAAAATTAATTTTCTTCATTTTTAAATGCCGATTTATGGGTTTCGGGTACCCAAAAATAAAACCAAAAACACAAACAAGTTAAACACAAACGTCATAAAATTCATACAAACACAAAATTACACATCATAATAACCATACTTAGCCATGCATCCCATGCTGGAGCCATCTTCTCCAGCAACCGATTCCAATTATGGAGACCCCCAAAAGCATTAACTTTCAACCCGACTCCTATGCTGATCAAGTAAAGGTTTCTCTGGAAAAGCCTTCTTGACCATGCTATCCATTTTAAAACACAAAATCACCTCGATATTCCTCTTAGATACAGATCGAGTCTGCATCGGAACCATAAGATATGAGTAATCTCTCATTGGTAGTCTTCTTAGTGTAGCAGAAAAAGAACCTTCAATTGTAGGAATATTCTAATTCCCACTTCGAACAACATCACTGAATGAATGCATGACTTGACCACTGACATTTTCTTTCCCTCCCACCAGCATTGAAAAAAATCTTCGACTCTTATCCGTTACCACATCTTTGTCACTATACAGATATCTCACCACAAAATCAAATCCCATTTCCATTGTCAACTCATCTAGAAGCCAGAGGCCAACACCATAAAATGAAACCACAAACGAGAGATGGAACCACCAGTGATGAAGAAAACCAGATGATAGAAACATACATCAAAGACATTTTCCACCATATGGAATCTTCCATTGAAGCCCCTATCATGATTATTCATTCGAGATTGTTTATTATAGTTTATGATTAATCTTTTTCTAAAGAAATTTTTTGATTCATATCTCAAGAAAACTCATGTTTTTTCATATCCTCGGTATATAAATTTTATATCCATGTAATGGTACTATTTTTTCAGTCTTTATTAATTAATATAATTATGAATAAATATGAAAATGTTTATATATAAATATTTTTAGTTAGAAATCTATTTTCATAAAAAAATTTGTTTTCTATGTGGGTTTCAATAATGTTTTACAATAATACTATGATTCTTAAAGGAAATTTTTAACCATGTTTTCCATTAATATAATTTTTTAAAAAGTAATATTATTTTTATTTTCTAATAAAGTAAAATTTTTAAACATATAGGGTGTAAAAAGAATCTTATGCATGTATGGACATACCCATCATCATAACTGTCACTTCATTGAAGATTACTTTAAAATATTACAATGTAATTTTTTATGAATGTGTTTTCCTATGAGTCATTAAATATTTTGATTATAAATAAGTTATCAAAAAAAATTTAATATTCATTTATATGTATTCAAGTAAACTTGTTACCAAATGTTTTCTAGAATCCTTTTCTTATATTCTATTTTATTTAAAAATAATATAGTTCTCCAAAGGTTTGAAATTTAAATAAAAACATATATGATGTGATATTTTCCTCAAAAAATGGTTTTAATGAATATTTCAAAACAAATTCCATTAAATATGACATCCATTAATGTTATTCAAGCCTTTATGGGAAATAATCCAAAGGGTCCAATAATATTCATCATCAAAATGGTTTACATTTTGTGGAATGGCCATTATGAATTACATTTCTCTTCCATTGATTATATTTTTGTGAATTTAATTTCAAATTAATGGGTTATATATTAATGAAATCTGTTTCTCATTCATGGGTTATATTCTAATGAAACTCTCTTCTTTTCACGGGTTAAACATTAATGAAATGACTATGAAACATTTCTCTTTTATACATGTTTGAAAAATATTTCATATTCTTTAAACCCAATTCATATCAGGATTATGATTGGATTGTTTATAATCATGGGTAATAAGTATTTATGATTTCATTATGAGATGTGTGGGACTTATGTCTCTTTAAAATCCATTGGGTAAATATTTATACCTCTATATATTGACTAATATGGTCTTGTGAGTGAATCCTGAATTCTAAGATAGCCATGGGAGTGAACTATGACTACCACAATGGGATGGGGAGTGCACTTATACTACAAAGATGGTTATTAGGGTCAACCATGACTTATATAATGGTATGTGGAGTTAACTAATACAACTAATATTGATATAGTAGTTAACAATGACTACCATGATGTTTTGGGGAGTTAACTCATGCATTTAATATAGCCATGCAAGTGAACCATCACTACCAAGATGGTGTGGGGTGTGCACCCATGCTATTATTATGGGAATGGTAGAGGTTCCTTGACAACTATGGGAATCATTTTATATTCGTATATGTATTACACAGTTCCATGTATTATTATGTTGTCATGTTTTCTTGTATTATTCTATTTATTTCATTTTGATTAATATCTTATGAAGAGGTTTATTTAATGATTCATGACTATGATCTTGGATATGATGGGTGTGGTCTTACAAAAATCATGGTCATGTTCACATAAATCATGATTATGCTGACATTTTTCCTTGTTTACCCATATAGTGCATCTAATCTCGCTAATTTTTATGTTTACTTACATAGGTTATGAAGATATTTTGTATATATGATGTGTCTATATATAAATATAGTCATGAATAATTTAATGGAGACAATTTAGTTCCATGTACTACTGTTTTTGTTTTCTTGTTTCTAATGACACTAAACTGATATGGTCTTTGGGAGTTTATTTGTATAATGATTTATATATTTTATAAAAATGAGGAAATTTATACATATGAAAATATATGGTATATAAAGTTCATATCATATGGATGGTTTATTAAAATATTGAAATATTGTGTGAGAAAATACTATTTATATCCCTATGAATATTTTTAAGGATATGTCTATAGGTATCTCTAAGGATATGATTAAGGACGAGGATAAGTATAGTAAAATTTCCTAAAATTTTGATAAAGTATTGAGAAATTGGTTACCACGAAATAAATACATTTCTAGAAACAATAATTGAATATGTCCTTGACAATGATGTATCTATGTGTAATAACTCAAAAATGGACTATCGTGCCTCACTCAGCATAACCTGTCACATGAAAACTAGCCATTCTACACACATAGTTAGACACTCCTGGGGGATATTCTTAGGGAATTTAAAAACTCTTGATGAACACACATGAAATATTTTGAATAAAATTTTATATCAATAACCTATTATAATCTAGGTTATTATTGATTAAGGATGGTTTTATGATTTAGGGAACATATAAGAGGTTTTTCGTGCATTTGAGGGTTTCTTCCTTGATGATCATTTCTCACTATATTCTTTATTGTTTTATTAACTGGAATATGGTCAACATAAAATTTTTCATATTTGGAATGTGTGGTAATAATAAAAATAAATTTCCCATGTGGGAATTCCATGAAGATAATCAATAAGGTGGTATGAGTACTGGTTATACTAGTAAAGAAAAAGAGATTGTGAATGAAATGTGAATGTTATGAGGTGTTATTCTATGTATTGTTAAAATAAAAAATAATAATCATGATTAGATTGAGTTTTTGGAACCTTTAGAAACTGGTCATATTTAATATTCTAGAAATGAAGTATTAAGTAATAATTTAATGAAGCCTGAGTAATTTTTTACAAATAATGTCGGATGAATGATGTATTTTTATTTTATAATTAAAAAATTATGTTATATGAATTATTAATTATAAAATTATTTTAAGTATATGTTTTTCCTTGAGTAATTTAATGGACATGTTTAATTTTTCTGGTGACATTGAAAAGCGAATTTTTAGAAAGGTGATAATTTGATTAACTAATGCTAAATCTTAATTTTGAGATTTTAGTGTTTGGATAATGATATGTTGAATATGAATAATTAAATTTTAGAGTACTTAATCCCTTAGAACTGATAAAGGATTCGTAAAAAATATATTCATCATAATGATGGATAATGTTTAAAATTAATTGGATTTATGGAATATATACCACAATCTTTGGAATAAGGGTGTATGCATGTTTTAGAAAACTATTTATTTTAATTTATGTTATTACCATGATTGAAGGAAATTTCCAATGTGGGTATTCGAATCCTATAAATGTGAAGACCAAGTTATACTTTGTGATATTTAGGGTATCACTATTAATACTAATTTCATGTCCTTATTTCCAAATTCAATGATTTTTATCTTTTAAATTGGTTATAAGGTTAAAAGTTTTTGGAAATATTGATTTTAAATTCAGTTGATGTTTTCGAAAATCATGTATTATCATAACATATGAAAATTTATTCATATTTGACAACCTATTCTAACAAAATTTTGACGGCGATAAATAATTAATATGGGATTACATATAATGGTTTTCAAGATCTGTTAGTTCTTTGAGAATGAAAATTCCCCATCCTTTTTAGAGAATAGTGTGAAATTGATTGAGGGAGGGGAAAGGGTGAGGTTGTCCTGAAATTACAAAACTATATATTTTCATTAAAATACTAAAACTTTGGGAAAATGAGCTAGAAATAAAATATTGTCTTAATACAATAATTTTTTGAACCAATGTGGTTTTATGTCATCAATGATTTATGACATTGAGGCCCTCAACATTATATTTCTCATTTAGTTTTCAATGAATGATGACCTCAATCACTCCCTGGAAATATTTACACTTTTCATCCAAGTGCAATATTCACTCATATCCTATGTTCTCGTATGTGGAGACTTAGTTTGGCATAACATTAGGTGACCCTAATGTTTATATTTTTCATTTTTTTAAATGATTCATTTGTATTCATTTTTACAATGTGGGTTTTTATGATGTAAACATTCAAGTATTAAACCTTTAATACCCAAACAAACATCGAGGGTGATGTCCATTTTATGGGGGTAGAATTTTACAACCTATGATTTTTTTGATTTTTTTTTGAAATAATTTAATATTTTTGATACTTTTAAATTCAACACAACACTGGAAATATATTTTTATTATATTAAATAACAATGTCTGGATATCACTATGCACAAAACCAAAGTAGCCTTGTTCTACACGAATCACCAAGATCATATGGTAAGACAATATCTTGAGACACTAAAATATATTTACTATTATAAATATATTCATAAAATTCTATATTTATTGTGAAATACTTGATACTGAGTTAGTGTTCATAACATGAATCAAAAACTTTCATTGATGAATTGTGTTATATGTGTTTAAATGTTTAACAAAACAACCATATATTATTAAATTGATATTATTTGATATTATAAGATATAATCATGTCATTATATTAATGGTTATGAATATTATTAACTACCTTATGAAAATATGTGTTTTCCTCAAGATATAAATTGAAATCATTGATTAAAAATTATTTCTTAATATATATAAGAACAAATTGAATATAAAGTATAAATTTTTATAAATTGTTTTTACTCACAGAGTAGTTACACAATAATGAATTAAATTATTTACAATTAAATAGTTATATGAATGGAATAAATATGAACTATATTAAATAAAATATTTTTTACATTCATTTATTATATTCAATAAGAATGATATAATAACAAACAAAATATTTCTCATAAATAAATATTGATATAAAAAAATTTAATGCGCTTTATAATGGATATCCTATTTTCAATACAATTGTTGAATAATTGATATAAATTATATTTCAAAATAAACTTCATATATAAAATTTAAACATAAAATTACCATATGGTGATTTTTTTTTCAATTTTCAGTGTGTTTCATTTTTTAATGAATAGTGAAAAAACAAAAAAATTTAATTCAAAAATGATTTGTGTAATCCTCAATTGTAGTTCTAAATTATATTTTAATTTGGATATAAAGTATCATTATATATATTTTTTAAAAATTAATCCAATTTAGTGCGTTTGATGAAATTTCTCATCAATATTGAATATAATAACATAGAAATGTTTTAAATGTTATTCCGTTAAAAACCAACATTGTCATCCCATTTTTGAGATTAAAATAACATTAATTACATCCAATTATATGATTGTAATTTAGAAAAATTTATTTTACAATTAGAATAATCATAATATATAATTTATATGAATTTCATCATATTTTTTCGTAAATTTTAGGGAATGTAATTATAATTAATTATAATGATTCAAGTGATATTAAGAATAAAAAGATAGTACACCTTAAACATAAGGACCAGAATCACCACAGAACATTTCAAATATCTATTCTATGTACATATTTCAACCCAATAACCACTCAGATATAATTGCAGCAATTATTTTTTCAACATTAAATGAAAAAACATGGGTGTAATTCTCTTATGAAAAAATTACTAGAGTGTCACTCCTTATTCACATTAAAAAAGAACTCATCTCTTCCCAATTTCTCACACCTCTCATAAAACATTACCTAGAACAATATATAACATAATATATCCTAGAAAAACACCCCTAATCCTATAATACTAAACATGGGAATAAATCCATCCAAGGAATCCATTGGTTGAAACCCAAAAGCAGTTACTCGAATACGAGGTAATATTCTTCTCCGAAATATGTATTTTTACTTCCTTCTCCAATTTTTAAATTATCAATATTAATTGATTTTGTAAAAAAATTATCATAACTAGAAATATATGTTTTGAAAATATGTTTTTAACCTACACGTTCACACACTTCAATCTATTTGGTAACAAACTTACTGTTTGTGTGTACAACGAATTACCACTGAACGAAACGACTATTGTTCGCCCTTACTTTACCGCCTCTCATTGAGGTAATTATGATAAAAATATATTTATATATAATATATATAATATATATGACTTATTTATTCTTATTTAATTATTTTATAACACATACATTTATACATTCCATCTTGGGTAAATAATGTAACATGGCTAGTTGAGGTGCGGACTACTGCCTCATAAACACGATGTGATTCGTTCACACGCTACATGGAATGTTTTCAGGATGGTCTTGTTAAATATATTTTACATATATAGAATACTAATTCATATTTAATGATAATATATACATATAAACATAAGTTTCACTTATGCACTTTCCTTTAATTTTACTACAAAATTGAAAAAGTGCTCTTGTGTAAGTACGACCTACCATCTCCATGAACTTTGTACTCAACTTCATCTTTATATATTTTTAAAGATTACTATTAATACATATATACTGAATACATATTATAATAATATATCTTTTTAAATTATTTTATTAAGTAAATCATTATGTAATGAAGACAATCTAGAATAATGAGTTATATCATGTAGGAAGAACAAAGCAGATATTACTATAAGTGAATCCATTACATGGAATTGTTACAAAAATGTTAATATAATATCATAATAAAAATATAAATAGTATTATATAAAAAAATATTTTCCCATAATATTTTTATAATAAACATATATTTATATATAAGAAGATTGTATTACTAAAAAGTGATTCAATACATAAGGTAAGAGAATTTCATCATACTTTATATTTTTATGAGATATATGCCTTAATAAAGACTGATTTCTTTTGTGTGGTGTATTTACATCCCATTAATATGTTATATTTTTCTTATAATAAAATTTTTATATATTTAAATCTAATCATGATATTTATTCCATGGGGTTTATAGTTCAAATGTTACAAAATCGGTAATGTAATTTTGTCTCAATATTACTTATTTAAAAGACATGTTTTATACTAATACAATGTCATTTAAGGAGATGTACATAGTTCCAATTGAAATGTTTAACAGGATAATAATTATTTTTCATTATATTTTTGTCTCCATTTAATTTCATTTTCTCACATGGGGAGTATGACTCAATGTTATCGAGTGGTAAGAGTTTATTGAAACAATCTCATCATTTATTGAGATTATTTATGATTATTATTTCATTGATGATATATTATAGTACATATCTAAAGAAAAATAAAGAATTTTATCGCCCTCTAGATATTCATGTTATATATATTTAACAGTTCATTTTTCATATCATTCTTACATTAGATGATTAATAAAAAAATTAACGTGGTTATATCATTATTTTTTGTCATAAATTTGTGTTCATTCAAAATAGTATATTTTTAAAGGTTTTCAAAAATGTTTTACTATTACCATATAATTTTTAATGGAAAATATTTCCCATTTTAAAATTTTTAAAAATGTATTTAAAAGTAATATTCTTGTGTTTTTCAGTTCAAGGCACTTTTCTAATATTTTATGGTAAAAAATTAATGTTTGTCATGTACAAACATACTGACCATTATGATCTACATTCCCATGAAAATTCCACTAAAATATCATGGGTTTTTAGGAAATTTTCCTTAATAATATTTTGGAACATTTTTTAATTTAATTATTTTTTCAATGAAAAATGTTTTTAAACAATTTTCTTGTTTATTTTATAATGTTTCAAATAAAAATGTTTTCAATTGTTTTATATACACTTATATATGTTTTTATGATTATTTTAAAAGAAAATGGTTTTCAAAAGGTTTTACATTTTAAAATGAAATTTTCAAAGTAGGATATATTTGTTTCATCATTAAATGGGTTTAAAGTGTGTTTAAAAGTTTTTTCCGTCAAAGAAGACATTGAAGGATGTTACTCATGCCTTTATAAGAAATGATCAAAATGTTCCTTTCATATTCATTCTCAGAATGGTTTACATTTTATGGAATTATGTTTATGAAATCAGTTTCTCTTTCTTGTATTATATGTTTATAAAACTTATTTCTCTTTCACATGTTATATTGTTTTGAAATATATTTCTTTTTAACATGTTACCTACTTATAAAACCTGATTGTTTTAAATGGTTATGATTTATTGAAACTATAGCATCCCGGCCTTTTCTTACATCACTATTACATCATTTTAAAGATAAAAAACATAATAGTATTACAGTTAGAGGATCTAGAGGTTTAGTGTCTTGGGAAAACTAGGAACATACATAACAAATAAAACTTTAAGCATAAACATTCATTTAATTTCTTCTTCTATTGATTCTTATTGGCACTTGTCCTCTCTTAAGTACATGTATCCACTTGAGGATATACATCAAAAGGGTGAGATAAATTCATAGTAAGAGGATATATAAGAACAATATATCATGGGTTGAGCATAATCATAACATAGTCAAAAGATCATGAACCTGAGAGAAGCATAAATAATATACTTGAAGTGTGGAAATGCATAAAAATTAAACATCATGTCTTAGTGGTTAAGTACCACACATACTTGTGAACCAAGCTAGCATCTTTTTCACACATCATTTCACATTTAATCATGAGATTCATCACTTTACCCAATGCATTAGAACGCTATATAATTTTGGCCGCACCCGTCACATTTAAACATTCATATAGCGCTATATAATTCCGGGCGCACCCGTCACATCATAACATTATAATTAATGATGCATGCCAAAATGAATATAAATCATAAATAAACATAATGAACCTAGGAAGAGGAATGGGCTTCATCTCATAATAACACATTCATAATCTTTGGGTTCCCAAAAGAAAGAGGGAATAACAAACATGTTACAAGAACTGTCCACTTTGAGTGAGAAGTAAAAGGGGTGTTCTTAAAAGAAGAGTTCTTTTGAAAAAAAATTTGTTGGACATAAAAAAGTGACAAACATTTATATCCTATAAAATTAAAGGAATTGATGAACAAATAATCTTTTAGGAGTAACCATATCAAAAATGGAGTGAAAGAGGGAGAACCCGAAGGAAGAAAATTGGGATCGAGATTTCCCCTTACCTTATACCCGAATTCTTCCTTCTCTTTAATGTCTTGTATAATGAAATTATATTCATTAATTAGAAATACAGAACCATTTGTACATTAATTGGGTTTATTCTGGTTTCATTATGTCATGTTATCTTCCTTTGGATGACTTATATTGTTTAAAAACATTGTTCGGGGATGTTCATTTTTGTGGGTTTTCTTGGGTGGTTCACTTGTATTCATAAATTGAAGTTCGGGTAGAACATGAGTAGACATCCAGAAATGATATTAAATGTTATTAATGATATTACAGTATAATTAATGATTTTATAATGAATTATATTAGATCCATGTGGATGAATCATTAGATAAGAATCAAACGAAGATTGTGTGGGTTAATTTGAGCGGTTTTTCGATCACAACGAACTTGTTTAAACATTTCACTTAGTAATATGGACATAAGTTATTTCCAGAACATAAAATAGAACATAATACATATAAAATATTCTGGTTCAATCAAGAAAATTGATTCATGACATGATCTGAAGGTATAAATGGAAGAAGAGAGCATGTCGTTTTTGAAGGTGATAAATTAACACATCATGAACAACATTATCTTTAATGAAATAAAAGGAAGAGTGAAAGGGTGTAGGGTGATATAATATCCCATTAGTATCATAAAATTACATTATATGTATAATAATGGAGTTACAAAACAATTTGGATGAAGATAGGTGGAGAGAGATCAAGAAATGAACTTGAACATGAAAGGAAATTAAAGGATAAGAGGGAGATAAACTACCTCTTAAATCTTCCTCTTGAGATCCTCCTTAAGGAAGATAGACATGGTCTTATGATGAGACCAGAAGATTTTGGACGTGGGGGACGTTCTAGGGATGATGTTTGGTCAGAGATTAGAGATTTCATGGAGCTTCAGAGGTGTGAGAAAAAGAGGGAGTGAAGGGTGGCTTTTATAGTGGAGGGGAGAGGGGTTTCCTTAATATAAAATTGATTAGATTATTAATTTCACCTAAGACAAGGAATAGTGAGTCTTGAAGGATAATTAATAGTAATTTTATAATGTAATCCCGAACAAAGTGGGCTTACATCATCAGAACATCATCGATGACTCAATTAATACATTATTTAGCATTTATTTTGAATTATCGAATTCTACTATTCATCCAAAATTCAAGTATCTTAGAAAAATCCCAAAAATTTACCCCAACCAGTTTTTGATGTGTAGAATCCAATAATGATGTAAAGTTTTCAAAAATAATTTTCTAAATATTATTAATTTATTATTTAATTAAAATCATTATTTACTTAAAAAAACAGTTTTTAAGATTAAAACTGATTTTATTGTTCTTTCAAAAATTACGTAGGGTCGTCAAATATTATCTGAAAACTATTAGACATTGATTAAATAATTTATGAGTACATTTTAGGGTAATAAATATTCATTTAAATTAATTAATTAATTATAATTATTTATTTATGACTTATAAAATACCAAAAACTTTACTAAGGTCAAATTGTCACTTTCTAAGATGTCAAAATTTTATTTTATTATTCATAGGTAATGTTACTCTTATTTAATATTCATAAGGGTCATATTACTATTCATAAAGGTAGGTTACTGTTCATAAGGGTAGGTTACTATTCACCCAAAATTAATTTTTTCATTACACTCCAAATTTATCTTGAACACAACCGTGAATGTCGGATTTTCAAAATTCCAATCATATAAGTGACAAACTTGTTTTTAAAGGTTACTTATCACTTAGAAGTTCATTTTTTTTGTTTTCATGTTATTTTATGTCATATTTATAAGAAGGAAATTTCCATTAAAAAACATTGGTTCGTTACATTCTTCCCCCCTTAAAAAATTCCACCCCCAAAATATCACATTACACAAACAGGTGAGGGTAATTCTCCTTAATTGCCACTTCTGGTTCCCAAGTTGCTTCCTCAAACTTATGGTTCCTCCACAACACTTTGACAAGATGGGTTGTCTTGTTTTGTAGAACCTTATCTCTCTGATCCAGTATCTTTACTGGCTGCTCCTCATAGGAGAGATCATCTTCCAGCTGCACCACCTATGAGTTTAGTACATGTGAGGGGTCTGGTATGTACTTACTCAGTAGTGATACATGAAACACATCATGAACATGAGCCATATTCAGTGGAAGTTCTAAACGATAGGCCACGACTCCTATATGGTCAAGGATCTCAAAGGGGACAATGTACTTTGGGCTTAGCATCCCTTTCTTCCCGAATCGCATGACTCTCTTTCATGGAGATATTCGAAGGAAGACTTTATCTCCAATGTCGAACTCCAAGTCCCTTCGATAGTTGTCAGCATAGATCTTTTGCCGATGTTGAGAAGCTTTGATGTGTTTCTGGATGACTTGAACATTCTCTATCATCTATTGAACAAGATCGGGACCAGGTAGCTTTCATTCCCGAACTCCATCCCAACAGGTTGGAGTTGTACATCGCTTCCCATAAAGAGCATCATAAGAAGCCATCTGAATACTCGAGTGGAAGATATTAATGTATGAAAACTCAACCAATGGGGGATGATGATTCCAACCACCATTTAATTCCAGAGAGCAGGCTCTTAGAATATCTTCATGTGACTGAATATTCCTTTCAGACTGGACATCGGTTTTGGGGTGATAGGTCGTGCTGAAAATTAATTTCATACTCAAAGCATGTTGAAGGCTCCTCCAGAACATAGATGTGATCCTTGGGTCACGGTCAGAGACAATTGAGAGTGGAACACTGTGAAGTCTCACCACTTCCTTCACATATATCTTTGTATGTTTATCAAGTGATAGGTCATCCCGAATAGCGATAAAATGGACAGTATTTGTGAGTCGGTCAACCACAACCCATATCGCATTATTCCCCTTTGACGTCTTTGGGAGACCCATGACAAAGTCTATAGTAACATTTTCCCATTTCCACATGGGTGTAGGCAATGGATGCATCATACCTTTGGACTTTTTCCGCTCAGTTTTAACATGCTGACATACCAAGCACCTTGATATATATTCCACAATCTCCTTCTTCATGTTATCCCGCCAGAAGTGTTCTCGGAGATCACGATACATCTTGGTACTCCCATGATGGATAGATAAAGTTGAGTTATGTGCATTATCCAATAGCCCTTTCTTTATCCCGGGTGATGAAGGCACACAAAGCCGCGTTCCAAACTGAATCACACCATCATCGTCGATATGGAACTCTTGAGGCTTCCCTTTCTTTAATGCATTCACCCGCTTTTGTATCTCCATATCATCCCTTTTCGCTTCCATAATCTTATCTTGAATGGATGGTTGTGCAATCATTTGGGCAAGGTAGGATGTATCTCCTGCCATTACGATTCCCAAATCCATCTTTTGTGCATCCATGACGATAGGGTCTTTCTCAATCCTCAACATGGATAGAGGAGAAGGTTCTTTTCTTGTTAGAGCATCATCTACCTTGTTCTCTTTTACAGGATGATAGTGAATAGATAAATCTTAATCCTTGATTATGTATAACCATCTCCTTTGACACATGTTGAGCTCCTTTTGTGTGAATATATACTTTAGGCTCTAGTGGTCAGTGTATATGTCACACTTCTCACCATGAAGGTAGTGCCCCCAGATTTTAAAGTCAAAAATCATGGCTGCCAGCTTTAGATAATGGGTCGTGTAGTTCTGCTCATGGATCTTCAACTTTCATGAGGCGTAGGATATCATATTATCATTTTTCATGAGTACCCAACCCAAGCCTTTCTTTGAAGAATCACTTTAAATCACAAAACATTCTCCACTTTTTGGTATTGTGAGGTCAAGTTCAGTGATCAGCCTTCTCATTAGCTCCTTGAATCTTCCCTCACATTCTTCCATCCAGACATTCTTTACCCCTTTCCTTGTTAACTTTATTATCAAGCTTGACAATTGTGAGAAGTTTCTCACAAAACGTCAGTAGTACCCAGCTAATCCAAGAAAACTACGGATTTCTGTGACACTAGAGGGCCTGGGACATTCCTCAATCGCCTTTGTTTTTGAAGGAACCAAAGAAATTCCCTCACTTGTGATCACATGTCCCAATAATGTGACTTGATTAATCCAAAATTCACACTTTCTGAACTTGGCTTACCACTTCTTCGTTCTCAATGTTGCCAACTCAAGTCTTAGATGTTCTTCATGTTCCTCCTTACTCTTGGAGTAGATGAGAATATCATCAATAAACACTACCAAAAATTTGTCGAGGTAATGTCAAAAGACTCTATTCATCAAATCCATGAAGATTTCAGGGGCATTAGTAAGTCTGAAGGTCATCGCCAAAAACTCATAGTGCCCATACCTTTTATAGAAGGCAGTCATCTGAATATCTTCCTTCTTCACCTTTACTTGATGATATCCAGAACGATGATCCGCCTTTGAGAAGTATTGAGCTCCTCTTTACTGATCGAACAAGTCATCAATCCTTGGGAGAGGATACTTTTTCTTTATGGTGATCTTGTTGAGTTCCCGATAATCGATACACAGCCGCATAGTTCCATCCTTCTTCTTCACAAAGAGCACTGGTACCCCAAGGTGATGCACTAGGGCGTATGAACCCTTTGTCCAGATGCTCTTGCAGGTGCTTCTTTAAATCCTCTAGTTCGATAGGAGACATCCTATAGGTACACTTAGAGATAGGAGTAGCTCCAGGTATGAGTTCAATTGAGAACTCTACCTCACGATCCGGGGGAATTTTGGGTAACTCTTTGGGAAATACATCGATGTATTCCCTCATGATGGGCATTTCCTCAAGGTTGGAACCTTCCTTCAACTCAACCATTTGAGAGAGATATGTTTCTTCATAGGGAATCAACACCCACACCATTGAAGGATTTTTCAAAGGAGATTCATGATCTTCCTTGCATTTGTAGAGGAGAATGGGATGGTTCAGAATATGAAAATATATATTTCCTTTTCCCGACAGTTGATATGTGCTTTATATAACGAGAGCCAATCCATTACAATTATAGAGTCAAATTCCACCAAGGGGAGTATTACAAGATTTGCCGGAAGAATATTCCCACATACGTCAACAGGAGAAGAGTCAAACACATGGGTTGCAATGATTACACCACTTGGTGTTTTTACAGATATCTCTACTTCAAGGTTTTGGGGATTTGATTCTATAGTTCTAGCAAACATTCAAGATATAAAATAATGCGTAGAACCAGAATCAAATAAGATAGTTTCCATTCTTGAGAGAATAGGAAGTGTACCTTGTACGACTTCATTATCATGCTCCACCTCCGCAGTAGTGATGGAATGAGCCTTCCCTTGTTCCATTGGCTTTGGTGGTTGCTGGTGCTGATTACCCTCGAGAGTTAGAGGTTTAGTGCACTGGTTTGAATAGTTCCCTAGCTCGATACAGTTGTATCATTGAACCACGAGTGGTTCTCTCCTTTCATCAGCTACATTATCCTTCCTTTTCATGTCTTTTCGACACACTTGATCATGGTGTCCTTCTTTCCCACACTTGAATCATTTCCCAGTCCCTTTGAGGTAGTTCCTATTGTGAAACATCCCACATTTTTGGCATGTGGGTCATTGATTTTTCTTCCCACCTTTATCATTAGATCCACCAGCTTGAAAATCCATCTTTCTCTTCATATCACCATTTCCATGGGACCATTATCCAAACTCCATATCCACTTTGAGATCACACCGAACAACATCTTCATAACTCCCAAAGTCTCGAATCGCAAGATCCTTTCGATGGTTTGGTTTTAATCCACAAAAGAATCTATAAATTTTTCTATCATTGTTGATAAAAAACCCGAAGAATACCTTGTGAGACTTGTGAAATCTGCTTCATGGGTTGTAAAAGATTCTCCTTCTTTTTTCTTGAGCTCTATAAATTTAATCTCCATCTTTGTGCGATGATTTCATGGGAAGTACTTATTAATAATCATTATCTTAATGTCTTCTCATTCCATATATTCAATTTCCTCTCTTGGATTGGTGTTCTTAATCAAAACCCACCATTCATCAGCTTCTCCATCTAGATGATAAACGGCTGGAGTCGCCTTATCTGTCTCAGAATAGTGAAGCACAGAAAATATCTTCTCCATGGAGTTGACCCACAGTTCCACAACTACTGGATCAGAAGATCTACAAAATGACAGTGGTTGTTGCCGCATAAAACATTCGATGACTAGTTACTCCCTCTTTGGTGAAAGAGGATGTTCCCCATTATTATGGTTATTATTAGTAACCTAAGATAATTGGGTAAGCATCACCATGATGTTTTGAACTCCACCTCCCAAATTATTGGGAATGTCGTTCGGGAAATTGTTGCATTGTCCCTCACATGAGTTGTTGGCCTGATTTCTCCTATTTCCCACCATTTTCTAAAATAGAAAAGGATAGAACAAAAAATAATTAAAAAAGTCGTGAATAACTTATTCATTTAAAAAACTATACCAAAAACTTAACATATGGGATACCTAGGTAAATATTCATGTGTGCATTTTTGTACTTAGTCTCATGCTAGAGGTTTTCTTTAGGGTTCACTAATCCTAATTCCCAAATTAACTAATCCTTTACTCTGATACCAACTATAGAATCCTGGACTTTTCTTACATTACAATTACATCATTTCAATGATAAATATCATAATAGTGTTACACTTAGAGGATCCAGAGGTTTATTGTCTTTGGAAAACTAGGACCTTACATAACAAATACAACTTTAAGCATAAACATTCATTTAATTTCTTCTTCTATTGCTTCTTATTGGCACTTGTCCTCTCCATAGTTCATGTATCCACCTGAGGATATACATCAAAAGGGGTGAGCTAAAAGCACAGTAAGAGGATAAATAAGAACAATATATCATGGGGTGAGCATAATCATAACATAGTCAAAAGTTCATGAACATGAAAGCACCATAAATAATAGACATGAAGTGTGGCAATGAATAAAAATGAAACATCTTGTCTTAGTGGTTAAGTACCACACATACTTGTGAACCAAGATAGAATCTTGTTCACAAATCATTTCACATTTACTCATTAGAGTCATCACTTTACCCAATTCATTGTAGCGCTATATAATTTCGGGCGCACCCGACACATTTAAACATTCATATTGCGATATATAATTCCGGGCGCACCCGTTACATCATAACATTATCATTTATCATTCATGACACTATGAACATAAATCATAAATAAACATAATGAAACCATGAAATGGAATGGGTTTCATCACATAATAACACATTCATAAGCTTTGGGATCCCAAATTAAAGAGGGAATAACACACATTTTACAAGAACTGTCCATTTTGAATGAGATGTAAAAGGGGTGTTCTTAAAAGAAGAGTTCTTTTGGAAAACATTTTGTTGGAAATAAAAAAAAGTGAAAAACATTTATATCCCAGAAAATTAAAGGCAATTATTAAAAAATGTTCTTTGAGGAGTAACCATATAAAAATGGAGTGAAAGATGGAGAACCCGAAGGAAGAAAATTGGGTTCGAGATTTCCCATTACCTTGTACCTGAATGCTTTTTTCTCTTTAATGACCTGTATAATGAAATTAAATTCATTAATTAGAAATAAAGAACCATTTTTACATTAATAGGGTTCATTCTAGTTTCATTATGTCATGTTTTGTTCCTTTGTGTGACCAATAGAGTTTAAAAACGTTGTTCGGGGATGTTTGTTTTTGTGGGTTTTCTTGGTTGGTTCACTTGTATTCTTAAATTGATGTCAGGGTAGAATATGAGTAAACATACAGAAATGATATTACATGTTATTAATGATATTAAAGGAGAATTAATTATTTTATAATGAATTATATTAGATCCATGTGGACGAATCATTAGATAAGAATCAAACGAAGATTGTGTGGGTTAATTTGAGCGGTTTTTCGATCACAACGTACTTGTTTTAACTTTTCACTTAGTAATATGGACATAAGTTATTTAAAGAACATAAAATAGAACATAATAAATATTACATATTCTGTTTCAATCATAAAAATGGATTCATGAATATATCTGAAGGTAGAAATGGAAGAAGAGAGCATGTCGTTTTTTAAGGTGATAAATTAACACCTCATTAACAACGTTCTCTTTAATGAAATAAAAGGAAGAGGTAAAGGGTGTGGGGTGATATAATATCCCATTAGAATCACATAATGACAGTATATTTATAATACTGGAGTTAGAAAACCATTTTTATGAATATAGGTGGGGAGAGATCAAGAAATGAACTTGAACGTGAAAGGAAATTAAAGGAGAAGAGGGAGAGAAATTACCTCTTAAATCATCCTCTTGAGATCCTCCTTATGAAGATAGTCTTGGTCTTTTAATGAGACAAGCAGATTTTGGACGTGGGGGTGTTCTAGGGATGATGTTTGGGAATATTTTAAATAAGGCTTGGAGCTTGAGAGGTGTAAGGAAAAGAGGGAGTGAAGGGTGGCTTTTGTAGTGTAGGGGAGAGGGGTTTCCTGAATAAAAAATTGATTAGTTTATTAATTTCAACTAAGACAAGGAATAGAGAGTCTTGAATGACAAAGAATAGTAATTTTATAATGTAATCCCTAACCAAGTGGGATTATTTCATCAGAACATCACTGATGACTCAATTAATACACAATTTAGCATTTAATGTGAATTATCAGATTCAACTATTCATAAAAAATTCAAATATCTCAGAAAAAACCCACAACATTACCCCACCCATTTTTTGATGTGTAGAATCCAAAAATGATGTCAATTTTTTAAAAATGAATTTCTAAATATCATTAATTTAATATTTAATTAATATCATAATTTACATAAAAAAATAGTTTTTAAGATTAAAACCAATTTCATAGTTCTTTCAAAAATTACGTAGGGTATTATAAAATTATCTAAAAACTATTAGACATTGATTCAATAATTTATGAGTACATATCAAGGAAATAAATATTCTTTTAAATTAATTAATTAATTATAATTAATTATTTATGACTTATAAAATACCAAAAACGTTTACTAAGGTCAAATTGTCACTTTCTAAGATGTCTAAATTTTATTTTATTATTCATAGGTAATGTTACTCTTATTTACTATTCATAAGGGTCATATTACTATTCATAAGGGTAGGTTACTATTCATAAGGGTAGTTTACTATTCACCAAAAATTATTTTTGTTTCATTAGACTCCAAAAATCATCTTGAACACAACTTTGAATGTCAGATTTTCGAAATTCCAAACTTATAAGTGAAATGCTTATGTTTAAAGGTTACTTATCACATAGTAGTTCATTTTGTTGTGTTTTCATGTTATTTTATGTCATATTTATAAGATGGGAATTTCCATTGAAAATCATTGGGTCGTTACAGAAATTATTATGAAACCTACCACTTTTCTACATGTTAGGATAATTTTACTTGTTTATGATACGCATTCCATTTCCTGGGTTATTAAATGATTGTATATGATCTCATATCACATGTATGTATGATTAAATATGAAATTGGTGAGACCTATATATTCATCAAATTCATTGGGTAAATATTTATATATCTTGAGATAGACAAACATGGTAATTGGAGTGAACCTACACTACTACGATGGACGTGGGAGTGCACCATGAATACTAATATGGGCTGGGGACTGAACACATAGAACTAATATGGTAATGGGATTGAAAAATAACCTCTAAAATCATGGGGGAAGTGAACTCATACTACTAAGACAACCATGAGAGTGAACAATGACTACCAAGATGGTATGGTGAGTTAACACGTAGAATTAAGAGGTCCCTGTGAGTGATCCATGACTACCAATATGTCATATGGTGTGAAACCATACAACTAATATGGAATTTGAAGTGATTCTTTGACTACTATGTAAATCGTTATACATGATTATGTGTCTCCAATAATTCCATATATTATTCCTATATTATGTTTTTCTAGCGTTTCTATTTCTTACATTAATATTAATTTTATAAATCTACCAATATTTAGTCCATGATTCCTGAATATTACATTATATATACAGGATATGATCATATAATGATCATTATCACATTCTCGTACCCTTGTGCTCATGATCATGCTTACATATCTTCAATTTTACCCTTACTAAGAATCTAACCTCACCCCATTTTATGTTTCCCTTCAAAGTTTATGAAGATATGATGTATATATGATGTGTCTAGAAGGTTCTAGTAATTAATAATCAAGTGGAAGAAAATTTATCTCATTTATGTTTTAGTTTTTACATTTCCATGTTTCTAATGTCATTAAACTAATACAGTCTTTCGGTGTTTATTTTTATAATGTTATAAGTATTCTGCAAATATAATGTAATGTCATTGTATAAAATGTTAGGGTTAATATAGATGATATGATTAAGTTTATTAAATGAAATAATATAGTAGTTATTATATTTTTTCTATTCAGGAAATATATAATATTATTTACCCCATTTCTATAATGAACATTAATAAATGATAACATTACTTATGTGTAGAAAGGATCTACCATCTCTGTGACTGTAACATGATAAATTTCTCAATACCAAATATCTCGATTAGTCCTAAAAGTATAATTGATGTATAAAAAAAATTATTTTCATGATTATTATTATGAATATAGTGTTACCAGGATCAATGTAAGTGGAAAAAATAACAAATGAAAATCATATACAAAAAACAATGTTATTACCCAAAATGGGGCATTGGCATGGAATTACTAAAAAATGGGTAATAAAATAAAAAACGTTATTACTATATTATATTATATATATAATTTTGTATATATAATAAATTTATAATAGATTTATAATTATTATGCATGATGTTTGAATGACTACTAAGGAATATGATACTTACGATAATGGATTTCGGATCCCTCTTTTAATTTTAGGTGACACATGCTAATTTTCCACTTATTCCTTTTGTTTGGTGTATATGCATCCCTTTTGAATTGTTATATCAAGAATATAACACTATTAATGATATTAAATGTCTCATTTTATGTTATTCTTTATTATGAATTTCTAGTAAAAGGAAAAAAACATTGGTAAAGGATGTTAGTATTATGTTTTTACTCTTTGAGACACATGTAATATTCACCAACTATTTCATTTATTTCATGTATAAAATTACAATATATGTATATTATGATAATTATTATGAAATATACGGGGATTAAATAGCCATTTTCGGATCTATATTTTATGGGATTTATGTTTCAAATTTTACCGAAGTGGTAATGGGTTTAGGTTAGATTCTCATTATTTACCAAGATTATTTATGATTCATTATCCTAAATTGAAATATTTTCATAAAAATTTAATAAATTTCAATGAATATTATTATCCATTATTTATATAATTTATTTTAACGAAATTGAACATTTTTCCACTCTTTATTACTTAAAATAATTGATAAAATATTTTTTATGAAAAATATTATTTCTTTCACTATTTTTCCAAAAACACTTTTTATTATAAAACAATGTTTTCTGAAAACGTTTTTAAATATTTTCTTAAGATTATTAAAATGATTTAATAAATAAGTTTTTAACCACTTACTATCTTTTAAAAAAATGTCAACTAATCTTCTTATCATTATCAAAATAATATATTTTAGGATTTCATTGAAAATTTTAATGGAATCCTTATTTTAACTCATATAGCGTGAACAATATATTCAACCATCATCTGAAATAAATGTTTTGAAGACTAATTTATAATTTTCATGTTTTATTATTAAATAAGATGAATTAAAACATTTTTATATTTTAAAAAAGGTATTTTTAAAATTGAAAATTTTATTTTCATCAAGAAATGTTCCATGTTATTTTTCATACAAAATAAATTTAAATATGAGATAACATCATATGATGTTAAATATTATTTATAGGGGACATGATAAATGGATGCAATTATTGTTATTCAGTTTAATGTTTTATGATTATGATTTCAAGTTGTTATTGAAATCAATATCTTTTCCATGGGTTATTTTTTGATGATATGAAAAAATAGAAATGAATCCCATTTATTTTCAATGGGATTATCTATAATGAAATGTTTTATGTTACCAAGTTCATTTAATGGGTTTTAATATGGTTAATGTTCAATGATCTTATGGCATATAAATGTATGTATTATGTGATGGGTGTGACCTATATCTCCCTCGATGGTATTGGGTAAATATTAATGTTATTGTTGAACAAATGGTACATTGGAGGTTATCCAATTCCGAAAATAGAGTACACTGAAGGTTATCCCATTCCTAAAAGAGGGTACTTGGGAGGTCATCCGATGTCTATGTTTATTATAATGGTGTTTAGCCTTGTCCAAACATGTTATGAATGTTTTTTTGGGTATCCTTGATATGAATGTTTATATGCAAATGAGTATAAAAAACATCTATGTCTTATGCAAATTTTATGCTCTCATAGATCATGTTCTTTCATTCCCTTATGAATCAAGTTGTATGAAATACCAAGCCTTATGAAATGACTCAATCATACAATATTTGATATGAAACATTTTGTTTTAAAATGTTATGATAATGTTCTTATACCATTATTATAACTATATTCTTATGTATCTCCCATGTTTAAATTTACTAGGAATTTGAGATCATCCATTATTATGTTTCATTTATTTTACATATAAGGAATAATTTTTATGTAGAAGTACATAAGGTTAAAATATTTTCGGGAGACTATAAATATCATTCATGAATTAAGAATATTGTGTTCCAATTTTAAAAATGCACTAAATTATTTTAAAAAATATATATTTAAGGAAATGAATACTCATCTAAAAATATGTAATATTCATATATTAGAATTTGGGATCACTATGGTTGGTATTAATGTAATGGTTTAGCCATCATTTTGAAAATAGGATGATAAAACATTAGTGAGATCCATAAGGATAGTTATAAAAATAATTATAGGAATATATCTAAGGATGAGTTACTGTATCGGAATCAAATATTGAAATTTTGTTAAGGGATAGATATGACATGAAACCTTTTTATTTACTAACTTTTCATTACATTTTTACTAATATAGGATCTTTAAAGTCTAGTGTTTTCAAAATATAGAACATAATACATGAAAAAAACATAAAACATTGTTCTAAAACATATGTAAGGCTTCATCATAGGTTCATCCGATGTAAAATTACTATAAGTCAAATCCTGGAGACATGCATCCAATAAAAGGGTGAGCTGAAGGCCCAGTAAAGAAGGAAAGGGAATTAGTATACTTGTGATATCAATAAGAACATGATGAAAAATATAAAGGCATGAGAAATTTAAGAATAGGAAAATCATAATAAAAATAAAATGAATCATGATTTGAGTATGTTGCTACAAAATTTCATTTATACATTCATGAACATATCAAAATGGTTTGTCCTCAAGATTTCATAAAAAAATTACCAACGTTATTAACAAAGGTATCATGAAACTGGTCATCTCTAGAGAATAATTCCTTACCCAATGATTTTGAGTGATATCATGTGAACCACATATACAATAATGAAACATTTCATAAATAACCCATATAGAATATGGGAAATGGGTTTCAATTAAAAATCCAGACGTTTAAAAGTTGTTAAAAATAAGATCATTATGTCATTTATATCCCATGAAAAGAGATTGAGGGATATATGTATGTAAATTCAAGAATAAAATATATCATTTTTGTGTATTTTTCAACACCCATATAAAAGAAATAGTTCTGGGTATTCACATAAATAAAATGAAGAGAATATCATCATAGAAAGGGAGATATTTTGAGACGAAATTTCATGCAGCATAATGGCTATATTACATGGTTTTAGAAAATAATAAAAAGAGAGGGAAAAAATTATACCATCAATAATTATATCAATTTACAATAGAGATAATTATTAAAAAGAAATAATATCATGGAATGTATATTTGAATGACATACCACATGAAAAGGAAATTTGAAAGGAAAGAAAAAATCTATTTTTTTACGAAAATTCAGCAGCCTAACATCATCACATAAACATTCAGAAAATAAATTGATTATTGAATAATTGATCTCTCATAATTTGGACATAAAATGGACATTAATAAGATTATAAAATAACAAACCCCCTCATTTGAAGATGGAAACTGAACACATAACTTAATTGAAATCATGACTAAAAGAGGAGGGTGGAAGGTTCCCTTACAGTGAAGAGTAACTTCGAAAGATTGAAGGGTGGGACCTTGGGGGGGGGGGGCTTGAGGGAACCATGGGATGACACCATGGGAGGTAAATAGTCTATAACTTCATTTAGTAGGATTTTGGAATGAAATTAATGATGGAATGGCCTGGTATTTATTGGAAAAGTGAGGGAATATTTAATTAATTTCCAAGGGACACCTCATCGGTGGAATTTACAAAACCTTGGGCTTTTACATAGAATTTTACCATGGTATTGGACACTTGGGAAACCTCATAACATATCTTACTATTTTACATTCTACCATATTTATTAAATCATTATTAAATCATTAATGATTTCATTGAACACATCAAAAACTAAATATGTATTTTCACTCTTCACTGAAAAACAATATATTTTATGAAAAACACATAACTTCACCATAGGCTAATATCGACATTATGAATTCAAAAATAGAACACCATTATATAAAAATAATTTTCTAAATAATTTTATTGTAATTTTTAAAGAAAATAATTATTTATTCAAAACATACAACATTAAATCTATAACTCATTTTGTAACACATTGAAAAAGTAATTTGGGTCCCATAAAATTATCGTATAAAAATAAGAATATAAAGTATCAATTTGTAATAAATTTTAGGAAAATAAATTTTAATTTTAAATTGATAAATTAATAATGAAATTGTATATAAAATATATATGACATATAAAAATAACAATATTTATACTATGATTGTTTTTTCACTTTTAAGATGTCTAAATTGTATTTATCCATTCATGGGTGAAGTTTTTATTTTTTGGATAATATACTATTCATTACTATTTTTATGGGTATATTACTATTCATAAATTAATATACAATAAAAATTACGTTGAACTAATTAGACTCTAAATTTTTTACTGATCACAACTGTAAAAGACCATTTTTTGAAAATAATTTCACATTATTAATTATTTAATGTTTACATGAATTTTTTAAAAATCATTTTTTCCAAAATTCATCAATAATATTCATCAAATATTTATGTGAACATTTGAAAATCACAAATTTGAACAGAATAAGAATTAAAAATTTTATTTATACCAAGGGATTACAAAAAGTATCTAAGGCCTCGATACATAGCCCCTTATAACAACTGCATTGTACCTAAGTGTAAGGAGTGATATGGTGATATAATATTGGGGCGGCTCAAACAACATTTCCTGAGTGGTTATTTCTATCAGCTTGAACTTCTTTCTTAGTAAATTCAATTCATGCTTCTCATGTTGAAGTTCGGCTTGGGCTTGGCCTAGAGAAAAGGCCAGATATGAAACCTCCTTCCTATGCTCTGACAGATGGGTTTCAATGGCCTGAGTCTATTGGATGAGGCCATCGACTCTACTTTCTGTATTAATTAACCCATATCACTTGTATTTATAAACATTAATTGAATATTTAATAGTTTTTCTTGCAATGGTCATATTGACCAACATTCATGTATTAGTCAAAACCCAATAGTTTCATTTAATTATACTCACTTCAGTAATTAAAGGATATAATTTTATTGAGTATAAAATAAAATAACAAAAAATTTGAGGAAATAAATATTATTAAAACGTTCAGGTCATTACGTGTTTCCCCCCATATGATATTTTTTCCCCAAAATTTTTTACTCTTACCCTCTGAAGAGAAATGGTGCGGGTACATATGCCTCATAGACTCCTCGGGTTCCTATGTGGCATCATCGCATTTTGGGTTCCTCCACAACACCATAACAAGGTGGGTAGTCTTGTTGCATAGAAGATTGTCTCTTCGATCAAAGATCTCCACCGGCTGCTCCTCATAAGAGATGTCATGTTCTAATTGTACAACCTCTGAATATAGAACATGTGAAGGATTAGGTATGAACTTTCTCAAAAGGGATATGTGGAAGACATCATGAACTTCTGCTATATTTGGAATAAGTGCAAGACAATTGGCCACTGCTCCTACACGACCAAGGTTTTCATAGTGGCCAATGTTGTTAGGGTTAAGCTTCCCTTTCTTCCCAAACTTCACAACTCCCAACTATGGGGAAATTAGAAGAATGAATTATTCACCAAAATCAATGTCCATGTCCTTTCTATGGTTGTTGGCATAACTATTTTGTAGACTATGAGCAGTCCTAATGTGTTGTCGGATGTCATGGGCCTTTTTTGTCATCTCTTGCACAAGATCAGGCCCTATAATCTTTCTCTCACCATCTTCATGATAACAAGTAATAGTTATACATTTCTTTCCATATAAGAATTCATAGGGATCCATTTGGATTCTCGATTGGAATCTATTTTTTGTATGAGAACTCAACTAAAGGGATATATTGATCCCATCCACCTTTAAATTCCATAGAGCAGTTTCTCAACATTATCCTCGAGTGATTGAATAGTCTTTTCAGATTGCTCATTGGATTGGGGGTGGTAGGCTGTACAAAAATTCAAATAAGTGAACAGAGCTTATTGAAAACTTCTCCATAATTATGATGTGAACCTTGGATCATGACTAGATAATATAGAAAGAGGAATTCCTTGCAGCCATACCACTACATTCACGTAAATCATGGAAATTTGATCAAGAGAGAAATATTCCCGAATGGAAATAAAATCGGAATTCTTGGTGAGACAGTTTGGAATAACCCATATAGCTTTGTTCCCATCGGATGTTTCTGGGAGACCGGTGACAAAGTCCACAGTGATATTGTCCCACATCAATGCATGTATGGGTAGTGGTTGTAATACCCCATTAGAAAGTTGTCACTCTACCATCACTTGTTGAGATTCCAGGCACCTTTAACTATAGTCAGTAATATCCCTTTTGATATTATCATACCAATAATGATCAAGAAGGTACCAATACATATGTGTGATTCTAGGATGTATAAGGAAAGTAGAGCTATGGGATTCATCCATTAGATCCTTCTTTATTTCTGGAATAGATGGAACACATAGTCTCATATGAAATTTCAGAACTCCTTCTTGATCAATATTGAACTCAGGAAACTTCTCATCCTTTACAGCCACAAACATCTTCTGTAACAAAGGATCTAATTTCTGATATTTCTGTATTTTCTCTTGTAATGATGGTTGATAAATCATTTGGGATATGGTTGATGATGTCCCTTACATTATAATTACCATCACGATATTTACTAGGACCTTGATAAATGGATCTTGTTGAATCCTCATCATGGAAAGAACAACTAAGTGTTTCTAGCTTAATGCAGCAGCGACATTGATTGCTTATTCGGTATGATAATGAATTAAACAGTCGTGATCTTAATGATGTTCTGAACGTCTTCTTCATCTCAGGTTCAATTCCTTTTGTGTGAAAATATACATCAAACATTGAGATTCTATGTAAATATCACATTGATCCCAATAAATATAGTGCCTCTATATCTTCCAAGCAAAAAACGACCGCAGCCAGCTCCAGATCAAGTGTAGGATAGATCTTCTCATGAGTCTTTAATTATCAAGATTCATAAGCAATCACCTTTTCATTTTCATGAGGACACACTCATTCTATTTTAGAGATTAATCGCAAAAAATAATGAATATTTTTCCACATGAGGGAATATTTAACAATGGTAATGTAAAAAATCTCTTCATCGACTCTTGGAAATATTTTTCACACTCTTTTGTCTATATAAATGTGACCCCTTCTCTAGTTAACTTGTTAAATGGATTAGAATGTCATGAAATGTTTTTCCCAAACCTCGTATAATATCCCACTAATCCAAAAAAACTATAAATCTCAGTTATTTTTGAAGGTTGATGCCACTCCTCTATGACTTTTGTCTTTTCAGGGTCAATTTTGATTCTTTCATTGTTTACAATGTTCCCCAAGAAAGAAACTAGTTGTTTCAAGAATTCACATATGATGAACTTCTGAAAAAGTCCCTCATTTCGCAGAGTTTGGAAAATAACCTTTAGATGATCCTCATGATCCTCTTGAATTTGGGAATATTATAGAATATAATTAATAAAAACTACCCCAATGTTATCAACGTATTCATTAAAGTCTCTATTCATAAAATCCATAAAAATAGCAGGTGCATTAGTCAATCTAATGGTCATAACGACAAACACATAATTCACATATCTTGATTGGAAGGAGGTTTTTGGAATATCTTATTTCTTCACCCTCAATTGATGATAACTAGATCGAAGATCAATCTAAGAGAAGAATTGAGCCCCATGAATTTGGTCCAATATGTCATCAATTCATGGAAGAGGGTATATTTTCCTCACTCTGATCCCATTTAGTTCACTATACTCAATGCATATCTGCATCAACCCATCCTTCTTCTCTACAAAGTGAACTGGTGCTCCCCAAGGAGACACACTCGGTCAGATAAAACCCATCTCCAAAATATCTTGGAGTTGTTTATTTAACTCTTCGAACTTCAAAATTTACATCCTATATGGGTTCAATGATATCAGATGGGATCTAGGTACTAGTTCAATAAAAAACCCTTCCTCTCTTTCTAGGGAGGTTCAGGTAACTCCTCAGGAAATACGTCAACGTATTCCTAGACTATGGGGACATTTTCAATCCTCAAACACGCATTTCCTTCTTCTTCAATACCAACAAACTCCATAAAGATGGTTATAATAGTATATTCTAGAAAAATATCAGGTTAAGATATCTATCCTAGGTAGATAACTGTAGGTTTTTCTTTTCAGGACTGCTGATATTTCCTTGCTTTTGTTTTTGATCATATCATTATAAATTGTGAGCCAGTCCATCCCTAGTATAATGTCAAATTCCAGCATGGGAATGACTACCAGATTTATGATAATATTTTTCTCACTAAAGTAAATACTAGAGTTTCTAAACCCTGAAGATTCTTGAATAATCCAACAAGGAGTCTTGACTGATAACTATACATTTAGAAAATTGGTGGTTGATTCTAAATTCAATAGAAACATGGAGGAAATAAAGTAATGTGTAGAACTAGAATCAAACAATGTACTTTGTATCTTTTGCAGAACAGCAAGAGTATCTGATACCACATCATTTGGTGCTTCAACATTTGCTGTAGTTATTGAAAAGGTATAACCTTGTTCCCTTGGCCATTGTTGAGGCTAATGGTGATGCCCCTCTACTACCCTCAGAGATGGACAGTGATTGGAAAAGTTCCCAAGTTGTCCACAATTATAGAATTGGAAATCTGGTAGGTCATGCACCATAATCCCCTTGTCGTTAGTGTTGGGATGTTATGGATTTAGATCACTTTGACAATTCCGCGCAATGTAGCCAACTCTACCACACATTTAGCACTTCCTGCTCATGTGAAAGAAGTTCCCCGAATGATTCTTCCCACATTTCTTAGATGTGGGATGTTTTACTTGCTTGACTCCTCTTCCCTGATCGATGCCCCTCTCTATGATTAGATCCATCGATCTTTTCATGTCATTGGATTTAGGAGACCATTGCATCTCACAAAACATCAGTTCTACATTCATCGCACTTCTCCTAATCAAATCATATGTATCATAATATTGGTTTCCTAGATACCTAGGAAAATGTGGTCATAGTCCACCGAAGAATCTATCCATCTTACCATTTGGATCTATGACAAAGAAAGAGGTGTTACATGAATTCCTTGTGAAGTTCATCTGGTAACTTCCCTTAGTTTTATTTTCCTTCTACTTCAGCTCGAGAGACTCTGTATCCATTATTGTTCTCATCAATCAAGGGAAATAGTTATGCAAGAATATCTATATGAACTCCTCCCAATCCATTTCTTTAACTTCTACTCTTTTCCTTGTGTTCTTAATCATTATACACCACTTAACAACTTCTCTCTCTAAGTGATAAATAGCCAAGGTAGCATTCTCTTGTTCAGAATATCTGAGCACAGAAAAGATATTCTTGATATAGATGAACCACTATTCAAAAATCAATGGGTTGGTAGATCCTCTGATGCTTGGTGGTCATTGATGTGTAAAGGATTAAACATAAAGTTGTTCCATTTACGGTGAAATCTTTCTCTCATCTTGATTCGAGTTATTTCTCTTAACTCAAGTCAGTTGTTTCATTATTCTCATGAAATTTTTCATTCCGACATCCATCAGTGGGTCATCAGAGCTGGTCTATTGTGGTCACCATTTTCACGGTTCCTCCTATTGAACTCAGTTTTATTAATGAATGAAACCTTAGTGTGATTATTAATTCACATATGAATCATATAACTATAACATATTTTATGTCTTAAATCTTCATGCTTTATACAATAACATTTTTATATAAATATTTCATAACGATTCAAAAAAAATCTTATAATTAACCAAACATATCTCCCAAGATTGTGATAAAAAAAAGTGAAGCAAGGCCAGTTGTAATGTAAAAGGATACCCATGGTCTAGCTTGAATCTCCTGATTGAGTTTCCTCTCCAAGGTACATCTATCCCAGAGCCACCTCTACATGCTCGTATCTATATATAGATAAATTTTCTTGATAAATGACTTACTCAATACTCACCAAAATAATGGGAAGTATTTAAATATTTAAACATTTATTTTAGGTTATTCTCAATGTTTTCATAGCCTAATTTCCATAAATAACTAAACTTTCTTTTGAAACCAACTATGACATCCATCATTTTAATTACATAAGTATTCATTACATTTTTACAATTAAATGATCTTTAAAGTCTAGTGTCCTCGATATCAGTAACATTATACATGAAAAAAATATAATAAATTCTTATAAAACACTTAGATGGATTCATAATATAAGGCCTCAACCTTAAACAATTCTTAATATTGGGTTATTTCAAGAATTCACATTAAGGATCTTTTCAGGTTTACAGTTTTAGTGAATTAGATCATAAATCATGCATTACATTCCATATTTAAACAAATGGGATACATCAAAGACAGTATTCATTATTTTCAAGTAAAGGAAATATATTTAAAATAAGACATTGTTTCTTTCTTCACAAATCCTCGACACTATCATCACATCATGAAAATTTCTCTTAACCTATGAAAAACATTTCAAAAACATGGGAAGAGCATAAGAATCATAGTAAGGGATATAAAAATATAGAAAGGAAAAATTATTCAATGTAAACATAAGAATCATTTAAATCATAATTTACTCGTAAAACATAAGCACTTTAACATACCTCATGAAATCATGTGATTTATGAATAACTCATATAAACCATAATACATAAAGGTAACTTGAGGCATTCATAACATTCTTATGTAGGGTGTAACCCTCATGGTTACGTTTGGAATACCGATCACTGTATATTCCCTAAATCATTTTGTTGAATCCTTAGAGTTTAACTCATTCATGTTATCCAATGCATTGAAGAGCTATATCAGGCTCACTCATGCTTAGTTTATCACAGAGCAACCTGACTTCATAAACAATGATCAAGAACCATTACATAATCATATCACATAAAACATGAAAAAAACATAACATTACCACATTTCAATCACAAGATATCAATAAAACATGTTGATATAATCAAAACATTATAAAAACCATTTTAAATACCAAAATAAAATAAAAGAAAAACATGGTATTAATTTTTCATTAAAAAAGTTTTGGCTTGTAGAGGAAGCCGAAACTCAAATAATGGTCACAGCGGCGAAAAAGTCGTTGTCGCCGCATAAGTAATACAAAAACATTCCTTCTGTCATTTAGTAAAACGATCCATGTAAAATAATTGCTTTTTAATTATATTAAATGTACAAAGGGTTTATTATATAACTAATAATATAAGGTCTTATATAAATTGAATTATGCCTCAACGAAAGGAGATTGAGATGAAGTCCCTTACCTCAAGTCCGACTTGTTGTAATTCATTATTTATATTCCAGAATAATAATCATAGGTCAATTTATAATTTCTTAAGGACATACATTAATTTTTATTATTCAATTCATATCATATATTTTCATGCTATAATAATTAGTTAATTATGTGATTTCATATCATACATTTTGTCGATGTTCGGTACATGAGTCAATAATGAACTTGTTTTAAAAGAATTTCCAATGTAGTTATAAGTAAATCATATACAGAATGGTATTAATGATTTAAATATCATATATATCTAGTATATATTCATTTTATACTATTCCATTACATTTGGAGATATAAAATTAAATTCATTGTTCATGGTGACGGTAGGTAATACGTACGCATTAACAGTACTTTCATTTCATTGTCACATTAAAGGAATTAATACTAAATGAGACATATATATATATATATATATTATAATTACAGTATAGTATATATGTTATATCGGTAACATATTTTCATTAGTTACATTTTTTATATATTCCATGTTTTGCATGAACGAGTCACATCACTTGAGAGGGCGGTAGTCCACACTTACTCAGATGAAATTAGTGCAGTTCCACAACATGAAAAGCATAACGATGTGATTTAAAAATAAAATTCATAAGCATATAGAAATAATTAAAAACCATATATATCATATATAAATACAGAGAGATCATAATATCCACCATGAAAGGTGTTAAAATAATATTGAACAATCATCGTTTCGTGAGGTAGTAATTCGCCACCCACAAAAACAATATATTCTTTAAGCATTTGACTGAGGGGTGTATAAGTGTAGGTTTAAATCTTATCATAACAACAACCTAGTATATTGAGGATATTTTTGTTATTATGGGATAAAATAATAAGATGATAGTGGTGAGTGAAGATGGAAAATAAAAGGATTAAACTCGAGAGTAGACATTACATCTAAATCGGGTTACTCTATTTGATTTGAGCCAATGGATTCCTTGGAAAGACATCTTCCCATAGTGAGACATCTAGGAGTAAGAGAGGTATTTGGAGAGATTATATGAGTAGAGGTTGGAAGATCCAGGGGCTTGAGAGGTGTGGTTAAGGGGGTAGAGGTGGGGGCCTTTTATAAGAGCGAGGAGGGTCACTTTTTTAAAGTCTTGAAATGTTACTTTATTATAAAATGATTTTTGGATTATAAAGGTCCCGCAATGATATGTTCGTAGGATAAGGTGATAAGGGTTAGAAATAAACCCATTAAATAGGTTTTAGAAAAGTTTAATTCATACATTTTTCCTTATCTTTTCATTTTATTTACATTGTTCATTAATGAGGTAATCACTACATCATCATGGTGTCATAAATAATTTTATTTATTTAATGTCTAAAAATTTAAAAAAATTACCATGATGTAGGAAATATTTATATATTTACAATGATTATTTATAGTCTAAGAGATCATTTATGTAATCAAAATTAAAATTGTTTTACTTAGGATAAACAAACCTTGGTTATATTTCTCTTCTTTTTAAAAATAATGTCATAAATTTCACTATCACCCCCATGTGACTCCATGGGACCTCATGTTTGGTAAAAAGCTTCCCATGGTCGTCCATGACTCAAAAAAGAATATTTTCACTCATATTGGGGTCATTTTATGTTATTATTATGTTATTTTATTACCCTTAAACACATGATTACTAAATAATCACGATAATTATAGATAATTACCGTCGTTACTGTTCATAATGTCAAAAAAAAAACTGTCTTAATTACATAATTTTAACCTTTTTATTCCTAATATGGAATCCATTTTAACAAATCACAAACACCGAAATTGCAGTAATTAATTTATCAATAATTCATGTTGTCACAACAAAATAGCGTGTTTAAAAAAAAATATCTATAAAAAGATTGAAAATTTTTTATGTCCAATTTCAAAGTAAATTAATTATAATGACCAACATTGGATTAAAGGGTAAAAGTTTATTATAATTAATTTTTAAAACTAATTAAATAGATAATATAACCATATAAATAAATTACATGAAAAAGTAGTTTTGATGTAAAAAGCAGTATATTTCACTATTCATTAAAAAATGATCATTGTCAGAAAAATACCAAAAATTTATCCAATGTAAATTTCAATGTCCCATTTATAAAAAAGAAGTCTATTTTTACAATTAGAGCATATAAAATTTTCAACAGTAAGATTTAAAAATGGTTTACCATCAAAAGGCGGTAAACCAATCTTTTAAAAATGTTAGAGTATTATTTGCTTAAGATTGGATTTATTCTCATGTTAAGGCTAAAAACCACTATCTAAATCGTAATATATACATGGATATGAAAATATATTATTCTTTACTTACATGGGATGTTACATCCTTCCCCATTTTAAGAAATTGCATCCCTGCAATTTATTTACTTATCGAATACGTGGGGGTATTTATCTCTCATTTCATTTTCAGATTCCCTTAGTGCCTCTTTAATCACGTGGTTTTTCCACAAAACCATTATGTTATTATTCACCTTATTCTACAACACATTCTACCTATGGTCAAGAATCCGGATAGGTTGTTCCTCAAAAGATAGATTCTCTTCCAGCTGAGGTACCTCTAGACTCAAAACATGAGATGGATCTAGCATGTACATCCTTAACATTGAAACATGAAAAGTAGTATGTACCTGCGATAAACTCAGAGTTAATTCCACTCAGTATGAAACTGATCCAACTCATTCCATAATTTCGTATGGTCCAATGAACCTTGGACTTAGTTTTCCTTTCTCACCGAATCGCACCACACTGTTCCATGGTGAAACGTTGAGGAAGAAATGACCACCTAACTCAAAAGAGATATCCTTCCTCCTGTAGTCCACATAACTTTTCTCCCTACTATGATTTGTTATCATGTGTTTTTGTATCAGTAAAACTTTTTTTTCGACTCTTCTACCAATTATGGTCCCATCAACTTCCATTCACCTACTTCATCCAAAAAAACTGGATTTCAGCACTGTTTCCCATATAATGCCTCAAATGGTTCCATCTGTATATTGGAATGAAAACAATTATTATAAGAAAACTCAACCAATGAAAGATGTTGGTCCCTACTTCCCATATAATCCTTCGAACAAGAATGTAAAATATCCTCCAACGTCTGAATTGTTTGTTCTGACTTCCCATCTTATTAAGGATGAAAATATGGACTAAAATTTAATTCAATACCCAACGACTTTTGAAGGAATTTCCAAAAGTTAGAAGTGATCATGGGATCATGATTAGATAAAGTGGAGAGGGGAACACCATGTAAACTAACTATCGCATTATGATACAATCGAGAAAGTTGATATATGAAAAAATTAGTTTGTTTTGCAAGGAAATGAGGAGATTTAGTCATGCGATCAACAATAACCCAGATTGCATTTTGACCTCGAGGTGTCTTCGGTAATCCCCCAATGAAGTCCTTGGATATATTCTCCTATTTCCACTCTGGCACTGGTAAAGGATGAAGAATCCCTTTCAGTGATTGCTTCTCTAATTTAACCTGTAGGCAATTCAAACGCTTCGCAGTAAAATCAGTAAAATATCTTTTCATTCCATCCCACTAGTAATACTCCCAAAGATCTCTATAAATCTTAGTACTACCTCGATGATCAGAAAATGGAGAACTATGAGATTCAAATAACAATTCTCTCTTCAACTGTGAATCACAAGGCACACAAAATCTCTTCCCAAATCATAATACATATTAATTATCAATGTTGAATTCATGTAACATACCCTTCAGAACTAGCACTACATTTTTCTACAACTCACTGTCTTGCTTTTGTGAATGCGTAATTATATCTGATAGAGAATAGTTCACTGATACCTGAAATAAAACTGAAGAATTTCCTACACCAACAACTTCCAAGACAAAATTCATCAAATCCTTAACTAAAAGATCAGGTTCCAAACATAACATGTTTAATGAAGCATTAATTTTTCGACTCAACGCATCTGCCACTTTATTTTCTTTTCCTATGTGGTAGAGAATCATGCAATCATAATCCTTGATTAATTCTAGCCATCTCCTATGTATCATGATCATTTATTTAAGAGTTAATAGATTCTTTATTCCTTTGTGATCAGTATATATTTCACACTTTACACCATAAAAATAATGCCTCCAAATTTTTAAAGTGAAAACAATACCAGCTAATTCCAAATAATGTGTATGGTAATTTATCCCATTAGTTTTCAACTGACGTGAAGCATAAGAAATTTCCTGATCATTCTCCATTAAGACACAACCATGCCTTTTCAATAGGGAATCACTATAGATAACAAACTCACCATCCCTGGAAGGTAGTTCCAATACTGGAGCAATCACCAATATTCTTTTAAATTCTTGAAAAAAATCATCACATTATTTTTCCCAGATAATCTTAACACCCTTTCGAGTTAGCTTAGTCAATGGGCTTGACAACCGTGAAATATATTTAACAAACCTTTCATAATAGGCTACCAAACCATGAAAACTAAAAATCTCAGATACATTATTGTGTCTTGTCCATTCTTCAACAACCATTGTTTTTGTAGGATCAATAGTTATTCCATATTTAGAAACAATGAGACCACGAAATGAAATTTGTTGCTACCAAAACTCACACTTTCAGAATTTCCAATACAGTTTATTTTCATTTAATATTTTCAAAACAACCCTTAAATGACATTCATGCTCCTCTTTACTTATAGAAAACACCGAAATATCATCAATAAAAAAACACAAACTTATCCAAGAACTCATGGAAAATTCTATTCATAATGTCCTTGAATGCAGCAGGAACATTGGTTAACCCAAAAGGCATAACTACAAATTCATAATGGACATATCTTGTATGAAAGATGGTCTTTGGAATATCTACTTCTCTTACCTTCAACTTATGGTACCCCGATCTCAATTCAATCTTTGAAAAATATTGAGCTCCCTAGAGATGATCAAACAAATCATCGATTATGAGGAAAAGGATATTTGTTCTTAATAGTGATGTTATTCTAGGCTCTATAATCATTGAAAAATCTCATTGAACCATCTTTATTTTTAACAATTAAGATAGGAGAACCCAATGGTGATGTGATATGTCTAATGAAACATTTATCTAATAAATCTTTCAATTGATCCTTCAACTCTAATAGTTTAATTTGAGCCATTTGATAATGGGGTTTTGAAATTAGGTTAGCATCAAGAACAATGTAAACCATAAATTCATCTACCCGATCTGTTATTATTCCAGGAAACTCATCAGGAAAAACATCAGGATACTCATTTACCATTGGAACATCATTAATATAAATTGTTCCTTTATTTTAAACAGTATGTGAAATGTAACATTCATAACGATCTTTTACATGTTTCTCGGCCTCTTGATATGTTATCAACAGTAAGGGTTTATTCTTGTACACAAACTAAAAGGCTTTCTGAAAATAAACTTCATTACATCTACAGTAATTCTTAACATGGTAAATAGAGAGCCAATCCATACCTATGATAGCATCAAACTCTACTAGAGGTAAAATAATAATATTTTAAAGTAGGTTCTTTCCACGGATAAGTTCTTTTTTCCTCAACATTTCCCCATGGTGTTTTTACCACAAGTTCAAGAGTGACTTATTGAGATGGAATTCCCAATTTACTTGAAATTTTTTCAGAAATGAAAGAATGTGTTGACCATGAATCAATCAAAATATTAGCATAATCTAGAAAAACAAAGTACCTGATACAACTTCATTTGATATCCCAACATCTGCTGAAGTATTTGTAAAGGATTTCACCACACATTTCTGCTTGTAGTCTGACTGCTTCCCATCATTCAAGCTCTTTGACGGACAGTCATTTTCTTAATGACAGATCTCATTACACTTGAAACATTTCACTAAGTATTCATCAAATTTTGTCTTACCATTACGATGATCTTTTCCAGTGCAATCACGAGCCTTATGTCCCATCTTACGACATCAGAATCACTTTCCAGAATTCAAAAGACATTCCCTAGCATGGTTTTTACAACATTTATCACAAACTGCAAATGTAGTTTTCTTACCATCAAAACCTTCTATAGGGTTCTTCCCTTTCCCCTTCCACATCGGTATCTTCTTTTATTGGTTTTCATAGAACACTTGATCAACGGAAAACTCTATTTACACCTTCTGAGCACATCGAATAGGATTTTAATAACTTTTGATCTCACGAGAAGCTAATGCCCTTGGATATTTTGGCTTTAATCCTGTGTAAAAATGACTGATTTTACTATCAATGTCTCTAATAAAATTTGGTACATACATTGCCAATCGAGTGAAGTTTTCTTCATAAAAATCCACTGAGTTATCCTCTTGCCTCATTTCAAAGAATTGTTTTTCAATCCTATGTCGAACATCCTTAGGACAATATTTCTCAAGAAATATACCATTGAATTCATACCAGTCAAGAGCATCAATATCATTAGTGTCCCTGATATTTTTAACCATCATCCACCACTTATTTGCTTCACCCTCCAAATGGTAAACATCAAAACTAACCTTTTGATTGTATGAAAACCCCATGACATCGAGAAACTTCTCCAGTGATTTAATCCACCCTTCAGAGTGCATAGGGTCATATGATCATCTCAGTTATGGGGGATGTTTCCTCATGAAATGTTCCACCACGGACACATTCCTCTATTGTCGATCTCGCTGATCTCTTGCATGGATACCACAACCATTTATCGCATGAGTCAACTACGCCATTACTGTAACAAATGGTTCAGTTCCAATTCTAACCATATCAGGATGCTGATTTGGAAGGTCATTTCCTTCTATATTCCTTCCCAGCACATCTTCCTTGTTTCATCTACAAAAAACTATTCTGAAAAAAAATGAATTAGTTGAAGAAAAATGGTAATCTTCAAATTATATATCATTTAAATTTGACCATAATGTGTAAATAGATATTTTTGTATAATAATTTAACAGAATTCTAACTCCTAATGTTATCTAAACTGACCTTTGATACCAACTGTAAGGCACCAACAATAAAAATCACTTAATCATGGGTTATTTCAAGAATTCACATTGAGGATACTTTCAGGTTTATATTTTTAGATAATTAGATCATAAATTATGCATTACATTCCACATTTAAACAAGGTTGTTACATCAAAGACAATATTAATTATTTCCCACCAAAGGAAACGCATTTAAAATAAGACATGGTGTCTTTCATGACACTTCCTCGACAATATCATCACATCGTGTAATTTTTCCTTGACCTGTCTAAAAAATTTCAAAAACGTGGGATGAGCATAAAAAACACAGGAAGGGATATAAAAATATGGAATGAAAACATAAGTCCATGTATACATAAGAATAAATGAAATCATCCATTAATCATAAAACATAAGAACTTTAACATACCTCATGAAATCATAATATTTATGAATAACTCATATAAATCATAAGACATAAAGGTAACATGAGGCATTCATAACATTCTTACATAGGGAGTAACCCTCATGGTTTCGTTTGGAATAACAATCATAGTATATTACATTAATATCTTAGGAGAAACCATAGAATTTAACTCCATCATGTTACCCAATGCATTAGAGATCTATATCGTGCTCACCCGCCCTTAGTTTATCACTGAACCAACAGACATCATAAACAATGCCCAAGAACCATAACATAATCGTATCACATAAAACATGCATAAAAGAAAACATAACATTTCCATCTTTCAATCACATGATATCAATACAATGAATTTATATAATCAAAACATTATCAAACCCATTTTCATTACCAAAATAAATAAAAATTAACACATGGTATTTATTTTTCATTCAAAAATTTTATGGCTTGTAGAGGAATATGAAACTCAAATAATGGTCATGGTGCCAGAGAAGTCGTTGTCGCCGCTTACGTAAGAGAAAAACATTCCTTTTGTCGTGTAGTAAAATGCTTCTTGGAAAAAGATTTATTTTTCATGAAATTAAAAGTCAAAATGTTTTATTATAAAACTAATAAGATAAGGTCTTATATAAATTGATGTATGTCTCAACAAAAGGAGATTGAGACGAAGTCCCTTACCTCAAGTCTGACTTGTTCTCGTTCTTTCTTTATATTACTAAATAATAAATATAGGAAAATTTATAATTTATTAAGGACTTAATTTAATGTTAATTATTCAATTCATATCACTAATTATCATGTCATAATAATTTCTTAATTTTTTGATTTCATATCATCTGCTTTGTCGATGTTCGGTACATGGGTAAAAAATAAACTCGTTTGAAATGAATTTCCCAAGTACTTATAAGTAAATCATCTACAGAATGGTATTAATGATTTAAATATCATATAAATATAGTATATATTCATTTTATACTATTCCCTAACATTTTGAGATAAAAAATTGAATGCACCATTCATGGAGACGGTAGGTCATAAGTATGCATTAACACTACTTTAATTTCATTGTCATATTAAAGGAATTAAAACTAAATGAGACATATATTTATTATAATTCCAGTATAGTATATGTTTTATATAGGTAACATATGTTCATTAAATACATTGTTTATTAATTCCATGTTTGGAATGAACAAGTCACATCACTTGAGGGGGCGGTAGTCCACACTTCCTGAGATGAAATTATCGCAGTTCCACAACATGAAAAGCATAACGATGGGATTTAAAAATAAAATTCAGAAGAATATAGAAAAAATAAATTCCATATACATCACATATAAATACAGTTACATCATAATTTCAACCATTAAAGGTGTTAAAATAATATTGAACAATCATCGTTTCGTGAGGCAGTAAGTCGCCACCCACAGAAACAGTATGTTCTATAACCATTAGACGAAGGTGTGTGTAAGTGTAGGTAGAATCCATCTCATTACAATATCATAGAAAATTAAGGATACTGGTGTTTTTATGGGATCAAATAATAAGAAGACGGTGGTTAGTGATGAAGGAAAATAATATAATGAAACTCGAGAGAAGACATTACCACTAAATCGGGTAACTTTTTTTGATTTGAGCCAAAGGCTTCCTTGGAAAGAATTCTGAACAATGTGAGGCTTCTAGGAGTAAGATAGGGATTTGGAGAGATAATATGAGCAGAGTTTGGACGATCCAATGGATTTATAGGTGTGGGTACGAGGGTAGAGGTGGGGGACTTTTATAAGGGGGAGGAGTGTCACTTATGGAATGTCTTGAAATGTTACTTTATTATAAAATGATTTTCAGATTTTAAAGGTCCCAAAATGATATATATTGGGGATAAGGTGATAAGGGTTGGAAGTAAACCCATACAATAAGTTTTAGACAAGTTTATGTCTTATATTTTATCTTATCTATTCATTTTATTTAAATCGTTCATTAATGAGGTAATCACTTCATCATCATGGTGTCATAAATAAATTTATTCATTTAATGTCAAGTTTTTTTTAAAAAAATACCATGATGTATAAAAACGTTTTAAAATTTCAATTAATATTTATAGTCTAATATATCATTTATGTAAAACAAAATTAAAATTCTTTTACTTAGGATATAAAAACTGTTGTTATATTTCTCTTCTTTTCAAAAATAATGTCATAAATGTCACTATCACACCCATGTGACTCCATGGGCCCTCAAGTTCTGTAAGAATCATCCCATGGTTGGAAATGAATAAAAAATGTGTACTAGAACACATGTTTTGGTCATTTTATATTATTATTATATTATTTTATTACCCCTAACTACCAGATTACTAATAAATCACAAAAAAATAAAGATAATTACTGTCGTTACTATTCATAATGTCAAAAAACAAAAGAGTATTAACTACATAATTTTTACTTTCTTGATTCCAAATATGGAATCCATTTTACCATATTCTAACCATATAAATTTCATTAATTAATTTAAATATAATTCCTGTCGTCACAACCATATAGCATGTTTTTAAGAAACAATATCTATCAAAATATTGACAATTGTTTATGTCCAATCTCATAGTGAAATTAATAATAATGTCCACCATTGGATTAAATGGTAAAAATATATTCTAATTACACATTAAAACAAATTAAAAAGATAATCTAACCATATAATTAAATTTGAAGAAAAAGTGGTTTTGAAGTAAAATGCAGTATTTTTCACTATTCATTAAAAATGTACATTGTTAGAAAACTACCAAAAATTTATCCCATGTAACTTTAAATGTCCCAATTATAAAGAATAAGTTTATTTTGAGAAATGGAGCTTATAAAATTTTCATAAGTTATATTTAAAAATGGTTTTCCATCAAAACGTGGTAAAAAATCATTTAAAAATATTAGAGTATCATATGCTTAAGATTGGATTTATTCTCATTTTAAGCCTCTTAAACACTATCTAATTAATAAATAGATATAGGTATGAAAATCTATGACTCTTTTCATACTTGGGATATTATAAATAATATGTTAATAATATTTACAATTACTACTTCTCAAATCCTAGAGACATACATCAAATGGAAAGGGTGAGCTGAAGGCCTGCTATGGAATGTAGGGGAATTAGTTTAATTGTGATATCAATAAGAACTTCATGAAAAATATAAAGGCATGAGCACTTGAAGAAGTGGAATTTAATAATAAAAATGAAATGAATCAGGAATGGAATAGGTGGCTATATCATTTCATTTAAACATTCATGGACATATTACCAAGGTTCATCCCCAAGGTGTCATAAATATATATACCAAGGTTATTCACCAATGTATCGTGAAACATCTCATCCCTAGAGAGTAATTCATTAGCTAATACATTGGAGTTCAATCATGTAGAACCATTAATATGTCATTATTTTCATGTCATCTACATAGAACATAATTAATCATTTCATAAATAACCCATAGATAACAAAAGATATGGGTTTCATTTCAAAATTGTGACATTTTAAAAGTACTTAAAAATAAGATAAATATGTCATTTCTAACACATTAGAAGGGAGTGAGGATTATATTTATATCAATTCCAGAATCAAATATATCATTATTTGTATTTTCAAACACCAATATAAATGAAATAGGAGTGTTTATTCAATTAAATTAAACAAGAGAATTTATTGAGAAAAAAAAGAGAAATTTTAAGACAAAATTTTCGCACAATAACGTCTATATATCATGGTTCTAGATAATAATATAAATAGAGGGTACAAGGGTGACCCATAAATAAATGAATAATTTTAATGTATAGGTATAGGATAAAATGAAATAATATCATGGTATTGATATTTGAATGGCATACCACATGAAAAGAAAACATGAAATGAATAAGAAAATGTGATTTCTTTTACGAAAATTCGGCAGCCTAACGACGTAACATAAAAATTCATAAAATAAATTGATTTGAGAAAGAAGGGTCTCTCATCATTTGGACATGAAATTGATATCGACTAGAATTTATAAGAACATACCCCCATATAAGAATATGGACATTGAAAGACATATCTTAAAAGAAAATCATGACTAAAAGAGGAGGGTGGATGGTTCCATTATTGTGAAGAGTAACTTTGATAGCTTGAAGGTTGGGACCTTGGGGGGATTGAGGGAATCTTGGAGGACTCATTGGGAGGTAAAACGAATAGAAATTAGTTGAGGTGGATTTTGGAATGAAATTAATAAGGGAATGTTATGGTATTTATAGGATAAGTGATTGAATATTAAATTATTTTACAAGGGACACCTCATCAGTGGTATTTGAAAATCCATGGGATCTCCCATGGTATTTCCCATGGTATTGGCCACATGGGACACCTCATCAAATATCATACTATTCAAAAGTCTACCAGATTTATTAAATCATGATTACAAATTTAATGATTTCATTAAACACACAGAAACCTAAAACTGTATTTTTACTATTAACCAAAAAACAAAACATTTTATAAAAATCACATAAATTCACTATAACCTAATATCGAAATTATGAATTCAAAAGATGAACCTTATTATATAAAAATAATCTGCCAAATAATTTTTTTTAATATTTAAATAAAATCATTATTTATTTCAAATAAATAACATTAAATCTATAACACATTTTTAACACCGTGAAAAAGTAATCAGGGTCACTTAAAGTTATCGTATAAAAATTATGCATTAATCTATCAATTTATGATTAACTTTTTTGAAAATAAATTTTAATATTAAATTGTTAAATTCTTTATAAAATTTGTAAATAAAATATTGATGACATACAAAAATATGAATACTTATACTATGATCAATTTTTAACTTTTATGATGCCTAAATTGGATTTATACATTCATGGGTGATGTTTCTATTTTTTGGATAATTTACCATTCATTACTATTCATAAGAGTAAAGTACTATTCATAAATTACTATTCATTAAAAATTACGTAGATCTTATTAGACCATAAATTTTATACTAATAACAAATGTAGAAGGCCATTTTTTGCAAATAATTTCACAATATTAATTATTTATCGTTTACATGAATATTTTAAAATACCTTTTTTTCAAAATTCAATAATAATATTCATCATATATTTTTCTGGACATTTGAAATTCACAAAATTTACCATACTAAGAAATAAAAATTTCATTTAAACCAAGGGATTAAAAAATGTATCTAAGGCCTCGTTACATATCCCCTTATAACACATGCGTAGGACCTTTAAGTATGGTGTGTTACGGTGATAGAATCTTACGGCTGCTCGGACAACATTTCCTGAGTGGTTATTTCTATCAGCTTGAATTTCTCCCTTAGGTGATTTCATTCAATATTCACATGATAATGTTCTGCTTGAGCATGGTCCAGAGCAATGCCTAGAGATGTATCCTCTGTCCCAAGCTCTGATATATGAGCTTCATATGTCCTGAGTCTTCGAGTTGAGGCCATCAACTCCTCTTTCTATTTTAATTGACCAAGATCACTTGTATTTATAAACAATAATTATAACGTTAATAATTTATCTTACAGCTATCATATTAGCCATCAATCATATAATAGTTGAAACCCAGCAGTCCCATTTAATTATACTCACTTCATAAATTAAAGGATATATTTTTGTTGATTATAAAATTATAAAACAGATAAATTTAGGAAATAAGTATAATTTAAAAAATTGGGTCATTGCAATAAAGCTAGTGGTATTCAAAACATTAGACCCATGAATAAACACTATATGTGGATGCGGCTCTAGATGATAGGTACCTAGGAAAATAAATTTGAAAAGGGCACATTGAGCTTGATTTGATCATCACCTAGTAAATGATAATGGGGCTGGATGAACACCCAGTTTGTCACTCCGAAAGGATGTTCTGTGGAAATTCACAAACCCATTATGAACCATCATGATGGAATTAAATAGATGGTGACACTGAATGGTTTTGGATAAACCTACGTTTGACATTATGTATTAATCATGTTATAAGTGTTTTTATGATAATTTTGTGTGTCATTTTTATTAATATTTATCACAATATGCCTCTTGGATTTAGTTATGAGAGGGAACTAGAACAAAAAATTGAAGGTGATTGAAAATTTTACGATGAGAGACCAAATGGTAGGATGACTAGAGTTAAGGATATTGTGATTATTAAAAATCAGTTATCATGATATATTATTAACAATGTGAATAAAAACCAACTCTTGGAATCACCATAGATGGGAATGATATAGTTTATTATGAGTTTGGGTATGGAAACCATAGATTAATGAATATTCAGTTTTCAATATGTCAAGAAATTGTGAGGAATAACAAAAGGTATGTTCTCAATGGGATTAGAAGATGATTCCAGTGTGGAAAGGAAGGACACAATGAATGTTTCTTCAATAGTAAAATGAAAAATTCGATTAACCAAATTGATGAAAATAATAGTCTCCCAATGGTATCTTGGACTGCTATATGTTTTAAATATGGGAGGTGTATAAATCATGAAAATTTATTTTCTAAGGGTATCTCTCTTGAATACAATCAGAATGCGTTTTCATGTGTTGTTATTTCTATTAACTATGAAGAGACTACAAATGAAAAATGAAAGGGAAGGTGATATTAAAGAATAATATTATGAAACCCATATAATGGTTTTGAAGGAAATAAAATGACTAAAGTCCTAATGTATTGGAATTCAATAATTATAAAACGTGTAAGGATTATTCATTATATGATTTTCTTTAATTATTTGAAGCAATAGGTAGATTGATGATAATGACATGGAAAATTGATTTAGTGGCAAAGGTTATAATCATGGAAAACACATGACTACAGGAAATATAACTCTTAATTTGTTCTATATTTTTAGATACAAGTTTTGGGATATATACATGATTAATATAAATTATGTAAATAGGATGGTATTGATGCCCTTGTAATTAAGTAATGATTTATGTAAATAATTTTTATTCAATCATTGATAAATATTTCATCATTTTTGGATTCCATGAAAAATATCCTATAATCAATATTTCATTTTAAATAATAAGGAAGAATGTATATTTTAATTGATTACTGAAATTTTTTTTATATATTAAAATTATATATGAAAATATATTAATTTGGTATTCAAATATTTAGTACGTGAACATCAAGAGCTAATTAATGAAAATATGAGGATTAATGTTAGGTTAATTTTTATAAATTCAGTGAAATTCATTATAAATTTTTAAATTTTATTAAGTTATAAGGATAACCATTTATTTAATGTATTGAGTTGAACTTTGTACTTGGTTTTATATTATAGTATTTAATTTCATCATTAGAAAATTGATTCAAATTGGAAAACGTTTGCTGACCATTTATATAATTAATTATAGATGAAATGAATTTCCATTCTATTTTTGGATCTTATCACCCATTTGTTCTTTAAGAATAAAAAATTCACCTTCGTTTATTGGAGTTAGATATGAATTGAAAATTGATCAACACACAACCAAATGATGATATCATGTTTATTAAATGGAGTGAATCATTTAGGTATATATTCTCATGAAAATTATTCAAATTTTCGAATAGTATTTAAAAATATAAATTTTTACTATTATAGAAATATTTTATGATATCAATGACCATTTTAATGCATATTGGGATTATTATTTTGGGGTTGTTAAACTTCTCTAGATCACACAATTTCTTATGATTAATGATCTCTATCACCTTCTATAATTATTTATTCATTTCTTCCATGCACAAATATCCACTTCCCATATGTGTCCACTTATACGAGAAGCTAGTTAAGAGTTACTTTTTGTAACCTTCATGCTTACAAATATCCCTTTTTAATTTATCTATTAGAATTCATTTGTACGATGTGTGTTTCTTTGAAGATATTTTCAAATGTAAAACATTTGACAACTGAGACAAATTCTGACATTGATATTCATTTTAAGGGCCGTATACTGTGAAATCATTTTATTTTATGAACCTTTTGTAAATTAATATAATTTTTTAGATAGATTTAATTATTCAAAACACCATGTTTATCTTTTTTTTACACATGGAAATCAGTTTCATAAAAAGCGTGTAGGACATGCGCACTAAGCATCAACAAACTATAAAATAATATTAAATTACATGTTATTTTTATATCCTAGCCATTAAATAGTCGAGTATGAATAGTGTTAACAAATTTATAGAATTTACATATAAATTTGGCCCCAATATTAATTTACATATAAATTCTTATTAAATAATCATTTAAAATTCAATAAAGTATTTATAATTAAAAAAATTATGTTTCCAAGAAAATGTAATCTTTTTTTGAAAAAATATTATAATTAATTAATAAAAATTTTATAAAATTAATTTTATAAAATATTCATTTTATTTAAATAATCATATAAAAATTAAATTATTCAAAAATTTAACATTTTTTAGTATATATTAATTTCTCAGTTAATAGTAAAAGATAGATTTTTGTAGAAAAATAATATATTTTAAATAATCTAAATAAAAATATTTAAAACTATTATCTAATGTAACATAAGTACCCTTTATTTATATATAATCCAATTGATTAATTTTTAATCTGGTTTATATTATATTTTTTAAAAATTATATTTTTTAAATTTTAAAAAGTTGTTTTCTTCGTCTGAAAACATGAATAAAGTTGATAATGTTTATCTTATTTAATTAATTAATATAAATAATAATTATTATTATTTTAAAATTAATTTTCTATTATATATAAATATATAATATTTTATATTAATACAATGATTATTATTAAAGATATTTTAAATATAAATTCATCTTGTACATTGAAAAGACACTTCTCAAAAACCCACTTTTTCTATTGCATATTTGATTGTTGTTGAAAATTTAATTCAATATAATTTTATAATATTGACATTAAAAAATAATAATATTTTTTAAATAATAATACATTAATTATATTATGGAGCATTTTAAAAAAAAATAGAAAATGATATTTTTTAGGAATAGTGAAAACTATTGAATTTAAATAAAAAACTGATTTATCATTTAAAATATTAATAATGTTTATTTTTGTTTTAAATTTGTTTTAATGTAAAATTAGTTCATATATATATATATATAGTAATCCAATTTATTTCGATGGAGTAAATTTCATTATGAGTTTAGATATAAAAACTATGTAAACATTTAAACATTTTCTCATTGAAAACTCATTTTCTCATCGCTTCTATGAGATTAATTTAAAATTAATTTTTCCGACTTATGTTTAAAGAATTAAGAAAAGTTGATTAATTAATTTTCATAAAATAATTTATATTATATAATAATTTAAAATTAATATTTTACCTTAATGAATAGTGAAAAGGTAAATATTAATTACAATGGTAAACCTAAAATGGGTTTATAGATATTAAAACTAAAATAATAAGGGTTAAAATGAAATAAAATTTTCCTAAAAATATTTTAATGCCACATTTAGTGCACATATTTTAAAATTATTTTTTATTATACCTTTGGGATCCTTTTCACACGATAATATTGTAGTCAAACCATTACCTTTTTTAAAAACATACAAGTATGTCAATCACGTCACTTATAAAATTCTACACACTATTTTTTTTCACACACCCTAATAATGTTTATGTAGTCATAAATTCCCACATAACATCTAAAAATCTCTAATATCATCCTAAAATCATTATTTTTTTACAAGAATTTCCCCAGAGGAAGGCATTTGGTGCAAATCTAAGGAGTTTACCTGAAGTAGAGGTAACATTTTTCAACGATATTTTTTTATTAATCCATTCACCTCAATAAATAGTTATTAAAAAATTCAAATAAAATAAAATTATTATATTACATATACATATATTTTACTATGTTTTATGAATTTCAAACAACCATCTTCACTTCAATCAAATTTGTTATGAAATCATCATTCATATATGTGTTGAACTACTGCCTCGTTAAATGATTTCATACATTTCTCTGTTACCACATCTCATGTGTGGGTATAATGATGGATATAAAATATATATGATAATTGTAAAATAATAATACATTTATAGTCACTATATCAAATAAAACATTATTTAATTTGCATTCTGTAGGGGATATGAAGACATCCTTACTATGAATGGAGGATTACCGCCTCATGAATCAGTGTCATTCATTTTCATTAAAGCTTTATATTGAAGATACTAATTGTAAATTTAATAAATATATACGATATAGACGAAAAATTGATATTAATGACATATTTATCATTTTTTAATGAAAATGTATCATTTATTTATTACCTTTTGACTCACTGAAGGATGATAACATCATTCGTGTATGTGTGGACTAAGACCTTCACAAAGCATTGCCACACTCTTTTCTTCACCACACCACGTTGATGGTATTCATATGTATATTTAATTAAGTAATATATTATTTATGATATTGCTATTATTATTTCATTTTTATATATTACTTACTTTATTTCCATAATGATTTCAAAAAATGGAACTATTACTTAAGTGTATGTAGGACCTACCATCTTCAAGATCAAAACATACCTCATTCCTCAAAACCAAATATTATTATGAGTATTAAAATTATAATTTATTTATAAATATGACAATTTTTTTATGATTATTATTCTATAGTTTATGGAACCATGATCAATGTTTCAGGAAATAAAATAAAAAATCAAATCATATATGAAAAACAAATCATTTATTACCTAAAACATGATTTTAAAATGGAATTACTAATAAAAGGGTAATAAAAGGAAATTAGAATATCATTTATGGAATGATATATTTATGTTTTTTTTATATTCTAGATTTATTTTAAACATATATATATATATTATATATAGGATGTTCTAACAGAAATTAAGGAAGTCGAGACTTATGTTATCAGATTTATATATCACTTTTTTAATTCGATGAGTCACAAGTCATATTCTCAACCAGTTTATTTATTCTGGTGTACATACTACCTATGAATCTATCTTATTATTCTTATCGTAAAAATTATATGTATTACATACCCTTTTTATAATCTATATTTCATGAGAATTATGATTCAAATGTTACTAATGGTGTAATGGATATATGTTAAAATTTAATCATATATAAATATTTTATATCATATTGTATCCTATATTGAGATAATATAATCTAACTATCCATAATAATAATTGATAATAATGTTCTATATTAATTAATGTATATTTAATGTAAATTTACAATTTTAAACGCATTATTACTTAAAATAATTGAGATTTTTTATGAAAACTCTTCTTTATTTCTCTCTTACATCTACATATCATTCCTTCATAAATTTTTTCTTATACAAATTTCAAAAAATATAATTTTTAATAAAATTATATTTAATGATGTTTATAACAATGTTCAAATTTTATTTAAAAAAATATTTTTTAAAATAATAATTATGTTGTTTTCCAAAAAATTCCTTGGGATATTTTACTAAAAAACCGAAAGGATACATTGTTTGAAATGGTGCAGAATGATTGGTATTTAACACTACAATGACCACACAATGTTTTGGAGACTTATTTAAAATTATATAAGTTTATTTTAAAATAATATTATTTTTAAAATGTACTATTTTTTAAATAGTTGTCTATGATGAAAGGATATATTCCCCAAGAATCATTATATGTGATTATTCATTTAAATTCATTTTCCCTATAAGATGTCATACTATTATATAGATTATGATTTAATAGAGATATGTTTCTATGATACCATTTTTTGTTTCCCTAAGTAGTTTATGTTTATTATTTCAATATTATCGTGAAACCCATATCTATTACTTGGGTTGCGTAATTTTTAAGTGATTATCTTATTATGAAATTTGTTTCATTTCCAGGGTACAGGGTATGATAAAATGTTTTATGAAACCCATTTAATTTCATGGAATCTAATTAGATGAATTTTTTTTATCTATTTGGAACATTATTGTATAGATTATTTGATTGTTTTTACCTATTTATCCCTTCCTTTCATTGGGTAATGATTAATGTTATATGAGCTCAAACAGAACAGGAGAGATTATCCCAATCCTGAAAGAGTATACATATGACATCATCCCAAGCCTGATTGAGTGTACATAAGAGGTCTTCTAAAGAATTAATAATGTTCATGGGTTGTTATCATAGGCCTAAAACATTATTAATGTCATGGGGGTATCCTTGACATAATATTTTCCATGCATATGTATATGCCACAATTCAATGTTTTATTCTAACGTTATGCTCTCATGGATCATTTTAATTGATTTTATTATTGTTCTAGTATTATAAACACTCAATCATAATTCCATGACTCATGTTTATGATAATTTAACTGTAGGGTATGGTATTAAAAATTTATTCTCATGTTCTCATACCCTTATTCTTTTACCATGAATATGTATCTCCCTTGTTTACCCATATGAATTATCTGTGCTAATATTTTCTTATTTTCCATTCCTAAGTTTATAATGGATTGTTTTTAAGTATGATTACATGATGTGAATATGATTATAGGATACATTCAGGATCAATCAAGAATTAATAATATTGTTCACCAAGTTTCAATATTCAGTAAAATATCATGGTTCTTAGTAATTTGTTGTGTAATATAATGAATATTAAACTAAAAAGATGTAATATCTATGTCTGATAATCTGGGATCAGAAAAGTATATATCAAATAAATTTTTTTAATCATTTTTAATTAAGATGAGAATATATTAATGGGATCCTTGTGAGTATTTCTAATGATATGTATAGGTATATCTTTAATGATAAGTCTACAAAGGAGTTAGTTTATAGTCAAATATCCTGGAATTTTGGTAAAGGACAGATTGAGTAGTCTTCAATAAATTATATCCTTATAGATATACTAATAATTTATGTGGATCAAGAATATATGTATAGATTTGTAATTACTCTGAAGAGGGACCGTTTTTTTGCAGATGATTATTACATGGTTTATAAAAATAGGCCTTACTACACACTAAGTGTGACACTATCATAACATTTTAATTCGAAATTAAAAAAGCATTTATGAACCATCAAGGAAAATTTAAATAGATGATGAATATTAATTAACTATGATACACCTATGTTCTCAAATATTAAAAATATATTTTCATGATTTACACATCCTATAAGTGATCTTCATGCTTATATGTTTAACCCAAATATATAGCATTTCTCAAACTATGATTTTTTAGTAAATAGTATAAAACAAATAGAACTATGTTTCATTGAATGTGATGAGAAATTTATTAAGATATAGAAAAATTGGATGATGAATAGAGTAAAGGATGTTGTTAGAATACCTAATTAGTTATCATGAAATATAATTGACAAGGTGCACCTTAACCAATTATCGGACTCACCAAAGATGATAAAGATAGTATTCATGTAGAGATCACGTAATGGAAACCATAGAGGAATGAAAATTAAACTTCATATATGTTGATAATGTGAGAATAAGCAGTCAATGGATTCTCATAGAGTGATTATATGATTTTATGATTGTGGAAATGAAAACAAATTGAAAAGGAATGATGAAAATTTTGGTTTATACAATGGATGAGAATAATTGTCTTTGTAATGAATCATCGAATTTGTAATGATTTAAATATTTAATGTATGTTAATTGTGAAAATAATTGTTCTAAGGGTAAATCTCTTGAGGAAAATTATTATTTTTATGTTGCAAAAATGTTTTTTATTGACGGTGAAGGTAATATGATTGTAATATTAGTGGAATGAGGTATTAATTTATAATATGATGAATCTGAGTTAATGTTTTAATAATTATTACTAATTATTGAAGTGTTTATGTTTTTGAATTACATAATTGTGATATTCAATGATTTTTTGGTATATGTTATTCATTAAAGATAACAAAGAAACCGATTAATGATGATGATAAAATAGAAAAGTGATTTATGGGAAATGTTATATACACAGATAAAAAATCATTAAGGAAAATATTACCCTTAATATGTTCTCTGTGTTGATATAATGATGAAGGGTTAAATATATTATTATTATAAATAATGTAAATTTGATAGTATTTATGTCTTTGGAACTAAATAATTATATGTTTACAAAGTGGTTTATGCTATCATTGATGATGTTTAAATCTTATGTGGATTTAATCAATATATCCAATAATCATTATTTTATATAATGAATAAGGAAGAATTTCTGTTGTCATTACAGTTTTAAGGTATTTTTATTAATCTCCATGATCCAACAAAATACCTCAATATGGTATTCACATATTTTTTATATGATAAATACAAGATACATTATGATAATATGAGGTTTAATGTTATGTTGATTTTAAGAAATTTAGTGTCCTTCATTTAAAATTTTGAATTATGGAAGGGTTATAAGATTAACCATTGATGGAATGGTTTTTGTAGGACTTTATATGAGGCTTCCGATATTAATGTATTATGTCACTATATAAATATTTAGGCATATTGGTTAACTTTTGTAAACTATTTTGATGATTAACGATTGAAAAAATCACTCCTCATTCCATTTATTGATATTATGATCCAATAGTGATTTAGGCATAACAAATTCCAATTAATTTCATGGAGTTTGAGGAGAATTTGAAATTGATCAAGGCATAAAAAAGTGTGATATTGTGATTATTAAATATAATGAAATCATGTAAGTATATATTATCCTAAATTTTATTGATCTTTAGTCATTGGATCATGAAATAAAATTTTTCCCCAATTATCAATATTTTTATATGATATCAATGACCATTTTCATACCTCATTTATATATGGTATTTGGGTTTTAACCATTTCTAGATCAACCAAATTCTTGATATAAATGATCTATATGAATTTCTAAAATTATTTTTTGTTTTCTTGTATGACCAAATTTCCAATTCCCACCGATGTTCTGTAACGTGGAAACATAGTTGTGACTTAATTTTGGTAACTATTATGTTTCTATATTTCCATTGTCTTGGGAAAATTTATTATTCACTATTAAAATGTGGGATTATATACAAAAAATAATAATTTTTAAACCACTCTATTGTGTTGTATATGTGTTTTTTCTAGATTAATAATATATGACATAATTTAATGAAGTGAAATTTCATTTATAGAATTCTGGGCCATTACATTCTTGCCCCTCTTGAATTTTTTCTTTCAAAATATCATTTTAAAACTTATGGTGAATATAAGTGAGGTTAATTATCCATCATCACTTCTTATGGTTCCCATATTACCTATTCGTACTTATGGTTTTACTAAATTATGTTGACTGGGTGAGTAGTCTTGTCGGGTATAACGCTAACTCCATAATCCAAGATTTTTACTGGATCTTCTTCGTATGGGATGTACATTTCCATTTGTACCACCTTCAAAATATATACATATTATTTATATGTATGTACTTTCAAAAAAGGGATACATTGAATACGTTAGGAACTTTATACATAGTTTGTGAAGGTTATAGTCGATAGGCAATGGCTCCACAAGATCAAAAATCTAGTTGGGTTGAATGTACCTATTAATTGGATTTCCCATTTTCCCAAATATTATGATCCACTTCCACAGAGATATCCAAAGGAATAACCTATCTCCAACTTTAATATCTTGGACCCATTTCTGATTGTATTCATAGATCTATTATCGATTGCGGGTTTCCATGATGTACTACAAAATGTTTTTTTACCTATTGTTCAATTTAATTGATAATTTCTAGTTGAAAAAGATTATTTTCACAAACATAATATTTTAATGTATTTATTCAAAACCTTTTCACATAAAGGTCTTCGTAAGGGTAAATTTTGGATGATAAATTGGAAATGGTTGTTCTATAAGAACACAACCATAGGTAGATATTGGTCCCATCATCCCTCGAAGTCTACTGACCATGACATATCATCCAATGTATGAATTTTCTTCTTGGATTGAACAGAATTTTTAAGATGATAGGTAGTATTGATGTACATTTCAATGTTTAGATAATGTTGGATACATTTCCATAACATAGAGGTGAATTTTGGATCACATTCAGATAAAATAGAGATTGTTACTCCATGAATCCTTACAACTTATTATATATATATCCTTGAGATTTGATCAAGGTATATGTCCTATAAAATTGTTATAATGTGAGTTATATTTTTATGACGATCCAAAACCACCCATATAGCATCATTTTCACTAGGTATCATTAGAAATCTAGTGCCATATTCTATTGTGATGTTTTCCCACTTACTTGTTGGTATGGGAAATGGTTGAATAATACCATTATACAATATATTTTAATAATTCACAAATCTAATACCAATAACATTGATTTTTATTAAGTGATCTATTACTTCTTATTATCCCACAAATTATTTTCTCAGAGATCATGATATATCGTTGAGCTTCATATGTTAATCGAGAAGGTAAATCTATGTGGTTCTAACAGAATATGATTCATTATCTATGAATTTAATTATACATATAGTTGTGTACCAAATATAATGAATCCATCCACATAAATCTTAAACTCTGAGGGTATTCAATTTTTGATATCATACACCAGTTTCAAAATTTCTACATAATTCCTTTGAGTATCCTTTATTTTCATCATATGGGATGGTTAAGAAATAATTTTAGAAGGATTGATGATGTTCTTTCCTTAGTGATTCTTATGTAAACATTTGAATTTATAATAATATTGAATTCTATTCTATTCTCATAATTGATAAGTGATGCATGATCTTTTATACTTAGAGCATCTTCAACCTTATTTGCTTTATCAAGATTGTAGTGGATTGAGTAGTGTTAATATTTGATGATATCTAACCATATTTGATGGTTCATATTATGCTCATTATTATGGAATATATAAATGAGGCTCTTATGATCATTTTATATCTCACACTTCTCCATACAGAGATAATTCTTCTATATTATCAATGCCAAGATCTACACAGCCACCTCCAGATCATGTGTCATATAGTATTGCTCATGAATTTTTAACAACCTAGAGGAATGAGATATCAATTTATCACATTGAATTACTACAAAAACTAATACATTATTTTATTAATCTATGTACAATATAATGAATTCCCCACATGTTGTTAGTTTGATCACTATATCAGTGATAAAATTCTTTTTCAATTGATTGAAGCAATCATTGAGTTCAATGGTTTTGAAAAACTTCACTCCCTTCTAAGTCATATTGGTTATTGGGATTGAAAATCATGATATTTTATTCAAAATCATTTGGTAATACCATCCAAGACCAATGACACTTTATATCTCAATTATATATGTTAGATTGGACCACTCTGTTATTTCTTTTTTATGGAAATGTTCTACATATAGTCCTTTTTTGGTGATAACATTCCCCATGAATGATAGTTCACCCATCCAGATCATAAATTTACTATAGTTTTCAAATATTTTATCTCATCGAAATGTCTTCTTCACATTATTCAAATGCTCCTCATTCTCCTCCTTATGTTTTAGTATATCAGAATATCATCGATAAAGGCTACCAAAAATTTGTCAAGGTAATCTCAAAATATACAATTAATTTAGTCTATGAATATTACTATAGTATTAGTATGTCCAAAAGAAAACAGTATAAAATCATAGTGTTTATACCTTATTCTAAAGGCAGTTTTGGGAATATAATAAATTTTTACCATTAATTGGGGATATCATGACTAAATGTCCACCTTAGTGAAAAAACCGACCCTACATAGCTGATCGTACAAGACCTATATCAATGGAAGTGTATAATTTTTTTTATCATGATTTTTTTGATCTCAAACAATTTTTTTTGAATATGATCATTGATCCATCCTTATTATGGACAAATATAACTAGTGCACCCCATGGTAAAGCACCTATGAAAATAAAACCATTGTCTAGATTCTCCGGTAACTTATTCTACAGTTCTTCTAGCTCAACATTTTCAATTCAATAAGGTTTCTTTTCTATAGGTATAAATCATGAAAAAATTTCAATTGAGAAGTAAACATCTTGTTGAAGGGGAAGAACATGGATCTCTTTTGGGAACACATCAGTGTAGTACCGCATAACGTCCTTGTCATGGATAATGATTCTGTCTTTTTTCATAGAAATTTGATCAAGATATGATTTCTTATAAATAAATAATATACATGGTTGATATAATTATTTGGAAGGGGTTTAACCTTCCTCCTTAAACATGTAAAAAATTATAGAATGCTTCAGGATTTGAATAACGATATATTTTTCCTGATAGTTGATGTTGGATTTCTAAAAAGATAGAAAATTCATTCCCAAAATAGCATCAAACTCTACCAATAGAGGTATGAAATGTTTTGTTTTGAGGATCATTACACAATTATTAACAATAGGTAGGAGTTATATAAATCGGATACAATAATTTCCCCAGTTTATTTTCTCAGAGATAAATCAATCTCTGTATTCTGTAGTTGTGTTTAGCATAGTTACAGAAGAAATGAAAGATATGAATGATTGTGTAGAACCGTAATAAAATTCTATGATTACTATTATTAAACAAATCACTTGTATACCTATCACCATATAATTTTTAGGATCCATCTATGTAGTATTATTAGAATATTCCCTTCCCTACTACCTTGTGGGATGTTTTTGATTTCCTCTTAATACCCTTAGCTTAGGGAAATGGTTAGAATATTGAGAATGTTCCTTTTAGTTAAAACACCGTAATATTTGATGATTATTGATCTAAACCATTCATTCTTCGTGCATAATTTTGGGATTATTTATAACCCTTTTGAAGATAATATCAGGAATCTCATCTCTAATTCATTTTATTTGTCTCCTGTTTCCCATTATATAGTTCCCTACATTATTCTTCCCAAAATTTTGACACTTGGGATGTAGAGTTTTTATTCCATAATGGGACATATCTGTTGAAACTCAAATATTAGAGTCGAATTTTTCAGTTTATATCATTGGGACCATAAGAAAACTAAGTGTCTTCAATATCCATTTCAACCATGATGGTACAATGTAAAATATATTCATAGTTGTAAAAGACTCAAAATTACAATGCTTTCTGTAGACATGAATTTAGTATGCTAAAGAATAGATCCTCCTTTCATTCAATGGTCAAGATAATTCTAGAGATTTACCATTAATTCCTTGTGATATTTTACTCTCATTACCTGATAGAATAATTTTCCTTTTTCTTTAATCCATGTTAACATTCTATCTTATGAAAAAAAGTCTATGGGAAATATTTATTGAATTTTTTTTCATCAAATCTTCCATTTCCATTGAATCAGTTTCCTCATTGGACATTTTGTTTTTCATCAGTGTCCTACACTTATCATCTTCTCTATTATATCGATAGAATTCCATTAAAATTTTATCTTATTATGAGCATTGGAGTATCGAGAATACCTTTTAAAGGGAGTTACCCCATTGATCCACAAGGATGAGATCATAAGATCCACTGAACATATGAGGCCTTTGTCTCATGAAGGATTTGACATAAACATTCTATTTCAATGGTGTATGCGGGAATTCTACACAATTCAAAGTATTATTCAAAACTTGATCCTATTGAGACACTACTATAATTATGTTTTGGGAACTCGTTCCATAATATTTTTCATTTCATTAGGGAAGTCATCCCATTTTTTATCACATTTATTGTTTGAATATGTTCTACTCTTGGAATACAATGATTAAAAAGTATTTATAATTAGAAAAGATTGTATACATAGCTACCAAGTACATAAAGAGGAATTATTGAACATTAAATGATAACCATGTATAGGTAATGTATATCATAAACATATATTCCATACATATTAATCTATGATAATGTGGTGATAGAATTATCCCAATATTTCTTACTAAGGTACTAGAATCCAAACCTCTAAAAATAACTACACCATGATCTGATACCAACTATAAAATCCATAGACATGTAGACATCTTATTGATTTATTTGACGAATAATTATCCATCAAATAACAAGACACTGTAATCTATAGTGTCTTTGGAAGATTAAGTAATTTGGTAGAAACCATGAAAAAAAATAAAAATATCATTTATTTAATCTTCATAATGATGTAATAAATTTATTTGAGGACTTACATCATTAGATGATATCCATTGGAATACAAGAACAAATGGATGAGCTCCAAATCCATGTAAGGGAAAATGTAAATGAATAATGTATTGAACATGGGTTAGATTACATAACATGATAGAATATGGAGGAATTCATAAATATAAAGAATCAAAACATATGTAAAATGGTATCATAAGATATATGGAAAAAGCATAAAAAAATAATAATAATGGTTTAATAATAATTTCTCATGGAGGAGCATGAGTGAAAGATAACCACAAGGAATGTTTCACATGGAGCATGAGTCAAGGTTAACCATCAAGAGCATTTCACATGATGTCTAATGGGAATAATCATTAACAATTCATTAGAGCTCAATCTGGGAGAATGCATATTAATTTGTTCTTGAATATTTTTTCCACATTAAGAGTTATACATTAGGAATCCATCATAAACATTTGTTTCAAAAATGGAATGAATTTGGTACCATAATCATTTCAAACAACACATGAATAGGGAATATCATAATAGTGACCATTAAAAGAAAATATTAAAATCATAAAAGGAAATCAATAAGATAAAATATAAATATATCAAGTTAATTGATGTCTAAATGATATAACATCATGTGAATGTAGTGTTTGGGATTCATTAGAAATAAATCAATTTATTTTGGATTAATGAAAATTTTAAAGAATCTTTAATGAGAGAAATGAATTATTATTTGTACTAACCCATAAATAAACCAATATATTTTATTCATAATAAACTGAGTTTTTTAAGGAAAATAATTTTCTATTAAAATATATAATTAGTGATACTTGAAAATAGGTATGAATTTAGGAAGATCCCTTTATTCGGGCATGCTTATTTGGAATAATTGAGAAGGGAACATTTTGAAAATATGTATTTACCCATAAGATATTGATAATATGATCAAGATACATGAGTTTGGATTAAATAAACAGACTATTGAATAATTTCCCAAAAATAAATAATAATTACATTGGGTTAAAGAAATAGAAAGAGTAACTCAAAAGAAATAAAGTAGGTTTGGTTAGAATCCCATACATTAAATCTAAAAGTATTCTACACATGATCCTAATGTCATGGATAATTAGATTAAATAAATAAATTAATTAATGAAAAACCATTTATAAATTTGTTTTTTATTACTATTTTATTCAGTATACTTATGGATTATTTTATGGATTATGGTATTTAATTTCATCATTCGGGAGAATTTGTTTCCTTGGTTTTCATGATCAGTTTTCTTGTATGCCTATTTGGAAAATCATGTAAATTGATAATGGTTTTCCATAAATGATGTTAAATATTATTTATAAAAATAAAAAATATTAAATTATTATATAATTCATTTATTATCTCGCGGTGAGGACTAATCATTAGATAACACAATAGATATAATTGTTTAGATGATTTTGGCAGTTTTCAATCAAAAAACATATTTAATTATTTAAATTAATATAATTTATATAAAATGGATCCATAATATTAAAAGAGTTTTTTATAAATATATTATAATACTATTTCCATTAAAATGGTTTTATGAACATATTTTAAAGCAGTAATAGAAATTAGAAACTTGTCATCCTTGAATGTGATAAATTAACACATAACGGTCAATGTTTTCATTTTAGAAACCAAAAATAGAGGAGAAAGAAATGATGAAGTTTTATTACATTAGCATAATAAGATTAAAATATATGTAATATACCAGAGTTTTCATACCATATTTATGAGGGGTGGTGAGGAGAGAATAAGAAGAGAAAAAACAAGGAATGAAATGAAAAGAAAAGAAAGAGGATTTTACATCTTTAATCCTTAATCTTGAGAACATCATTATGGGGACCGCATTTGGCCTCCTATTGAAACAAAGGATTCCTAGATACGTCTTAACATATAAATATAAATAATTTTTTAGGGTGATTATTTTTTTCCATTTTATGAAAATAATTTTATATATATGATAATTTTAATTTTCAAATAAAATCATTATTTATTTGTAAAATAACAATTTTAAAATTAAAACTGCTTTTTAAACACTATGAAAAATTAATTAAGGACTCATAAAATAATATTATAAAAATATATAAAATAATATTTTAGGAATATATCTTATGAAAATAAATTTTTATTTAAATTATTATAAAAAATGATAAAATTATAAATAAACAATTATGCTTCATACAAATATTTGTACTAAATTTAGGATTTTATTAAATTTATTAACTTATACTATGATATAATTATATCCTATTTTTATTTATAATATAAATAATATTTATATATACATTTACTGGTAATGACACTGTTCTATTTTCTAGTTTACTATTCATAAGGATCACATAACTATTCAATGTGTAAAATTATTATTCCATCGATATCGTTTACTTAATTCCAAACAAATGAACATTTTTTTATACATTTTTCAATTATATGGGTTGTATTATGTTTTCATTGTTTTTTAATGTGACTAATACTATATGAAATAATTATAAAAAGGAAAATTGCATTTATATAATTTTGGGTAGTTACATATAACATCTTTCTTGACCGTAAATTTATAATATATTGAATTCTGAACAATATTGGAAATGTATTGAACTACTCATTGTTGATTAAACAATTCATAAATAGGTGGAAGAGGATACATATTTTATATTATGATCTTATTATTTTCCTCACAATCAATTTATATTAATATTGATCTATCTTTCTTATTAATAAATTTTATTGGATCACCTCAAGATGATGCCTTGTCTAAATAAATCCACTGTTAAGATTCTCCTATAGTTATTTATTCAGTTCCTACAACTCTACCAGGCCCATTATATATAGAGGACCTTAAAATTTTTTACCCTTGAATTATTTCTAATGATAAATAAACATCATAAATTGGTGGAATAAAAGGAAACTATTCCATATACACATCAAAAAACTCTCACACAATAGGAATATCATCAATGTTGAGTTCCTCCTGAAATATTTTGGATAATAACTGCATTTTGAATATGAATCAAGACCGAAACCATAGATATAATTTACATTATATGTTCATTTTTATCGTCACAATGATTATTGATCATAGGTTGGTTATCAATATCAAATTCGACTTGATTTCCTTGAAAATTGATGAATAATTTTTTTAATGAATGTTATTCAATGCCCAATATAACCTTGAATTCACTTATAGTAAGAATAATAATATTTTTATGAATAACATAACAATAAAATTATATCAATGAAGAATCATATACTTGATACAAAATCATTATACCATTAAAGGATTTCAATGGTAATTAAACATCTCATCGTTATTGTGGTACTATGATACCCATATAAAATTCATCAATTATAAAATAAAGGGTAGGTAAATAATATAATTTAATATTTTTAGTCATATATTAGATATTATGTATACATTTCACCACTTAGTTATAATTCTTCACATCATTTATAGTGATCATATATGATTCCCCTTTTCCTCTATACTTAATTGGTTTCAGAAATAAGTTTTTATCGTTAACCATCATGTGTGTAGGCCAGTTTGAATAATTCCAATACTCGTTGTGTTTTAATCACTATATTTTGGGTGGTGATCATTATTGATATTTTTAATCATCATTATCTATCTTTTTATTCCCATCACTTTTCCATTCCATATCACAAGGACTTTTTTCCCCATATAAAACTTTAACCACCTCCCTTAAGAAAGTTTCCACCATGTTTCCTTATACAATTAGTTCGTAAAGGAAATATCATCTTCTTATCTATATGATTTATATAATTTCACTTGAATTTTATCTTTAGTTTAGTATTAAAACTATGAGATATAAAGATAACAAAAATAGCTATTTACATGTTGATATCACACCAAATAATTACTTCAAATATAAAAATGCATATTATTGATATGAACCTTAAAATACATGTATTTAATCCATTGAAGAGTTAATCAACCTTATATTTATGATTTTTGATAACACCATAAGTATAACTGTCATGTTTTGTATTGTTTTCCACATATTTACAGACATATTCCTCATCCTATAACTTTATCACAATGAATTCATACCCAATTATTTAATGATGATAACATAGAAAGTTACTGTTTAATAATAATTTCAAAATCTCATCCCACTAAGGGAAGTCAGTTTTGTATCATTGCCTCATGTTTTTATTTAAATTCCACCATTGATCTACTTCTCCTTTGATATGGAAAATGGCTAAAATATTCATCATGTTACAGAAATTAGAGAAATAAATATATATTTATAGTTTTAATGAATCATTTCTCCATGACATGTGTCCTATTAGAAGCAATAAAATATGGGGTATGATTTCTCATTATGGAATAAGCCAAATAATTTTCGATCCATTGCGCATTTTAAGATCAATATTATTTATAACTTGATAATGTTGCATGCACATAGTACATAGATTTTTCATTGAAGAAAGCATAACATTTACTTACTCAGGATGAAAATCATTTAATTTTACATCACATTAGAAATTAAAATAGTTACATCAATCTCCTTCCATTGAATAAATCCAAAATTAATAGTGGAAGAAACTATAATCATAGCCAGAAACCACAAAATCATGAAAGATAATTTATTGTCTCTATAAATCATGAAACATTATTTTCAATACATTAAACCCTATGATTTTTAAATTACATTAAAAATTAAAATATATTCAAATCCTTCATGATGGTTTATATATAAATTCTAAATTACCCTAAGAATATCCCTTGGGAGAGTCAAAATATGTATCCAGTAAGGGCACATGCATTGCGCACTATAATGATAAAAAAGATATGCTCAACTAAATCATTTCTATGTTATTACTCCTACATGAAACTATAATAAAAAACACCCACTTATAGTATGATGAAATTTATTTTATTTATAGGAAAACCATAATAATTTCTTTAATAAAATAGAGGACATTCTTCATAAATAGGATTATCTTATGTCTTCTCACTAATGTTTTCTCATCAATGTTTTTAAAGGTTAAAAAATACATTACAAAATGAAAACTATAGAGAACCATAGTTTTCATATAGACATATCACATATTATTAAGAAATATTAATTACATTACATAATGGTCCACACCAGAATCATATAGGTCTAGAGCCTTTAGAAATAGAGATACATAAAAAACTCATTTGTGACATAAATAATCTTCCACATACTTCGTGATAACTAGTTCCCTTATTAGAAATATCATTTATAAATACACTCTCCATATCCTAGGGAAGAAACATTAAATGAGATGAGATAATATTCCTTTTAATTGAGGAGAAGGAAGATATCAATGATCACTTAGACATAACATGAGAATAAAGACCTGATAACAATAAAATTACAATTGAAAACCAATCATAGAATATCTTATATTATAATGTTGAGTTTTTTCATAATTATTTGATATTCACAAGACATAAGTCATGGTGGAATCAAAGAATCTAATCAATGAGATCATAACATTGGAGTCGGAAATAATTTTGTGGAATACACATTGAAATTTAAAATAATTTTCTTATTAGTCAATGATTAATTATATAACTATAAAAATGGACTATTTTTACTCACCAAACAATCATAGTAGTTAAGGTTAACCTCCAAGTCTATCATAGGGGATAATATCCATTATAGAACTGGGTTCACTCCCCATTCAAGACCTCTTTATATCATATGATATCTATATTAACCAATTCATTGGTGGGAAATATAATTTTAGGACCATCCATCACATAATAAAAATAATATTTATGTGACATAATAACAAGAAACATTCTACAAATCATAACCCATGGTAAGGAATCATTATTCAGAAACCTTTAATCAAAACATAACCCATATAACATAAATGGGTTTCTTAAATATTTCATATATTCATAATATAGCGTCATGTAGAAATTCTATGGGGTTCATAAGCATCATGTCATAATAATCATAAAAAATCCATAAAAACAATAATTATGGTATCATTTGATCATATCCCGAGAAAAAATTATGTAACTTCAAAGGGTTTCATCATAAGTAAATTTTTGAAGAGCACAATTGGAATATTTCACCTAGAAAATACAATTTCCATGTTGATATAAAATAATTACAATAAAAAAATTCACAAATAATATAGAAAAACTAATCATTGAAAAGAACCTTGATAACATCTAATGGAATCATCAATTTTTTTGGTGGTCAATGATGTTGGAAAATTCTTTAATGCCAGAAAAGTAAAAAAGAAAACATTTCATTCATATTTTTGTAAAAAGACTCAAACTACCTCATTTATAAAATAATATGAATAATATTTTTATGCCACTTTGTCTGTAACGAACAAAATTATTATAAATAATATTTCCCTTTTTATTTATTTAAAAATATTATTATTTAAAATGGTTATAGAAAACACATGAGTTTCATTGGGTTTTATTATATTATATCAAATTTAAAACATTGTTAATCATATTTACCATTGATAATATAGTCATTGAAGTGTGATCACATGTTTTTTTATAAATATAGGATTTTAATAAGGCCAAAATATAATAATTATGTCTATTTTATAGAATAATTAATATATTTTAATATTGAAAATATTTTTTTTTCTATTTCAAAAAACAAAAAATGTATTTTTGGGTAATGATCAAATTCAATTGATGAATTTATTTTAATTAATTGATGTATTTATTAAAAATATATATATATTATTATAAAAAATTTATTATATAATTTTTATTTAATATAATTTATCAAATAAAATAAATAATGTCAATGGATATTTTTAAAAGGGTTAGAACACTATTATTGTCAAAAAGTACATAATATCTCAATAAATGTCGATTATTATTTTTAAATTGAAAATAAACATATTTTAAAAAATATTTATATAAAATGAATATTATTTTTAGAATCATTCTTTCAAAATTAACAAATAGTGATCTTTTCATAATACTCATATACACTTATATTTTTTTTCTAAAAATTACAATACGTATAAATAGACATGTGTATTAAGGCATCATAATGACCCAAAAGTGATGTAATAGATACTATAAATGAGATAAATGACCAAATTAATGTTTTTAATTTTAAATAATTTGATTTTATTTTTATTTGATTTATTTAATAAACTCGTTATGATTCCTCCAAAACAAAAACAATTATTTTATGTTTTAAAATCATTTAATTTAGAGTATGATTCACCTCCACATAAGCAAGGGTGTTATTTTCGTAACATATGACCTTATCATTATAATATAAGAAAAACAATTCCAATTTGGCACAAACCATGATAAAAACTACGGGAAATGTTGCAGCTTTTTATATTAATTTATATATAATCCAAATCCTCTATTTGAGAAATATTAAAGAAAACCCAACTCATTACCAAATAAAACATTGATATTACCTAAACAATATTTTTTCATTTTCTTACTCTTCCCTCCCCACTCTATTGTCCTCCCATGGAACCCCCATACTTTGAATAATCTCATTCCTTGAATTTGGAGTCACACATTCATGTAAGTGAACCTCTACTTCTCTTATTTTTACATTTTTCATCATTATCATATGTAATCTATTTGAAATTAATTATGTTGGGATATTTAATTACATGTCTTTATTACTTCTTATTTTATTTACAAATATTGAGAGAACTCTTTCTATCATATCAAACCATTTTATGAATTTCTATGTGATTCTGTTATGCTACCAAAATTTCACCACAATTTTCCATCCCAAAACAATTGTGTAGTGAATAAAATACCCATTTGTTCAGGTATTTTCACCTTTATACACTTAAACTTATTTTACATGTTAATTACATTGATTTATTCCATACTAATGAATAATTGAGTAAAATATTCTGATGAATGATTCCATATTTTACGATCTTTGTAGAACATATATGCATGAGAATGAAATGAGAGTGACTGGTATTCACTGTGTGATATAGAGCTCGAATGAATTGGACAATGTTTTGAATCATGAGACATAATTTGGGTACAGTGAGTACACATTTTTCCTTGATGGGACTTTTTGAATTATGATGTTGGGGTAGTTAGTCATGACCTATATTTATGAGGCATTGTTTTAAATTGTAGCCACATTTCACATGTTACTATTATCATGTTATATCATTACAGATTATTCATATTTTATTTATTTCAAATTGATATGAATATTTTCTAACATGTATAACCATGTTCAAGGTTTATCCCCTAACAAGTCTTTATGGCCCATTATTGTTTCATTTAAGTCCTCATGTTATCTCATGTAGTTTAAAATGCAATCAAATTTTAGAAGCATGTTAAGGTGGTTTTAAATAAAGTCTTTTTATCCCATGGTAAATATTTTACTCTTTATATGTAATTCAAAAAATACACTATATTTCTTGATTGATCAGTTTTCATTATGTGTAATTTTATGAAATAAATATTGAATTATTGTGTAATAAAAACAAGGGTTTTCATCATTGGTATCAATGGAAAAGTAAAATTATTATTTGGATTAGGATTATATATCTATAGGGAAAGCCTTAGGGATAAATATATTTTTAGTAAAACATCCCTAAATTCATTTATATATAAAGAAAGTTGTTTATAATTAATGTACATCCCCTTCTAGGTACTATATGTGGATGTCCTTCCGACACAAATGTAAGTAAGGGTATCAACTCTCACACAGTGTATCCATCCTAATTTGGAATAACTTGGTACATTAATGTGGGACATACTATGCACCTAGTTTGACACCCCCAAGGGTATATACATTGGTTAATTTATAATCCAATTACAACCAATATTAAGGGAAATAAATTCCCATAAGAGTATATGTTAGGAAATATATCATAAAAGCATATATTGTAGCTTATAAATTCATTATTTAAAAAAATACATGTAATTTATATGTTATATATTTAATTTCTTTGGATTCCCATTTCTGTCTTCAATTGTTAAAAAATAATCACCCCTATGTCATCTTGTCATTCTGGACAATGTCTAAAAATAGGTGGAATTACGTAAACAATCAACGTAATAGGAAATGTAATGACTTCAAAAATGATTTATCCAGCCCAAAGGGAGCATTAATCAAAAACAATGTAATGATACACTATCATCTGACTCAAAACCTGAATAGAAACATTGATCATTAGGAGTACCCAAATCCCCTTAAGAAATAACATGCTTCAATAGTGGTCTTTATGTGATAATGTTCTCCAAATTTAAATGGATCATTCGATGCACTAATCATATACAAATGGATCAACTACCTAGAGATGATCTTCTCTATCATTTAATGTTCAGAACTAGAGAGTGTTTTACAATCTATTTATCATATAGATGGTGAAGATGATCATTGGTGGAGAGTGATAATAAATATGAATCATATATAAGAGATCGAAGTGATGGGGTGCAAGGATTGTCAAAAAATGATTTTTGATAAATATTTTCTACAAAATGTTGGAATTAAAATGGAAATTTATTTGTATTATCTTATGAAAAAAGATTCCAAATCTATTGGGTCATATGAGAAAAATAGGAAAACACGTGCATGATACACCTATGGAATTCTCTATCTCTAAAATGTATGGTTGAAAACCTATTTGGTGGGACAAAACCATGTTGATGAAAATCCTTGGAGATCAATGAAATTGATATCTATGAGTAAAATGTTTGATGTGACCACAAAATTGCAACTGAGATATTTGAATATCAAGCATATCATGAAGATAATAAGGTGAAAGTGGTGTTTTATTTTGGAGGTACGATATATAATTATATCAATGCTAATTAATTTTAACATCCCACTTGTAAAAATAATGGGAAGAAGAAACCTATATATTTCCTAAGGGGGAGTGTAAATTCATTTGGCCTGGAAGGGAAGGGAAAACTTCTAAGGATTTTAGATGGGAGAAACCCACTAATGTGATAGACGAAATGAATTCTCCAATCAACCCTCATTTTGTTGTTTATTTCTTCAAAAATAAGGAACTCTGGCACTTTGTAAACCAATTCTATAAACCAACGATTTTTAGAGAAAACCAACAACCTCCAAGGTAGAAAGGGAAATCTTTTTCCCTTAAAACCAATGAGGTCGGTCCTAAAAATGAATTGGTGAAAGTTATGCTAGATATTTAGTGAAGAATAGTGAATGTAATTTTTTATAATAGTTATATTCATCCATTCATATCATGAAGGGTGAGTATAATTGTTCAAGCACCACAACAAATAATGGATTAAATGTTGTCAGTGAAAAAGAAAAATGGGGAAATTATTACTTCCCATATATATAACTCCTTCCCAAATAAAATTTCTATGATGAACATCCCTGTGAACATTTTCATTCTTCATTTGGTATAATTTAATGAAATTAGGGGCATGTATTGTCGTTACCTATATATATACAACAAAAATTTATGGGAGAAAGAAATCACTCCCCATTTTCTGAATCATCTCCTAGTCTATACAAGTTCAAGGAGGAAGATGAATCTTATTTATCACCAACGTCTCAATAATTGATATAATATCACTATAAGAAAGAGTATTTAGCACAAATTATAGAGTCTATTTGTCACGACCTGACCTCGGGGCCCGTGCCGTGACTACTCCAAGCCCGCCTTCCATAGGCCAGGGGCTGGCGACTAGCACCAAAGGCGTAAATCCTGATAACTAGGAAGGCATTGCCTTTATAAAATTAAACAATCACCACAGAGTGCAAGCGGAAGTAAAACACTAAGTACAAGAAAGAGCTGAAAAGTAAATGGGCCAGAATACAAACCCAAAATAAAGTACAACTACAACTGAACCAGTACAACTGGAAAAGTCAATAGCTGGAAGAACGGAAGCGGCTACTGGGTCGTCCTCCTCAGATCCTACCTGAAGGGTAGGTACAGATGGCGCAGCTCCTGGATCGTCCACTACGGATCCTACCTGAAGTGTAGGTACAAATAGCCTCCACGACGCTCTCGTCCGTCAACCTCCTACGAGTGTCGTCTCACCGTGAAGTCCACCTCCAGATACTGACTCGTCGTGTAGTCCACCTTCGGGTACCATCCAGTCCTCGGACACTCGGCCTCCGTCAACATTGCTCGTCATCTGCAACCAACACAACGAGGTGCGGGCATAGCCCGTGCAGGGTTGAGTATAACGATACCCAGTAGGGACCCCGAGACCCTCAGTGTCTCACTAAAACCAACAAGGATAACCATAAAGAAGATCTCAACAGATAACCTCTACTTAGGTATATGCCCACACATATACCTAAGTTATCATGTAACCCATCTCAATCATGAGGAAACACAATGATCATAGACTCAGATCAAACCAGGATTTTCATTATCGAAACTATAACTGCTGAAGAACCTCGTCTCTAGAGTGTACAGTGGTCCTGTCACGACTCCGAGGTACTGCTCACTATCCTAAGACTGTTGAGGTACTCCTCTCGTCGAGTACCGCGGGCCTACCACCTCACACAGTAGTGCTTCCCGCCATTGGTCTGCCACCTCACACAGTAGTGCTCCCCCTCATAGATTACAGAGGTACTCCTCCTTTCGAGTACCGCAGGTCTTCCACCTCAAACAGTAGTGCTCCTCCGCCGTGGGTCTGCCACCTCACAAAGTAATGCTCCCCACTGGGCTATGCAAGTCACTCCGAGTCGAATCAGATAAGCAGTCATCAGGTCTCAGCCGGCTACACGGTCTCCGCACTCCGCACGCTCTTCTCCGGGAGGGTCCGCTCCACGAGCTACTGGTCAATACTCCAAAACATCACAAGTCCCACGAAGAAGTATCTCAAAGGACCTCCTCGTCACAGGGGTCTGAACACAACAGACGACACATCAATCGGACGCCCGGTCTGTGAGTTATTAGCCTTTTCGTCCCAGGGGCCCGGTTGGTTTCGTAAGTGAACCAACCCGGAAGTATCTCAACTGTACCCTGAACTCTCATAGGGTATACTCATAGGGACCGTTTCTCGACGAGATCTCCAATGCCGCTGACGGTTCGTCAAACGGATATCCGGTCTGAAAGATATCAACTTTTTTCGTTCCAGGAGCCCGGTTGGATTTCGGGTACAATCCAACCCGGCTATAACCCAACTACATCCAAAACTCTGGTGGAGGATGCCAAAAGTTCTGTATCGTCAACAGGAGCACAACACAATAGACGGCGCATCAATCGGACGCCCGGTCTGGAAGTTATTGGCTTTTTCGTCCATGGGGGCCCTATTGGTTTTTACGTCAAAACCAACCCGACCATACTCCAACTACGTCCAAACCTCGAGAAGAGTAATAAAAAAGATCCGTATCTCTTAGAGGAATCAATCAAAGTCGACGACACGTCAATCGGACATCCGGAGCTCATGATATGAGCGTTTCCGCTCCGAGGGCCCGGTTGGTTTCGTGGATGAACCAACCCGGCTGAACCCAAAGTATTCCGAAACCTTGAGTGTAATATATCGAAACGACCGTCTCGATCCAAGGATCGTGTTTCCACTGATGGTGCGTCGATCGGAGGCCCGTAGCTCATGTTACGGGCAAAAGACCAAAAAGGTCCTGAAACGGGGGGGTCTGGGCCCGGGTCGACCCGGCCCGACCCCCCCTGGGTCGGCCGAACCGGGTTGACCCGAACGGGGTCAACCCGACCCGATTCGGACCCAGTCCGACCCGGCCAGAGCGCGGCTTGGCCGAGTGGCCGAGCAACGCGGGGCGCTGCCCCCGCGTGACAGCACCGTAGCCCCCGCGGTGGGCCTCCCTAATCAAAGGACGCGGCAAGGTCGCGTCCTGTGTGGGCCGGACCCGCGCGGCCGCGGGTCCGCTGGCGCCACTGCCTTTGGCCGCCAGCGCTGCTGGTGGCTTCCGCGGGCCACCGGAGTTGCTTCGGTGGTCTGATTTCCTTTCCGTCTGCACCGCTGTTCCTACCGAGTTCCGTTCTTCACTGCGGGGTCATTAAATCGCCACTACGGCACGTTTCGTCATCACCCGCCAAATCCGCACAACAAAGAAGAACTGCGGAGGGTTGTTGGGTCGTGTTTGTTTGTCCCGCGCCCTCCGCGTTAAGTGATATCAATTGGAAAATTAAACATTTTTTCCCAACAAATTATTGAGCACATACTTAACCATGAAATTAGACGACACCCAACAAAAGTAACCCCGTATAGATGAACGGTCCGCAGATCAGCCGGGTAATGGTTGGTCCGCGCTCGTCATTCTTTTCTCAAGGTTAAGAGGAAACAAATAAAATTCCCCTACACGCAATCAAGAATACTCATCCCACAACCAAACTTCCTATGTATCAACTTAGTATTGAGTTGATCCGCGTTCTTTATTTTCAAAAGGAAACATCCAAGGAAAATGGGTATTGTTATTCTCAATTAAAAACCCTACCTCGTCGAACTTGCGTTCTTCGTGGAATTGACCATCGCGGAACAAGTGGAGCATCGCGTCGCGGATGGGCGTCGCATCGACGATCTTGTTGTTGTCGATCGAAGGTTGTTGCGGGGTTGGATCGTCAGGGAAGAAGCGTCGCAGAGGGAGAATCGTCGGCGTCGCAGTACACGACGTCGCGTCGCTGATCTCCACGGGTTCGGCGTTCTTCGTCAGAGGCCAGCGTTCTTCGAGTTCCTCGCATTCTTTGCGAAGAAGGAGGAAGATACTTAGAGATTCGTCAAAGGTTTAACACAACATTTCAAAAGGAAGGTGTGTTGGCCTTATTTTATTATCATAACAAAAAAACGAAAACGTGTTATGAAATGAACGAAATTAATTCATAGAATTAATTTCAACGAATAAACTGCCCATTTAATAGGAGCATTTAATTGTTTAATAAAACGCCCTAGTTGAATTTTATTTAATAGGGGTTTTCGTGGGTGCGTTACTTAGTGGAAAAAAATGGTGGGGCTCGTGTGGGCCCCACCCCACAAATATCCTATCAAGGGGATAGGATATTTTGGGTTGCACCCTATCTGTTTCAATTGAGCTTATGCAGCTTAAAGTGGTCTTCAATTGGATTTAAGTGAAATAAAAATAAAATTGTCGCACAACTTTATTTTATTTCATAACTTGAAACCCAAAAAAAATTAAAAACCACAACCGAGCTAACGAAACTCCGGAAGAGGCGTTTCTAAGCAAGTAGCGGTGCTGCGATTCCATCGGTGCCCTCAGAATTCGATTCCGAGCACCGGTTCAAAAGTTAGAAAAACCCGCTTGTCTGTTCACTGAACGTGCCCGAGCCAATCTTTGGAAAATTATTCCGGGCACACCGGGCCTCGGAATCAAATGCCTTCAGAAACCGCGTTTTTGTAAAATTCCAATTAAAATTTAGGAAAATATTTCCCTTGAAATTTCCGGGACTTTACATTACTCCCACCACAGGGCTTTACATCCCCGTAAAGCTTCAACATAAACTAGGGTCACAAAAGCGGTACATAGCACGCATCTGAGCCTTCCACTCCCATGTGCTCACTTAGAGGTTCCCGTACAGCCAAAGGAAGTGCACTCGAGGAATCGATCGTCCTCATAGGATTTGCTCCTGTTGATCCTCGATCCCTACTGGAACCTCTGTGAAAGATACCCCATCGCCATCATCCAGCTCCTCATGGTCGATGATATGTGTTGGGTCGTGCACCCGGTGCAACTGAGGTGGTAGATCCAGGTGTTAATCCACCTAGAAAAATCTCTGGATTCCACGTCAAGATGAGACATGAAAGAAGACGTGGTCACCATCCTCGAACTCTAGTGGCCTCCGTCTCCTGTCAGCATAAGACTTCTGCCGGCTCTGAGCTGTCCTCTACTGCTCTTGGATGACCTGGACCTTCTCTATCGTGGCCTGGACCATCCCTGGTCCCACAAAAGCTGCTATATTTTCTTCTTTTCCGATAAGAGAAATCCGGTCGCATCCCCTTGATGAACCACGTTCATCGCCTAATACAGTCAATCCCGACATGGATGATACTAATCCATACTGAGGGCGACATCCTAAGGCCTCGACGCTACTTCCATGAGATCCAACCATTACTCTTGCCTCCAAGGGTTGAGTCACACTGTCGGCATCAGTGTGTGGTAACAGGGTATCCTCCAGTAGAAAACTCGAAAGTGAGGGTCAAGTCAACAGTTTTAACTCGGACCTCTCAGTATCAACCCAAAAAAAGGATATGGAATCAAACATCATAAATATAAGAGTCTTTTTATTATTGCAGCTCATAATACAATGACACGAGGCATCTACAACAAACATCAACAAAGCTAGAAGCAACATAAACAAAAGTCTCCAGTTCTGGAGCTATTCCTGCTCCCGTTCATCCGCTTCCGGAGCTCCATGATCGTAGGCATCAGCTTCCTGATGTTGAGATCTCCCATGTCCACCAGTTCCATGTGGTCGGGGTGGACCTCCTAGTGGTGGTGGTGGAAACACCCCGAAGCGTCGTCCACCTCCAGCTACACGGCCAACTCCTCTGCCATGGTCGCCTACTCCTATTGGTCTACCTTGATCGAACCTCTGCCTCTGCCTGGGAGGTTCATCATTTAACTGCTGGTCATCTATATGGCGGGTCGGACAGTCACATGCCATGTGACCAATCCCGCCGCAGGAGTAACACTTCATGGCAGGTCTGGCTATATCACTTCCCTTGGTGCCTCGCACTACCGACCCTGAGTCACGCAGTCGATCACACGTAGGTCTGGTCCCCTTGGACCTCTACGTCATCTGTCTACTGCCTGCTGCAGAAGACTCTGGCACATGCCGACTAGTGGTGGGTCCTGCTGCTGGAGACTGCTCAGCAAAGAAACTCTCCACTAAGAGGGATCTCTCCAACACCCCTGTCTACATCGGAATGTTTTGCGATACAACTGAAGCTCTGATCTCCCGCCTGAGCCCCTGCTCAAAGGTTAGGGCCCTGAAGAATGGGTCTCGTACCATGTCTGTAGAGTAGCGCAATAGGTCTGTTAATCTCGCTGAGTACTGCGCCACTGACATGCTGCCCTGCCGCAGCTGAAGTAGCTCCTGTATACGCACTGCTCGAAGGGTGGATGGTACAAACTCTTCCCGGAATAGGCTCTCGAAGTCTGCCCATAGAAGTGTCACCTCGTCATGTATCTGAAGAATCAGGCTCCACCATCTACCTGCTACTTCCTGAAGAAGGCTGGCAGCAAGGATCACCATGAAATCTGTCGGCGTCCCCACTAGCCTGAAGACTCTCACCACAGCCTCTAGCCAATCCTCAGTCGCCTGCGGGTCCGTCACTCCCTAGAACTTGGGTGGCCTCTGCCGCTGGAACTCATGCAGTGCGCTCAAGTGACGTGCATCCTCTGCTGCTGGGCTAGTGGCATCAGTGGCCCAACGGGTAGTAGTACCGCCGGTGCCTCCGCTGATGCCTCAACTGGGATAAGGCCATGTACTGAGGCCTCGTCGCTCGGCGGGCTGTCAGTACGTACCACTCTCGGGGCTCTAGATGGTCGTCCACGGAGAGGAATCCTGAAAGAAACAACGTGACACGGTCAAAAGATTATTCTTGGTGAGCTGACCTGGTTTGAGCTGACATTTAAACACTTCTGGAAACACACACGCAAACAGTGTTTTCGTGCACAAAGTTGGAAACCAGTTGTCAAGGTCCTGGTGTATGGATACGTCAGCTGCCCGCACCAACACTGGACTCCCTTAACTGAAACCACACAGGTACTCTTAACCCTATTGCTTCATAGAATGAAGAAAAATCAGAGTTATAAATTATGCGGTAGAACCGAAATCCTCTGATACCAATTGGTCACGAACCGACCTCGGGGCCCATGATGTGACTACCCCAAGCCCGACTTCCATAGGCCATGGGATGGAGACTAGCACCAAAGTCGTAAATCCTAATAACTAGGAAGACATGGCCTTTATAAAAGTAAACAATCACCACAGAGTGCAAGCGGAAGTAAAACACTAAGTACAAGAAAGAGCTGAAAAGTAAATGGGCCAGAATACAAACCCAAAAGAAAGTACAACTACAACTGAACCAGTACAACAGGAAAATTCAACAGCTGAAATAACGGAAGAGGCTCCCGGGTCGTCCTCCTCGGATCCTACCTGAAGTGTAGGTACAGATGGCGCAACTCCTGGATCGTCCACCACGGATCCTACCTGAAGGGTAGGTACAGATAGCCTCCACGACGCTCTCGCCCATCAACCTCCTACGAGTGTCATCTCACCGTGAAGTCCACCTCCAGATACTGACTCGTCATATAGTACACCTCCGGGTACCGTCCAGTCCTCGAACACTCGGCCTCCGTCAGCACTACTCGTCGTCTGCAACCAACACAACGAGGTTCCGGAATAGCCCGTGTAGGGGTGAGTGTAACGATACTCAATAGGGACCTCGAGACCCTCAGGGTATCACTGAAACCAAAAAGGATAACTACAATGAAGATCTCAACAGATAACCTCTACTTTGGTATATTCCCACACATATACCTAAGTTATCAAGTAACCCATCTCAATCATGAGGAAACACAAAGATCATAGACTCAGCTCAAACCAAGATTTTCATTATCGAAACTGTATCTGCCGAAGAACCTAGTCTTTAGAGTGTACAGTGGTCCTGTCACAACTCTGAGGTACTGCTCACTAACCTAAGATTGCTGAGGTACTCCTCCCGTCGAGTACCGCGGGCCTGCCACCTCACATAGTAGTGCTTCCCGCCATGGGTCTGCCACCTCACACAGTAGTGCTCCCCTTCATAGCCTACAGAGGTACTCCTCCTGTCGAGTACCGCGGGTCTGCCACCTCACACAGTAGTGCTCCTACGCCGTGGGTCTGCCACCTCACAAAGTAGTTCTCCCCACTGGGCTATGCAAGTCACTCCGAGTCGAATCAGATAAGCAGTCATCAGGTCTCAGCCGGCTACACGGTCTCCGCACTCCGCACGCTCTTCTCCGGGAGGGTCCGCTCCACGAGCTACTGGTCAATACTCCAAAACATCACATGTCCCACGAAGAAGTATCTCAAAGGACCTCCTCGTCACAGGGGTCTCAACACAATAGACGTCGCGTCAATCAGACGCCCGGTCTGTGAGTTATTTAGTCTTTTCGTCCCAGGGGCCCGATTGGTTTCGTAAGCGAACCAACCCGGATGTATCTCAAATGTACCCCGAACTCTATAGGGTATACTCATAGGGACTTTTTCTCGACAAGATCACAAATTCTGCTGACGGTTCGTCAAATGGACGTCCGGTCTGAAAGATATCACTCTTTTCTGTTCTAGGGGACCGGTTGGATTTCAGGTACAATCCAACCCGGCTATAACCCAACTGCATCCAAAACTTGGGCGGAGGATGCCAAAAGATCCTTATCATCAACAGGAACGCAACGCAACAGACGACGCGTCAATCGGACGCCAGGTCTCGAAGTTATTGAATTTTTCGTCCCGGGGGCCCGGTTGGTTTTTAAGTCAAAACCAACCTGACCGTACTCCAACTGCGTCCAAACCTCGAGAGGAGTAAGCCAAAAGATCCGTCTCTCTTAGAGGAATCCATAAAAGTCGACGACACATCAATCAGACGTCCGAAGCTCAAGATATGAGTGTTTCTGCTCCGAGGGCCCGGTTGGTTTTGTGGATGAACCAAGCCGGCCGAACCCAAAGTATTCCGAAACCTTGAGTGTAATATACCGAAACGGCCGTCTCGATCCAAGGATCGTGTTTCCGCTGATGGCACGTCGATCGGAGGTCCGTAGCTCAAGTTAAGGAAAAAAGACCAAAAAGGTCCTGAAACGGGGGGTCTGGGCCAGGGTCGACCCGGCCCGACCCCCCATGGGTCGGCCGAACCGGGTCAACCAGACCCAGTTCTGACCCGGTCCGACCCGGCCAGGGCGCGTCCCGGCCCAGCCGAGTAACCGAGCAACGCAGGGCGCTGCCCCCGCGGGGGGCCGCCCTGATCAACGGACGCGGCAAGGCCGCGTCCTGTGTGCGCCGGACCCACACGGTCGCGGGTCCGCTGGCACCGCTGCCTCCGTCCGCCGGCACCGCCGGTGGCTTCTACGGGCCACCGGAGTTGCTCCGGTGGTCCGATTTCCATTCTGTCTGCGCCGATGTTCCTCCCGGGTTCCGTTCTTCACTGCGGGATCATTAAATCACCTCTTTAGCACGTTTCGTCGTTGCCTGCCAAATCTGCACAACAAGGAAGAACTACGGAGGGTTGTCAGGCCGTGTTTGTTTGGCCCGCGCCCTCCGCGTTAAGTGATATCAATTGGAAAATTAAACATTTGTTCCCAAAAAATTATTGAGCACTTACTTAACCATGAAATTAGACGACACCCCACAAAAGTAACCCCGCATGGATGAATGGTCCGCGGATCAACCTGGTAATGGTTGGTCCGCGCTCATCGTTCTTTTCTCAAGGTTAAGAGGAATCTAATAAAATTCCCCTACCTGTAATCAAGAATACTCATCCCACAACCCAAATTCCCGCGGATCAACTTAGTATTGAGTTGATCCGCGTTCTTTATTTTCAAAAGGAAACATCCAAGGAAAATGGGTATTGTTATTCTCAATTAAAAACCCTACCTCGTCGGACGTGCGTTCTTCACAGAATTGACCGTCGCGTCGCGGAAGGGCATCACATCGACGATCTTGTCATTGTCGATCGAAGGTTGTCGCGGGGTTGGATCGTCATGGAAGAAGGGTCACATAGGGAGAATCGTCGGTGTCGCGGTACACGGCGTCTCGTCGCTGATCTCCACGGGTTCGGCGTTCTTCGTCGGAGGTCGGCGTTCTTCGCGTTCTTCACGTTCTTCGCGAAGAAAGAGGATGATACTTAGAGATTCATCAAAGGTTTAACACAACCTTTCAAAAGGAAGGTGTGTTGGTCTAATTTTATTAACATTCCAACAAAACGAAAATGTGTTAAGAAACGAATGAAATTAATTTATAGAATTAATTTCAACGAATGAACCGCCCATTTAATAGGAGCGTTTAATTGTTTAAGAAAACGCCCATGTTGACTTTTATTTAATAGGGGTTTTTTCGGGTGATTACATAGCGGAAAGAAATGGTGGGGATCGTGTGGGCCCTACCCCACAAATATCCTATCAAGTGGATAAGATATTTTGGGATGCACCCTATCCGTTTCAACTGAGCTTAAGCATCTTAAAGTGGTCTTCAAGCGGCTTTAAGTGAAATAAAAATAAAATTGTCGCACAACTTTATTTTATTTCATAACATTAAACCCAAAAAAAATTAAAAACCACAACCGAGCAAACGCAACTCCGGAAGAGGCGTTTCTAAGAAAGTAGCGGTGATGCGATTCCATCGGTGCCCTCAGAATTCGATTTCGGGCACCTGTTCAAAAGTTATAAAAACCCGCTCATCCGTTCACTGAACGTACCCGAGCCAAACTTTGGAAAACGATTCTGGGCACACCGTTCCATGGAATCAGGTGCCGTCAGAAACTGCATTCTTGTAAAATTCCAAAGAAAATTTAGGAAAAAAATGTCCCTTGAAATTTCCGGGTCATTACACTATGTAATGAATAGTCCTCAAATACATGCCCATTGTGAGGGAATACACTGACTTGTTTCCTACATAATTGTTTAGTCTTCCTCATAACCAATATATTGTATTTTCAATCAATTTTATAAATAAGACATTATCATTATTCATGAATCCATATAGAATATTTTTTTGTAGAACATGACGAGCTGACGAAACATCTATAAGATATTTTGGATAAAGTGTTCAAACACCCATGTACTTCACAATGTGGTGAACCAGTCCCCTTAGTCAAGAAGGTGGATAGGTCAATGAACCATGGAATTGATTATTCGTAGATCAAAAATATCACTATAAAGTACATGTATCCTCTTCATTGGAGTGATGAATTGATTGATCAATTACATAGAGAAAAATACTTCTCTATGTTGGATCTACTATTATGATATTACCACGTAAAAGTGAAGAAGGCGGATATTCCCAAGACTTCTTTTCATACAAGGTATGAGAACTATTAGCTCATAACAATTCCATTTAGACACAGTAATTCTCTAGAAATAATCATGGACATGATTAATAGAGTATTTAGAGACATCATTGAATGTATTATGTAGTATTTGTAGATTTAATTATAATATACCCCGAAAGCATGGGGGAGCATGATGAGCATCTCAGTAGTGCGCTAAAGTCTCTTTAAAGGTATAATATTAATGACAAGTGATTAAAATCTGAGTTTTAGTTGAAGGACTTCTCATTCTCGGGGAATAACATTACAATACATGGGATATCTATGAAATCGTAAAATACAGAAGTAGTTAAAGTATGGGAGGGGCCAACCCTTATGTTAGATATCCATAGTCTTCTTGAATTAGCTGGGTATTATCATATATTTCTAAAAAATATCTCATGATTTTGAAACCCTCTAACTAAGCCTACATGGAAGGGATTCATGTTTTTTTAATGATTAATGTGATGAGATATTCAATTAGTTATAAAGGATGCTTATCACTACACCTTGACCACACTACTCACAAGTGCAGAGATTCTCAGGGTATTCAGAGATGCATCAAATAAGGGATTGGGATATGTGTCAATGCAGAATGACAATGTCAGAGCATATGCTTCAAAGCAATTGAAGGCTCTTAAATAGTACTACATGATGTAAGATCTATACTTGGGTGTATTGATCTTCTATTCTAAAACATGTTGGCATTGCCTATTTGGTGAGACGTTTCAAATATATAAGAATAAAAAAATCCTCATGTATATATTTACATATAATGAGATAACTATGTGCCAGTGAATATAGATATTGATGATCATGTACTATGACTTCTCAATTCACTACAATCCTTGAGGAGAATATAATTTAGGTGATTCTATATGTAGAAACGATCTAGTAATTTTATCATTGATTTGAAATGAAACGATCATTAATACATAGAATTAAAATGTATGGAAATGTAAATCATAATGGAAGGAACTTCTTCAATCCATTCACCAATTAGTTTTCAACCGTCTCTTCAATAGAGGATAAACGATTACCAAAAAAATGATGTATGAATTAATAAGAAATTGGAAAAAACATGAAAAAGGAAATCCTTGGAGTAAAATTTTAATGAATAAGGTGTTGTATGATCTCCATAATGACTGTGTGTATAATAAAATCCATAGCTAAACAATGAGATATTGGATGATGCACATAGCTCAAACTTTACATAAACCTTAGAATCATAAAGATGTAATGATATATCATATGACACCATTGGTGGGACAATACGAATAAAGAGCTAATAAGATATACATAGATATGTATTTTAAAAAAAAAGTGATGTAAAAAAAGAAAAAATACAAGGGGATGAACAAGCCATTACCCATACCTAAATGGAAATGGAAAAACATAAATGTGGACATTGACACTGGTCTTTCGAAGACGTAAAGTGTTAATGATTATATTTTGGATTTGTTGGTACATCTTATAATTCTTTCACACAATATTGTGATTATAGTGGATTTAAAACATGATCCACTTGCAATGATATACATTAGAGAAGTGGTAAAGATTTATGGAACACCATAATTGACTTTATCTGATCATGATACAAGATTAGACTCTATTTTTTTAGTCTCCAATAAGCATTAAAATCAGAGATGACATTCATCACAACCTATTTCACTCAAACTAATTTCCAATATGAGTGGACTGTACAGAAAAATGAGGATATATTGGGAGAATTATCAACTTACCTCAAAGGGGATGACATAAACATCTGCCTCTATTCAAATTCACTAACAACAATAGTTTCAAATAAATTTTCAAAATGGATAATTATGTATCCATTATGCAAAGAGGTTCATAACACATTCCTGCTGGGTTTATGATTGGGAATAGAAATTGTTTTGTCTTAAAATTTTCTTAAAATGGTGGAAAAGGTTAAGAAGATTTAGTATAACATTAATTATTTTCAATGTCAAAAAAAGATTCATGCTAGTAATCATCGATGAGACATATTGTTTGGTGTTGGGGACACTGTTTTTGTTCAAATAATTCTTTGTATAAAATTCAGTATGTTTGGAAATGAGTTAATGCTTCGTCCAATATACATTATCCCTTTTGAGATCCTTGATTACATGGGAGCGGTGTCCTACAGACATGAACTCCAACCAAAACAATCTCAAGTACCTGATGTATTCTATGTACCCCTCTTGAGAGAGTATATACCAAACCACTCACATTTAATCAATATAGAGGATGAGATATTATAGATTGGTCATTTTTATGGAACGAAGGGTGAAGATCATATATCGTAGAGAAAAAGATCGACAAAATACGATGATCAACCATGTCAATGTGCTATGGAGAAACCAAAATATTGATAAAGGAATGTAGAAACTAAAGAAAGTGATGAAATAATGTTACCCTAATCTGTTTTAGTGTGAGAAATGTAAATTTTTAAGATGAAATTTATTATGGTGGGATGATTTTAATGACCCAAACTATTATAAAAAAAATTCCCTTATAATTTAATAAAATTCATTATTATATAATATGGTTATAGAAAACACATGCACTTGTTTGGATTTATTATATTCAATCAGAATTAAAAAATATTAAGAATATTTACCATTATTTCTATAGTTTTCAAATAGTGATCACATGATTATTATAAATATAGGGTTTTAGGAAATTCAATTGATACATACAAAGGATGTAATGGCCTCAACCAATAGAATTGAACCCTATAATTCCCATTTATTAGAAGATTCTAATGATTATAGAATCACTAGAATTTTCCCTTGACCAATCCCAATCTGAGATCTAACAACATATGTATCTACAAAACCATTTATGGGAGAATTTAAATCTTACCAAGATCACTTCCCAAACCATGATCGTTGAACCACACAATAAAATTTTAACCATTGTGCAACTTATTCTTATGGAATTAACTATTTTATTAATGATATATGAATTAAGAACCTAATAAAATAAATATGTGTATTCTATGTACTAATATATATATTTTCAATTCATAAATGATTTAATTTATATTCAATAAAACAAAAAAATATTTTCACGTGTTGTTCAAATTCAATTAATACATATATTTTCACGAATTAAGGAATATTTGGAATAATAAATATTTCTATAATATATTATTGTTAAAGAATATTCATTAATTAACAATGATCATATAATTTTTGTGAAGTTTAACATAATATTTAAAAGGTTTCATAAATTTATATTTTTGAAAGACCCATAATTTCCTAATAAATATCGATTCATATTTTAAAATTAAAAATTAATATACATGGAAAAATATTTGGATAAAATGAATTTTATTTTCGAAATCAAACTTTCAAAATTATCCAACCATTAATGTTTCATATTTTTTCGAGACACTCTATTTTTTTATAAAAATTAAATATTGTAGAAATATAGTTTATTTATTATTATAAAATAATGACACCGATATAATGTAATAAAAATTATAACTGGGATACATGACCAAATATATGTTTCCCTTTAAAATTAAATGATTTTAAGTTTATTTTACTTATTTTATTAATGAATTATTCATCCCTAGAAATATATAATATATTTTGAGGTTTTAAAATAATTTTAGTTGGAGTATTACGCACCACGAGATAAGAAATAATAATATTTTTTTAATTTAGAAACATTAGAATTAAAAAATAATTAAAAAAACTCCAATTTAGAAGAATTCATGTGCAGAATCAATGGGATGGTTTGTGGCTTTGGTATTTTTATTATACAATGTCCAAACCTATGTTAGATAAATAATAGTAAAATTACTAATGAATTCTTATACAAACCCACCTAAAATATCATTTCTATGCACTCTAAATCCATAGATCATGTCATTGATCTTACATATTTTATCTAGATTTTTTCCAATGATCCCCAACCTCTCACGAAGATCCTTCCAGTCATTTGGAGTCACACTATCATGTATGTGATCCTCACCTTCTATTCTTTATTCATGTTTCCTTTCCCATATTATGAAATATATTTCCAATTATTTATGATGTTATATGAATTTCCAGGTACTTATTACTTCATATTTTATATAAAAAGTTTGGGGTACAACTTTTAATCATGTCAACCAATTTTATTAATTTTTAATCTATGTCATTATACAGTTGAAATGTCACCACGATTTTCCATTCCAATTTTTTTGTAGGGAATACCATACTCATTTCCTATCAAGGGTATTCACCTTTTAACTCCTATAATTATTTTACATGGTACTTACATGTATTTTTTTTGACAATCTGTAATTGTTGAATAGAATATGATGTTCAATGAATCCATGTTTTAGGATATCTGTTGCACACATAAAATTGAGAATGAAATGAAACTGACTGGTGCACCCCAGAATTATACAATACATCAATTAATTTTGTAATGTTTAGCCTAATTATAAAATATGTTGGTATATTTAGTGAACATTGTTCTATTAAGGGACATTTTTCCCTAGGGTGTTGTGGTAGTTATACTTGACCTATGTTTATTATACAGTGTTTTATGTTGTTTTTTCATTTCCCATTTTAGTATTATCATGCAATATCATTACTTATTATCCAATTTTCATTTCTTACACATTGATACTCCTATTCTCCAACTTGTATCACATTATTCCATTATTATTCCCTTACTAGGATTTATATATCAGACCTTCGATATTTATATCCCCAAATTATCCAGTTCAATTTTAAAAGCCATGGAATTTAAGAAGAATGTTAATAATTATTTCAGTAATTTCATTTTAACCAATGTTCTAGATGTTGTTCTATATACCTAATTTCCAAATGCACAAGACTTTTGGATATATTATCATGTATTATGTGTACATTTATGTAATAAAAAAGGAAAAAATATGTAATAAAGAGAAGAGTTATCATATTATTGAAATTAAATTAGGGTTATATATTAATTTAAAAACACATATTATATCGGTAAATAAAGTGTTGAAATAATTATATAAAACATGGATATAAGTGAAAATGTATTTTCGGCTAAAGAAAGATATAAATTTATTTTTTTCATAATAATAATTTACAATATATGAATATTTATGAGGGATTTACATGAATTTAAAACATGAAATATCTATAAATACCTAGAGTATAATTAAATTAATGAGTTTAATGAGATGCAATTCATCAAATTATATCACTAAAATACCTATTCATAAATAATCCCAATTATGAATGAGATTTAAATATAAAACCCTAACCTCATGTCTGATTTATTTCATACATATATGAAACACTATTATAATAATATAAAATTGTTATACATATATTATATAACCATCATAATATATATCCATTCATATATTTTTTACATATAATTTTTAATCGCAATGATTATAAAAAATCCTTTTTAAATTCATTTTTTTGGGTAATAACTATTTTGTTATTCATATTTAACTTTAATCATGATATTAATGTTATATAAATTTAGTATATTCATATTTTTTGTTATCAATAATAGTTATTGATAGAAAAATGAATAAGACTAATAATAAAGACTATAATCAATATGTATGAATGGTTGTTTCTTCCTTATATTGATAGATTAAATAAAAGAGTGTAAAATAATAATGAACAATTAATGAATAATTATTATATCATATAAATTCATTAAATATTTCCATTTTATAATCAATTTAATTTTCAAATAAAAAATTAATCATATCTCCTCATAGAGGTGGTAGTGAACATGTATGCACGAGCAATGTTATCGTTTTCCGGTGGATAGTAGGTTAAAAAGTTAGATGTGAAATTATAATTACATAAGAATAATTTTTTAATAAATATCTTTTATAAATATTAAATCAGTCATAATGCCCAACCATAAAACATGGAGATGTAAAATGAACGGTGTCAAAACATAGAGATGGTAACTCATATGTATGAATTAGTGATATGATCGCTTTACATTTGATAAGATAGGGGGTTTATAATGGTGTTATAATAATCATAATAAATTCTTATAATATATTGGGACAAATTATTTTTATTATATGATAAATAAAATATATTATTCGGTGGTAAAAGAAGATATAAAAAATAAATTCATTGTTTTTCGAAGCTACCTCTTATTTGAAATAACTTCTTTATGTGTCAATGTAAAGACATTATGGTCGGACTTTTTGGTATAAAATCACATATATAAAAATTATACGGAAGGATAGAAGAGAGTTTTTTTTGGTTAATCTATAAGGTTAACTGTGGAGTAATGAATAGATCAAAGATATGTCCTTCAATAATTGAGGGAGGGAGCACACATAGAATTTCATAAATTATTAAAATATTAAAAAATAATTCTGAAGAAAAATCCTTAAAAATGGATGTTAATTAATGGAAAAGAATTTAGGGACTAAATAACATAATCTAATTAAATATAGATATTTTGTTTCATTTTATTACTTATCATTTTGATTAACCACACTTCTTAGTCATTTTTCCATAACCGTGGTTATAACTATTTCATGACTAATCATTTAATAATTCTAATATAAAAGAAAAAATGAATACATAATGGACGAAAAATTATATTTTCAACTCTAATTAGTTCACGTGGGAAATATAAGTTATTATAATTAAATATAAATCATTTAAAAAATATAATTTATTATAAAAAAATAAATAATATAAATTATTGGACTATTCATTTAATTTGATTATAATGGTCCCAATACAATGGTAAAATTATAATATAATCATTTAACACAACTATATAATGTCATATGTACCTAATAAATTAAATTACAATTTTAACTCTCTATAATTATATTACTTTTAATATTTATAAAATAATTTATTTTATCTTTTTTTAATTAAAAAAATATTTTGTCGGAATCACATAAGAAATTAAGGTAGATATATATTTACTAAAACATATAAATAAATTAAAATAGAAAAAATAATTTCATTTTTCTGGAATTTATAAATAATATTCATTCATCACTTCTATTTTTATCAATGTGAACTCATAATTGATATTAAAAATTATGATAATGACATTTTTAATTTATTAATAAATTAATATAGATATAGTATTAAAATAAATATAGAACCATGTGGTCATATATTTTAATAAACTATGTACATTTCAAAACTCAACTCATGAAATAGGATAAATACAGGTTTTAGATAAATATTAATGCATAATCCCAATGTTATCAAACTATGGTACCCAATTTACCATAACCCATGTGAAGAAAATTAACTATTATTACTGATCATATTGATTCAAAATATTGACAATAAATTTAAAACTTTTGATCCTATGGGTTATAAACATTGAATATAATTTTTAATAATCTATTTAATAAGTGGTAGATGTTTATTTTGAAATATGTGACTCAATAGTGACAAAACTATTTATTAGAAAAATAAATTTTACACATAAAACTGTATATATATTCTTATATCATCCCTTTAAAAAAATTATATTAATGAAAAAACACATTATTGAATATATATTGTATATATATTTTTCAAATAAATCATCTTCAAGTAATTGTTTATTTAAATAATTTAACTATACATTTGCGTATAATAAGAATGTTTTAGATGATCATATCTTATGAATTATATTAATTTTTATTTTCCTAAATAATCAGTTGAAAATAAATAATTTTATTTTATACAAGTCTAGCCCATATATATTTCTTAATTTACTTATTCATATTCATACATTAAAATTTAACAGCTAGTTTAGAACAATATACTATATTAATTTTCATTTAGACTTTGGGTTTCTTGTAGTGTTTTATATCAAAAAAGAATATTTGAAATAAAATAACAAACAATATTGTGGTGTTTTAGTAAATTTTTATGAATATTTAAAAATATAATTGTCCTTGGGTTAATAAAATATGTGATTTAGGAGTTAATATTACACTAGGAGTGTTTCATGATGACATTTCTCACTATGACATAGAGTCATTGTTGTCAATTTCACAAATTTTTTATATGAGGTTTATTTCACTATGATGAATTTTTATGCCCTGTGTTTTATTTTAGGGTTTAATGGGTTTGAGAAAAAATATCAAGGATCACTCTAGGTTTTCATGTAGTTCAAGTGTTTTTATTGGATTATTTGGTCATGTTATTTCCTTTTTTAAAATTGATTGAAAGTGATTTCAATTATGAGATATGGATTATATAATGCTATTATTTTTTATCATATTTATACTTTATCATGATAGAACATTTAAATCCATGACTCATTATTTTGGTATAGTGATTATAAATTTATGACATTAAATTAAATATATCTTATTTATAAGACATTCTTAAAACACTATGTGAATAATGGAGTATCATTGGATATAATTATCCATCCATTTCTTTAATCATCACCTTGGACTCATGAGATTGAAATCATTTTTGATCACATGTGTTTTCAATAATAATCTATTGTTATATTCCACGAATTTTTTATTACACTACTATGTAGGTGTTTCAATAATAGTTTATTTTTTTCTTGATAATGATTAACACATTATTGGTTCATCAGTATCTTCTTTCATTGTTCTTGATGACGTGTCCATCTTTATCTTATTTCACATTTAAATTATTGAATCACCTATTGAGGTAATGTATTAGAAACATTTAATTAATTATTTTCAAAAAAAATAAAATAATTTTAAAGTATTTGGATTGATTTAGAGATTTATATTGAATAACATAATTAGATAATTAATAGGATTAGAGGAAAATGAAGGGAAGAGGGTAAATCACATTTTCACTATTTATCTCAATGATATTTGTTTTTGGCTGGCGGTTTATATATGTCTCTCCTAATATATTTACATTTTATATTGTGATATATATTCATTTGAGACATTTATGTGATAAAATAATATTTTATTATTTCTTAATTACATAATGTGGGTAATGAATTCAATGTGAGGAATTCATGAGCTATATTATTTATTTTTAAATTTTAAAATCTAGTTTACTATGAAATAATTATTAGTAAGGGGTTAATATATGTAAATTGAAACTATATTATGCTTTTTCCCTTTTATTTATGGGTTCCTTCTTGTTATGGATATGGTGATAATGGTTTAATATTATTTATAGTTGGTATGTTGAGATGTGTATGTTTCTATAGTAGTGTAGGATGGTTATTCAGGTGATTGATGTGGATATAATATGGTCGGTTTTAATGTAATGGGTATGGTTTTGGGGTACTTTTGGAATGGTTGTTGTATGGATATTATTGAATATATCATTAGCCATATGGTAATCATTATAATTATGGGTTTGGTATTTCTGGGATTTTATATAGTATCCAAGGGTCATGTAATGTTGATGGAATTAATAATATCAATAATGGTTAGTGATCTTGACTTGACTATTGAAAATATATTAATGGGACAATGATAATGGATAATAATTATTTTAAAAATAAATTATGTTGGATTGAATAAATGTGAATACTGAAAAAATAATTTCATGAAATGAAATATTTTCAATGAGTGGTTTGATATTAAATATTGGTAATTGCAAAAAAGTTTACTAGTGAATGTAATTAAACAAATATTAATGATGAATAAAATTTCAATTAATTGATATTGTTATAGATATCTTATGTCAATATATTGGGATAATGTGTTATATAGTGATGATAGTTGTAGTAAGTTTATGGTAGTTATGATTTGCAGGATTCTTTGAGTAATGGTAAAGTTGTTTTTTTCTTGAACAGTGATTTTGGGATTTTTGTGGCTACTATAGATCATATATTTCATATTTATTTTAACACGAAACAAATTTTGAATAATAACATTAATGAAGACTATATTGTTTTTTGATGTAGTTTTTTCTTAAATATTCATTTTTTTGATAGAATTGATGGAAATGTGCTCCATTTCCACCACACCCCTTTATAAATAGTATAATCTTATTTTAATGGTTGTAGATATAAACATTTATATGGGATAAAATTTATTTATTTTGTTGTGTGTCTATATATATCTGTGTGTGTGTGTGTGTTGGATATAATTATTATGTGGTTGTGATGTATATTCCTATTGGGGTTCAAGCTTGGTTGGAGGAGGGAATGAGGTTAATGTTAATCATGTTTATGACAGCCTTCTGGGGTATAGATTTTATTTAAAATTTTTATGTGGTAGTGGAATAATTTTTTTTGATATGTGTAGATGTTGTCATGTAGGGATATAGAAGGATTTGAGGAACGTAAATTTTCAACTGGGATTCCACAGTATGAAAATTAATGGATATGTAATTGTGGGTTAACTCCTTGAAAAATATTATTTTTATAATATTAAACAATATTTGGATATATAATTGGTTGGGTGATCCTTGGTAAGGTTGTGTGTTTCTTCTAGATATTATATGCATGTTAACTCTTCTATTTCTTCATGTAGGCATTGGTATTCATCATTTACATTTATAAAAGTTGTATTGTAGAGGATCCTACCAACTACTCATATATATTGTCCTATATAATTATAAATTTTATTTATAGTGATTCTAGAGGGAGTTGGTGGTTGAGTCATGAAATACTATAATGTGGAGGTTATGATCTATTTTATTCTCAAATTTAATGGAGTTTTATTTTTTTTATTCTACTATGATGTCTTGAAAAATGTTTTATGTTCATATTCATTAAAGATTTTGTTTATTTTATATATTATTGAGTTTAAAAGATTTTATATCATAGTCCTTGGACTTTTAATGGAAATTGGTCTTAGTTATGTCTGACATTACAGTCAGTGTTGATTTCCAACCCTTAGACTAATGATGTCGGCAATATGTGGTAGCCCTTGTCTTCACTAAAGAACTAGGACGCGTTCCCTGTGATGTTGGGACATGAAATTGAAAGTGTTTTGTTTTTATTAAAAATATAACTTATACTATGAAATTACCTACTCAATATTATACCCCTATTAGATAATTAGAATGCACACATGAAAATATTTTTCTATTTAGGGAAAAAAATGATATGAAATATATAACACATAACAACATATTGATAAGAACCTAAAAATAATAGAAATTAAAAAATAAAATAATGTATTTATATGTATTTATATGAAATAGTTAAATATAATATATCAATACAACAGCTACAAGTAACATGATATTCATGAAAATTATCATCTCATTAACATGTTTTCTCTTAATAGAGAAAAAAATATAAGAAACATCCTAATGAATAGTATAATTATTATAATAATTGGAATAAAAAATATGTTATAAAGATGTAATTACGTAATTCAATAAACTTATTTTTTATTAAAAATGAAAATACATGGATCCATGACTGTTAAATGATATTAAAAAAATTAAAAAATGATATGAAATGAATTAAAAAGAAAGATTATAATATACTAACAATTATTAAAAACTCATATAATATTAAAATTATTATCATTATCAAAAATCTATTGATAAAATACAAATTTTATTACATTAAATTGTGCTAATAGATTAAATAAATAATATATGGATAAATCCTCACATGAAAGGTAGTGCGTGGGAATGTGAACATACTTGAGACAAACTAGATTTAGCATTGATACTTTGATATCCCAATGTGGGTAAACATAACATACATTAAAAATAAATGAAGCTTGAGCTATATAAATCTTTGTTTGACAAAGATACTATATAGTCTTCTATTAATATTCAAAATTAAAATAACAATTTCTTACACATCCCCAAAGATTAACATTTTGGATAACTATATTATTAAATATTATATAAAATTAAATAATGATTATTAACTTTTACCATTAATCAAAATAATTCAATTTAATTTTTTTTATTTTCAGTGACATGAAACTATATAGTCTTATTATATTACTTTTTATTATATAAAATACATCATTCAATCAACTATGATTTTCAATATTTCAATCTCGTTCATATAAACCAAATGGTCTTCATAATACATTCCATTACAATATGAATAATTATTTATTAATCTTCAATATTCTATCCTAAATTTCAAACCAACATCCATTATACCATGTGAGTCTAATTTTGCTTCTTGTATATGTCTAGGTGTTTCGTATAATCCCTCCGTAGATCAGAAAATATAACATCGAATTACTGATTTTTGGAAGCAACAATATATGACTAAATTAATTTAGAAGTGAAATATGATACCTTAACTAATAAAGAAATAAATAAAAATTGTCATTATTTTTCTCCCCCACTAGGATCATATATGGATTCATCATCTGGAAAATCTAATTTTAAACTCCCATTGTTTTTTCTATCCTTTCCCATTAACTTAATTTTGTTATACTCCTCCTTTATAAATTGTTGATTGAAGTGGCTGGTATAATGTCAACCATAATAGAAAATATTTAATTTTAGTGTTCTTTAATCATTTTGGTCTTTACTGCACCTATTATTTTCATTCCATTAATGACCATTCCCATATTATTGATCACAATTCCTATCATCATCTTATTATTAGTGATTTAAAATTTATCATTATTAGATGAACTAAATGATGTAATAATTTTATTAAAAATTATAATATAATTACATTTTAATATTATACATTTTTTAACTCAAACTCATGTTAATGAAGAAAAATTTTCATCTCTACTATTAAATATTCTCAAAATTCCTTCAATTCTTCTAAAAAACATTACATTATTACAATTTATTTGGATGTGTTATATGTATCCTCGAAGCTATAACATCATTATTTATGTTATCAATATGTCCATCCAATTTATTTTAAATTATTGATAATTACTAAAATAAATCATCAAATACCATTATATGAATTATTTCAAATCCTAAAATTCTTCTCAAAAAATTTCTTATATATAACTTTTTAGCTGATAATTAAAATATAGAGTTGATTTGAAAAATCATAAAATATAATGATAAATTATATATAATAAAATAAAACATATTATATTTTTTTAATTGAAAAATATAATAGTCTCTAGAATATGTAATTCATAATACAATTTTTAGCTTCATAATGAGTAGACTATTAGGATCAACCATGGAAATTTTATTTGATTTATCAAGAATAGTTTTGTATAGAAGGTTGATGTTAAATTAATCAGACAACATTCTTATTTTTCCTACAACTATATTAATTTCCATAAAAATAAGTTGTTCTTAATTAAAACTACCAATTATTTATTCCATATCATTTGATTAATGAAACTTTCATTTCCACTAGTTTATTTAAGGTCTATGTTAAATTTTTATATTTTTTATGTGTAAGATTATGTTTGGTAATTAATGTGAACTAATAGAAATATAATTAAAAATAGTTAAATTTTTGGATGAAATATGATTTAGTGACAATTTTTTTTGAATGTTTATCTATTTTTTATAACTACTAAAATTATAAATAGGGTGATATAGATCATATTTAGAAGGTGTTATATAAATGTTTTGATTATATATAAGTTTTTTCATTATTATAGAGTTATTATAATTAATTTAATTTAATATAAATCCATAATATTAAGATATTATTTAGTTATTAAATTCTGAAAATTTATTATATTATAACTAGAAATGAAGATAAATTTACGATTCCTATACACTATGGCCATAATATTCATTTTTTCTAGAAAAGAATTCAACCAATTTGACATTCAATGTGGGTATAATGTTTTGAATATCAGAACAATAACCAAATATTATGGTGTAATACATAATACTTTTGAAGATGAATTAGATTCAATATTGTGTTTGGTAATCATTTGGTAATTTGTTTAACCATGTCATAATGCACATGAATAAACCACTATTTACGTTTCGTTCAAGTTTCATGTCAAATTTATATTTTATATCAATATTTTCCATGTATATTCATTCAATATCAATTGTCCAAATAATATTACCATAATATAATTATTATAAAATTATATATTGGACAAAAAATTAGGAAATATGTTGGAGAATATATAATTTCTGTTTTTTTAATTCAAATTTAAATTTCAATATATATGATGTGGGTTATTATATTGATACAAAATATAGTTTCATAATTAAGTGATATTTTATTCTGATACAAAAAAAAAAGAAACACCATCGATTAAATATAGATATTATTTATTAGGAGTTCTTATATAAGTAAATTTGGAATTATTATCATTAATTTAATTGTTTTATATAAATCTATTATTTGAGTTTCATAGTTAGTTTCTACAAGTAATATTGTTTTAATATTATGATATATTCATATTTAATTTGATAAAAAAATTTAAATTATGAGGATTATGTTGAGTGGGATTATAATATATTTTACTTGTTGAATTTTTGAGTTTTTTTGATTATAGGTAAGTATAAGTGGTTATGGGCAATTACATGGGAATTCATAGAACCTTGGTGTTTATAAAAGATCTATGATTGTATTTTTTTTTAAAAAATTGTATTTTTTAATTTAATAGAATAGTGTATTTTAATATAATATTGTATAAACATAATTATAAATGAATAATCTATGTTTTAGTAAATGATATATTGGTTCTAACCGATCTTACGTTAATTGAAGTTATCTTTCCATGTCAATGGTATATAAATTTGTTTGAATTATGAAAAATCTAAATCAATTATTTCTATTTAGTTATGTGGATTATTGAATTAAATCACTAAACAACATGAATAACTTCAATAATAATTTTTTTTTTAAAAATGAATTTCTATGATATCATGCTTAATTAAATTGAACTACTGATGAAGGTTGATTAGTGGTAGAGTAAAAATGTATTTTTTTAATTTATTCACCCCCTCTCAAAATACACTTCTCTAGGACCATAATAAAATTGGTTGCTCTAATGTTTTTAAATTGTTTATCAATAAAAAAATAAAATATAGTATTAGATAACTCATGTGTGTGTGTGAAAATAAAAATGAATATCTACTCAAGATATTAATATAATTTATAGATTACCTGTGTGTTTTAGAAAATACTCACCCAATTGGTCCCATATGGAATTACATAATTTCTATAAAATTATTTACAATGGAATATGATAAAAATAAACATTGGTATATAAAATATGGAATGGGGTACTTGGATATTCATAATTATTTCCGCATATAGAACAATAATTATTATCCAACTTATATGTTCCCTTTGAATACATTAATGAATTTTTAAATTGAAGTCCCCATAAACGTTTTTTTATATCTAATAAATAAATTCTCTATCATGGATCTCATTAATTCGTTCATTAAAAAGTTAGTTACCGTATTTAATGGGAAAATATAATATTTATAATGAAATGATGTTTCCAACCTTTCTCTTATTTTTTTTGGGGAGTTATCCAAACATCAATTTATTGATATACTCTAGTCATGAATGGTATTTTGATTACTCTAACTGATAAGAAGGATTTATAAATTTTCTAATATGTAATAAATGCCTTCATGAACATTATTTTAATGAATGATATTCAAAAAATCATGGGAATCAAGAAAAATAATAGAATTCCGATAAATATGTTAAATTTTTAGGATGTAAATGCTCGGGTCGATGTTCTAAAACATCAAAAATGATTATTTTCAAAATATTTTTAGTGTCCATGAAGTATCATTCTATAAATTATTCACCAGAGTGAATGTTGTTGTGAGTTTTTTTAGAGGTTTTAAAGAATATGTGCTATATTCAGTGATTTTCCTGATATTAGACCATTTGAAACAAGAAGGTTTTGATAATAATTTTTTATATCCTGATGATCATAATAAAAATTTATTAGAGATATATAACATTAACAATGTTTTTATTTTATTTCAAATCATGAAATATTTTATTTTAGTAATATCAGTAACGGTTAGAATAAAGTAACATTCTTATCCATGAATATTTAGAATAAATTAATCAATATTGAGGAATAATTTGAAGATTTATTTTTGGGTCGATGTATTTATGTGATTTCCTAGTGACACCTATCATTTATGTAAAATAAATTAAAAGGAAAATGATATTTTCATTTTTAAAATTCCCTTATAAGTATTTTGATGTTCAAATTTACTGGATATTATTCAATTAATTATCCAATTATTATGTATATATGAATTGAATAAGAGAATGTGTCATTAAATATGTTATTTAGGAACCAGATAATGAAATATAATAAGAAAATGTATCCTTTAAAGGTATGTGATAATATCATTTAATTTTAATAAAATTAATTATTTTTTAATTATTGGGGAATACAAGTGTGATAATAGTGAAAGTGAAAAAAAAAATTCATCCAATGTTCATGGTGAGATGTTTATGAATTTCAGTGTGGATAAAGAATATATTTAATACAGAATATATAGAGAATAAATACACAGGTAAATAAAAATTATTAATGAATTAAATTAATGTATAAGAAATGTTTTTAAACTAGGAAATGGGAAAAAGATATTGGGAATGATATATCATGTGATAAATGGGGGTGAAAAATCCTAAAATGAAATTTCGAAATAATTATTGAATTATGTGGATAGACTAAATGTATCATATATTAAGATAAATATTACAATTTATGAACTGAAGAAGAATATAAAATAAAAATAAAAATAAATTATTCTTTTAGAAAAAATTGTTACAGATAGGAGATAAATTGTGGAAGATGAACATCAACTTAAAAAAACAATGTATGATGTAGGAGAATGTTTGAAGGGTAGTAATAAGAATATTGATACTTTTAAGGGTATTTTTTATCATCCAAATAAAAAATAACACATTATTATTTTAAAAAATTCATCAATTTATGAGAAATATAATTTAGTTAAATCAAAGAGATTATATAAGAATATAGTATGAAAATATGAAAATTTATTGAATTATGAAAATTGTTACATGATATTGAAATTTTACACAATTGATAATATTTAAAAATCAGTAAATATTTCTAAAATGCAAGAGAGAATGTGTAAAAGTTAAAAATTAATATTATGATCCTAAAAATGTTCATAAATGACTAGTTAGGATATTGATATAATAGTTGTTTATTTTCCAATGTATAGATAATTGTTTGTATACATATTATATTTTATGGGTCTGATTAATGTATTGGGGGATATGATCCCATGGAACTAATTGTATAGTAAAATTAATGAAATATATAAAACAATATAAATGTCTAAATGTGGACATAATTGGTTAGAAAAACCTCTCAAATGAGAAACATTTTAAATGAAACTTATAATTATTGAGTAAGGTTACTAATTATTTTGTATTTGTAAATGATATTTTTAGATGATTTGATCACCTATGTCACATTACTGAGAAATTAATAACCATTTTTATATAATAATACTATTTGATTGATTCTCATTAATTTTAATGAAAAATTAAATTGAATGTGACAAAACACTCATAGTGTATGCTTCATTGAAATCATATCAAATTAATTTCCCATTGATACTCAATAGTGGGGTTTTATCTCATATTATTGGATATATGATATTTCATATAGGATTTGATTAGTTTTTAGGAGTATTGTGAACATTTTGAAATCATGGAGAACATGAAATCCAGGGAATTGGATTGATGGTGGTTAGATAATAGAAGTTGATGTTGATGAGTAATCCATTTTTCACAGTTTGAACTATAACATTCCAAGTTTATATAAATTATTTCATTGTATAATGATGTGATATTTTTTAATAATTGGTTATTGGTGAGTTGAATGATGTATGTATGAGTTGTATCATTGAACCATTATATAGAATGTTATAACCACATCATCTAAACACATCATAAGATGTTGGGGTGTATTTACGTAATACCATTTCACATTTGATCACATGATTCATTTTCTCATACATATGGTTTTTTACAGTTTAGGGTCAAACCTCATTTATGTAATACAAATATGAAATCCTATTTTATAAATTTGTAACGGAGGGAACTCATTATAATCAGAGGACATGTGAATTAAAAAAACATGACCCAAAAGACATAATGGTCTATAAATTAAAAAGGGAAGAAAACAGCAAAGGAATTTACTAGAAAAAACATCATTGGCCCCCTCTCTATAAAATTCAATAGTGAAACTAGTTGTTGATGACATATCACCCATCCTATCACAATTTGGTCCCATAAAAGACCAAAATAATGTCGTTAAGAACCCCTCCAAATAATATTGTCATGCGAAGGAGATCTAGATGAATGTTTTTATTACCCCTTTCATAAAGTCAACCTTCCTACACAAAAAAAAAACAGGCGAGAAAATCACCAAAATTCCAACCATAAGAAAATAAAAACAAGACCGAATAAACAATGATAATATTGATGTCAATGTGCCCAACCATCATAAAAAATGATGGTAGAGGGATGAATTATTGGTGTAATCACACACATACCTTTATCAAGGTCTCCCACCCAATATCACTATAAAAATGTTTCACCGCATTACAAATACAATAAAGCAAAGAAAATTCTCATAATGATATCTATAATAAAGTAACAAATAATTTCTAAATTGTAATTCAGAAATCAAGAAAATCGTAATGAAAATAAAAACCCATAACAATATAATGTAAATTCAGGTTCCCCTGATCCGTACATGAAACCGGTAACACCCAGTTCCCCAGAACACCACTATTGATGACTAAAAACTCAAATCACTAGAGCCTGAAATTACCAAAGTCTTCAGAAACATGGAAATACTCTGATATTTTCCATCCTAAAAACATTCTTCAACCCAAAGGCCACTGACATTGATGAACCAAATCAATCATCCACTCGTTCCTAGTCATCATTCATAAATCTCACCACAAAATCCTCGTACAAGTCCCGGTCATCACCCAAACCTTCACCCCCTAGACCACCAAACATCACCACCCAGTTGAAGATAATCCACTACCTTTCTTTCGAACAACACCACTAGTGAATCTTCCAAAATGATGTAATCCAATGACCAACCACCACATAAACATTGAAACTTGTCTACTTGATAGATTCATGGACTATCGCACAGACATCAATACAAGTTGGGAGATCCTAGACTATATATAGATTAATGGTTGTGGATGGATGTTGAGGATAAATATAAATGGAATAAATCAACAACATTATCGATTAACATAGATTAGATGAAGATCATGAATGCCTATTGGGAGGATTTGTAGACATGACTGTTGTCACATCTATTAAGGAACCATATAACAAGGACACTACAAACCCTCCCCCAATGAAATAGAGAATGGATAATTTTTTCTGAAAAGAAAATATAGAAACCCTAGAAGATAGATTCTTTATTCATGGAGATTTTAGATGAATATTTATTTATTAAATTTGAATGAATAAAGAATATTCCCCCACGAAAATCCATGAAATATGTGAAAACAACTCATAAGCATAACAGAAAAACAATATCCATGAAAATGATAAAGGGACTACCATATTTCAACATCACATGATCAATTTGAGAATCACATAACATGAAAAACACAATGTTTTTTGAAGAAATTTAGAGAGTGAATGTCTTAAATAATTCTAATTTCAATTCAAAATCACTTCTCTGAAAAAATGGTTTGGAGGTCCCTTATATCAGCCTCTGGGCTCAACTTACCTGAAAATATAACATGATTCATATATAGAAAACAGTCGACAAAGACAATAGAAAAAGAAAAACCAATATGATTGCTTTCAAAACTGTGAAACATCCACCCTACACATATCACTAAAATAAATACATATATGACATGCCTGATTTGATCTAATTATCCATGTCAGATATGATTCATGTATAGATCTATGGATTTAATCCCTCAAAGACATACAAATAATCAATAAATTCTTGAACCGAGACTTCTTTCAATGACTCATTCATTTTAATCAATTCCTTTCTAAAACATTAGATTTTATCTCTGAAAATAAATATATGTCCTTTATGTCCCATCCACGTCTTATGTTCATAAATAATAGTGTACTCTACCACTATGATGTCTGTCAGATGTTCCATTTCTGAATGCTCCATGTCTTTTGTGTTTATATAGACCTACACATTATCTCTTGCAATGAATATACAATCATTTCATGTAAATTTTTATTCAATTATATAAATAATCTATGTGATTCGGACATGCTTTTAATCGATAATATTCAAATTTAGTTCTTGATAATCATTATCGCAATACTGTAAATCATTGAATGCTTCTAGAGATGTCATTTAGTCCAATGCCATGGGTAAAAATTCCATAACATGATCAATATTTTTAGTAGAATGATAGGTTAAATATGTACAAAAAACAATAGAATATTTGGATATGGATTATTTAAGAAAATTTATCACCATATGTGATACCCAATTAAATGTGGAATTTATTTTATTAAATAACACAATGTTTCTGCTCCAACATTGAATGGTTTTTGGAATTCAATGAACTCTTCTGGTTGTAATTTTATATCTGGTATATGGAGCTTTAGAATCCAAATTCCTTCTATTTTTTAAAACCCTTTCAACACTGGATATTCTTCCAAAATCATGTCTTCGATACATATAACTTTATTGAGAAGACAAGAAAATTGTGCATTCAACGTAATCCATTCAGTGACGATCATGATGACCATATATCAATCATTCCTTTTATTATCTGTCATAAGGTATTCAGATTCATCAAAAATGTCTAAAACATATTTCATACAAATTTTTAATATCTTATTATTTTTACATTTTTGGAATAGATTACAAATGGTTGTGGATTTATTAATTTAAGTATTTATAATCCTTTATAAATATTTCCATATTTCTATTGTTGGATTAGGCTATTAATCTAGATCATCATAAAAAATTTATTGATGTTGTTCCTTGTGAACATTCTATTAAAGATATTCTTTCTAAGCCTTTAGATTTTTTTCACGTTGTTCTTATACTCGATCATCCCCACATTTATAAATGGTTTCATCTTTTCATTTAGGCATAATATTTGAGTCAATATTCTTGTTCTTCAAAGCCTTATTATTTCTCACATAGATTAATGTAATGACCATTCTCACCATATAAAATTAATTCAATATGGATTTCATCTTTAGACATGAAATCTATAGATATCATTGATGAGTTTCTTGGTTTTTTATCCTTTTTACATGATGAACTCTGTCTTTCTAATCATTCAACCTTACTGGATGAAGATGTATTCTTCTCATAGAGATTATCTACTAGAATCCATTTCCTTTTTTGATTATGTCATTTATTTCCTTGATAACATGAAATTATTCCATAGAATTATAATCATTGAAAAGGGACATCTCCTACATTTTGTATCATCTGCCATTTCATCTATATTAGTCAACGCAACATGTTAGTGTATTTTAAATGACATGATCTTTTCCTTTGATATTTTTTAAATTAAAGTTATAGTATGTCAAATCAATCCTCCATTGTACAAGTCATTCATGGGTAATAATTTTTAACATTATTTTAATAAAATTATTTATATAATAACTATAAATATATATAGTAAAATTTTTTCCCATTAAAAGATAATTAGCCCCAATTCTTTAAGTACTACAATAAAATCTCTTTCATGGATAGAGTAATTCATCTCTGAATCATTAAAACATCCACTCAATTATCAACTAATACATTCTTTATAAATTTTTCATATATTTAGGAAACTTTCCCATACTCAGTATGTTGTATCTATTTCTAATCTATGTTGATATTAACAGTCATCTAGATACTCTAGTTTTGTGAGATTCCATGATTTTGGCATTAAAATAATAATTACATGAGAATGTTATTCTGTCCCTTACCAAGGTACCGTAATGGACTCCTTTATATAGATTTCTATAGAGATTTTTTCTAAATAGTTTATATATTCCATATAATAATATAATATAAAAAGAAATATATGTATCTTATTATGATATGTATGCTCCTCGGTGAATGTTTATAGAATTTCATCAATGTACGGTTGAATAATCTCATTACTTCCTGGATATATAATCCTAAGAATTCTATCATTGGTTTCATCCAAATGATATTTCTTTCTAATAGTATCATCCCTTTTTCATTGAATATGTCATCCTCTGATTATGAGTGTTTTATATTCTCCCTTTTGTATTTTTACGAAATATGAGCACATCATCAATATAGACTACCATAAAGTATTATAATCTTTGGAATGCTTTTCATATTATTCTCTAGAATATTTTTGGTGCACTCTTGAGTCTGAATGGAATAATTATCCATTCAATCAAAACAAATGGAATTTTAAATTACGCTAATGGTATAGACTTGTCATTGATCTTTATATTCCGATATCCTTTCTTGAGATCAAACCTATAATACACCATTGTACATTCATTCCTAATGTTACATCATAATGTTTATGGATTAGGAAGACTGTATCCATACTCCATTAGGGCACAATTAGTATCATTGTAATATTTATACATTCAGGCCTTACCAAACTATTTTTCTATATTATTTATTACAATTAATGTCGCACTCCTATGAGGACATTTACTATGTCTAATTAATCATATACTGAGTAATTCTGGAATTTGATTCTCAATTTCCTTAACAAATTCATATGGGTAAGAAATTCTGTTACATCTGATCGCAGTACTAGTATCTTTAAGGGTTATTTTATCACCATGAATTGTTTTATGTCATAGTTTTAGAGGGTATTTTATCCAATTTTCTGATAAATAATCATTTATCTTATCCAATTCCTCTTCTTCATTAATCCTATAAACATTAAATCCAATTTGTTCTTTCTACTACTCAATGATTCTATGGTAATCTGTATATAAATCTGGATACATTTCCACTTTAATAGTTGGTACATTCTCATCTAGAACCATCTTGGTTTTTTAAAAGAAGTTTTAATTAGGTAATTATCATGTATATTTACTTATCAAAATATGATGATAGGATAATATTTCTAAGGAATCTATTTCTAATAAAAAACACATCTGGAAATTGAGGAGTAAAAAATCACCACCTCTAAAAATATTCTTCAGTTTAGTTCATTATGAACATCCTTAGATACACTATGAATAAAAAATATGTATTTTCTACCAACTATATTGTGAAACATTTTATATTCCTAGTTTTTTCCAGAAACATCATATTCTAGTAAAAGAGAAGGTAAATCCTATAACATCAAGGTTAATACATGTAGTTTCATTAATAGTTAATTTTAAAAATGTATCCCACTCATATATATCAGAACTGGGTAATGAATATCCCTTATATCATACATGATTTTATTCATCCTCATAGATATTTAAAACAATAGTCCTTTGTACAATGATCATTCTAGAAAGTGATGTTCTCGGTACTTCAATTTAAGTTTATTTTCATTTTATGATTGAAATCAAAGGACATTATAAGGGTTTCTCGAGTATTTCTGATTTTAGATCTTATATATTCAAATCCGATCTACCTAACCTTGACCCTTCTAATATACAGTCATCTTTATCTTATTTTACCTTATAGATGACAAGACTATTTCCAACATGTTTAAAAACATATAGAAGAAGTTTCTTTTCACTTCATTCTTCATATGGATTTTGTGAAACACAATCTCTATGCTAGTTGGCCTCTTGCAGATTATCACCTATGATATCGTTGATTTAACTGATGATCCTTCATTTTGGAAAATATGTGTACATGTTTCCACATCCTTTCATAGAGCGGTACATCTTGTATTGTATAATATTTCATAATGGTAAGTAATCAATCTGATTAATCTCATTTATCGTGGACCACCCAATATCATTTTTCAGTTCATTGTGTTGATATGAACTACAATATTTCTAGTAATTCTTTTTCCATAAGAACATCATGCATTTATGGAATAACCATTACCAAAGCTTCCCATGTATGGAGATTTGCCCGTTCTCCTCCGAATAGTGCATTAGAGAAATTTTCTACACATTCATCCACTATTGAAATTATGATCGGTTTATCTTGGACTTTTCTAACAAGATAGTCTACTCCTATATAGCATATTCCTCAATTCACAAACATAGCATTTATCTGGATTTCCATGTTAACCATCTCTATTTTAATAATGGCATTGTAAATAATCATCTATCTGGTCTATATAAACATGTTGTCCCTCAATCATTAATGATCTTGGTCATTTTTGAATATAGTACACATGAATTGTAGTATACCTCAGACCAATAAACTATTGGAATCTTCTATTCATGGAAATCTATTCCTTTTGAAGGGATTTCAGTTTTTGATGAATAAAACAAATAACCTTTCATCTTATCTTGTTTTACAAACTCTAGAGAGTCTTCTGATGCATTATCTCTTGTTTGAATCATGGTAATTTGATGATGGATAAAAATAGGGTTATTTACATCTTCCCCATCATATATAGAATATTCATCCTCTGAGTACTCTGAATATAAATAACATAGTCTTTCATCATTTGAGGCTATATCTTCTCCCCAAAAAGTATAAAAAAATATCTCTGATTAATCTTCCATCATTATTTTATTGATACATGCCCTTCTACTATCTATATCTATGTAGCTATCATTTATGTGACCTTTCATTCTACAGAACCAACGAAAATATCAACTGGATATAGATTTTTCTTCATGTTGTCTTAGATAATTCACATATTTGGCCACAAAGTTCTCTCTCACGTCCTTCTAGATTTTATTTGGTTTGAGAAATCTCATAGATTTATTTGGATTTCTAACTAAAAATATACTTCATTATTTTCTCTTCCCAAATAATTTTCTTATTTTCTTGAATGATCTCTTTCATTCACATATTCCATCATAACACTATGTTTTTTACAATCTTTATTGGGTTTTTTCAAGATCCTTCATGGGTGGACTACACCCATATCTTCCTTCGAAACCCTCTTAATTTGGGAAAAACGAAGAACTCTGGTATGGAATAGTTATTACATCTGGCAAGACATTCCTCTTTATAAAATAGTGTTTTATCACCACCCATATTGTTACTACACGAACTCATAGACTATCTTGTAGATTATCCCTCATGGAAAGATGATTCTTCAACTCATATTGATCAAATTTCATCCAACCTCCTAGAATCTGTTTGATAATGAAATATAGATCATATTCTTCATTTCCTAGTCCAAGAAGATAAAACCAATGGTGAAACTGATAAATATATTCTTCAGTGTAACACATGTAAGATTTTTGGATCTTAGTTAAAGATGATCATGCCTTTTCTACCACTTCTCCTGCCTTCTCTACTAGTGATTTTACTTAAAACATATATTTATGGACTCTAAATACTACTGGTATAACCTCAATGGGGAATCTAAAAGATTCTTGGAGTGTTTTAATCACTTATGAGTGTCTTGGTATCAGATCCCAAAATCATCAAACAGTAACTTTTATGTTATATTCTATAAAATTGATATAACTATCAATGATTAATGATTTTAAACCAACTGATATAATTTAATATCAATATTCTAGATCCCATTCATCTATGGATTATCCCAGACCCTTTTTGCAATCATGATTTTGGAAGATACCATGTTGAGGAACACCTTCTAGATTTGTTTCATCTACCTATATTCTTCTTAAATATAGCAGGGATATGAGGTATTATATTCCCTATTGATCACCTGAAAAAATCCTTAAAATATCGTTTATATCATTACAACAGATTATAATATGCATAGAAATTGAATATCTGGAGTAGGATGGGTGTACCTCAGAACTATGTATCTCTCCCTCTTTATGATTTTATACTAACTATATCATGGAAAGGAAACATTAAATGTTATATATAATGGTAACTCATACTTATTTTAACTTTGAGAATAACACAAAACTGACAGGATCATATTTTAGAACCTTAGTATCTTTTTCCAAATATGGATTAATAATGAAATTATGACATCCATAAAAAATACAATTATTATTTTGGATGGTCTTCTTAGCTATACCATATAACATATTTTTGCTATGAAAAAAATTATGCATTCTATCCTCTTAAATTATTCAATATGAATTTTACACAAATTGCCTAATTAGCAGTGTATTAGACAAGACAATACTAACTAATTATTATCATTAAAATCGATGACATTCCCTCTAATTTTGAGAGTTTCATGTAATTATAAAAATTTATATAATTCTTAATATAATAATGATATTTCAATCATCATTTTTGGATTAACATTAAAATTACTTTTTTGATGTCAATTTATAAATTATGACCTGAAAACATGTCATATCAAAATCCACAAAATCAAGCTAGAATCTCATTTAACATCTATTGGGGTTATGAAAATTTCCCTTAAAATATCTAAAAAATTCATATTTTTATAATTGTATACAAAATATCATCTACTAAATCATTTGACCACAATTAACCAATATTCAATTTACATCTATTTATAATGTTCATGTTTGGTTATAGTCCTTAGGTTGTCGTGTAATACATTTCAGTCTTCACATAGGTTTTTCATTGGACAACAATTATAGTTTGATTCAATAAATCGTAATGGTGACCTACTTGTTATTGTTAATCCTCCCCCATAATTTAAATTTTTATTAATGCATATTCCATGATTTTTGTAGTACCCGGGCTTATTATGGATGATATATTCAAGCCATTGAGAGAGTGGGGAACTAAAAACACTGTATTTCATTACTACAACATTACGCTCTTCAATATGGTTTCATCTGAATCCCTATGATAATATTTTTTTTATCATTTTAACTTATTTTTGTGTATATAGAATCATTATGGGAATTATAACCACTTTTGAATCATGGTAATTCCTTATCCGAAAAGGACTCTTCAAAAACAATTTTTTTTTCTTACATAGAATTACATCTTGAAATTACCATAGAGGATTAACAGTGATTATATATCTTCTGACAAAAAATATTAAAAATTACAACCAATCACTTGTATAATTCTCCAAACCCATATTAAATACATGAAATAAAATCATTTACAATAAAAAACATCCAAAATACCGATATAATTAATTTTGTTTCTAGTATTTTCTTCAACAATACATCGAAGAAAACTAAACAAAAAAATAGATCTAAAATCCCCCTGATTATCACTGATTGATGACCAGAGTGTATGTATTTAACTATAATTTACAGAAATATAAAATAAACATGTAATAATCCATCTTTCAAACTACATCACATGATCTATGATTACTGTTTATTAAATAGATGCATATAAAATTCAATTATTTTCATTCAACTCACTTATTTTATTCCATATCCCTCAATCTCAACTCCATGAATTGTATCTCCAAAATTATTTTATATGATAACCTATTTGTAAAATTATACTAATTTTAACAAGAAATAAATTTCCAATTCATGAAAATATACCAAAATACGTTAATAAATTTTTAAAATATAACCATATGGGATTTTAAAAACTCATGGGGAGAAAGGATTTTCTAGGCCTTCTTAATTAACGGATGGTAGTCAAAAACTAATGACCAATTAATGGTTATAAAATATTGGTTTATAAAACATTTTTTTATGAAATTAAATTCCAAATAAATTTTATTTTTGACATTAACCATATTGATAATTACATGCTACAATTATTATTTCATAATGTGATTTATAATTTAAATATAATTTGTGCATGAATTCTTTATGAGATTCATTTTATTCATAAATTCTCTCTTGATGTCACATTAAATAACAATTGGTTTATTTACATATCATGTATATCACCTTATTTTTCCATCAACAAAATTTCATTTGGTACCATTATTGATGATATTTGTTTTCATTTATCCATATATGTGATGTTCTCTCATACTTCTTGTTAATCCATCCAATGTAATTTAGCTCAAAAATAAAAATATCATCTTCTATTGGAAGTACTATCGACCAAAATACCATTCCAATCCATAGACAGATATGAATATTTTCATCGATCATTCCCTACACAATACAATAAGACACAATTGGTTAGGTATTTTATGTATATTGTAATTCTATTCATAGTAGTATGATGTTTGTTGACCTCTATTTTGTAAAGGGGGTAAATTTATCCTAAAGAGGTCCTTAATCATTTCAACGATGTGAAGAGCCCCAAAAAGAATCAATTTCATTTACCCAAGGTGGGATACATGGACCCCTATAAATAGAAGTCTCACGTAGCCCACCCATTGTGGAACTAAACCGAAGGTCACCCATATATAGAAGACCTGCACCTGGTACATACACCATGGAGCTATACAGAAAATGTCCTTCGTTAAGGATAACTTTTTTATATAAATAAGACCCTTGGGATATTCATTTGAACAAATGGAAAATATAATTATTCCCCTAAGATATGATCACATCAGGTCACCATACAATCCTTCAGCTAGCTCTCCCAATCATAAAAGGATCTTGTTAAAAGGGAAAAGTGAGACCAAAACCCCTCCAGGGTCTTAATACAATACACCTTTATGAAGAAACCTTCTCAAATAGTGGGAAACCTTTTACATGAGGCCATTTCCCTAATCAGGGACCTACGGAAGGCTCGTCCAGGGAAACTTAATGAGATCCATAGTGCAAATAATAAATTATATCCAATGTTTTGTTTCTATCATGTTACAATTCCCAAGGAATACCTAGATGGTGCGTGTATATACCCCCTATTAAAAGCATCTTATGTTCGTCCCAGGCTTTGTATGAAGAAATTTTTATCTCTAAACCAGGACCTACATGATCCCCTTATTGAGTCTTTTTATGATACACCAATGGAAGTAATCTTATTCCTTTGGATCCCTCGCTCAAGGGGGTATAATATAAAACATCCACCAAATCCTTTCAAGAGAAACAATCATGTCAAATGTCACATCAGCATGTCTCACTAATTGTATTTTCATTCATATGGTCAAATGATTCTCACAATCATTCCACCTGATGGTAAGGGTTCTCAGGGTGTATGGGGATTTGAATTCCCTTGGTCATGAAAACAAATACCCTTTGAGATGTGGTATAGAACTCCATGTATTGGGTAATATGGTTGGGACCTTGTCCTTCCCAATTCATATTTAGGACCTAGATTGTATAGATTCAACTGGGGAGGGTAAGTATCACGTTTTTTTCATTCAATATGGAATGTGAGCCTCCTCTCCAACTATGAAACAAATTTATAGGAATCCTTCCTAGTGGAAGCCTCTATCCATTCTTGCAAGACATATCCTATTCTGATCCTTCCTATATATATATCGATAACAAATATGGCAGGGGAGATGTGCATCTTCAAATCCCCTTCCCTATCACTTTGGTTATATGGTACGATAACGGGATGGACTATCCATCGCAATAACCTCTTCCTTCAGAAGAAAGGGATATTCTATTGGTTTTTAGATAGTTTTCTACATAATGTATATAAGAATCAAGAATGACTCATCATGACACATGTGGGAATATAGGATATCAATGGTCACAACATCCACATAGTCAGATGCATGTTTTGGAAGGGAATCTCTTTTCATATCTTCTTGTCTCCTTCATTCAGAGTTCCTTCATATGTCTCAGTCATTAAGGCCATGTATCCAACCTCAGGGTAATATAGACTGTGTGGTTTCATTGATCATCTATTTCTTCTTGTTTCTACAACAAATAATGACTCACATTGTCTTAGAGGTTGATGGTTTTTGTTCCCTCTACATTATCCTAACCTTAGCATAACTCATTCAAACTATAATCCATAACCAATCACGGAATCCACCTTAGAAATAATCCTCTAAAGACGAACATTATAGGTGTCCTCCTCAAGTATAAGACATAATTATACCCAATCATGGGCATCCTACTCTGTATTATTCCCCCAGAAAAACATCCAATCACTATTGACTCCTCATTAGGAGTAATCCAAAAACAAACATTTTGATCACCATGAGTAGAGAAATCCCTTATAGTCTCAATAATATTGAATCAATCTCAGGAATAACCCCTAATTTAATTCGCTCAAAATTTCATATTCTACCAATGATACAAATCCCAGGACCTCCATAGTCGTATGGACATATAAAATAACTACATGGGATTTTATACATGTCAATACGATATACCTAGGAAGCCTCCCTAATGTCCAATCCCAAAACCCTAAATCATAAATAATTACCTAAAGTCCACATCCCCAGTTGATTATTAATTGACCTACTAATCCATATCCATTCTAGGTACCATAGGTTTCTTTATAGTATGTCCCATGCCAGACCATAACTATGAACCTTCCAACTAGATGTCATTATTTAATGATGTCAAACTGCATTTTTTGGTCCTTGACACATGACCATAAAATGAATTATGTTCCCCATTAAGCATCACCAAACTAAAGGGTTTCAGATTCCTTTCACAAGGATACAAATGAATCCAATTTTTATAGGTTCAGTCCCAACATCAAAACAACTCCCATCACCTTAGTTGATGACACACTCTAGAGTGCCCAACAATGTGGCCAGAAAATTGTCATCATCATAATAACCAGGAAAGAATTTAAAATCAATACATATGCGGATATCATCAAGGATGTCCTCCTATACATACTGAGGATTCTGGGCTCTACAAATGACAATTTATTGATTGTTAATTCACGGTTCATCCACTTCATACTTCAGAATTAATGAATTATTCATGAATATATTTTAAACTATTATGAGAGTCATAGAGTAGGCAATAATTCCCCCCAAAAGGGCTTGATGGTCCCAACCTCACATCCTCTCGAAAAATGTGAGTTCTTAACCATCGTTCGCCAAAATCCACCAACAAGATCATGTATTTGGAATGTATATTATTCAAGGATATAGAACTATTGGTTTTTTCTTCTTCCACTAGTAAATCCCATTATAACTTTTTGAGAATTATAATCCTGACATGGTGGATTGAGTAAAATTCAATAGCCTCCAATCAACCATGTTGGAGGCACATTTTTATCAGAAACAAACAATGTTGAACCTAATGAGAAAATCCATAACCAAGATGATATTGTTACCAACCTATCATACCCACTTCCCACTTAAAATGAAATAGTGACAAAGAATTCAATCAACCATGCATATAATCACTAAATGATAATCTAAATTGGTTGTATTTTCTTATTTGTTTTTTTTATAACATTTATGAAATTTCTCTCAAAAACCCATTTGATCCATCGGAATTCATCCATCTTCTGCAAGAATATTCCACAACTATCATTCTGGTCGGGTCTTCTTCCATGAAGTGGATGTTATCACCAACCCAAAATATTCAAAAATGGGTATCACACACAGTACTTTATGAGTAATTTCTTAATGATACAATCCCAAACCTTGAGGATAGCTGATATTCCATCATGTTCATGAAGCCATCCTAATATTTCTACCACAACATCCAGTGCGGAAATAGAATATGACACCTATCATCATATACATCCTTTTATGTAGTTTATCCCCATAATGCTACAACTAGTCCCACCATTATCTAATACAGGAGGATAAAGAGGTTTCAAACATTCTCATCCATAAGACATTATAGTCCCACTAATGGGATCCTTATATCATTCATTACTGCCAATGTTTTGTGGTAATGAACCCTTATAATAATGAGTGTTTCCTCATCAAACATATATCATAGATTATTATGAATCAGGTGATCACGATGACCCACCAACAACATCAACTGACCAATAGGGAGAAAGGTCACAAATTTTCACCCACTACAGACTCCCACTAGCTTTATATGGGGGAGAAATTCAAGAAATAACATTGAGCCTTATGATATTACTAATTTAACATGTAAATTCTAAAAGAAACATTCTAGGTTTCCCACCATTCAAATATGGATGGAAAACATGACTCGAAACATACACCTTCCAACATTAATCAAGCATATCAGCAGACTCATATGGATGAATTCAATGAATTCCACTAAACAAATATGGAATAAATCAGTATGCAAACACACACAACCTCTTTCATTCACCAATCCTGGTAGCAGTTTCTTCTTACATTAAAATAATAATTCATGTGGGAAGTCATGAAGATAAATAATTGATAGGCATAATTCTCTAACCCCACATACAAGTATTGTCACGGCCTGACCCTACCCGGGCTCGATCCGCAACTACCCCAAGCCCGCCTCTATAGGACAGGAGCTGGCGACCAGCGCCGAAGGCACAATAACTCGGGGAGGCCTTTGCCGAAGTACCTGTACACACACACGCAACACACTCAATTAAAAAGTACAGAGTAAAAATGAAAATCAAAGCACAGAAAAGGGAAACTGCTATATATAAACCACAAATGTGCATCGACCTCTAAATAGTACAAGGAATGTTTCTAGGTAAACTGAAAATAAAAGGGGAAAAACATGCGCCCAACCAGAAAAGTGCTGCAACCCGGTAATAGGTAAGAAAATTAAAAACAGCAGGAAGGGTCCCCCACCTGGAACCTGACTCCGACCACCGCACGCGGTCCAGGCTCTCAAACTCCTAAGATCCACTAAAGTCACGACCAACCTGTCCGCCATCTGCAAGTGCACACAATGTGCGGGAAAATCCCAAGAAGGAGTGAGTATAAATGTACTCAGTAGGATGCCCCAAATGCTCAAGGGAGAAAAAAATGAGGTGGTGGAGAGGTGAGTAGTAGATCTAATAGGTAGAAGTAAAGGATTAAAACCGAATGTGATGTAAAGATTTTAACTCAACCCAACAAGAAGTAGGAAGTAGAATCGTCCAAACACAAGGATCTGGAAATGATGAAAAGATGAACTACTCATCGAGTCTTCGCTACCTATAGCAGGAGAGTAGACTCATCCAACCACGAGAAGCTAGACACGGAAAGCACATGGAATACCTCACGCGTCTTCGCCTCTCCTGGAGGGAGAGTAACCAAGCCCAAGAAGTGGGTACTCGAACAAGGTATATACATATATATATGTTCAAGAAGAAGCCCAAACAAGCTCCTAAGGGGATCTCTATCCCGCGGCTAAGCCCAAGAATGTGAGTAGCCTACCGTCACAGAAGTAACCATCATCGACGCCCAGTATCCCTCATGTCTTCCCTGAACTGCAAGTCAAAGGAGTTCAAATCACCGCACCTTGACACTATCTTCTTTGGGTGGCACTGACTCGCCCGCATGGTTTTAGGTCGCGTTGCAAGGACGCTTCTCGGTGGGGAAAGCGCCCCTCGTACTTGAGAGCTCTAGGGGAACGTCAAACCACACCTCATCACTGCCCCGTAGTCGATAGGTCTCCTCATGGTCAAAGGCGTCATATCACTAACCTGTACAAACAAGGGTCTCACTCCAGTAGTCACGGAGTAAGGCCACAGACTAGCCTAGTATAAAGGACTGAGTCTGAAACACCAACGGGTGACCCACTGCCCAGCCCTGCTAGAGGGATATTCATAATAAGATATCGGGTGACCCACTGCCCAACCCTGCTTGAGGGTAAACCTTATTACATCATCAGGTGACCCACTGCCAAACTCTGCTAGAGGATAAAACATAATACATCATCAGGTGAACCACTGCCCAACCCTCCTGGAAGGAAAACCTTAATATATCATCAAGTGACCACTGCCCGGCCCTGCTAGAGGGTAGACCTGGAATAAGTCGACAGGTGACCCACTGCCCAGCCCTACTGGAGGGTAAACCTTAATCAAGATGACAAGCGACCCACTGCCCAGCCCTACTAAAGAGTAGACCCTTGAGAGTCGTCGGGTGACCGACTTCCCAGTCTCTGGTGGATGGTAAACCCTAAGAATGTCGGGTGACCCACTGCCCAGTCTCAGCTGGAGGGTAAACCCTAGAAGTTAGTGGGCATCCCACTGCCCAGTCTCTACTCGAGGGTAACCTCGAAGAAGTTGATGAGAGACCCACTGTCCAATATCTACTAGAGAATAAACCCAAAACTACTTTGGCCATCTCTACTGGATGGTATAACACTAGCCAACCGAACACGGAGTGGGTATCGTGCAACCACCCGAATCTGGAACAAAACCAGGGGAAACCACTAAACCCTGCTGATCTAAAACATCGAGCACAGAGCCAGGGAAAAAACTCAACCCCGCTGGTCAACAATCGGGAACCGAGGGACCATCTACATTGCGAGAGGTCAAAAGTACGCAATGCAGAACATGACACGCTCATGGGGCCCACACTACGTCTGTCCCCAAGTCAACCCCAATCAAACGCTTAAGCGTTCTCATGTACAAACAACCACATTAACCTCCACGCGTTCTCACATACTCCAATAGTATTCCACGTTTCAACCCAAAGGATATCGTGGACACGACACCCAACGTCAATGCGAAGGTGTAACCTAAAAACTCAAAATTTCCACCGCAAAGGTTAAGGTACATCCAAACACATATATTATAGCATTTAAATCACTCTCATGAGAGTGCACGCGATCACACGCCAAGGGTCTGCTACAAACACGGTAGAAGAACCGCCACTAGGGCACCTTCATCATTCCATATTTAATAAGATCGCGTATGAGGCTCTGCTCGCCTGAACATATTACACTATTGTAATCCTCATAGAAAAACACGCGAGATTGACTAATTTCTCACCTCCAACGGATATCTGACGGAATAGTCACCAACAACGCCATACGCTCGAATGGCGTCCCGTGATCCCGAGCCTCAGCCTCGAAAATAGTCGGGCACATCGCACCATTGAGATCCACTCAAGAAAACACGTGAAAAGGACTTCTCACTTGAGTGGAATGGATATTCGGAGAAATAGATGTATTCTGGCCCACCGCATATGAGCGGTGCTTCGTGGGACCCGCATACCAATCTGAAGACACAAATAACGGATAACACCATTGCGACGCTCTCGAAAAAGTACAAAAGATGGACTATTCACATGTCCAAAACAGACACTAGGTGATAAAGATAGAAATCACTACCAACTAACGAAACGGCCCTCACGGGGCACGCACCATCGTTCAGAAACAAAGCGGTGAATTTCTCTATCGCAATTCCCCTGGAAAAACACCCAAAATAGACTACTCGCACGCCCCAAACAGACGCCTGAAGAAAATGTTGGTAAACGCTGCTCGCAGCTCAAAATACGGGCCATGGGGCCCATGCCTGAACTCTTGTATCAATATCTGAAACTACACTGTAAAACTCCACCTTGGTGCACGGGTCGCAATGCCACTGATGGCGCCCAAAACGGACCCCAGATGTGTCTGCACCGCCAAAAACAAGATTTCCCGGGAAGCCCACTAAACTTCTTTGCGCACGTGCCATGCCTCCAAGCCCCTCGCCTAGGAAGTTAAAACTCCGGAAAACACATCAAAAACTCCGCCTCATCGCCAGGTCCGCGCCGCATCAAACAGAGTTCAAAACTGTCACCCGTATCTCAAATTATGGGCGCCCAAACTTTTAAGGGGGATTACCCCTGGGCCGGATCGGCCTGGTCCAGCCAGTCTGCCCTGCTCCGGTCGGCTGGCTAAACCGCGGCCCAACCATTGGTCCCGGTCCAGCTGGACCCGAAGATCGCTGCACCGCGACCCGCCGCCTCCCGTGAGGCCCGCGCATCCACGCGGCCTACTGCACCAATCGACCAGCTGGCCGTTCGCGTCCATGCGGAGACCCACCAATTGCGGGTCCTAGTCTCCCCGCGGGGTCGCACGCCTGCGAACCCAGATTCCCCTTCGTCGTCGCCCACTTCTGGTGCCCTCGTCCGGTCTTCCTATGCTGCCCCACACCGGAGAGGTGACACCCGGTTGGCCGGATGCCCGACCGTCCTTCCGGCACGCCCGCTCCCGCACTGCGGTCCGCCGCGGTCCGCTGGCGCACCGCCGCCGCGCCGAGGGCTCACCGCCGCCGCCATCAAACCATCACCGGAAACCGGCCTTGTGGCCATAAAATATCAGAGGTCCACCGAAAATGATCCGGTGGTCGAAAATTTGATCCGATTAGCAATCTGGATAGCACAGTATAGGATCTACACAATTACGGGCTTCGTTCGACGATCCAATGGCATGTTTCAGCATAAATGGAAATTAATACGGGGAAATGGATTAAAAATCAAATCCGCCTACCTCGATGGGTTTTTCCCGGAGCATTGTTGGAGTTGTCGCGCCTTGCCAGAGCTTCCTTTCTAGAGTGGAAGAGGAGAGGGAGGGGGCTGCCGCCTGCCGCAGTCCAGGCAAAGAAGAAGAAGAAGAAGAATAGGGGAGGGGTGTGTTTATGTAGAACCACTTAAACCCCCCTTCTGGCATTCCCCCGACTCCACTCCCGACGCAGAAAAAAAGTATGGTTCCCCTAGGGTAAACACGACACTCCAAGTGCAATGGTGGTCTCATAAATTTAATCTGAGGCCCCATTCAAAAGTTATAAAATTTAACAACCGAGTCCGCTAAGATACGAGAACTCCCTTGGTAGCGTTTTTCACAGACGGCCCGTGCCTACGAATGTTACACCCCTCCTAGGGTAAACGACATGCACCGAACTCAACAGTTCCCTCTATTTTCCAATCCAATCCACCATTTAAGAGATACTTTAGTTAAGATGTTGAACGAACAAATTAATTATTTAATTTATCCATTCCACGCTCCGATAGAGAGCGATGGGTCCAAACGTCCCGCGCCGACATGTTCTATGTCGTTCCTAGGGTAAACTCCCCATTCTATACCCATATGTACAATCATATATCTGATCCGGCTCACCATTTAGGAGTTAACCCATTAATTTTTCATTTCCAGTGTGAACGCATAGAATGTTTAATTCCGGCCACACCGGGGCTCGTAATCGAACGTCGTATGAAGGTACTGCTCTGGAATAATATCAAAAATATTCCAAAGTATTTTATAGACACAAATTGGGTTCTTACATTATTCCCTCCACCAAGATTTCTGTCCCCAAAAAGCAAAACTAGGGGAAAACTCAGGGTGCTAAGCCAGCACCTAGCTCTTCCGTACCCAGAAGAACTCTTGCACAGTTCTGCGCCACCGCACACAGAGCCAAGGATTTGATCTGTTCACTTGAGGCCTTCTCTTTCCGATGTCGTGCATAGGATCATGCACACTTCTTCTCGGGTGAGTCATGTGGGAGACGTCATGAACCCACTCCAGACTTTGGGGTTAGGTAATGGAGGTAGACAACCTCTCCATCCCATTACACGGTCCCGGACGACCCGAAGGTTCTCAGGGGTATCTAACCTCCCCGACCGAACTCCTATGTCGCACGCCGCGACTGGAATCACTGCCCGCACCTGGAACAAGGCCAGGTGATTCCCTCCCTCAGAATATCCCTATGGTGAAACACCCATGGATATCTATTCACACAAGATTTCACAGTCAATGTCTCGCAACCAAGACTCTCTTACATGCTCAGAAAGCAATGGAGTCATCACCATCGGCTAAAGAAAAAGGTCCCATGCCTTTTATCATACCACCACAGTGTTACAGTGATGCCATGCGCCACCCTGGTAACACCTCAAACCAAGAGCAGGGAGAAACGAATTCCACACAAAGAGTCTAACAATTCTACTGTAAAAAGTAGAAGAGGTGTAGGGAGTACCTCTTACCACATCATGTTATACAGGATCGTAGAAGTCCAAATCTCGCGGATGTCTGCGGTCCCAACTGTCAGCTCTTGGAACCTGACGTGGACCACCTAGTGGTGATAGGAAGATCTTGTAAGGTCGTCCTCCACTTTCACGACCTCCCACTCCTCTGCTAGCACCACCTCTCTGGGTGCTACTCTGATCCCGGTGCTGCCTCTGTCATGGTGGTGCACCTGCTGCCTACCCGAAGCTCTCTGCATACTTGGTCGGGCAGTCCCATGTCAGGTGAACTCGCCCATCGAATGCATATCACCGACTCTCTCTGGGATACACTGGTGACCTCCGGTGCCACTGTGGTGTATGACCACGCCCCTGAGTCCGGTTGTAAGAAATCCACCTGCGTCGAGGTTCTTCTTGTCGATGCCCACTAGTTGCGGCAGACATGTCAGATCCAACGTGTATGTTGCCACCACCAACTTTAGAACATGACAGGAAGCACTCTGTCACCAGTGCCTACTCTCGCACCATGGCATATATAGAAATGACCAAGGGTACTATGATAGTACGAATCACTCGGTGGCGACCCAGCTCAAACTTCTGCGCTCAGATGTTGTCGCGTGGACTATGTTTGGGTATAAGCGTACACGATCTGCGAAACAAGCAGCGTACTCGGCCAACGTCATCGCTCCCTAGTGAAACTGCAAGAGCTCCTGAATCAGAACGGAGTGCAAGAAAGAGGGGAAAAACTTCTCATGGTACAACAACTGAATGTCGCCTCACGAAAGCGACGAATCCTCAAGAGACTGAGTCACCAGACTCCACGAACGCCAAGCTGCTCCATGAAAAAGGTTGGCTACCAAGGCTACTCTGTGATCTGTCGGCGTCTGCACACGCTTGGAAAGGTGATCCACTGTCACTACCCAAACCTCTGCTTCCAGAGGATCTGTCTCACCACTGAACCTCAGCGGTCTCTGCCTCTGGAACTTGCAGAGCACGCTCAGCCTGCGCTCAAGCTCAGCCTGCTCCACTGAAGATGGCTGTCGATCAACAGGTGGGGGTCCTGTTACCGGACCACCCAAGGAAAGGGGCTCACATGATGGGTCCTATACTGAGGCCTCATAGCTTACTAGGTCGTCCTCACGCACCAAAGATGGTATCCGGGCTGGCTCACTTCGTGGAGACTTCCTGAATATTATCAAGGAGTGCCGCAGTCAGATGAGCATATATGTATATACAAATAACAATGATGGGGAGATGACTCAAGAAGGAAAGTCAAAGACTCAATCCTATGGGATGCGCAAACCAAATTTTCCCTGCAACAAGTGTCTCAGAATGCCAAGTCGACAAGCGGTTTGTCAAGGTCTTGGTGAATGGATATGTCAGCCGACGCACCATCACTAGACTCCCTAGACTAAGAGCCTCTCTTAAGACACCTTATGACTGTTTCCCTAAATCCCAACTAGTTCCTCTTTTAGGGACGTCCGCACAACGTCCCAAGGAACAAACCACCTCTGATACCACTTTGTCATGACCTGAACCTACCCGGGCTCGAGCCAAAACTACCCCAAGATTCCCTCCATAGGACAGGGGCTGGAGACCAGCTCCGAAGGCACAATAACTCAGGGAGGCCTTTGCATAAGTACATGTACACTCACACACGCAGAACACTCAATGAAAATGTGCAGAGTAAAAAAGAAAAGAAAATCACAGAACATGGAAACTACTATATATAAACCCCAAATGTGCATCGACCTCTAAACAGTACAAGGAAAGTGCTGAGGTAAACTGAAAATAAAAGGGTAAAAACACGTGCCCAACCAGAAAAGTGCCAAAACCTGGATACAGGTAAAAAAATGAAAAACAACCGGAAGGGTCCCCCACCTGGAACCTGACTCTGACCACCGCACACAGTCCAAGCTCTCGAACTCATAAGCTCCACTAATGTCATGACCAGCCTGTCCGTCATCCGTAAGGGTACACCACGTGCGGGAAAAGCCCAAGCAGGTGTGAGTATAAAAATACATAGTAGGATGTCCCGAAGGCTCGATGGAGAAACAAAGGATGTGATGGAGATGTGAGCAGTAGATCAAACAGGTAGAAGTAATGCAGTAAAACCGAAAGTGACGTAAAAAGTAGAGCTCAACCCAATATGAGGTATGAAGTAGACTCATCCAAACGCAAGGAGCGGGAAACGGTGAGAAGATGAAATTCTCGTCGAGTCTTCACTACCTATAGTAGGAGAGTATAATCCTCCAACCACGATAAGCTAGACATGAAAAGCATGTGGCATACCTCACGTGTCTTCTCCTCTCCTGGAGGGAGAGTAACCAAGCCCAAGAAGTGGGTACTCAAACAAGGTATATACATATATATATGCTCAACAAGAAGCCCGAACAAGATCGTAATGGGATCTCCATCACATAGCTCATCCCAAGAAAGTGATTAGCCTAATGTCCCATAATTAACCATCATTGATTCCTAGTATCCCGCATGTCTGCACCGAACTACAAGTCAAAGGGGCTCAAATCACCACAGCTTGACACTATCCACTTTGGGCGGCACTGACTCGCCCGCACGGTTTTAGGTCGCGTCGCAAGGACGCCTCTCAGTGGGGAAAATCACCCCTCATACTTGAGAGTTTTAGGGGAATGTCCAACCACACATCATTACTGCCCCGCAGTCGAGAGGTCTCATCAAGGTCAAAGTTGTCACATCACTGACCCGTACAAACAAGGGTCCTGCTCCGGTAGTTAGGGAGTAAGGCCTCAGACTAACCTAGTATAAAGGACTGAGTCTAAAACATCAACGGGTTACCCACATCCTAGCCGTACTGGAGGGTAATTCATAGTACGATATTGGGTGACCCACTGCCTAGCCCTGCTGGAGGTTAAACCTTAATACATCATCAGGTGACCCACTGCCCATCCCTGCTAGAGGGTAAACCTTAATAAATCATCAGGTGACCCACTGACCAGCCCTGCTGGAGGGTAAATATTAATACATCATCTAGTGACCCACTGCCCAGCCTTGCTGGAGGGTAGACCTGGAATAATTCGACGGGTGGCCCACTTCCCAGCCCTGCTGGAGGGTTAACCTGAATCAAGACGATGAGTGACCCACTGCCCAGCCTTGCTGGAGGGTAGACCCTCGAGATTCATCGGGTGACCCACTACCCAGTCTAAGCTAGAGGGTAAACTCTAAGAGTTTCGGGTGACCCACTACCCAGTCTCTACTGGAGGGTAAACCCTAGAAGTCAGTGGGAAACCCACTACCCGATCTATGCTGGAGGGTAAATCAGATGAAGAAGATTAGTGACCCACTGCCCGGTCTCTACTAGATGGTAAACCCAGAACAACTCTGGCCATGACATCTGGATGGTACAACACTGGGCAACCAAACACGGAGTGGTTATTGTGCAACCACCTGACTCTGGAACAAAACCAGGGAAACCACTAAACCCTACTGATCTAAACCATTGAGCACATAGCTAGGGGAAAAACTCAACCACGCTGGTCAACAATCGGGAACCGAGGGACCCTCTATGTTGCGAGAGTTCAAAAGTACACAAAGAAGAACATGACACACCAATGGGCCCCACACGACGTGTGGCCCCAAGTCAACCCCAACCGAATGCATAAACGTTATAAGGTACAAACAATCACATGAACCTCCAAGCATTCGCGCATACTCCCATAGTATTCCACGTTCCTGCTCAAAGGCTATCGTCCACATGACACCCAACATCAAAGCGAAGGCATAACATTGCAAATCGAACTTTCCACCTCGAAGGCTGAGGCACAACCAGCCACATATCTTTAGGCATTTACATCACTCACACGGGAGTGCACACGATCACACGCCAAGGGTCCACTACAAACACAGTAGAAGAATCGCCACCAGAGAACCTTCATCTTTCTACATTTAATAAGATCGTGTATGAGGCTCCACCTGCCAGAACAGATTACACCGTTGTAATCCTCACAGAAAAACACGATAGATCGACTACTTACTCCCCTCCAACGGATATCTGATGGAAAATTCTCCAACACCACTTTACGCTCGAATGACGTCCCGTGATCCCGAGCCTCAGCCCCAAAAACAGTCGGGTGCATCGCACCATTGCGATCCCCTCGGGAAAACACGTCAAAAGTACTGCTCACTTGAGCGGAACGGAGATCCGGAGAAAAAATGCATTCCGGCGCACTGCACACCAGCGGTGCATTGTGGGACTCGCATCCCGGTCCCGAAACACAATGAACGGATCGCCCCGTTGCGATGCTCTTGAAAAAGTACACAAGATGGACTATTCAATTGTCCAAAACAGACAACTGGTGATAATTCTAGAAATCACCGTCAACTCCCGAAACTGACCTTATGGGGCCTGCACCATCTTGTAGAAACAAAGCGGGCGGATTCTGCCATCGCAATGCCCTCGAAAAAACACCCAGAATTGAGTACTCGCACGCCCCGAACAGACGCCCGATGAAAAAGTAACTAAACTCTGCTCGCAGCTCAATAGACGGTCCGTGGGGCCTAGACATCAACTCCAGTATCAAAGACCGAAACCAAACTGGAAAACTCCACCTCAGTTCCAGGGTCACAACGCCACTGACGACACCCAAAACGGACACTGGATGTGTCCGCGCCGTCCAAAACAAGAATTCCCGGGAAGCCCACTAAGCTGCTTTACGCACGTGTCATGCGCCCGAGCCCCTCGTCTCGGAAATTAAAACTCCCCAAACCACGTCAAAAAGTCTTCCTCAACGTATGGTCCACGTCGCAGCAAACGGCCTGCAAAACGGATTTCCGTAGTTCAAATTATGATCTTTCAAAATTTTAAGGGGGTTTACCACTAGGTCGGACTGGGCCGGTCCGGCCGGTCCGCCCCACTCGGGCCGACCCGCTCTGGACAGCCCGCTGAACCGTGGCCCAGCCACTGGGCCTGATCCTGCTGGGCCAACGGGCTGCCGAACCACGACCCTCCTCCTCCTGTGAGGCCCGCGCGTCTGCGCGACCTCCTCCACCGACTGGCCAGCTGGCCGGTCGCGTCCACGCGGAGACCCGACAATGGCGGGTCCTTATCTCCACGCGGGGTCGCGCGCCTGCGACCCTGATAACCCCCTCCCCGGCGCCCGCAGCCGGTGCCCTCGGCCGGTCTGCCTAAACCGCCCTGCACCGGTGAGGTGTCGCCCGGTTGGTGGGATGGCTGACCATCCTTCTGCCGCGCCCGCTGCCGCGCTGCCGTCTGCCGTGGTCCGCAGCCCCGCAGTCGCCGCATCAAGATCTCACCGCCGCCGCCATCAATCCCTCGCCGGAAACCAGCCTCATGGCCGGAAAACTTTATAGGACCATCGGAAACGATCTTGTGGTCCAAAATTCAATCCGATTAGCATTCTAGAAAGCTCAGGATAGGATCTACGCAATTATAGGCTTCGTTTGACGATCCAATGCCACGATTGAGCATAAATGGAAATTAATGCGGGGAAAGGGTGTAAAACTCAAATCCTCCTACCTCGATAGGCATCGACCGGGGCTTCGTCGGAGCTGCCACGCCTTGCCAGAGCATTCGCGCCTTTCCGGAGTGGAGGAGGAGATTGATGGGGCTTCCGCCTACCATTGTCTAGGTGAAGAAGAAGAAGAAGAAGAAGAAGAGGGAGGGGTGTGTTTAAGTAGAAACACATAAACCCCCCGCTAGGGACGCCCCCGACTCCGCTCCTGACGCAGACAAAAAGGAGGGTGCCCCTTGGGTATACACGACGCTCCGAGCACAACGGTGGTCTCAAAATTTTAATCTGAGGCCCCGTTCAAATGTTATAAAATTTAACGACCGAGGCCGCTAAATTACGAAAACGGCCTTAGTGGAATTTTTCACAGAAGGCTCGTGCCCGCGACAATGACACCCTTCCAAGGGTAAATGGAATGCTCCAAACTTAATGGTGCCCTCATTTTTTCATTCCAAACACACTGTTTAAGAGATAATTGAGTTAAACCGTTAAACGAATAAATTAATTATTTAATTTATCTGTTCCACGCTCTGATAGCGAGCGAGGGGTCCAAACGTCCCGCACCGACATGTTTTTTGTCGTTCATAGGGTAAAAACCACATTCCAGACCCATCCGTACAATGGGATCTCTGATCCGGATCACCTTTTAGGAATTATCCTATTTATATGGCGTTTCCAGTGTGAACGCACTGAAAGTTTAATTCCAGCCACACCGGGGCTCGGAATCAAACGCCGTCTGAAGGCACTACTATGGAATAATATCAAGAATATTCCAAATTATTTTATAGCCAAAAACTGAGTTCTTACAAGTACTGTCAGTTTCCACTTTATGGAAAGCAAGAATAATAGTTGGTACTGACCCCTTCTAAAAAAATAATGGCCATAGATTCCAATTTCAATCACATAAATCACCGAACATATCATATCCATAGTGACAGGTCAAATGAAAATCCATATCCACGTCAAAGACACTTCTCATGAAAATATTTCGATGACAATAGTAGTTTCAGAGAGACAAAAACACATTTTCATCTCAACAAATGTGTTGGATCACCAGCATGACACCATGATGAAGACATAATCATTTTCCCCCATATAAGAGGGACACGGGGGAAAACCCTACAATACATGTGAAATCATATCTAGATCAAAAAATCATTCCAATAGGTGGTAATCAACTTTTTCCAACACCCACAATGAACTACAAATAAACCCCTTCAAAATTATAATATCCCTCTTAAAAATTCCAAGAGCTATAAAAATAACTTTCATACCGAAAAACCACATCCCCAAAAATTGTTTACAATTTCTCAAAAGAATGAATATAAAATATAACCTCACTAAAAAAACCTATAAAATTAAGATATGATCACCTATCTTGCACTACATAATGTTTGAATTCATGAATCCCTCGGGCTATTATCTATGGAGGATCAAGATCCTACACTCCCATTAGAAAATTATGTGGGGAGTAACAGTAATTCAAAAGGTATACCACTGATACATCACCAATATGTCTAGCTTCATGAAAATAATATGATTGATCCCGACATCCCATGTCCTAATGAGATTCATCTCAGACCTCTGCATTTCCATAAGATCAAGGAATAAGTTATTATTCCCCTTATTAAAATCCATCATGGATGTCCTCTCCATGATGGAACTGAATAAAAATGTTCCCTCCATAGTCTCATTTAACATCATCAAGAGGTTCCTCGCCTTGGCAATGTAGTGATGAGAAATCCCTCCTACAATGAGGAACATTGGAGAACATGTCTAGTAATAATTGATACTTTCATTATAATGTTATATTTTATCTTATCTATAAGGCATCCCATGAAAATGGTCATTGTCCAATCCACCTTTAGATTTCCTAACTTGCAACATATTTGAGGAAGTACACACCAATATCACGGCTTATGATAAATCGGCTGAAAAGCATCCACTCCGGTCAGAACATGTAGAGGAACCTCTAGTTAAATATGAGGAAGACATGTTAAAAATGAGGAAAAACATACTAATGGTGAAATATAAGTCATGTTATATACTTTATAAACCCATCAATACAACACTTTATAGGCGTTGTGATAATGTGGTGTGCACGATATCCACCACAACATATTGAAATCACTTATTTACATGATATTAAAATATTTACCATATGAGGAGTATTGGAGTCATGTTAACATAATGGAAGGGATTCATCCCCAAATTAATATGGAGGAATTCCTGGATGCATCACATCCAATGTTCAAGAAACAGTAAGGATCCCTTCAATTTGCATGCATTAGCGATTTAGAATGATTTTGAAAATTGATCCCAAATTCCACGTATTATGTTCATATACGTTAATGAGGTAAATATGGAATATTACATTTCACCATTATTCACAAAAAAGCACTCTAAAAGTGTTATTGTGGAATTTTATAGCTTCATATCATCTTCAAAAAATGTAAACTATTCAAAACCAATGATATTCTCAACAAAGAGGATCTATGTCCAAATCTCACTGACTTTAGGAAATATGATAAAAATAAATTGATGGAAATTTTCACCAATATTCTGAAATTATCTAGAAAGACTCTCACTTATGGGAAGCCTATCATCAAATAGAGGAAATGTCAGAAATAGGGAAATGATCATCGAAAGTGGGTTATTTGGGTGCATACCAAATGATGAACCAAAAAAATGTTCAATCTAAACATCAAAAAAATCAAATGGGTAGTTGCAGTACTAATAGCCAAGATAGTTTAAGGGAATCCCCATCTAGTAGAGATGTGGGGTTTTTTAAAATAACATTTAAGGTCAGAAATCTAGGCCTGAAGAGTTTAAAAATTAAAATAGTAATATCCTCACAATTTATTATTGGTGTATCTTCAACCTCAACGAAAACCTCATTATTAGATAACAGTCTTCACCTTATTAGTAGAAATAAACAAAGGATATTCATTTCTGCTCATTCTATCCCTAGATTGGATATCCTAATTAGGATCACACACTACTAAACTCTCTAGATATTTCAATTGGATTTACATACACCAAGATGCTACTAAGGAATACTTTAAGGAAAGGACCAGGCTTTATAAAGGGAATACAAAAATTTCGTCTCAAAAATTCACTAAATGAAAATTTTCATTGCAGTAAAAATTTTCTAATTTCATCAATGTATCCCTTGAAGATTTGATAGAACATAATGCTAATTCATTTGAGCATCTCGAAGAAGAAGTTTCTATCCAAAATATGGTATACATTGAAGCGATTGAATGATATGATCATAGCGGGAACCAAAGTCTATCCCTAAATCAGTGCATTCCTATAAATAATCCAGCATTCCCACCTCAAAAGACATCCAAATAGAAAAATGGGGAGGGCCTGATTATGCCTATCCTACCTCTTAAAGAGGTAAAAACCCTTTCACTTAAACAATTATTTTCTATATAGTATAAGGTTATGAAATAATTTATGATTCTAACTGTAGAACTAATCCATGGTAGCCTTCCAAATATATATGATTAACACATAGATCCTCATCATCACTCTCAACTAGGGAAGCTTCGTAAAGATGGTTCATTGTTGAAATTTAGGTGGACCTAGAAAACCCACTCAAAACTAATTTCCAAATAAAAATATACATATATCCTACAACAATATATCGAGAATTCCCTCGGTTGGGTTCACAAAAATAACATGTCTTGGAAAATCCTTATAAGTTTCCCCCTATTGGTTACCCCTGAAAAATACCATTCGGGCCACCGTAGATGGCCTTATCGACCAAAACACATACTTTATCTCTAGTTGGTATATACATTCCTTAAGGACTCATGATCACTCTTCAGTCACTCTCATCTCGATTGGAAGACTTGGAGGAATGGATCACACCGATATAGCTGGAAAGTAAACCCTACCCTGAATGGATAGACCTGACTCTTCTCTCACAAAACATCAGGAACCCATCATTTCCAATTTTTGATGGCTTTAGGGGCCCAAAGAGTCATTTTATTCATTTAAAATAACACTATGATCCCATGATGGGGACCCCTAAAAAACAAGAAGAAGTGAAACATAAGTGCTTCCTGCAATCCCCATGGTGACCATTCCTTTTAATGTACAATAGATTACATGCTCAGTCAATTACTTGTTGGGAAGAACTCTGTTAGAATATTCTTTTATATTTCATCTCAACACTATACAAGAAAGTATTCTTTAGTATCTACAACAATAAAAAATGATGGGTTCATGGATTTTGTTACTCATTGGAAAGGAATGACATTCTCTTTAAACCAATATTTTCATCAAGAAGACTTTATTTCAATATATAAATAGAATATTCCTGATCAGATGCATACACCAATTATCAATGTGAAATAAAGTAGAACGTTATAGAACCTTCCCAAAATCTAATAATGATAGGAAGACTCCATTGTAAGTTGCCAAATCCACGTCTGGAGTAATTTCATCAGCTCACGGAAGGATAATTAAGTAACAATAGTGTTTCAATTGTTCAATTAATCATGCTAATGTACCCTCTCGCATTCTGATTCCTGCACCATATTATATAGTTCCATATCCTTAGTGTTAGAATCGACGCCCTCCCCACCGACATGATCAAAGAGATCAGAGGAGATTTTTATTGAGGAGTTAAAAAAAGATCAATTCATTTAAGAAAGACCAATTCCCCACCTAATTCATCTCAACATTTGACAACAACATCATCAATTTTCCAAATACCAATAATTATTGGAAATATGGTGATTATTATCTCCTAAAAAAATTTCTCTTCCATCATTTGTTGGGGAAAAACATCTAGTAGTGTTTTATCTTCAAAGGAATCATCCAATACAAGGTGTAATCTTATAAAATAAAGGTGGATAGTCCACCTACCAAAGTGTTGTGTGTCTCTACTACTGATATGGACAAGGATAATGAATGTAAGGTAGTTAAATGATGTGGTACAAATATGTTAAATGAATGGATAGTCATAAAGATGATCAATGGACTCATGTTATCCCCTGATCATAGTTGAGACATCCAATTGTGACTTTGACAACTTTTATTGCAACACATCAGACTATATCGGTTCCTCAGTCCCCTTAATGTTTGTATTTCAAAATGTGATATGGCTGGAAGAGTAAGAAAAACTATAGGATGATTAGACTACTCAAAAGACTAATTTTTCATTTTCTATAAAAAACATCATGCCGATAATACCCAAATATCGGGCGTCACCCCCACATTATGTTACAACAAGTGTAAAACTTCCAGAAGGATTCCACATCAAATGAAGAGTTTATTTTTTTTCAATAACATTATTCACATGATGTATCTATTATTAGATTATTATTTTGAATTTTGAATACATAATTTGGGAATTGGAGTAAGAGACCATCATGTTCATGGATACAGGGGAATATTCGGTCATGCCAAAAGTTGCTACTCTATCCACATCCTTCCTCAAATTGTCTACATGTACCAACCATAGGGGATGGATCTTCAGTTAGGTCTGAAGGAAAAATAAAATTCCCCCAAACATAATAGGATCTTCCCTAACACAATTATCGTAGAAGATTTATTAGAGGACACATTATAACCTAATTAACCTCATAAAATAGCTATACCATGTCAATATAATCCACAATGAGGAAGCATCTTCTACTCCTATTCCAATAGATGATTTTCATACATCAGGTACATCAAATACTAAGGCATTTGAAAAAGAGTATCCACATTCTCTAATTTGGAGAACTTTAGACCATGTGTTTGATTTTTTGTATCAATTGGACATTATTATAACAAATTTGGCTATCCCTGACAGTCTGAGTCTATCAAAAGACCATCGATAATTACTAATAGAGAACATGTTGATCCCTTAGGAATTTGACATAGAGGTTGTTACTGCTAACGTGCTTCATGTAGAGACCAATCATTCAGTTCTACACAGTCATCTATTTCAACGACTAGGATGAGGATGCCATCATATTAGGGAATTTTAAACCCATGTATATTTCAGGTAGGATAAATGATATTGATTTTTGATGATCATTCATTGACAATTTCTCTTGAGTCAACCTCATCGTGGCCTGGACACTTCTCAGTTGTTTTTTAGTGAATCTCACTTATGCCCATCTTCGTTAATCATACAGTGTTGATAAATGAATGAGAAAAATCCCCTTGGATAAATCATTCTAGGAACTCACTATGGGGATATTTTTTTGGACTAATAATTCATGGTTGTTAGGAAATATATGGATATAAAAATTGTTATGGAATAAACATGGACACATCCTCATGTAGATATCCCTTCATCATACCACCAATTCCTCAAGTACGGTATCCGGGAAAACATTGGGACATTTCATGGATGTAATGACCTGTTCAATTTCTGTTAATTTTCTAAAATTGATGTAGGTAACTATCATAATGATGGGAAATACTCTACGACTAACAATGTTTCTTCTATAAATGCCCTATATGGTCTAGAGATGATTTTGAATAACCCATTAATCCATCCTAGAGTATATTACGTACTTCCCATCAATAAAATTGAATGTCTTTGTCTATATTCTATCACACACCCAATGAATCCAGTGATTTAAGTCATGAAAATTTAATCTGATAGAATTGGATAATATGTCAAATCATTGAATAGTGATGAAATCCTATATTAAAATAACTATATTCCATCAACAAATATATAACACATAACAATTCTATCAGTTAGGTTGGTAATAGTCATCACGTCATCTAATGGAAAATAACGATGGTCATTCCCAGTCCATCTTCTCCACATTAGAGCTCCCAAAATTGTATTCACCATCTATAGGTCTAGAAATTGTTAAATCATATTATGGATGTACAAGTGTTGATTCATGTACTATCTATGATAACCCTTATCCATCATCTACATCCTAGGATGACAAATAAGAAGGAAAGGACGGGGAAGATGAAGAAGATAAAGAACTCAAGGATGCCCCTCTATCATTCAAAGAAGGTGTCTCTACCACTGTTTACTAAAACATCGAAATAAATCTAGCTATAGATGGAAAATCACGTACCACCTTGAATAGTGTGGCAATGACGTCCGAAGAATAGTAGGTATACATGTATTTTCTAAAGAAACAATATCATATTTTCTAGATTAATTATACTTAGATGTTAGTCCTTTATCCCATAGTGTAAACCCATAACATGGTCTTTCTAGAATATAATCAAGGATACTAGAAAAAAGTCAGATAGACACACCCAAGTCATGCCACCAAAATTTAGGCCGATGTGGAAACACATGAAGGGAGTCCACATCAACAAGGTACAATAACCAAAATGGCTAGCCAATAATGACGCCATAAATAAAATAATTGATACATCTATGTTTTCATTCACATTAGAGATCGAAATAATAATTTTCATAAATATGACTTCCTAGTTCTAATAAAAGAACTCATAATTAATGTAATATCTTATTATGAAGTCATATCCCTTATGGGTATCTATTCAGGGTACCACCAAATTTGATGGACCTATAATATGAATAATCTATCACCTTCAGAGCCCTAGAGGATATATTATTCTATCAGGTGGTTCCCATTGTCTTTAAGAATACTGACACCACATACCAATGTGTCATTCATCACATATTCAAACCATTACCAGATAATTTTCCATATGTTATTTTGAATATAGTGGTAAATTCATTATAATGATATGACAACCAGGGTAAGAAGGTGACCATCATCAACAATTTATGATAATATATCTTAAATATAAACCCATAAGATGTGAATTTAGTTTAACATCGAGAATGTTTTTTGGATTCATCATATTCCATCATGGAATCAAAGTTATCCCTGAGAAAAAAATTTATCCCTTATGTGTCACCTCCAAGAAACCATAACGAGTTTAGTGAAATTCAATTACAATTGGAATTCATCTAGTGATTCATAATAAATCATTCAAGATTGTGTTTCCATTATTTAAACTAATGATGAAGGGGGTAAAATATAAGTGTAATTTTCACTATCAGGAACCATTAAAAAACATCATGAAATACCTATTGATCCCACCAGTACCAATTCTACCTATCGAGGGAGAGTGTCTCATTTAATATGTGATGGCCCTAGAGTGATCAAAAGAACATTACTTGTGAAAAAAACCAATTCTGGGAAAGAAAATAACCTTTATTATCTCAATATAACCATGATGGATAGTGGGTATTTTTATTCCGATATCAAGAAGAGCTATCTTGAAATAATATTCAATGATCAAAAAACAGAGACCATATATATAGCACCATGAGGTCTATTTGGTATGTTGTAATAACCAAATAAATATATCCTCAAACAACATATGTTGATAGGAATTTTGGAAAATAAAGTTGTTATACTCTATTTGTTTGAAATATAAATCATTCCATTGAATGTTGTGAAATTCCATTCATTGGCATATTTTCCTATAGAACACCCATATGAGAAAAAAACGTCGTAAAATAATGAATTATAGATAAGTAGATATTATATATACAGGATGGTACCAAAATGTAAGAAATATATTTTCATTGTGCGTCCAATAACCTAATTGGGAGTATAATGGATGACCATTAGCTCAACAAATATAGACTAGGGATCATTCTTATCTCTTTAGAAAAATCATTCATTCTTTACTCATTCCTATTATTAGAAGCATATACATACAACGATGGAAATTATGAGGCCCTCATTGTCGGTTGGGAACATAAGCTCTAAAAATAGGATCAACATGTTAAAGTGAAACATGACTCAAATATGGTAATCCAACATATCAATTGTGATTATGCTATCATAAAAGAAGATCTAATTCCCCTGGTTGACTATGAATGAGAGTTTATTGAAGAATTATCCTCCGATCCAAGCTTTACACATATCTTATGATAATGGAATTTTTACATAGATTCGCTAAAAAAGTTGCTATAATATTGGTATATCTCAACTGAGATGAAACAGTCATAATAATTTCACATCATCAAATGGAATCACCTTTCATTTAACAATGAGTGGAAGTGATTTTTGAAATAAGATCTACCGCTAAACCATACGTTCATACCACTGGTTGGATGTTAAATATCATGTAATACCTCTATAATAGAGTATTTCCACTAGAAAGAGGTGGGTAGGAGAAAATATTCCGCCAAACAGCGAACAACAGTCATTATGATGGCCAAAATCAACATAATTTACTCTACAATTCTGGCATTAATGGAGCCCTTATTAGATGTACTAATGAAGAAGAAACCAAAATGTTATGAAAGATGTATGTTTTGGAGCCTGTGGGGAGCACCAGTAAGTATATAGGCTTTTAATCAAATTGAAATTCATGGATACTTCTGGCTTCTATGAAACATGATTCTATAGAATCCACCATGAAATGTCATTCCTCTTAGGTTCACGATAACATCAATCATAAACCCATAGATTATATACTTACAAAAAAAATACTCATTTCCATTTTCTATGTGGGAAATCAATATTTTGGGTCATTACATCCATCTACATCGAATTAGTTCAAATAAATCTGTATTAATAATTATTTATTCTATAAATAGGATTAGTTAATACCAATCAATGAATTTTGAGCCAAAAGTATCATCAGCTTCATGAAAGACAACAATATTACTATATTTTGTGTCCCCCACACAATATTGATGGATAACAACAACAATTTAAATTATTCTATAGATGGAGTGATATATCAACAGTACAATATCAAATTCACCAATTCATCCTATTATTTTATAGAGTCTATCATACAAATAGAGGTATTTAACAAGACCCTTTTACATATAATATAGAAGATGGTGGATAGAGAAAAAAATTCTTGTCATAACAAGTTTTTTCATGCCATATGGGAAAACCAGACCACAATCATTAATGTTACTTGGGAAAACCCATACTCACTAGTATATATGACATAAGTTTTCCTTCCCAATGAGGTACATGTTCGATCACTTCGTGATTCTATATGTGGTCAACTATCCACAGATGAGAAATCCAGAAAAAATAAAAGGATGATTTGGATTGATTGGATGAATGAATACTAAAAACTACAATACTATCAAAATCCTATATTGTAAACCTTTAAAAATATATTTTACACTATTTTTTCCTCTAAGGATATCGAGTTTTGGTCCTCAAAATTTCTATGATACTACGAAAATGCCTAGAAATTCAAAACCAAAGTAAGAGGGACCATACACTATAAATTATTTATAATCTAATTGTTCTTATTCCTCGATATGAATTGATAGAGAGGTCATTACGAACCCCACCAATGCATCGTTCATAATGAAATATTTCAAGTAATTATACAATTATAATCGTAGTTGTGGGACGTTAAACAACATAGAACCATTCAATCATTCTAGATGCAAGACGTTAAACAACATTGCACAATGCTATCATCGTAACTTCAAGACATGGAATTGTATAGAAAAATACAACATATCATATGAAAGACATTAATTTTCATATATGGTTTTTTTCACATGATGTAAAAATGAACTACATAATGTTCGTTTCACATGATGTTAAACTATGTATGATCATTGCCCTTGTCACATGATGATGAACTGGATGACCTATGGACATTGTTGTATGACATAAAATTGAAATACATCATTCATCTTCGTCTCATTACATTAAACTACACGGTTAACATCCATTTAATTCTATGTTAAGAAACACCTAAAATGGAACATGTTGAGATACACCTTGTGGTCCTTTAAATTTGGTCATCCATCTCAGATGTGAGGCCAAGTCACACCCCTTTAACCCATCACCAGGTTGAGATTCCTTCTTGGAGAGACATGATTAAGAATGTATGTGAATCTCCCCGGAAAAATTCAACTGTCACATTATTTCTAATCCATAGAGACACTTGGTCCCCCTTTATAAGTTTAAGCCCCAACATTGGACATCATTACTACATTACATAAAAGTGACTGCTCTATTTTCTCGTTGTATGATGATAAATATCAAAATATCTATATAACTACATGTTCCTTGATTCTTTCCCCAACAAGATATATATTGATGCTGAGGTCTTATACCCCAGTCCAGATGCAATGTTACAAAATCAGCTTTCATAGTGCATGAATCAGATGCCCAGGGGGAAATCATCAAGAAAAGATAGCCAAAATCTAATTAAAATGATATACACAGTGATACATAGTCCTCGGGTCTTAGTACCAACCATAATTATTGATAACACCCCCTTTCAAGAACTACATATATCTTGACTAATTCTACACCAAGAAAAATAGTAATGCCTTGATATTATATTCAAGTCTAGTTTCAATATTTCCATCACATTATGTGACCCATTTCCTTATTATATGAAGTTAAACAACATATCAAGTATCCTTGTTACCTGATGACAAATGGTATGATCTTTTGAGCACTATTTGTGGCATGATTCTAATTTTAATGAGATACATAGTGAATCAACGATCTCTAACCTCAGTTCTAGACAAAAAATCAAAAAATTACTCTCTCCTAATGTACGGGTCAAACTTAAATTGTGATCCTATTTAAAAACAATGGATTTATTTATTCTATTTTCAACATTTTCGGTTGAAACACACATTTATTATACCCTATTCCAACTGTAATACCCATTTTCACATCAGGATTCCTACCTCTTTACCACATTATGTTAAACTGCATGGTTCCCCAAGAACTACGTGTGTTTTTATTCTCATTCTTGTGAGGTAGGTAGTGATTCCCAATCATCGTTGGGCAAATACACAACATTTAAACCTTTTCATTTTGGTCCATCTTGTTCCACAATGTATGACAATAAATTAAATAGGATTTTCGAACTACATAAGGCTTGATTCTTATTCTGATGAGATACATAGTGACACATAGATCGGACATCCTAATACTTCTACTATAAAATCAAAATTTACATATCATCCCCTTTTTATTCCTTCGTGTGGTGGAAGAATCCTTTGTCCCTCATAGTCTCCCATATTTACTATATCCCATGTGGGACTAATATTATTGGAAAAATAATTCCATGTATGGGAAAGGCGTATCAATTTGGATCTAGGTTATCAAGGTCCTAGATAAAAAAATGTAAATGAGAAAACATATATATTCATCTAATGATAATAAACATCTCGATCACCTCACGAACAACGTTTGGAATGATTCTTGTTCCAACGAGATACATAGTTATGTTTGATTCAAAAATCGTGGGCCCGGATGAAACACAATATGAGAAATGTCCCCACTATCCTATGTATGAGTCAAATCTATCTAAGAGGAAGAAATATGGTATGACACCCCATACGTGAGACCATATTCCCTAAAAAACCCCTTTCCTCCACACATAAACTCAATTATTAGGGGAAAGTATTTATTTTATAACTATGTGTTGCTTTACACTTGGTCAAATTAGATACGTAGTGATGCCTAGGTCCAAAACCCAGGTCCATTCATAATCACATTTAGTCGTCTATGTCCTTAACACATTACCTCAAACTACATGAATAATGTCCTATAAATTTTAATTTAAACTTCCTGGATAATTTATTAAGAACATGAAATTAATCTATATGTTTCCATATGAAATACATATGGCATGATTATTACTATAGTGGTATATATAATAACACTTCGACCTCATTTAATAGCCTTATTTATAGGCTAACGGAAAGTTCCCCCTCTTCTATATACTACCATGGATCTATGTAGGAGCTCTTAATATGGGTTCCATCATCCAGTGGTCCACCATAGAAATATATATGCACCATTTCTATATAAGATTCAGATATAATAAGGGGAATCCACCCTTCATATAAAATATCAGTCCAAACACTTCCATTTTTTCTCATTAATATCTCTTCCACATGTCGTACTCTTAGTCTTGGAAAACTTTTTAATCATCTTAACCATCATCTAGATACTAGTGATAATATTTTGGATACATGAGGAATTATTTTCTTGGCTAATATGTAACATGAACAATTGAGTTTTCATAAATTCTCTCAAAAAATGGGTTTTTAATCCAAAAGATGTTAATGATTTCCTATGATGAAATACACAATTGTTGGATTTGCATAAAAAAAATCACAAAATATGTTTGTCAAATAATGAAAACGTTTTCCTTGGGAGTATGCACTTCTATCTGTGCAATATTTGATAGAATTATATTGGAACTCATGACTCAAATTCAATATGTGGTCATCCCTCACATATTTGTCTCATATATATTCTCAGCATCTTAAAACACCCAAGATCATGATTTAAAATTTTCTCCCACATGTTCAAAGTATACGAGAATGATCTTGGCCTAGTAGGCCACATATTACAAATCATTTCCCTAATGCTATAGTCCTATACATATAACCTAAATCAACATGCACTTTATTTCCCACATTCGGGATATACCTACAAAGGGAACCTTTTCCCCCAATTATATTGTAATTTTTAAGTAAAATGTTCCACCCACAATCAAGTAGTTTAATTTCAACATTACCATACTCCTTAGCCGGGGAAATTATAATATCTATAAAATTCCTTCATCCATTAATGATATATCAACATAATTCATTAGAATTCCATTTCATAACAATGTTATTACATGATATAATAGGATTTTTTAAGTCTCTCAAAAAATGGGCCTTTAGAATGAAGGATTACTCTATTTTAATATGAATTAGCGTGCCTCAAATGGATTTGTATAAACTTATCCCATAAAATAGGTTTTTCAAATAAGGGGAATTTCATATTTAGGAGAGTCCTCATCTATCACCATTATCCCTTTTCTCCACACTACTATTCAGATACCTAAATCCATAGAATACAAATTACAAAATTCCCCTCTTTATGGTGGAATATTATTGCACATACCAATATAGTTTACCATGAAATGGGATAATCATTAACCTTTTGGTAAAAATTAAGGACCTAAAATTATATCCCCACAATGTCCCTTTTGAACAAATTTAAATTTAATATCATAAATTATTTTTATGAATTTAATATGTATATAATTATGTTTTTATTTTATGAATTTAAATATCAATGCATAATGTCTTTTCTATATGAAACAAAACAGTATAACATAATTTCAGAGATAAAATCCATAAAATGATAAAATATTGTCCTCTCTGTAAGATGTTATACTACACTGTAAATTATTGGGTCACACGATATTAAACTGCATGATGCTTCAACCTTGTCTGAAAGAGACCTTCCACCTGATAAAGTTAATTTAACAAAATATACCCTCCTTCACCGAAACCAATTTCATATCAAAGTAGTCTCTCATTCTTGGCCAATGCCATCAATGATGCTATCTTCATTCTGAGGTACCTTCGTTGCAAAAACCACCCATCATGATCTTGAGAAATCCAAATATCCAAAAAGTCCATTCGACCATCAAAAATAGAATGTCATAATTCCTATGAACTCATTTAACTTACTATGTTGTAACACACCCTAGAGGGATTTTCATAAGTATGCATCATAATGTCTTATCAATCTAAGGATAACCACTATCTAACTATATAGTAACTGTTCATTGTTGTCTTCACATAAAGCAGTATGAATTTTTTTTTGTCATTCTGTGGTAACTTCATCCTCAAGAGATACCTCCTCTATCCTAGAATATCATGTTTTAGATTAAAAAACTCAACATTTGGGCTCATGATTCCCTATCGAGTATGTAGAATAATTTTGGAACATTCAAGTCCAATAATACATGATTGGGTCATCAATTGAAATATTAGGGTAAAATCTATTTGAACTGAAACATCAGTCTCAATAGTCCATATTGCACAACCTTAAACTATTAATAAAAATAGACATAGTACTCTCCAGATTGAGAACCCACAAATGGAACACTTGAAAATAATAGAGTCTATTCTGGCTAGACCTACAGTCCATGTTATTTATTAGAAAATTTGTTAGTAAAAATAAAAAGGAATAAACTATGTTAAGACGAAAATTCTCAATGTTTGGCCTTAGAAAAATCCATTTCCAATCCATTATTTCAACAACATGTAGTACATAGTAAAAAATTATGGAGATTACACAAAAGATGAAAATTTTTAGGGGTTTTCATATAACTTTAGCTATAGTTGAATGACACACCCTAGTCCCAATGATTTAAGAAAAAATTATAGCACCCTTTCCTCATTGTCATTATAATTATAATGAGATGGAATTCCATTAAATATTCCAATTTTCATGTATTATTATGAGTACATAAAATATAGAAATGTAGGAAAAAGTGATTGGGATCAAAAAAAATCATTTCTGGTTCGAAGCATGGGGGGATTTCCCCTTGTTGGAACTTCTCCATGAATTTTTTTAACTTATTCTCAATATAGGATTTGAGAATATGAACTATAAACTATGATATTTCCATGTGTTGTTGGACCACAAAGGTTTGTGTAGTAGTATCCCCCTTTGTGTCATTGAGTTTCTTATAATCATTAGAAACAACATCCCTTCTCTATGATGAATCCTCTTCTATGTATTAGATGGGATGGAATACATCATATTTTATGTAATTTAATTTTCATTGTGGCACATTATTTGGAGAGACATCACATCGTGGTTATCTTGGTACTCCTCCACCTTATTTGAGTGGCTAACATCAGATTCTATTATAGAATCACTAAGTTCCTCAAATTTTTCTACCTGTTCTTCCTCGACCTACAATAATATTTTATCATATACCCTTTGACGGACAATCACCTTTTCCTAATTACAGATTTATAGGTAATTAAATCCCTCATATTCCATCATGTAATGGTTGAATAGAAGTTTGTGAATCTATAATGACATATCTTGAAGTGGTGTATCTCTGATTATATTTATATTTTCCACCAGAAAAAAAAGGCATTTAGATAAGAATGCCTCTTGAGTCTCCAGATCTGACCTATTGATACTCTTAGAGTGAGAGACATAATATGGTATTAGTGAACATCGTGATATCATCGGTTCTAATCATTCTAAAAAATCCATTGTTTAACACATGAATAGTAAAGAAACTACCATGGAATCCCCCACCTAAGTCATATTCTCCAAAGATGATGGAACTTAATAAAAGGTGACACTTATCATCGTCATTAGGTGGTCAAAAATTATTAAAGGCAGTGTTGTTCCAAAAAATATGACCACATTCACCTATTATCGGTTCATCCATTTGGATTGAAACATCTCCAACATTCCCAACATCAAACCCAAAAGATGGAACCTCCAAATATGGGGCATCCTGTTGAGCTTTATCCATTTAATGGATTAGATACTCTCACTGATGTCCCATTTCGGGATTCTTATCCATACCTACCTCAGCTAATGTAGTAGGGTGGACATGGATGTGATGTTTGTGAGGTGACTTTGAAATGTTCTCTAGAGTCAAATCTTCACAAGTGGAGCTTTTAAATAAATAATCATGGGTGATAAATCATCTTTGATTAGAAAATATATAAACAATATAACTCATGTCCATCCCATTACCTATGGAACTCCTCAAACTACATGAGGGAACCTGGAATATATTTTTCTATAATAATTAGATCCATAAATTCATGATACAAAGTCTCAATTCTCACAACTTCCTCACCAATTGGGGAATACATTGCTTGTTTATTGGTACGCAAATTGACTCAACCAGCACGCCCCTATGACAACTTCTCAACATATAGGGATTCATCAGACCCTACAGAGCCAAAATCACCATAAACACCCTCATTAAACCATATCATATAGTTGTCATATCACTTAGGGGAACCAATAGGGACCACAATGAATTTTATTGGGTCCTATCGTGGAGGAGAAGAACCCAAAATATAATGAGAAGTGGAAAGTTAGAAACAACACATCGAACATAATGGAGTGTGTATGATAATACCATGAACCTATACCCACTCTACATGAATGGGAAAGAAATGAAAATGTCCCTTGATTCTTCATCCATTAGAATTTAATGATTCAACTATATGAACCTATACCCCAACTAGGGTATCCCCATCGATCCTTGAAGGACCAGTGTCAGATTTCTTAAGGGATAAATGTGATGCATATTCCATTGGAGGAAAGCATAATCAAAAGGTGTATTTCAAGAAGGATATATTATAGAATGACGACACATAGTCTTATTGTGAATCATGTATCATGCCAACCATAATGCCCAAGTTTTCTTCCTCTATCAAGAGGGAGATGTTTCCACCGTAGTCCTCTTAAAAAATATAATTAAGGTGAAGGTAGAGGAACTCAACCTTCCATTTCCTCTTATCATGACCCATCACTAGGGACATGTGTCATGACTACCCCAAGCATGCATTCCATAGGCCAGGGGTTGGAAATTGCACCAAAAGGTGTATTCCCTAAAACTGGGAAGAAATTGTCTTTATAACTTGTAAACACACACAACCAAGCACACAACAAGATACGAAATCAAGTAAACATTATTGTAGAATGAGTGTGTATAGTAATTAAAAGGGGCGAAAATAGAAGCCAAACAAGAAAGTACAAGAAAACTTGAAAGTAATAGAGAAATGAAACAACACATGTTAACACCCACCAAGAATCCTACCTGAAGGGTAGGCACAACTCTCGAATAGTAGTCTCTGTAGTATGCCATGTCTATGGTCCACCTCTGAGCTACCTCCAGTCCTGGTACCCTCTTCCTCAGTAAACATTGTCTGTCGTATGCACCAAATACAACAAGTTGCATGCATAGCCCATGCAGGGGTGAGTATAAAAACACTTAGTAGGGACCTCAAGACCCTCAAAGGTCTCACAAAACCCACATAGGATAAACCAAAGAGCATGAAAATATCAGACAACACTTCATAGGTATATGACCATAAAAATACCAAAGAGATCAAGTATACCCATCCCATTCATGAGGAAACACAAGGTCAAACTAAAATGCTCATAGATCAACGGTTCCACAAAGGAAGGAATACCACAAAGGTAACACAACAATGTTATGTACCACAAAGGCAATGCCACATAGAAGAATAACTCTTAGGTATCACCAAGAAGGTAAGTACCAAAATGGTACACCACACAAAATGTTACCACAAAGGTAAAGACTCAGCTCACACCGTGTATAACATATGTACAATGCTAAAGGTGATTTGATGTAACTACTGAATCATCTTAATCTATTACGAGGAAGACCCAAGTAGGATCAAAAATCATCAGACCCACATAGGTTTCTAATAAAGCAGACCCATGAAAAATCCTAGTATAGTAGACTGACATAGGATACTAGAGTTTTCCCATGGGGTTTCCTAAAGCGGATCCAAGTGGAACTCTCGAATACAGACCCACGAATGATCCTAAAGCACAGACCCATATTGGATCCAAAATCACAGACCCACATAGGACCCCATTCTCATGTTACAACTAGCTACTAGGTTCGCGCACTAAACTCACTTGATTCAGGGATGGTTCACCCCTCAAGCTACATGTCGATACTCCAACTACCAATAATTCCCATGATGAAGTATCCCAAAGTACTGCCAAATATAAGGGGTCTCAACGAAACTAAAGATGCATCAAACGGACACCCGATCAGAAAGATATTGAGCATTTAGTCCCAAGGTCCCAGTTGGGTTCGTGTTCGATCCAACCCATCCATTCCCCAGATTCATGCAACAACCAAGTGGGGTACACCACGGAGACCATCTCGATACTAGGATTCTTGCGCCAAAAACGGTTCATCAAATGGTTTTTGGTGGCTCACGTTATGGCCGAAAGAACAAAAAGGGTCAAAGTTGGTCCGAGTCCAGTCTGACCCAACCCAACCCGATCTGGGCCTACCCGACCCGGTTTGGGTCGACACAGTCTGACCCGGGTCTAGCCTTGGGTCCAACCCAGCCGGCTGGGACCAGCCAGGCCTACAGGCTCTAGCTCAGCCCAATGGCGCGACCTGGCCTACCGCGGTCGGTCGAAGAACAAGCCCCCTTTTCTACGTGGCATGGTTGCAAGCCGCACCTTCGATGGTAGCCGGCAGCGATCCATCCACCCTCCCCTTGCCTTCGTGGAAAAATTACATTGATCATGCATGTCAGATAGCTTGGAAGTGCACTGTTTTTCCCTTATTAAGGCAGGCCATAGTGATGGCCGCCGCCCTTTCTCCACTACGGCCGACGGACCGTGACTCATCTCCGGCGGTTCGGTTGCACTACTGCCGTCTGTGTGGCCGACCATGATGCTGACCACCGCTCCCAAGTCCCATCGATGCAAATTAGTGGCATCGGCCTCCATCCTCCTCCATCTCAAAGAACACATCGCTAACATAAAAGGATTGCAGAGAGGTCAGGCCATGTTAGTTTGGACCGCACCCTCCACGTTAGAGAGTTACCAAGCATCATAGACGTTCATAATTTATGAAGGATTTCAAGAATGTGGTAAAGGTATTCAAAATAACATTCCCTACCTCGAAGGATCTTTTGGAGATTTCCCATAGTTGATGATATATTGGTGTTTGTTGATACCATAGCAAGCCTCCTCCAACGACGTCGATTTCATGATGATCCTCCATTCTTCAGTTCATCATTAGTGAGAACTGATCTTCCCCAAGAGGATCCTCCAAGAACACCATTTTCGAATGATTTCCCCAACCCCACTAAAATTAAATTCCAACTTATTTAGTTTGGTTTTAAATTTAATTTTATATGTCCTTTAATTATAAGGTGTTGGAATAATTAAAGTGGAAGAATTCCATGGGACCTCCCCACATTAAAGAGGGTTCAGGTGGTCCCCACCTCTAGAATTCAAAATTGGGGTTTCTAGTTCGTGTGGTCCCCACACGCATAAAACAAAAGGAGGGGTTTTAATGATAAATAAAAATGTTAAATCCTTTATTTTTCTTCATCCTCCATGAAAATCACAAAAAACTAACTTTCACCCTTGACCTACTGTGGTTGAGATGAAGGTCTCTTGAAGTGATTAATGGTGCTGCGAGTTCAACGGTGCCCCCTGATTTCAATTCTGAGCACTGGTTCAAAAGTTACAAAAATACACTTGCATGATTAATGAATGTACTTAAAAAAGGTCAGAAATTCATTTTGGGCACACTAGGCCTCGTAATCACGCATCATCAATTTTCGAGGACACATAAAATTTCAATATAATTGAAATAAAATTACATGGAATTTTTGGCCTATAAATTCTACCCACTACAAGGCTTTTCATCCCCATAAGACACAACTCAGACTAAGGGAATAAGTGGGGGTACTAAGCATGCATCTGAGCGTCCTGCTACCATGTGCTCTCCAAGAGGATCCCATACTTCCAACATACATGCACTAAAGGTATCGATCACCCATGAAGGACACACCCTATTCGATCCACAATCTCCACTAGAACCTACGTAAATGTCGCCCCATATTCGATGTCCAACTCATCATGGTTGATGATGTGGGAATGGTTGTTCATGTATCTCCTCATATGGGAAACGTGGAAGACGTCATGCACCCAGAAAAACTGAGGGGGAAGTTCTAAGAAGATATCCACCTCACCAACTTTGATGAGGACCTGGAAGGGTCCAATGAACCTCGTAGATAACTTTATACCCTGAAAAAATCTCTGGAAACATCTTTGGGGTGAGACCTATAGGAAGATCTGGTCACCATCCTCGAACTACATAGGTCTTTGTCTCTTGTTGGCATAAGACATATGCCTGCTCTGTGCAGTCTTCATCTGCTCCTAGATGATATGAACTTTCTCTCTGGTAGCCCATACCATATCTGGTCCCATGAGGGTAGACTCCTCTGGGTCAGTCCAACACAAAGGAGATCTTCAAGGTCCCCTGTACAATTCATCAAAACGTGTCATCCTAATGGTGGAGTGATAACTATTATTGTATGCAAACAACACCAAGGGAAATTGATCCTCCCAACTACGACCGAAAGCAAGGACGTATGTACAAAGCATGCCCTAGAGGGTCTGAAGGGTCCACTTAGTCTGGAAATCCGTCTGAGGATAGAAGTCGGTGCTCAAATGAAGATTCATCATGAATGTCTCCAGAAACCCCTTCCATAACTGGGAAGTGAAACATTCATATCAATAGAAGACATTTATTGAGAGTACTCCATGTAGCGGCACAATCTACTGCAAATAGAGGCATCCCAAGCTATATATTGAACCCTGGTCTCTGATCAGTTGGAAGTGGGATGACATGGTGAGTTGGTCGATGAACAACCAGATAGAATCATGACCCCTTGATGTACTTGGATGTTCTGTCACGAATCTCATGAATATCCCATCACACTTCCACTCTCATACCTCTAAAGTCTGAACTTTTCCCATTGGTACCTGATGTTATGCCTTCACTTGCAGAAAAGTGAGGCACCAGGAGACAAACTCTACTACTGCTTTCGTCATTCCCGGACACCAGTGATATCTTCAAATATCCTTGGGAATCTTTTCTACTCATGGATGTAATGCTAGAGGGTATTTTTGGAACACCCAGAACACTTCCTTCATAAGAGACATTAGTACCATGGTATGTCCTCGGAAGAGGATGATGTGCTCCCCACCTTCAGAAAATCAATTAGGTGCATGCCCTGTGGATATCCTAGCACATCGAGCCTCACAATCAGTGTCCCCACACTACACCTCCCAGACAAAGTGAAGAAGTGGGGGTGTATCTATATGAGATTGAAGAAATGATACTCCATATCGATCCGTAAAGGATATCTGAAAAGTGTCCAACTGCTCTGTCGCCTCACCTAGAAGGTGTATTCCAGATCTTCTTGCAGAGTGCATATGCTACAATGTTCCCCTTCCAAGGATTATAGATTATCTCAACGTCATAGTCCTCGAGGAACTCATGCCATAATCCCTATCTCAGATTCAGGTCCTTCTGTGAGAAGATATACTTGAGACTCCTGTTATCCTAGTAGATTATAAAATGTTCACCCATCAAGTAATGTCGCCACATCTTCAATACGAATACCACTGATGCTAACTCTAGGTCATGGGTAGCAATGTTTTGCTCGTTCTGTCTGAGTTTTAAAGAACAATACATGATAAGTGCTCTCTATAGAATCAAGTCACATTCGATCACGGTCCCTATTGTGTCACAGTAGACTACATACAGTATTCCCTCCTCCAGAAGCCTCAAGATGGGGGCACTAGTAAGACACTCCCTCAGCTCATGAAAACCCTTCTAGCATCTCTCTGACCACATGATGGTTTTCCCCTTTCTCATCAATGTTGATAAAGGTGTTGTAACTATAGAGAAATATGGCACAAGCCTTTTGGTAGTATAATGCCAATCCCAGGGAACTTTGTCCCTCCATCACAGTTCTAGGTGGCTCCTAAGAAATTACTGCTTCAATATTTGCTGGATCCACCACAACTCCAACCTCCAAGATAACATGTCACAGGAAGTGAAACTCTTGGATCCCGACCTAGAACATAGAGATCTTACCATTATGGTGGTGCTCTCATAGTGTGTCCATAACTATCTGCAAATGATGGGAATGATCCTCATCAGTAGCCGAGTAGATCATAATGTCATCTATGATGACTAATACAAAGCAATCATGGTATGGATATAATATCATGTTCATGATTCTTATGAGAACTGATGGAGAATTGGTCACACCGAATGGAATGCAAAAAACTCATAATGTCCATACCAAAATCTAAAATTCGTCTTCTTCACATCCTCATCTCGTACTCTGAGATGGTTATAGCATGATCTGAGGTCTATCTTCGAGAACCACTATGCTCCCTTCAGATAATCAAATATGTCGTCAATCCTCAAGAGTGGGTACTTGTTCTTCATACTCACCTGGTTCAGGCACCGATAGTCTACACAATGCCTCAAGCTCCCATCCACCTACATGGAAAACAATATTGGGGCTTCTCAAGGAGAAACACTGGTCCAGATGAATGCCTTCTCATGCAAGACCTTTAGTTGTACTCTCAACACACAAAGCTCCACAGGAGCCATCCGATATGATGGTGTAGATATCAGTGTCATCCTGGGATAAAATTCAATGTTAAATTCCACCTATGTGAGATTAGGTAGGCCCTGAAACATCATCAGGGAAGTCGTTCGCATACTGGTCCACCACTACAGGATATCTCAGACTCTCCACATCAACCGCTCCGAGGGTAAGGCTAGACAACTGATGAGTGGTCGGATGTACTCTCTTCCGAGTAAGTCCATACAATGCTGCAAAGGCTCTATTCTCACAAGTGATGGTAAACCTAGTACCATCAGTGCAGACACACCACAATTTTCACCTAATATAGTCAATCTGAGCATGGAGTGCATATAACCAGTCGATACACAAGATGACGTCATAAGGCATCGATGCCGCTACTATGAGATATCAAACGAAGATCTCCCCTTCTCACACTATCGAAACACATGTGCAATCATTGAATTTTCTCCCATATGAGTCTCTATCAATAAGAATAGAGCCAAAATATCCATTAAAATATATGTTCTCTTAATGAAGTAGTGTCTATAATAGAATGCCTAGAACCTATGTCTATATGTACTGCAACTAAGGTGGAGTAGACACATTTCGTACCTCATATCATCTCCGGAGTTCCATGGTCGTAGGCCCACCTACTTGTAACTAAGCTCGCCCATGTACACCAGCTCTCTGTAGTCGGGGTACACCACTTAGTGGTGGTGGCGGTAACATCTCGAATCGCCGCCCACCACTTGCTGCATGACCAGCTCCTCCACCACGTCTGCCTGCTCTAAACAGACCTCCTAGGTCAAAAATGTATCTATTACGGGGTTCTCCTTCGATAGTATACTAATAATCTGTATTCTGGTTTAGGTAGTCACAAGCCATGTGACCTTACATTCCCAATGTGTAAAACTGCCTACTCCTCGCATGTCTGGCTCTATCTCAAGTGCCCCACACAACTAACACTAAATCCTACGGGCGTCCACCTATAGGGTTGGTCCTCTTATTCCCCTATGATATCTGTCTACTACCAACTGTAGAACACTCCGCTACATGATGCCCAGTGGTGGGCCTAGCTTCTGGCGACTGCGCAGTAAAAAAACTCTCCACTTAGATGGCATGCTCTAACACCCCTGCCAGTATCGGGATGCTAAGAGAAATCATCGAAGCCCTGATCTACCACCTGAGTCCTTACTCGATGGTCCGGGTTCTATTTAATGGGTCACATACCATACCAGTTTAGTAGAATGAGTGGTCAGTGATCCTCGTAGAGTACAGAGCCATAGTCATGCTACCCTGCTATATATGAAGTAGCTCTTATATGCGCATTGCGTGAAGGGTCACTGGGACAAAATCTACCTGAAACTGGATCTTAATGTATGCCCAGAGAAGAGTCACCTCGTCGTGAACCTAGATCATCATGCTCCACCAGCTTCCTACTACTTCTAGTATAAGATAGGTGTTAAAGATCACCATGATATATGATTGTGTCCCTACTAGTTGGAAAACTCTCACCATGGCCTCCAACCAATCCTCAGTTGCATTTGGGTCTATCTGTCCCTAGGACCTCGGAGGCCTCTAGCACTGGAACTTGTGAAACGCTCTCAAGAAGTGTGCACACTCTGTGTCTGGGGATGGAGGAACCTATGGCCTAATGTCTAATGGTACAACTGATGCCTCTACTGATATAGGTCCATGCACTGAGGCCTTGTCTCTTGATGGGCCACCATCGCGTACAATACCATGAACCCTAGCTGGCTATCTATGTGGAAGAATCCTAAAATGAAATAAGTGTTCCATGGTCAATAAGTGATACCTAGTGAGATGACACAAGTGTTCATAAATAAAACATGTCCAATCACACACACAATCAGTTTTTTCATGCACAGAGTCAGAAATCAAATGGGAGGGTCCGGGTGTACGGATACGTCGGCAACCGCACCAACACTGGATTACGTAAACTAATAACCAAACTCACTACACTCCACACTATTTCCAATAAAAATATCATATTCTAATGTTCAATTGTTGAACCGACTCATCTGATACTAATTATTCATGAGCCATGCCTTGAGGCCCATGCCGTAACTACCCCAAGCCCACCTTCCATAGGCCAGGGGCTGGCGACTACCACCAAAAGGAGTATTACATAAAATTGGGAAGGCACTGACTTTATAACCTGTAAACACACACAACCATGGACACAACATGATACGAACACAAGTAAACTATATGGTATAAAGAATGTGTACAATATGTAAAAGGGACAGGAATTCAAGCCCAAATAGATTGTACAAGAAAACTGGAAACTACAAGTGAACTGAAACAGCTCCTATGAACACCCTCCATGAATCCTACATGAATGGTAGGTACAGCTCTCGAACGGTCGTATCTATGGTACTCCATGTCTATGGTCCACCTCCGAGCTACCTCCTGTCCTAGTACCCACGTCCTCAGTTAGCGTTGTCTTTCATCTTCACTAAACACAATAAGGTGTGGCCATTTCCCGTGCAGGGGTGAGTATAACGATACTGAGTAGGGAACCCGAGACCCTCAAAGGTCACACAAAATCCATAAAGGATAAACCACAATGCATGAGAACATCTAAAAACGCTACTTAAGTATATTCCCATATATATACCTAAGTGATCAAGTATACACATCTCATTCATGATGAAACACAAGGTCCAACCTAAAAGCCCAAAGCTAAACTGTTCCACAATAGAAGGAATACCATGATGGTAACACCACAATGGTAAGTACCACAAAGGTAATGAAACACATAAGAATAGCACATAGGTATCACCATGAAGGTATGTACCACAACAGTATGCCACAAATAATGTTACCACAATGGTAAATACTCAGATCACACTAGGTTTAACATAAGTATAGTGGTAAAGATGATTAGATGTAACTGCATAGTCATCTTACTTTATTAAGAGGAATACCCACGTAGGATCCTAAATCATCAGACCCACATCAAATCCTAGTCCAACAGACCCATGAAAGATCCTAGTATAGCAGACCCACATAGGATCCTAGAGTAGTCCCACATGTATTCCTAAAGTGGATCCAAGTGGAACTCTCAAAGACAAACCCATTAAGGATCTGAAATCCCATACCCACATAGGATCCCAAAGCACAGACCCCCATAGGTTCCATTTCTCATGTTACATCCATCTATAGTGTTCCCGCATTAAGCTCGCTTGATTCTGGGAGGGTCCTCTACTAAAGCTACAGGTTGATACTCCAACTACCATGAAGTCCCATGAAGAAGTATCCCAATGTAACACCACATAAAAGGGGTGTCAATGCAATTGAAGGTGTATCAAACGGATGCTTGGTCATTATGTTATTGGCCTTTTAGTCCCAAGGGTCTAGTTGGATTCATGTTCGATCCAACCCGGACATACCCAAATTTATACAAATCCCAAGTGGGGTATACAAATAGGAACATATCTATCCAAGGTTTCTAGTTACGTGGACAGTTTTTCAAATAGATGCTCGTACATCAAGATATGGATGAAAGAAAGAAAAAGGTTGATGAGGGTTCGGGTCTGGTCCGACCCTGTCGGACCCACCCGACCCGACCTAGCTTGACCCAGTCTGACTGGGGTCCTGCCATGGGTCCGGCCAATCCCACAGGGTCTAGCTTAGCACACATTTTGGCGTCCCGTGGGGCTCACAGTACGTCGGCTTGTAGTACGACAACCTATAGTGGGGCGGCCCACCACGATGGGTCGGATGACCATCCACCTTCTCCAGGCAGCGTGGTCACCTGTCGCGCCTTCACCGGTAACCAGAAGTGAGATGGCCACCCTACTCATGACACTGCGGCACCAGGCCATGACTCATTCATGTCGAGAGGTGCGGACTCGCGCCACCATCCCCTTCATACAGCTAGCAGGATTTTCAGCCGCCGCCCTTGCTCTGTCGCGAGTCTTTTCTGGCAGCGTGGTTGCACCGCTGCTATCTTCACGGTCGGCTGGGTTGTCGATCACCACTCTTGAGGCCCACTGGTACCAATCACCAGCACGAGTCGCCATCTTCCTCCATCATGATGAACACATCAAAAACATCAAATGATTGCGGAGAGGTTGGGCCATGTTCGTTTAGACTACACCCTCCGCGTTAGTGTGGTAGGAAGTGGCATATACATTCTTAATTCAAGAAGGATGTCAATAATGGGGTAAACGTATTGAAAATAACATTCCCTAACTCAAAGGATCCATTAAATAATGTCCGCTGTTGACGACAGATTGACATTTATCGATTCTGAATCTAGCCTCATCAAATGACATCACTTTCTTGACGATCCTCCGTTCTTTGGTTCCTCCTTGGTGAGAACTAATCATCCTCAAGAGGCTCCTCCAAGAACACCCTTTTAAAATGATTTCCCCAACCCCACCAATATGAAATGACAATATATTTAATTATGTTTTTAATTTAATTTGAGATGGCCAATAATTAAATGGTGTTGGCATAATTAATGTGGATGATGTACATGAGACTTTCCAAAATTAAAGAGGGTTCAGGTGGTCCCCACCTCTAGAATACAAAATGGGGGGTTCTGGTTTGGGTGGCCCCCAGCCCCATAACTCAAAATGTGAGGATATAAAAGAAAAATTTAAATTTAAAATATTTTATTTTTCTTCTTCCTCGATGAAAATCCCAAAAAAAATATCTTTCACATTCGACCTACTGTGGTCGAGGTGAAGGTCTCTTTTTGTGATTACCTATGCCTCAAGTTCAACGGTGCCCTCAGATTTCAATTTCGACCTCAGGTTCAAAAGTTACAAAAACCCCCTCACACATTTATCGAATGTTCTTAAAAAATGTTCAGAAATTCATTCCGGGCACACCGGGCATCAAAATCATGCACCTTCAATTTTCATGGACTCATAAAATTCCTATATAATTAAAAAACGTACATGGAAATTATGGGTCTTTAGACCTCCAACATGGTCCTCTAACAAGTGGAAATTTTTGGGGATTCATGGTCCCCACCTACTGTATTGATGGGGGTTCCCATGGGCCTATATATCAGAAACTCAAGTGACTCTATCACTGCTACTCTTTATACTTCTTCTTCTAATATGAACTACAATATATGTCCCCTTGTTCATAATAACCATGTGTGGATGAGTAGAAAATTGAAAAGGTAAAAGTGGAATACATTTATAGGGAAAAACTAGTGAAGAAATTCATCTTCAAAATCACTAGTTACCCCATCAAGATCTCATTGGCCAGTCATGTAAGAAAAACCTATTGGGAGTGGGAACTGCTCATCAGTTTCATATTTCATAGCATCAATCTCTTGAAGAAACCACTTAACCTCAGCCAAATCACTATTTGGGTAGTGATAAGGTGGTTCCCATATCGCCTAACTCTTGGATCCACCTTCATTCAAGGGGAAACATCCATTCATCTCCCATATAGTGTGTTAATATATTTCAATATTTGATCGATAAGGGTCTCACAAAGTGTGGCTTTGTATTACTGGAAGTGAAGAAGATCTAATTCCCTTCAACTTGAAATCATATTCAAGCCTCTTCTCTCTCTCTCTCTCAGAGCATCGATAAAAAAACATGAGCCTCCCCTCGATGGTGATGACTAGACTGCCATGGCACATGACGTGTGGTTTTCCAAACCCCATCTTGCTTGATGGTCTTTAATCAATATATCATTGAATGCTTCAGTGATCCAATATAATCCCACTCGATTCAATCCATTCTAATATTCATACCATAGCCAATAATTTCCATGGACCCACATTGAAAATTCCATTACTAGATACCCTATAGTGATATGACGAGATCAACCTCTTGGTATACACTTCCTCCAGCCAGACTGATGAATCCGACATAGGGAACATGATTGGCATTTTGGATACCTCCATGACCATCATGATCCTTATGTTCAAGGCTACAATAAGATGTTTCTAAATCCTAATATTCATAGGGGAAAAATTTCATGCATTTTGAATACATTAATTTTGGAGAGAAAGACGATATGAAGTAAAAACCTCACATACAGTCTCATAGTCAATACAAGTCCCTAGTATGGTATTTCTGAATGCTATCATTTATGACCTCATTTCTTTATTATTTTCCTTTCCATCATCGATGAACATCCTGGTCAATGGTTTTCCAAATGGGAAGATTTGGAATTCTCAAGACACATTTAATATCCTCAAAAAGACATCATATGTTATGTCAATAGGTTAGAATCGAGAAACAGCTTGATGAAATGGGTGGAATCAACTATCATAGACTTTTACAGGGATCATAACTACGTATGGAAAAATATGTGCTGCAATCCACCCACACATCACTTGAAATAGCACTGAAAATAAAAAAATTTCATCCCATTGTATGAATGCATAAAAACATTGTAAATCCAATCCAAAATAGGGGAACCAAAATATATTCACATCCCCTATTCTAGTTTTCTGATTGTAAACATTTTCCCTATCCTCACAATTCCATTGTACTCATACACTATAAAAAGATAAAATATAATCTAAATAGAATGAAATTAATCTAATTGGGCCATCACATCATCCTTGGGATTGACCTTATTACCCCAATGATAATTTTTTCATTTCTCTCATGTAGTCCAGATTGTGCCTATAGCACCACAATTCTCTATAGTGGGGAATCCTTCATGGTTCCACCAAGTGGGACCTTATCCTGCCGGTTAGAAAAAAGCCTTCATCCATCCTCTGGAATATATGTTACCCCTTTGTATATAATATTTGTTCTATAATTTCTTCAACATATTAAGAATCTGTTGGGCCATGGAATTTTCCCTTTTAGTTTTATCTCGCGTTATATTTATGGGGATGAACACATCATACATTTACCCAAGGATGAGATATGTAACACCCCGAGATTTTATGAAAAATATTCTTTTTCAATTAATTAATGTCTTGTGTTGTACGCTACACCAAAAGGAGTTTTCACAACACGCATTTTTGACATTCCTTGCATTACACACAATCACGACCTTCCTCGATAGCGTGTGTAGTACGCAATATCGAGTTTCACTAAACAACGATATGCTATTAAAATATTATTAAAACTAGCCATTATGAATATTAATAACCACCTTTTAAAATTTTAGAAATTTTATCTCTCAAAATAGATTTCATTTTTGGATTCGGAATATCGAAATTAGCTTAGGGTGAAATTTTGGTACTTTTCGAATAACTTTCATATTCTGATGAATAGTTAAAATTACTAAATTTTAATTAAAAACAACTTTTTTAATCAAAACAATTAATAGTGATAAATTATTAATTTGAGTGGTTTTAAAGTATATTTCTAATATATTTTTACAATTTAATACAATGTTTTTCATTGGATGTGATTTCACATTTAAACCAGACATAAACAAGTGCCAATCTTTTGATAATTATTATCTCTAAAAAACACTCTATTTGTTTTGACGACGGGAATTGATTTTTAAATTAATTAATGTAACTGATATGTTTTGAATTTGGTAAAATAGAAATCATTTTTTAATTCATAATATCAAATATAGCTTAGGCCTAATTTTTTGTATTTTTCTGGAAACTTTCATTTTTTGATGAATAGTGAAACCACTAAGTGGTAGTTAAATAACTGAATTTTTCATAAAACATAATTTTACCGCTTCTGTGAGTGGAATTTCGAAAATCGGAGAGACATGGTTAATATCAAGGACTAAAATGTGGTTCAATGAGATGAAAATAATTTTTGGTGAATAGTAACTTTTTACTTTTTTTTACCACGGTTAAAAGTAAATAGGCTAATTAAGGGTAAAAATGATATTATTATTACCCTAAAACATGTCCTAATTCTATTTTATAAGTGTAATTCGACCAAAATAAACCTTAGTAATAAAATATGACCATTTAATCCCACTTGGATTACATTGAGATATTTATTATTAATTTATTTAAAGATGGGTTAAAATAGTTAAAATCAAAGATTAATAAGTAAATCATTTTTAATATAGGGTTATACATAAGATAAATTCGACTATAAATATTAATTAGAAAGCTAAAAAAATTTACTACATAATTATATTTTATTTGTAATTTTTAGACATTAAATAAGTTAATTCAGTTATGACACAACGATGATGCAGTAATTATCTGATTAATGAAATATTGACATAAATGATGTTATAAATTCCCAAATAAATGTAATTTGAGACTTTTCATGAATTACACTAATTTTATAGGTTGATATGACATGTTAGTATCGATTTTATTAACTTTTTTAGAACTAATAATTCTGTTATGATTTTTACAAAAATCAATTACCAAATAGTGTCACAATTGACATAAAATTGTTTTTAAAACAAATATTATATTATTAATTCTAATTATATTCCTAAAAATTTAAGGTTCTTCCAAATGACTTATATAAGGTTATATATATTAATAATAAACAAATTGGGGTTCTTTTGTCTTGATATAGTATGTCTATTAACATTATAGTATAAGAAAAAAAGAAGACACGGTAAAAGTTAAAATATCTAACTTAAAGTTAAATATAAATGATAAGGTTAAAATTGATACCTAAACTTGTCTAAATTCTATTTGATGATAGTATTTCTACCCATACCCACCGTAGATTCGAAATAACTCAATTTGGAGCTATTAAAAAACAGAATTTGACTTTATAATAAAACAATATTTTTAGTTATTCGAAAGGTGCCCCTTCCTCCCTTATAAAAGGGCACTTCCTCCCTCTCTTCCTCACACCACATTGAGCCTTCAAGCTCGGCCAAACCCTGCCAATTTCTTCTCTCCACTTCCCTAGAGACATCCTAGAGGTCCTGGTATTCTTCAAAGACCAATTTTAGTTCCTTAAAAGGAGGTCTCAAAGAAGCGCTTCAAAAAAGAGGTAAGGTCTGTTACCGATTCTTTCATCTTTATTTCTTCTTCCACTTCTTCATCTTTAATTGTTTCATTATGAAGTAATAACATCAGTATCAATCATATAATGATATGTTATTATAAGTATGAAACAACCCTATTTCTCCATATATCAATCCTACGGAAAACGAAATCACCGCGCGTGCGTACGTACGGAATACCGTCTCCACACCGTGGTGTAATCTATTTTCCACCACTACCATACATGGATGCGTATAATGGTGTAAATAATTACTATATATGATTATTATAAAGTGATATTGATTCCGAAATAGTATACATACACTCCAATACAATTCCACGATCATGGGAACGACATCATCGCTCGTGCGTACGTACGGAATACCGTCTCCACGATGTGATGTGATTCGTTCTACATGATCTTCATTGCATAATGATTATATAAATAAATTTAATGAATAAATATGATATATAGTACATTAATACCATTCTATAAATGATGTATCTATAAACTAAATAGAATAATAAGATTTTATTCGACAAAACACGCATAAGAAAAAAAAGTTAAAAACACCCGAATAACAGGTGGCAATGAAATATTACTACTAAGAAGCTAAGAATATGACCATATATGATATCATAACAATAATTATGATTTTTGAATAAGTGAGTAAAATTATTTAAATCATTATTCAGGTGGTTCGGACACTTTCAAAGAAAATCGGACCTAAGGTAAGGGAAATATCACAATCTTCTTTTTATCCGAGATTGTTTATACTTTGGTATTTACTAGGGAGTATTTTATCATCCACATACATGTCTCCTAAATATGTAATATTATTACCATCCACCTACAATTGTTTAAATCCATTTTTACCCTTTGGTTAGTTTATAATAAAAGATATGAATGGAATCTTTTATTGTTTTTCGTATGAGGTACTTTTTGACTTTTTCGACAAAAGTACGAGAAGAATGTTTTTTTAACTTATATTGCATGAATGGATTTTTACAACATTATTTCCAAGAATCTTCCTTTACAAGTTTTCAATTTTATTTTTAATCAACTTCTTTTAGTTTAAAAATGTATGAAATGTTAAGAAAGGAAAATATTTTTGAAGTAGAAAGGATATTTTCCTCAAGAATGGAGTTAAAGTGTTTTATCAAAATTATTTTCCATCTATGATAATATAGGGTTCTGTTTCTATCCCTATTATTACATTTATTTGATCATTTTGTGATGGAATTATTTTTATGAATTCCTTTATCTTATATGAATTGTTTTATGATGTCTTGTTGTTTAAGAATCCCATTTTTATTACATGGGTTATGCAATGATGTATGATTTATGATTTTGTGGCACACATAAGAATAGTATCATAATGAGATGGGTGGGACCTATATCTCCCTCAAATGCATTGAGTAATGATTTTATATCTCATGAGATAGACATGACTGGAATGGTAGGTTATACCGATTCAGTGAAACAAGACTGAAACGAGGAGTGAACTCGGTTCAGAAAGGGACTTTGTCTACTAAGATAGTCATGACAATGAGTCTTGACTAATAAGAAATGATTCTATATGATTATTTGTGTATGCCACAAAGTTTCATGTTTTATGTTATGATTATTGGGATTAAATTTCACTACTATTATTTATCTTGTGTTATGAAATTATGATCTCTTTTGCAGGTTAAGATTTCCAAAAGATATCTACTTAAGAATATGACGTGATTGATATTTCTTTTGTTTGCCCTTACTGAGCATTTGAGCTCACCCTTTTTTGTTTTATTTTCCCCAAGAGATAAAGAAATGTTTTAGGTAAGAAAAAAAGGGAAGATATTTATGGGATATGTTGAAGATCTTTCACCATGATTAGAAGATTACGTTCCGAGTTTCCAAAGACACTAAACTATTACGGTCCTTGTGTGTGTTTTTGTTATGTACTAAGAATTCTGCAAAAGTAATGTGATATCTATGTATGTCAAGCTTCGGGTCTGTACAGTTGGTATCAAAGGAAAGGTTTAGTCAACCTTTGGAAACTAGGATGTGAGAACTTTAGTAAGATCCCTAGAGATATTTCTAAGGTATGTCTAGGGATGTCCCTAAGGTTAAGTATACATATAGGTTATAGTCCTAGAATTATGCTAACGATCATATAATTAAACCTAAGATGTTAGATATTGAAGGTACTCCCCCTTTATTATGTTGTTTTTCCTAGCATGATTTTTTCCTCTCACACTATTCTTTTTGGGTTTTAGACGACGGCTGGAACCCGAAGTAACCATGTTGATCAATGCAATGGACAATGCAATGATTTTCCTCCTGAACAAACAAATTTTATGGGAGATGGAGTGCAAAATCTTATTGCTATACTTACACAAGCTATGAAACATTCTGGACTTCCAAATGAGCAGAGAAGGGAACAATATTCTATTGAGTCCTTCATGAGGCAACATCCACCTTCTTTCAGTGGGCCTTCTGATCTACTTGTTGCTGAACAATGGATCAGTACCACTGAAAAGATATTTTCAATTCTTTAATGTTCAGAACATGATAAAGTCATCGTAGCAGTATATCGTTTGGAAGGTGAAGCTGATCAATGGTGGAATCTTATCAAGAATATGAGGCCAAGAGATGAAATTGAGTCCATGGAATGGGACGAGTTCAATAACTTATTTTTCAACAAGTATTTCCCTCGTATTCTTCGAACAAATATGGAGAAGGAGTTTCTTGAACTAAAGAAAAAGGATGATGAATCCGTTGATGTATACGAAGCGAATTTTACAAGGCTTGCAATGAATGTATCTGGCTTTATCATCCAACCAGAAAGTAAATTTGATCGATTCTTCAGTGGATTAAAACCAAATCTTCGAAGGGCATTAGCTATAAGAGACATCAGTAGCTATGATGAAATTGTGCGTTGTGCTATCAAGGTAGAAATGGAAGTTGGTGTTACTTATCCATCTAGTAGTTTTGACAAGAAACGAAAGATGGAGTTCAAGGAGAAATCTCAGAATAATGGTGAAAAGAAGATGAATGTTTCCTTATGCTCACAGTGTGGAAAGAAGAATGGTGGAGATTGTCTTAAAGGGAATAGAAAATGTTTTAAGAGTAGAAAAGAAGGTCATCGAGCAGCTGAGTGTCTAAGTAATGGAAAAAGGGTTTCTAATGATGTGAATAAAGAAAAGACTACAGAGAACACACCACCAACACTTCAGTGCTTCAAGTGCAAGGAAATGGGGCATTATGCTAATAAATACCCTAATCCAAGGGTTAGTGATGATCGACATGAGAAACCACTTAAGGAAAAGGATAAAGGGATGTCACATGCAATCACCATTGGAGATGTTGAATATAACAACGATGTGATGGAATGATTAAGTGTTTATGTTATGGGATTCCAAAATAATGTTGTATATAGTATCGTGGAATATTGGAATATTTAAGTATTGGACTATTGTGGTTTTCAATAATTTTATGGTGCCGGTAACCATGGAATGTGATTGAGATATTATTGGAAAAAATATGATATGCGCATAATGAAGGGAAAATGAGAAAATGAAATGTTTGATATTATTCATGAGCTCATGTCTAATATAAGGAAATAGTTATATCAAGGTTTGAGGTTTTGGTATGTGAAAAGAGTTAACTTTCGACAGCACTTATGTTTTCACTAAGATTCAATGGGTATTCATTTTTCAAGAGAGTACATGATTAAGGCCTTCGAATGTTTGGAATGTGACCAGCAAAACATATCTCATGATATACGGGGATCAACGATGGTATTATCATGTTTGTTATATGAACTCTTTGGTAATCGTTTTCACTATAATATGAGATTGGATAGCAGTATTTTGGATAAGCCTAAAGATTGAAAATTATTATGTTGGATATAAGGATAGAACTTTTTTGAATATTATTGATGGGATGTTATTGTAATATAGTTTTAGAAAAAGGACAACCTGCAGGATGGGCGATAGCCTATCGCGTTGAACAAGGCTGTGGGAATCAAACCCACAACTGAAGTGCGACTGACCTTTATCGCCTACCACTGGCCTACAGGAAGTCCCTGTTTAGTAGAAACTAGTTTTATTATATTAAGCAGTATGATATATGAAGTATAAGTCAATTTTAGGAACCATATATGATTAATCTCACTATATATGGACTTATGTATTTTTTGATAACTTTTCTAACCTTTTGTTTGAGACAGATGGAATGACCCATCATTCTATCACATGATCTGCTAACACATCACGAATGAAAAATTCAAATTCATTTCTTTAAGAGATGAAGTGGAAATTTTCCAAAGAATGACCAACGGCGAGACTATACCAAACTAACGAAAGTATTTCTTCTAATTCCAATTTCATCAACTTTTGGGAAATGATCTTAAAAACCAAAAATGTCGTCCTAGTGCTATTATATCTGATGAATTAGATGGTACCTTAGATCGTCACAAATTTATGGCTTTGTGATTGCTGGCTTTTCCATAGCCATGTTCTCTTCCACTCTCCATCAGAACATGATGGTTAGATTTCTCTTCCATATCCATATTTTCACCTATGTGGAAACCTAGTGATTAGTTTATTTGGGTAACCGTGAAGTTTCATACTTTTGTTTTTAAACATTGATTTTGGTATTCCTTTTTAAGATGTGAGTTTCTATTAAAGAAACGTTCGAGTAGTAAACCATTTATAACCCCGATGAATTTCGAGGGCGAAATTCATTTTAAGGGGGGTAGAATGTAACACCCCGAGATTTTATGAAAAATATTCTTTTTAAATTCATTAATGTCTTGTGTTGTACACTACACTCAAAGAAGCTTGCACAAAATGAATCTTTGACTTGCCTTGCATTACACGCAATCGCGACCTTCCTCGATAGCGTGTGTAGTACGCAATACCGAGTTTCACTAAACAACGATATGCTATTAAAATATAATTAAAACTAGCCGTTATGAATAGTAATAACCACCTTTTAAAATTTTAGAAATTTTATCTCTAAAAATGGACTTCATTTTTGGATTCGGAATATCAAAATTAGCTTAGGGTGAAATTTTGGTACTTTTCGGATAACTTTCATATTCTGATGAATAGTGAAAATTACTAAATTTTAATTAAAAACAAATTTTTTAATCAAAATAATGAATTGTGATAAATTATTAATTTGAGTGTTTTTAAAGTATATTTAGAATATATTTTTACAATTTAATACAATTTTGGTCATTGGATGTAATTTCACATTTAAACCAGACATAAACAAGTGTCAATCTTTTGATAGTTATTATCTCTTAAAAACACGCTATTTGTTTTGACGACAGGAAATAATTATTAAATTAGTTAATGTAACTGATATGTTTTGAATTTGGTAAAATAGACATCATTTTTGAATTCATAATATCAAATATATCTTGGGCCTAATTTTTTTTATTTTTCTGGAAACTTTCATTTTTTGATGAATAGTGAAACCACTAAGTGGTAGTTAAAAAACTGAATTTTTCATAAAACTTAATTTTACCGCTTCTGTGAGTGAAATTTCGAAAATACGAGAGACACCGTTAATATCAAGGACTAAAATGTGGTTCAATGAGATGAAAATAATTTTTGGTGAATAGTAACTTTTTACTTTTTTTACCACAGTTAAAAGTAAATAGGGTAATTAAGGGTAACAATGATATTATTATTACTCTAACACATGTCCTAATTCTATTGGATAAGTGCAATTCGACCAAAAACAACCTTAGGAATAAAATATGACCATTTAAGCCCACTTGGATTAGATTAGGATATTTATTATTAATTTATTTAAAGAAGGGTTAAAATAGTTAAAATCAATGTTTAATAAGTAAATCATTTTTAATATAGGGTTATACATAAGATAAATTCGACTATAAATATTCATTAGAAATATAAAAAGATTTCCTACATAATTATATTTTATTTGTAATTTTTAGACATTAAATTGTTTAATTTATTTATGACACAACGATGATGTAGTAATTATCTTTTTAATGAAATATTGACATAAATGATGTTATAAATACCCAAATAAAAGTAATTTGAGACTTTTTATGAATTCCACTAATTTTATATGTTAATATGACATGTTAGTATTGATTTTATAAATATTTTTTCGAACTAATCATTCTATTAGGATTTTTACAAAAATCAATTACCAAATAGTGTCAAAATTGACATAAAATAGTTTTTAAAATAAATATTATATTATTAATTGTTATTTTATTCCTAAAAATCTAAGGTTCTTCCAAACTAATTGGATAAGGTTATATATATTAATAATAAACAACTTGGGGTTCTTTTGGCTTGATATTGTAAGTTTATTAACCTTATAGTATAAGAAAACAAGAAGACACGGTAAAAGTTTAATTATCTAACTTAAAGTTAAATCTAAATCAAAAGGTTAACATTGATACCTAAACTTGTCTAAATTATATTGGATGATAGGATTTAGACCCATCCCAACCTTAGCTTTGAAATAACTCAATTTGGAGCTATTAAAAAACCTAATTTGACTTTATAATAAAATAATATTTTTAGTTATTCCAAAGGTGCCCCTCTCCTCCCTTATAAAAGGGCACTTCCTCCCTCTCTTCCTCACACCACATTGAGCCTTCAAGCTCAGAAAAACCCTGAACATTTCTTCTCTCCACTTCCCTAGATACATCATAGAGGTCCTGGTATTATTCAATGACCAATTTTAGTTCCCTAAAAGGAGGTCTCAAAGAAGCGCTTCAAAGAAGAGGTAATGTCCGTTACCGATTCTTTCATCTTTATTTCTTCTTCCACTTATTCTTCTTCAATTGTTTCATTATGAAGTAACAAAATCATTATCACTCATATATTTATATGTTATTATAAGTATGAAACCACCCTATTTCTCCATCTATCCATCCTACGGAATACGAAATCATCGCACATGCGTACGTATGGAATACCGTCTCCACGCCGTGGTGTAATCTATTTTCCACCACCACCGTACTTGGATGGGTATAATGGTGTAAATAATTACTATATATGATTATTATAAATTGATATTGATTCTGAAATAGTATACATACACTCCAATACAATTCCACGATAATGGGAACGATATCATCGCTCGTGCGTACGTACGGAATACCGTCTCCACGATGTGATACGATTCATTCTACATGATCTTCATTGCATAATGATAATATAAATGAATTGAATGAATAAATATGATATATAGTACATTAATATCATTCTTGAAATGATGTATATATAACCTAAAGATAATAATAAGAATTTATTCGACAAAACACACATAAGAACAAAAAGTTATAAACACCCGAATAACAAGTGGAAATGAAATATTACTACTAAGAAGCTAAGAATATGACTGTATATGATATCATAACAATAATTTTGATTCTGGAATAAGTGAATAAAATTATTTAAATCATTATAAAGTAGGTTCAGACACTTTCGAAGAAAATCGGACCTAAGGTAAGGGAAATATCACAATCTAATTTTTATCGGAGATTGTTTATACATTGGTATTTACTGGGGTGTATTTTATCATCCACATCCTTGTTTCCTCAATATGTAATATTATTTCCATACACCTACAATTGTTTAAATCCATTTTTACCCATTTTTTAGTTTATAGTAAATGATATTAAAGGAATATTTTATCATTTTTCGTACGAGGTACTTTTTGACTTTTCCTACAAAAATACGAGAAGAATGTTTTTTTAACTTATATAGCATGAATGGATTTTGAAAACATTATTTCCAAGAAGATTCATTTACAAGTATTCAGTGTATTTTTAATCAACTTCTTTTAGTTTAAAATTTTAACAAATGTTAAGAAAGGAAAATGTTTTTGAAGTATAAAGGATATTTTCCTCAAGAATGGAGTTCAAGTGTTTTATCAAAATTATTTTCCATCTAAGATAATATAGGGTTCTGTTTATATCCCTATTATTACATTTATTTGATTATGTTGTGATGGAATTATTTTTATGAATTCCTTTATCTTATATGAATTGTTTTATGATGTCATGTTGTTTAAGAATCCCATTTTTTTTACATGGGTTATGCAATGATGTATGATTTATGATTTTGTGGAACACATAATAATGGTATCATTATGAGATGGGTGGGACCTATATATCCCTCCAATGAATTGGGTAAAGATTTTATATCTCATGAGATAGACATGGCTGGAATGGTAGGTTATACCGGTTCAGTGAAACATGAATGAAACGAGGAGTGGACTCCGTTCAGAAAGGGACTTTGTCCACTTAGATTGTCTTGGCGATGAGTCTTGACTAATAAGAAATGATTCTCTATGATTATGTGTGTATGAATCAAAGTTTCATGTTTTAAGTTATTATTATTGTTAATAAATTTCACTACTATTATTTATCCCATGTTATGAAATTATGATCTCTTTTGGAGGTTAAGATTTCCAAATGATATCTTCTTATGAATATGATGTGATTGATATTTCTTTTGTTTACCCTTACTGAGCATTTGAGCTCACCCTTTTATGTTTTCATTTCCACTGGATATAAAGAAAGGTTTTAGGTAAGAAATAAAAAGGGAAGATATTTATGGGAGATGTTGAAGATCTTTCACCAGGATTAGAAGATTATGTTTCGAGTTTCCAAATACACTAAATTATTACGGTCCTTGTGTGTGTTTTTGTTATATACTCTGTATTCCGCAAAAGTAATGTGATATCTATGTACGTCAAGCATCGGGTCTCTACAAGATCCCCAAAAATTATATAGAAATCTCAAAGGATAATTCTAACCTCATTGTAATTCAATTGGAATTAATTTTTATACGAACTTCATCCACTCAAAAAATTGAAAATGATATTAGAGTTCTAGTAAATATAAATTTTTCATGCACAAACAGATTCATAGAAATAGACAACATGGAGCACCTTTTTATATTCTGAACATGTTTTACACACCTATTATTCCCGCATCCACTAATTCCTAACACTCCCTCTAGATAGGAATGATTTTTCCTCCATGCTTTCTTTCTTCTGATTAATATATGAAGCATGTAATGTTGAGTAATAAAATTGATGATTCAATTCTTGGATATGTGACTATAGATCTAGAGTTCAACTACATGGATTCAAGATACAACTAGGGTGGAATATTCCATGCTTATTATGAGATTTCCTAGAGGGGATTTTCTTATAACATTTGTTTCTGCCTTGTAAAAACTAGGACTTCAATAAGTAACTCTAAGCCCCAAAGATAATAGATTATCTCAATATTCAATGATCATAACACTGAAGGTAATTAATTCACCATTACTGATATTTATATGTTTTGAAAAAAATTTCCATATCCAATAGATCAAGATCATCCACATATTATAAATATACCCCAATAACTTTTATCATCTCATATGAACGTACATCATCTTGTTTAGTATAATTAATCTAGGCCTCTGTTAAAAACCTACATGAAATAATCCTATATTTCTATTAAATTAAAATATCAACATAGAAAATTTTATTTTTTGAATTATAAGAATCAGAATTTCTTGAAAATAAAATACCACAACCAGGTCCTTCGACTTGGTGAATCATATATGAGATTTGATGAAGTTACACATTAATTCCCCTTGACCAGGTCCTTCACAAAGGATCCTTGATGAGGGACACACTATACAACTCCATAACTAATGTGAAAATAGAATAAGAAAGTATTTTGGAGAACTTCATAAAAATAGAAGCATGGTATAGTTGAGATGACTACCTATAAGATGAAAGATAAAAATCACTATCATAGAATACAAAAAAATTTAATGTGCTAGAAAAATTTATACACTCTACTAACCTGTACACTCAATCTATTATATTCTGTAACATTGTGAACTTGTGGAATAGTCATTCACATTGGGCAAATGAACATAGGCCTGCATCGATTCCATTGACATTTGACTATCACCACCCTTCATAATCTTATCCTCATTATGTATCATCACTAGACCATATTATTTATATTATATCTAATAATGAGGGGGGAATTTTGTTGAAAATAATTTTTCCCTAGAGGATAAAAATGTAGTTCCCAGTAATGATCCTTGTATCACTGCGAGGGGGAGAGATGAATCAGTGATAACTTTTTTAGTTTTATGTTTTCTTCTTTTGGAATCAACCTTCCCCACATGTTAGAGACCTTCTTCCCTACGTAACACACACAACTACAAAAACAAAATATTTACATGGTTCAATACTCAATAAGAGTATCTACATCCATGGTATGTTACGAAAACAATCTAGTAACATAAAATCCACTAGTAAACAATCCTTTTTTGTGGAATAATATGAGTAGGATATTCCTTTCACTCATGTATCACTTTGAAAACAATCCTATAGTGTGTGTGCTCCCTCTTTTCACAAATATGTTTATGTAATTTTTATGTTCTACTTAATCAACTTTCATAAATGAAATCCTTCAAAAACATTATCCACTTTACTTCCCAGAAACTTGTTAGAACCTCCTGGTGAAAACAACATAAACGCCACACCCTTCATGCATGCCTACCAAGTTGGGCGCCAATAGCTACCTGTGAGCCTCTATTGTGAACAACTAAAAACTCATGTGCCACTTTTGGCATCTACAAAACACACTTCATTAACACAACTCCATTTTTTCACGCCTCTTGCAACTTGTTTTCCACTTCCGCTGGTGTACCACTCTTCTTGCGTGCCTCCCTACTTGTGCGCCTAATAAATAACTCTTGACATGCATGAATCATCAGATTTGGGTGCCAATTTATAATACTTGCGTTATTAGAGACCAAATTTTATATTCTGTTTTGTGCATAAAAATGAGTATGACAGTCATATATTTAAAGGAATTAGGGTGACTTGTGTGCCACATACACTTGCAGATTGTTACTACATGCACTCCACTCTGTCACGTGTGTGCCGCTCCATCACATGTGTTCAGCTCCATCACTTGTGTGCCACATTATTTAATTTTTCACATTTCAATTTGACGATGATAAAATATCACTTGCACACATCATACACTTGCATGATGCTTATACTTGCACACCACACATGCATGCAGCTTTTTGACTTGCACAACACTTATGTTCCATTTTAATATTTTGATTTTATGACCATGAAATATTACTTGCATACAGCATACACTTGTTCTCCACTTATTCGTGCACACTACACTTTCACGCCGCTTCTTGACATGGGGGCCAATTTATATCCTTTTCTAAAAACACTTCTCTGATCTCTCTATCCTTCATAAGGATTGCATCATAATTTCTCTATACATTTGATATTTGTTTAATAAAAAAATAAAATAATCTTCATAGTTACCCTGGGATTTAATGAAAATTCCCTATCTTCCATAAACCACTCATATATAGTGAAGTGATTTATTTTCCTCCCAAAATTCCTTGACAACTAAAGACAATACATGAGACGTACATTCTTCAAAATCATCTTGGTCCTAACAATCCCCCATTTGGAATTTGATGAAAATAAATATTCAAAAATGTAGAAATTTTTAATTGCAAGAAAAGGATTAATCATAAAAAATTCTAACCCTATGTGATATAAGCCATTTTATGAAAAAATAATTATTGACAACAAAACGATGTTGTCCAGAAGTCATGACTATGAATCATCTATATCATTGTTCTCCAGCCTTCTCCAAAACATTCTCATCTTCTTTTTCTTCTGAACCAACTTCTGTAGCATCAACTCAGAGTAGACAAAAAATATGTTTCTTTCAACTACTCTAACTTACTGTTCGAGTAGTTCACAAACATACAATCTCAATTCACACCTTACCCACAACTCACCCTTTATGCATGAAACCATAAAGATAGATTTATGAAACAATCATCCCCATTGAAAAAACTATCCAAAGGTAATATGAGAGAGTATATAAACACATGTACCACAACCATTTTGAGATGGGGGATGAAGACCCATGTTCAACCTCATTTTACAAAATCATTCCTTCGGTAAATGTTTGGTGAAAATGACAACAACTTTTTCCATTGTAGGAACATACTCTACCTTCAATTTATTCTTATGCACTTTCTATTTGATGATAAGCTACTTTATAAAAATGTGTTTTGAACGAGAATTTCGTACATGATTCCTTGGAAGATCGATTGAACTCATATTGACACATCCCAAGAGTAAGGGTAGTTCCACTTCATCAAGTATGTCTTCTAATTGAGTCTTCTTCCACATATATTGGGTAGCAGCATGAGTGGTAGCAACATACTCATCATTACTTTTGCAAAAAGTAACCGAATACTGTTTCTTTGTATAACCACTAACACTAGAATGATCCTCCAATTGTTGAAGTTATTTCATCAACATTTCATTTCCAATTATTATCTAAATACCCAAACAAATTAATATTTTTTGTGCCATCATACCTGATTCCAAAAAAAATTCCATAGAAATATCTGAGAATAATTATTCCATCAATTGAATGTGATTCTTTAGGATCACTCTAGATCCTTGTGCATAAGGTAACAACATCAACAATGTCGGGTCTTGAGATAGTAAATTTTAATAAAAAAAGAATCATCATTCAAAACTCTTTCTGATCAACTTTATGGCCTTCCCCATCTTTAGAAAACATGGTTCCCACTAAAATTGGTTAGAAAATTGTTTTTATGTTTCAATTCCAATCTTCTTCAGATTTTCCTTATCATACTTCTCTTGAGAAAGAATGATGTCATTCTTTTTCTTTAAGACTTGTAAATCGAGAAATTATTTTTTTCTCCTGGCATGGACATCTCAAAAAACATCTTCTTCTCTTCCGAAAATCTTTCAGAAGATCATTCATAATTTCTATAAATGTTAATGTCATTTACATAAATAATAAAAATCAGTGAAGAATCCTAAAATTCCATGATGTAATGATTTCTCTCAACACTTCCTTTCATGAAACCCATCTTTCTTATGCATGTATCCAGTTTGGAATTCCATTCCCATGGAGCTTGTTTTAGCCCATACAAGGATTTAATCAACTTACACACAGATAATTGTTCTATCTCAACAAAAAAGCCACATGGTTTGTCAATATAACCATCTTCATCAATATTTTAGTATTGGAATACAGACATCACATCCATTTAAAAAATATTATTCCCTAATTCTGTAGCAATAACATGAATTATTCTAATTGTTTCCAATCTCAACATTGTAGAAATTTTCTCATAAAAATCAATACCTTCAATTTATCACTATAATTTGAAAAAAAATTGTTCCTTGGTCCGTATCACTTCGTCTTTTTCATTCAACTTGTTCTAGAAAACCCATTTTTTAACCAATAACAATTTTTTCATTCATCTTGGGTACGAGTTCCCATGTATCTTTCTTTTCTATCTAATCAAGATCTTAATTTATATACTACAACCATTATGGATTCTCAAAATCGTCATTCAAATCATTTGGCTACAATTTTTTCTATAAAGAATTATGTGAACATCAATTGTTTTTATTCTTGTTTGAACCCTCTAATGTTGATCACTATTAATGTTCTGAGCCCCTACATTATCCCTCATCCATGGTTGAGCTATTCAAATTTCATCTTCTTCACATGAAATTGATGAGTCTAATTCATCTTCTTGAGTATGATTACCAATAATGGTTGAATTATCATAATCGTTAACAATAATTTCATAATCTTGGTCAACTTCTATATCTATAAAAGTATTATTCTCTATCTCAACATTTTCAACAACATTCACATAAGTAGAATCGATTATTATTACTATTTCATTGTTGAAACATTTGTATCAAATTCTTTCTGAAGCATAGACATGAAAAATTCCATCATATCCTCTATGTTCAAACATTCCATGGTTTACGCTATTTTTTTTATGATGCATGGACCCCCAAAAACACTTAAGTGTTTCAAACATTGAGTTTTTTCCTGAAACACATCATGTAGAGTCATATCTGAATGTGGCCTATAGAAACATCAGTTTTGAATATACATTGAAGCACTCAAGGATTTCCTCCAACAATAATCAGTGAAACATGTCAAGTAACACTATTTACCCCATTTCAACCAGACTTCTATTCATTCTATCAGCAACACCATTTTTTTGAGGTGTGTATAGTGAACTGAACTCAAGATGAATTCCATGATTCTCATAGTAATTTTCAAAATATTCATTCTTATTATCTCAAAAATTATCAGTTCTATAATTATTCACTGAATACTCACATTTCTTCTCTTCTTTCTTCTTAAAATTCCAAAACATTTATAGAGCAACTGACTTATTTCTTTTGTACATATCACAAGTAATGAGAGTAGTGTCATAAATAAAAGTTATTAAGTTCATATCTCCATTTGTTGATCACCCGATTAATTGTCTGTAGATATTAGATTGATTATGTTCCATGGATTGTTTTGAAAGAATTCCCAAACTCTTAAGCATAGATTTTGTGATATTCCTTTTTTACACAAATAGTGAAACACCAATATCTTCTTCAGAATAAATTATGAATATCTAGACAGTGTATCACGTTGATAACTTGCACATGTTTTCATGAAACATAAGTCCTTCCTTTTATTCAAAAAATAATTTTCATCCAACATTCCCATGTAACAAGTGTTCTATACTTCACCACCTTGGACCAAGACACCTTTTTTATGTTGGCCTCTTGTAACTACTAGTCCATCATTTTAAATTTTCACAACCAACCTATATTTTTTGAAGATAACATTTCTTCCCTCTTCAAAAAGTTGTAAAACACTCAACATGTTATGTTTCAACCCATGAAAATTATAATGTATTCATAGATTTAATTTTTTTCATTCTAAGTGATTGTTGATCCAACTCATTTGATCATTACAGACTCATCATTTCCAAATGTACCTATTCATTCATTGAAGTCGTTAAAATTCTTCTACAACTTCAACTCTCTTATCATATGAGAATAACTCCCACTATAAAGAAAACATGGATGTTCCCCTTTTGTATCTTAAAGGTAGGTTTTAACCACAAGATCTTTTAGTTCTTACTTTTCATTCTTCACCTCTAGCTTCTGAGGGTTTTTAAGAACCTTTTGTTGTGCTGGAAATAGAACAACACATCCCTTAGAGACATGTCCATGTTTGTTCATATCATTAATAAATAGTTTTCCAATGGTGGGAACCTATTTCCAACATTAACACTAGCCTTCTAATATATCGTCTAAAATTCCTTCACGTACGTCCATTTTTGAGAGGATTTAATCCCCTAAAACCTTGTCTTCCATAACATGTGTAATAGTAGAAATGTTGTTGATTGAACCAAAACATGTTTGAAGTGTGTCTGAATCTAGAACAATACCAATAGTAACCATAGAATTAATATTTCACTCTAAATCTTATATACTTACTGGAGTTGTCAATATGATTCTCAGAAACCTTTTTAATAGAACTATACATACCATCAACCTTCTTATTTTAAATCAAAAATTCCATCCTCCCACTCATGTTTATATTCAGACTTGTGATTAGAAGAAGTATTGGATAGTTTTCTAGACTTCATTATTTTTATGTACATCTAATTTTTCAGCTTTACTAACATTGGATACATACATATCCTTTCCATCTTTGTTCTTATCAGAACTAGTTCTGTCTTTTCTATCATCATTTTAAGGTAACATTTGTGGACACTTATTTGGTTCATTATTACTAGAAAATTCACTAACATATGAGATATATTTATTGTAATTGATATTCGTTTCATTATATTTAGAAATATTCTGTTTGAGAAGTTCCTAGTCTTCTTATTTTTCCCTCAGCATTACTTAAATATGATCATTACGATTCATTGCATTATTATTATAATTCATTAGATCATCAAAATATTTTTCCATCATGATTTTCTCATCATAAGAACCTTCTTGATTGTTTGAAGATAAATTTTCATTTATCATCATCTTGTTTCACTTATCAAGAATTTTGATCTTTCTCAGACATTCATTCAACTCTTCATTCATGTGATAATCACGTTGGGTTTTTTTTTCTTCATAACTGTTGCTCTCGTAATCTATAGTACTCATTGGTGCAATAAAGGTATTCTCTATACCATTCTCCACAAATGATTTATCGGATTCAGGTTCACAGTCTTCTTCTACATCATCTTTAGACAAAAAAATATTCTTCTAGGATTTGATGAACTTTTTATCCTTCTCCTTATAAAAATATTTATATTTGTATAAAGGTTTCTTCCACGTCCTTCTTGGCCATCTATCATCATCATCATTGTATTATACTTTATTATTTTGAGGATAGTTAGCCGCAAAGTGACCACCAACTCCACCCTCAAATCATATCAAGGTATGTTTCCCCTTGTATTTTCCTATACCTGTTTTCACATTCATAGAATACAAGGATAATATTTCATCAAAATTTTTACAAACCCCATCTTTTGAATCAAATTGACCAGTATCACATTAAATAAAAGGATTCTTTGAAACCTCCCTCTTTGCAGCCTTGAATGAAATTTCTCTATCAGTATTGGTTTTTATCTTTGTAGTCTTCTCCATTCCCATTTAATTTGTAATTAGAGTACTATGAAAATCATACAGATATAATGTTTTAGGGTCTCTGTCCAAATGATTTCACATTAGCATTAAACATGTCATGAAAAATTTTACGGATCTTTTTAAAAACTATATAATCTTCTAACTTTTCCCCAAGACATCTGATTATACTGACAATTTCATTTACCACGGTAATAAAGTACCTAATAGATTCACTATCTCCAACTCTCATGTCTTCACACTACAGCCTGAAGATTTGTATTTTTTTCCTCCTTACTTTTTCATTTACTTTATAGAAGTTATTCAAATTATACCAGATGCCTTTTGTTGTAGCAACACCTTTCACTCTTAAAAACTAACTCGTCTAATTGGATGGGAATAATGCATTTTTAGCCCAGCAAGCTTTCTCATGAATCTTCTTATCAGTATGTGTAAGAGGAAAATTTTCATCAATTTGAGGAAATACATCAGTTGTAGTTTCAATAACTTCATACCCAAGAGACATAATAAAAGACACTATTCTATCTTTCAAGATATGATAAATCTTTCCATAAAATATTTTAATCCCATTAATATTCTTGCAATTAAAATTCTCTATCATAACTTTTACTCAAAATGCCATCAAAGGCCAAATGAAGGATTCCTCATTATGATACCAATTGTAGTTCCCAGTTAGGATCCAAGTATCACTGAAAGGTTGAGGGGTGAATCTGTGATATTTTTTATTATTTTTCCTTCTCTTTGAAACAACCTTTGCATCTTATTAGGGAGTTTCTAAATATCTGAAAACACACAACTACAAGAACACAAGATTTACAGGGTTCAGTACACAATAAGAGTTTCTACATCCTTAGTATTGTATGTAAACAATCCAATACCACACAATCGACTAGAAAAAAATCATTTAATGCAGAATACAATGAGTAGGATATTCCCTTACACTCGGATAGCACTTTAAAAACAATTCAATAGTGTATGTTCTCTTTATTAGTACAAATCGGGTAATGTAATGTTATTGTGATTCATAATGAACATTCACAGATCAAATATTTCAAAATAATTCTTCACATTCCTAGTCAAAATCTTTTACGAACCTCCTAGTGCAAATCGCTGGTGCGCCACACCCTACAGGTGTGCCACTCAGCTTGCGTGCCTACCTTCTTGTGCACCACTAACTACTTGCATGCCACTATTGTGTACATCTCACAAAATTCACAGCACTTTTGGATTCTACACATCACACTTCTTGAACACAACTCCCTTCTATTACGCCTCATTAAACTTGTGTGACACTTCTTCTTGTGTGTCACTATCCTAGCACACCACTTTGCTAGTTTGTCTCCCTACTTTTCAGCTTATAAATAACTCCTGACAAGCCTGCCACTTCATCTTGTGTTCCTCTTTATACTTATTGCAAGATCGGAGCTCTATTTTTCTATTATTATTTGAACATAAAAAATTTAGGAGGATAATCATCTATTTACAATCATATGGGTGACTTGCACGACACATACACTTGTGTGCCATTCCTTATTTTGCGTTGCTCTATCACTTTCACGCTGCTCCATCACATGCACGCCACCCCACCTCTTGCACACCACTTTCTTCCCTTTTTCATAATTCTATGTGATGATCGTGAGATATGAATTGTGCACAACATACACATGAACTCCGCTAAACTTGCGTTCCACACTTACGCACAGCTTCATGACATACATTCCAATTTCATTCCATATCCATATTTTGATGTCATGATCATGAAATATGTCATGTGTGCAATATAAATGTGCGCACCATGTATACATGAATGCCACACATGCATGAACCTTCATGAATTGTGTTCCAATTTCTTTCCTTTTCAATAAAAAAATTATTTTCTCACCATATCCTTAATAAGACATTCATCAAATGTTCTCTAAACTTATGATATTTTGGAAATTGAAATCTGAAAAAAATCTTCATAGTTACCATGGTAAGTATTGTAACATCCATTTCCCCCATCATCCACTTTTACAGATGGAAGAGATTTACTTTTTTCGAAAATATCATTCACAATAAAAAAAATACCAGAGAAGAATATTCTTCACAATCAGCTTGGTCCTATGAAAAAATATTAGAAGTAGTTGCTGTAAACATTTCAATGAAGTGGAGAGACCCATGGAGAATCAATGAAATTTTCCCAAGGTGATCTAGATGCATCCCTATGCATATAAGTCCCCCTTATCCATCCTTGTAAATCCATAAATGATATGCCACCACTACACGAGAAACTACTTCCGGGAACATTCAAAGTAAAACAATGTAGAAAACAATTTTCAACAAAGCTCTAATTATTTAATAGGAATAGGACCTTTGGGATAATGTTTTGAACAACTAGAAAATCATAAGAATCCCTTAATCCTTGATCATTCATCCCCATCAACAATGTTTTCAAAAAATCCTAATGTAGCTCTCCAATACCCAATAGAAGTTATAATAAATTTTCATATGTGAGAAAAAATCTCAAAAGGGTCTAAATAAAAGAATCATACATGAGGACCCCTTCTCCCTTTGTGGGAATCCACCTAAGAAAGGCCCCTTTACCTAATAAAAAACTGAAGCGAGAATCATCTAGGGAAAACTATGGGTAAGTGTTGTGTATTAGATAAATCATCACCCAAGTGTTTCTACTAAAATTTTCCATTTTGAAGGCATAACCAACTCATGCATAGTAATAATTATGATGTGAAGCAATTCCATTTCATCTTAGGACCTGTGTGAGGGACATTTTATCTCTAAACAATTACCTATGTGATCCCCCTTATGAGTCTATTCCATGCCACCATTGCTAGGGATTTTCTTCTAATAGTACCCTCACTCGAGGTGGAATAATTTGTAACCTCAACCAAGTCCTATGGACTCGGAAAACCATGGGGAGAGGCATGTAATTTTTTCTTCCATTTTTATTTACATTCCTAGAGTCAGAGGTTTTCTTCCCTTCTCCCACCTGATGGTTAGGTCCATCCGACTTCATGTTTATTTTCATTCCCACATTCATGAGGACCGTGACCTGATGGTGGTGATAGGGAACATCTGGTATTCACTTCTTAGATTGAAACCATTTCCTTCACTAGTCTTATCTAATACCCAAAACCATTGGTTCAATGTGGGGAGGGTAAGGATAAAAATTTATTTTCCATTCAAAAGATTATGTGAACCTCCTCTCCAAATGAGGAACCAATTTTAGGGAATCCCTCCTTGACTAAGTCCCTTGACTTTCTTGTAGGAACTATCCTTCTCCATTCTGTCCTTATTCTATCCTATTTACCATAATGATTGGGGATATTGGATATTCAAATCCATTTCCCACTCCCTTTATGCCAATGTTACAATGATGGGAGGGATGTGTCATCACCCCGACCACATCCACTTGTTGAATGTGGGAATGTATTGTTTTTCCGATCTTCTGATTCAACTTCTTTACCATATTCTAGAACGACTCATCATGAATCATATGTCCTCAGAGGATAGAAAGTATCACAAAATCCTCATAGTCAGTGGCATGTTTTGGCATAGAATTTTCATTCAGATCATTCTATCACCTTTATTAAATGTTCCTCCATAGGTGTCGGACTTGAAGGCCAATTATTTAACCATAGGGAAAAGTTTATTGTGGAGTATCCCAAATATTATGTTTCATCTTATTTCTCATACAAAACATGACTCACATAGTCACAGTGGTTTACATTGGTCGTGACATCCACATGATACCAAACCAATATCGCATCATCCAGAGTGTATTACCCACCCAATTAGGGAATCATTGTGGGAATAATCCCTCAAAATACAAACCTTTTGGGCCGCCTAATCATGAGTAATCCCCAACCAAACATCAATTCACTTGGAATATTTATCCAGAATATTTCCCAAAGCATCCCTTAGATCACCAGGATTTGAGACATACATCATGACCCCATTCACATGTAACCCTTTTTAGGAATAATCCCCAAAATATTTATTTAAAAATAGCATATTCCTCTTCAAGACAAATCCAAGGGCCTCCATAAGTGTATATACATATAATCATTTTTCATGAGATTTGATTCCCATCCAATCACAATACAAATGATGCATATCTATGGTCCAAACACAAAACCCTTAATCAACCTTAGTTCTCTCTGGGCCATATCCCATGAAGAATCTTTTTAATCAAGGGAATCCATATCCCTTTACAGTTACCTGGAAAAAAATCGCATAGGACCCATGACAAACTCTAACCAGGCACCTTATTCCTAGACATCCTTATCATACGATGTTAAGTTGTATGGTTTAGTCCTCCTCACATGACCTTAAATGGTATGATGTTCCCCATTAAGAAGTATCCAACTACATGGGTTATTATTCCACTCATAAGGATACATAGGAATCCCTTTTTATGTGTCTGATCTCAATATCAAAAAATACCCCATATCCCCAGATGATGAATCACTTGATAGAAACCCACTACAGGGAATAAATACAAACATCTCCATAATAAAGGCAAAATAATATCTAATAAGTATATAATAGGAAACTATTTTTGGAGAACCCCAAATACATATATATTATTCTATATTCTATACATTCTAATAATTGATTATTAATTCCCGGATGATCCATGATATACTTGGGAATTAATGAATGATTCACAAACATATTTGAAATCTATAATAGAGTCACAGAGTATGAAATAATTCCCCCCCAAAATGGAGTGATGATCGAGACCTCCCATCCTCTTGAATAATTTGTTTTGTTAAGAATAATTATCCAAATACTCAAAAGAGAACCTACCATTGGAATGTATTACCTTGATGGATATAGAAACATATTATATTTACAACTCTAGGAACCAAGAACATTGGAAACTGTTTGAAAATAGTAAACCTTGCATGAATGATTGAATGAAATTCACCCCTTCAATCAATTGTCTTAATGTCACTTTTTTTTGAAATAGTATTCCTCCATTGGAAATCAATGATTTGTTTTCTGCCATTCATATCTCAAAAAATCATCCTTGATTTATCAATCTGAGTTAAAATAACATTATAGTAATGTATAGGATGATATGATATTCCATAATCATGCATTAAAAGCATGGTTCCAGCTATCATTATGGTTTGAAACTGGATTTTATTATTACATCTCATATTAAATTAGTATCTTCATTTAAAATTTTAGTTATAAAAATTTTGAACACTAACTTTATTTTATATATAGACTATGAAAGTAAATGAGCATCTCAATCATTTTCCTGTCGATCTTCAAGATCATAAATCGTGATAATTTCACCATCATTTCCTAGTTTATTTAATGGGATATGATATAATAGATATAACGTAGAATATATAATGTTAAAAGAAATTTTATTTAATTTATGGATACTAATTCACAACTCGTATACTAAAATCAAGCCTCTTAAAGTATGTATTGAATGAAAAATACAATGAGTAATGTGCTTAATTAAATCTATATAACCCAAATATGAAATTCAACTCTAATTTTCCATCATCCTCATATAGAAAGACCAGATATAACTCAATATATTAATCATCAACAAGAATTACACTCTTAGATTCTATATTTTCTTCCATATGAACAAATTTAAACTATCTTTGAATTTCCACATCTAGAAAGAGACATATTTTTTATATGTTGATAACAATGTGGAGATATTATCCACATTGACTCCATCATCATATACATAGAAATTACTACCGAAAATTTATTTATATGGTATAACTATATCATTATGGAATCATTAGGAAGCACAAATGAGAATTTTATTTAGAAATTATTTTAATGATGTGAAAAATAATGAATAACATTAGTATGAAGTAAATAAATACAATGATTTTTATGGTTCAAATATCTATAGATAGGTAGAATAATTTCATTATAATTGTTAGTAAATTAAATAGCTCACACACTATTTAATGATACAATAACTCAAATTAGACTTATATTGAAATGAATTTTTATAGTAAAACACATTTCTATAATAACAGATATGAGCTATTAGCTTACTGTTCTAAAATGATTTTAAAATTAAATCCCATGGATCTAAAATAAAATTTTAGTAAATTACATGATGGTATTCTCACAATATAGAAGTAAAAAAATACTATAGTTCATGTTGTATGTTTCCCATGTACATTAGTAACTTGGGACAGTTCCACCCCAAAGATGAATATTAATGTCCATCATGGGAACACTACACTTACCCAATCCCCATATGATCAGTTCAGCCCCACTATTCCAGTACATACCCACAATGATTTGGAACCATAAAACTAACCCCTTCAATGTTTTATTCATAGAAAAAATATGTAATATTAGATCACCATCTTCTTCACTCACCTTTTATTACTTTAAATTTAGTGAATCAATTTCAAGCAAACAATTCATGAAAATCACAGAACGTTCACATCAATGCTACTAAAATTTATTCCATATTAATCTATTAACCCTTCATTCATCAATGGGGAAAAATAATATAGAAAACTGACTCAAAATAATCAATCACCATTAACATTTTAATATGTTTTCCGGATTATTTATTCCTCTCATTTTTTGTATTATTAATTGACCATATTGTATTAGGACTCAGATTGGGTTTTACATTCATTGACAATTACCCTTGTATATATGAAGCATTAGGTTCTTTGAATGAGGTATACCACTATATATATCATAATATAATACAACTTCTTCTCACATTCAATCTATATCATCAAAATATTTCATCATCCAAACCATCTCCTTCTAAATATTAGTTACTGAAATGAAAATACCTAAAATATTGATAGAACAAAAACCATTTATAATTAAGATAACATCATAAAAAATACCTCTATCGAAATATTATATCTAGTTACACACCTATTGTCGACATCACCTCCATGGTTATTTTTCATGTACACATGATTTTATTTTCCCATATAATCTATATAATATTATTTTCCCTTCTAATATATTAGTAATCACTTCATTTCTTCCCAATATTCTTTTTATGGTTATCCATTCACCTTTCCATTAATAAAATTACTTGATAAATTTATCATGTCATAAAAATAATTAAATTAATCATTATTCCAATAGTTGATCAAAAAATAACTATTTTTATATATTTAACCCTTATTTTATTTATGTTATTGATCCATGGACAATTTTAATTTTTTTTCTATGGGAATAGACACGTGATATATTTATAATACAATAATGCTATACAACAAATATTAAATGTAGTAAGACTATGAAAACATAGATGTTCATGTTTCATGATCTCTCTTTATCATCATATCCAAATTCAGAGTATTAAATTGAAATCCATAACTAGCATCCATTTTGTCCCATTATCCCTCTGCATAAAATATCATTCAATCACCATATCCATCTCATACCTAAGAAAAATTAGTTATCCATCGCCAAATGTATTCAATTTGAATTATGATTTTATGATACTATATTTGGATTAATTATTACATGATAATACAACAAACATATTATTCCATTACCAGGGTTCTAAAATTTTCCATTATAAACTTTTATCATGATTGAACAATATAGTTCCTTTTGCTAGCATAATTTATCCATTTGTATGCACTATAAAAATTACATCTTCTTGATATACATGAGGTAACATCATATTTGAATCTAGATATTGAAGATTTAAATCCATTAAAAAAAAATATAAACTACCTATATTTTTGTATAAATCACTATTTGCGAGATAATTTCTATGAAATACATACCTTCAATGCACTAATTTTTTTTCCACCAATCATTATTTATATATTTTCTTACAATAATGTTCCTCCTATAATCTATATAACAATTTTATATTAAAATCATTATATCCATGGGAATAATGGGTCTGATCAAGAATATTGTTACTAATAAATGATGAATATTTCCCTGCACTAGTATCACCAATATTCCAAACTCATTCATATACATTTACTATTCATTGAATTTTAGATATCCTCTGCAAAACCAAAATAAATATTATAGGTATGATTAATACCAATACATAGTTCTTCCCATAAATATTGATATATTCATCTCATCATGAAGATTATTATCCATTAGTTATGTTGGAATATTCTTAAGTACACCATCATGCTCCGATTACACCTGACATCCTGATTTTATATTCGTTGTAATAGCACTAACTACATGAAAAATATTATATATGAAATCATCAATGAATATAACTTATATTTATCTAATTATCATACAGTTCTCATCATCCTAGAAGTGATATCCAAAGAAATATCATAATAGTTAATAATGAAACATAATTTAGTCTTAGAATCATAATTTTACCTGGTATCAATAGTAATATTTACATATTCCAAACAACCAAATACTTCTAAATTACTGGATTATAAATTTTTTCCTAACTAGAGATCCTCGAGTGGATATTTTGTTTTTTTATATATGATCTTTTATCGATAATATTTATCATTGTATTCACTACCTATTCCAAATTAACATGTGTAACCCGAAGCACAGTCTCGTATCCTTTGACATTAATTCAAGATCATATTTATAATTTCAGCAAAAACAATCAATTTTGTTTTAGTACATGTATTCATCTACCAATTAATTTTATTGTGAGTATATAAGTCTACAAAATCATTATTATCACACACTACATCATCACTAGAAATAAGGAATATAAAATTTGATATTGATGGTTTCTCAACCAATGTACTCCTCTTATAAAACATAGTAAATATATCATAATTTTTTTTATATATTAAATATATACCTTACGTGTTGATTCAACAATAAATTTAACATAATATATTTACTCTTCAATGAAATATATTAGTACATTTCCGAAAATATCTACATGGATTTTGTTCCTCTTACAATTTTAAAATTTACCTTGTTCTTATTTTTAATGATATAATCTTTGAAAACTCCAAAATCCACATAAATTAGTTCTGTCAGAATTTTTTTTAACCCCTTAATCAAGTTCTCAAAAATGTTGAAAAAATTGAAATAATACATTTCTTAGTTAGTAGTATAATTTATTTTTACAACGTTGTCAATTAAATTATAAATAATATAATATATGTTTCGATTATTTAATCAATGACTTGTGACCAAATATCCCTTATTAATGATTCATACACCATAGTGAACATGTTTCCAAAATTTACGTCTTCAAGATAGAATATTAAAATAATATTTATTCTCAAAATAGAAATACATTTTAATATTTATAAAATGAGAAAAACCCCACTACTAATTTTAATTATGCATTACCAATCCCCAAAAAACTAATAGTTTATCATCAAAAATATAAAAAAATCTAAAATTTCAAAAGAATGATGAATTATGAATCCTTTATTTTATTTTAGATAAAATGATTCCCCTAATGTATAAATTCCAGGACTCCATAGTTTAATCCACACATAAAAAAAAACAGTTTATTTAGTAGATGTTTTTATTGAATTCGAATCAAGTATCTACCTTTTTCTTTTACAATACATCTCTATATGTTGGTTCTTACTGTAACTTCACTCAGTATGACCATACAACCCTTTTTATTCCAAATATTTCCCCTTGATTATTATAAGCCTAAATTATTATACAATAATATTATCTTCCTCTTCCTTTTATTTTTGTTAATAACCAATTAACCTTAGAAAAAATATTTTTTAAAAATCTTTACTCATTATTAGATATTTCCTCTCATTAAACAATAAATTTATGATCCGAAATGAACTATCCATATCTAATACAAATAGTTTCCAACTATCATATAATAAATATTATAAAACCACATCACATACAACACCATATAGTTTAATTCCAACCAATTTCAGTTAACTTATAATTGTGTGGAATTCATTGATTCAAAGAACAATAAATATTCACTTCAATTACAATTAGATTTAGTAATTGTTTTATTGGATACACTTATGTTGATGTTGAAGGAATATTGTATAAATTAATGTGTGATTTCATAAAACTACACATCTCCTTATACTCACTGATGTTAATTTCGTCATTATTTTCTAATAAAAAGTGAAATAAACTGGGAATTTGTTGATCTAGTAATACAAACTTAGTTTTCTTCATATTATTTAGTTCAATAATAAGATTTGGAGATTATATCAATTTTTGATAATAAATATCCTTGATCAATATCACCTGTTAATTGAACTTATATCCTTTTAAGGGATCAATCATAACCATTATTCAATACATAATTTTTCATGAAATCTAATTACTATATTTTTAGAAAATAATAACATAATGTTTTTATTTTTATTCATTGGGGGCCAATGATAATTTTTTTTTGAAAATTTTGTAAAATCTAGAAAATAGAGGAGGAAGAATAAGACAAGATCATTATTACTAATATTTGAAGGGTTGTAGGACAATATTTATGTTGGTAGAGATGAAAAATTATTTCACTAAATCATAGAGACCATTATATTTCAAAAATAATTTGTATAGAAACTATATCCCATGATGAGACCATAAATAAGCATGCCTATACAGTAAATCATGATTCCATAGATTAACATATGTATAAATAATCCATTATTCTATAGTGAAAATAGAAATAAAATCATTATATCACTAAAACACATTTCAATAAATTATATACTATTAATGTTCCCATGATAGAATCCAAAATGTTATAGTACCTATTATAAATGTTCCCAGTCCACCGGTTCTGATACCCATTTTCACCAAAGAGTTGGGAATGAATGATCATTATGGGCTTAATACACCTACCTAATCATAGTTCGTTGGATTTAGATCCACCATTATATAATTTTCTTTATTTATCACACTCATGTATGAACACTCGTATGGATTTTTAATAAACCAAATATTATCACACAAAGATTTTACATCGTTAAGGAGAATGTTCATTAACTTAAAAAACATACAGTTGAGGATCAAAATTGTTTTGTGCCTATAGAAAATTGGTGAAAAATATTCCTTTTTAGTGAATGATCTTCTACATATCCCATAAATATCTTCCCACAAAGTATTTTTATTAGGCCAACACTACATAAAACCATTATTAATCACATGGGGAATGGAAACATATGAAATGGTGAGCTCATATTTTGAGTAACGGTAATCGTGGGAGATATCAATATAAAATGAACATATGGCTTTAATAATATGAGGAATAAATATAAAATCCATACCTGATATATCATAGATCTTAAATTTTTGTTGTTCCATAAATCTTGGATGGTCATATAACATGAATAATAATGGAATCAAAGAAAATGAGATATATGAACAAAACATTGGAACAATGTATTGTTTTCTGGCATACACATAAGCATATAAAATAATTTTCTTATTATTTAAAATCCCATTTCTATAAATATATTAGTAGAATGGGTTCTCTCCTCAAACCATAATAGAAGTCATGGTTCACTCTCGAGACTATCATAGTGAATAAATTACTATAATAAAGTAGGTTCAGTTCTTATTTGAATACTATGTGTTAAGTAAAAAATTAATATTTGACCATTTTAGTAATGAGATATATTGGCCCAAATTTTTTTTATAATGTAACAATCATTATTGGATTTAATGTATCCAATTTCATATAACGTATATAATATTCTTGTGTGCCACTTTATCATAGAAACATCATAATATTATAACTAATGAAAACAAAAGGGGTTCATAAGAATATCATCTTAAAAACCCTATGGAAAATAAAATGGATTCATAATCATTTCATTATTTCATTATTGCATTACATGTGCGAAAAGAATTTGTTATGATAATAATTTTATCATGGTACAACCCATGGAAGATAAAAAAATTGATAAAAATATTTTAAACTTTAAAATAAACTATTTAGTTAAATAATACTAATGGTTTCATTATATCATATACCTAGTAAAGTTTTAGTTGCATAGAAGGATTCCATCTTTGATATAAAATGATTTTTAATGATTAATAGAATTTTTTTGAGGAAAATTGAAGTTCCACATTGAAAAAATAGTTTAAAAACATTTTACATTTTCAAAATATTTTACATTTAAAATAAACATGTATTCATATAAATGAACATTTAAAATAATTAATTAAATTTATTGAGGAAAGTAACCTTTTTACATTATTTTTTCTAAAACATAAATTATTTCCAAAATCCATTTCATTAAAATTACTATTGAAATGTGTAATGTTATATTCAATCAAAATTCTGTTCATGATTTTAGTAGATTCTATTAATTCCATACAAATTAAAACAAAAACACATTTCACATATTCAGAAAAAGCTAAATAGGACATAGATGGGAAAATGAAAAGGAAATTCATTTCAAAACATTTAGTTTGTAGTTAAAAATTTGTAATAATTTGTTATATAAATCATTTGGATAATGCTGAAATAAATTTTTTAAGACATTTCTAGACAACATGGTTTTGTAAAAAGAATGGTTTTTGACCAATGTGATAAATAAAGATGATTTTTCTTAAAAAACATTTTTTAGGTCTATTTAATATATATAGAGTGGGAAATGAATGGATCACTTTTTAATAATGAGATAACTGTAGGAGAGTAAAATTTGTGAGTATGTTGAGAGATGTATTATAAAGACTCAGCCGTAAACATTACATAATGTTGAATTAAATAAATAATTCACATTGAGGATCATTTTAGGTTTAATGTTTTAGAGAATTATTCCATAACTATTACATTACATGTCAAAAATTACAAGGTATAAACTTCTACTCAATTTCAATTTTTTTCATAGAATATGTACTCCTGAAAAAAAGAGTAATGTCCAGTCCGATGTTTTAGACAACATGAATTTTCGTTGATCCCATCCATGACCCTATTCTTCTTTAGGTCCTGTGGAAAACATTTCAAAATGTGGGATGATCATAAAAAGCTCAGTAAGGGATATAATAACAGAATGAAAACATTAGTTAATCATTTCATACATAACATAAGCTCATTAACATACCTTATGAAATCATAAAATGTATGAATAAGACAAAGAAAACATAAATCATATGGGTGAGTTTTGGGATTCATATCATACGTACGTTGTAGCTATCATAGCTACACATGGAGTTACATTTGGAATACTCATTGTAGTATATTTCCTAAATCTCTTAGAAGAAACATTCACGTTTATCTCAATCATGTTACCCAATGTATTGGGGAGCTATCTCGGGCTCACCCGCCCTATGTTTATCATGGAACCACCCTTATATGTAACAATTCCCAAGAACCATAACATATTCATAACACGTAAAATAAACATAAAGGAAAGATAACATTTCTATATTTAAATCACAATATATCATTTAAATATATTGACATAAAAATCCATTATCAAAACTATTTTCAATAACAAAATACATAAAATAGTATATGGTATTTTTTTTCTTTTTAAAAACATTACCTCTTGTTAAGGAATCCAAATATCAAATAATAATCGCAGCAGTGGAAAGGTCGTTGTAACCACTTACATTAAAAAAGAAACATTCTGTTTTGTTATTTACAAAAACGCTCCATAGAAAAATATTTCTTTTGAATTAAAGGAAAATTAAAATGTGTTTATACAGTGTATAAAAGAATGTTGTGTATGAAAAAATATATGCCTCAATGAAAGGATATTGAGACGATGTCCCTTACAACATGTTCGACTTGACACATTCATTATTTAATCTCAAAAATAATTAACTAAAAAAAATATCTACTTTCATAAAAACATTTTTTCAGGTTTATTTTTGCTTTTTCATAAAATATTACCTTTTTATAAACATTATGTAATCATTTAAGTTAATGACGTTCATTTTATCGATATTTGGTACTTCAGTCAAAAATGGAATTCGTATAATTACAAGATGTTCACATGGTCAAAATTTCAATATATCCAGAATGATATTAATGATTTATATATCCTATATATCATATATATCCAATATATATATTCATATATAACAGTACATATCATTTGGAGGTGAAAAATGAAATGGACCATTCATGGAGACGCTAAGCCGTTTGTACGTATAAATGATACTTTCTTTTCTATTTATTATTTTAATGGAATTAAAAAATAATGATACATAGATATATTATAATTACAATATAATATTATATATAATATAATTAACTTCATCCTTTATAAATCCCACATATGCCATTAACGAGTCATATAACTTTGAGGGGGCGGTAGTCCGAACATCCTCAAATAAAATTATCTTCTTTAACCATAATGGAAACCATAAAGGTATGATATTAAATTAAAATAGATAATAATAAAGAAAACATAATCATAATATATATCATATATAATTATCGTGTCATCTTAATGGCCACCATGAGAGGCTGTAGGAGATAATCGAACAATCATCATTTCGTGATGTGTTAGTTTTCCATTCACAGAAACATTATGTTTTTCACCCATTAGATTGTAGTGTGTATAAGTGTAGTTCAAATCCATCTCATAAAAAAAATCCTATTATATTGAGGAAACTGTTTTTGTTATAAAATAAAATAATAAAAATATTTTACGATTTGTGGATGTAAAATAAAATAAAAGAAGTTAAGAGAAAATGTTACCTTTAATTTGGGTAACTCCCTTTGGATTGAACCAAAAGAACTACTTGATGTTCCTTCTGCCCAAGGTATGCCTTCTAGGAAAATTATAGGGATCTTGAGAGCATATTTGGGCAGGTTTGGGATGAGCCAAGAGGCTTGAGAGGCATGAGGAATTTAATAGAAGTGGTGTCCTTTTATAAAGAGGAGTAGGGGATCTTTAGGAAAGTATTAAAATATTATTTTATTATAAACATATCTTCAGATTATAAAGATCCAAAACACATTGAGGTTTAGGATAAGATGACCCATGTTAGAAATAAAATCATCCAATAATAATTGGAAATGTTTTGGATATTGTTTTAATATTTATAATCTTATTTATTTAAATCATTTATTAATGATGTAAATATTGCATCATTAATATGTCAGAAGTAATTTTATTTATTTGATGTCGAAAAATATTAAAAAAATACGATAATGTAAGAAATATTATTATATTTTCAAAGAATATTTATAGTAAAAATTATAACTTAGATAACATCCTGATAAAATTAATTTAGCAAATGATATTTGTTAATGTCATTTTTGCCTTTAATTTAATTTAATTAAAATAAAGTGTCATTATAACTCCAATGTTTCTCCATGTGGTCCCCAAATCAACCCAAAAATGTCGATGATCAAAAATGAATCAACCAATAAGGTTAGTACAAGTGTTAAAGTAATTTTGTGTTATTATAATATTCTTCTTACCTTGAATTCCTCTATTTACCTTTAACCATGGTAAATAAAAGTCAAAATTTACTATTCACCAAAATTTATTTTCATCTTATTGAAACAAATTTTACTTAATAATAACAAACATTTATGTCATATTTTTGAAATTAAATCCACATAAGAGGTAATGATTCATTAAAAATAAAATGTTAGTTTTTAACAACTACTTAGTGGTTTCAATATTCATCAAAAAATGAAGTTTTTCGAGAAAACTACCAAAAATTCAGCCTATGATAAATTTGATATTCAGAATTAAGAAATGATGTATATTTTACCAAATTCGAAACATAGATGTTTTGTTAGTTAATTTATAATTAATTCTCGTTATCAAAACATATATAGCATGTATTTACGAAATAATAACTTTCAAAAGATTGATATTTGTTTATGTCTGATTTCAAAGTGAAATTAATTACAATGAACATAATTTGATTAAATGGTAAAAAAATAATATATTTACACTTTAAAACCAATTAAAGAAAATAATTTAACCATATAAATAAATTAGATTTAACTACACATTTGAATTTAAAATGCAGTAGTTTCACTATTCATAAAAAAATGTTATTTATCAAAACAATACAAAACAATTACCCAAAGTAAATTTTGATGTCCCAAATCTGAAAAATAATTTTATTTGGTCAAATAGAACATATAAAAGAGACTTTAATGAGATTTAATGATGGATAGCCATCAAAAGGTGATACATAGACCTTTTAAGGTAAGTTATGCTTAAAATTAGATTCATTCGCATCATAAGCCTCTAACAAACATGTATAGTCATATTGTAGTTATTTTTGTCCATTACTACAAATATAATATATATACATTCACTTCAATTTAAAATAATATTATTATATTATTTGGGTGCAATGTAAAATTTCAACCAAACCCATTGTTGGGTATTGAGTACGCCATCGAACATAGAAACCCCATTAAAGTAAAATTAATATTTAATTCAAAAATATGAATAATTATAGAAAATGGATTATTCTCTATTTTCCTGGGATCATAAATCCTTCCCCCTTTTTAAAATTCCATCCTCTCAATTTTATTCAATTATCAAATAAGTGGAGGTATTTTTCCCTCATAGCATTTTCAGATTTCCATGTTTCCTCTTAAACCATATGGGTTTTTCCACCAATACATTACCTAGTGAATTACCTTATTCTGCAACACTTTCTCTTTAAAGTCAAGAATCTATACTGGTTGTTCCTTATAAGAGATATTCTCTTCCAACTAAACTACCTCTGGACTTAAAACATGAGCTGGATCTGGAATATATTTTCTCATCATTGAAACATGAAAAACATTGTGTACCTGTGATAAAAATGGAGGTAAATCCACTCTGTATGGAACTAATCCAACGTTCTCCAGGATTTCATAAGGTCCAATTAACCTTGGAATCAAAATTCCATTCTTATCAAAAGGAAACACACTTTTCCATGGAGAAACTTTGTGAAAGACATGATCACCAACCTCAAAAGAGAGATCCTTTCTCCGGTTATCCGAATAAATTTTCTACATACAATGAGCTCTTCTCATGTGTTTTTGAATCATATGAACCATTTCTTCCATCTCTTTTACCTATTCTGCTCCCATCAGCTTCCTTTCACCTACTTCATCCCAAAAATCTAGATTTCAACACGACTTTCCATATAATGCCTAAAATAGAGCCTTCTTTATAAAGGAATGAAAACTGTTATTATAAGAAAATTTTTCCAAAGAAATATGTTGGTCCCAACATCCCTGCTAATCCAGTAAAAAATCAGGTAGCATATATTCCATGGTATGAATTGTTTGTTCTGACTGCCCATATGATTGTGGATGAAAAGTTTAACTAAAATTTAATTAAGTACTCAACGTCTTCTGAAGGCATTTCCAAAAGTTAGATGTAAACCTGGGATCATGATCAAATACAATGGAGAGGAGAACACCATGCATCGTGACTATCTCTTTAACATACAACTTAAATAGTTGATCTAGATACAAAGTATATTGAATAGGAAGAAAATGTGCATATTTACTCTTCCAATCAATAATAACCCGGATTGAATTATTACCTTCAGTTGTATTTGGTAATACCACAACAAATTCCATTGATATATTATCACATTTCCAATCTAGAACTGGTAAAGATTAAAGCATCCCTTTCAATAACTTCAGCTCTATTTTATCCTGCTGACAAGTCAATCACTTTGCAGTAAAATCTACAATATCTCTTTTTATTCCGTCCCACCAGTAATACTCACATAGATCTATGTTCATCTTAATACTGCCTAGATGAATTGAAAACAGATAACTATGAGCTTTAAAAAACAACTCATTCTGCAACTGTGAATCACAAGGCACACATAATCACCTCCCAAACCTCAAAACACAATCATTATCAACGATAGATTCAGAAAACATACCATTCTGTACAAACTCTACATTTTTCAGCAACTCGCTGTCTTTCTTATGTGTTTGCTTAATTCTATCTGATAGAGATGATTAAACTAAAACTTGAAACAGAACAGAAGAATTTCCTACACTAACAAATTATATGCCAAATCTTAGCAAATAAAAAACCAAAGGATCTCATTCCAAACATAGCATGGTTAATGAAGCATTACTTTTTTGACTCTAAGAATCTACCACATTATTTTCTTTTCCTAGATGGTAAAGGATCGTGTAATCAAAATCCATGATTAATTCCATCTATCTCCACTATCTCATGTTCAATTCATTCTGAGTTAATATATACTTCATACTTGCGTGGTCAGTATATATTTCACAATTTAATAAATACAAATTATGCCACTACATTTTTAAATAAAAAACAACAACTAATTCAAAATCATGTGTATGGTAATTTAACTCATTAGGATTCATCTAACGTGAAGCATAGGAAATTACCTGATCATTCTATATAAGTACACATCCATGTCCTTTCAATGAAGCATCACTGTCAATTAAAAACATACCATTTTTGGAAGGTACTTCCAAAACTGGATCATTCACCATTCTTCTTTTAATTCTTGAAAACAATCATCACATTATTTTGTCCCAACAATCATAACACATTTTCGAGTTAACATATTCCGTGGACAAGATAATTGTGAAAAATTATCAACAAACATCTAGTAATGACCTACCAAACCAAGAAAACTACGAATATTGGTTATATTTTTGGGTCTTGGACATTCTTCAACAACTTTTTTTTAGTAGGATCAAGAGTTATGCCACTTTTTGAAAAAATGTGACCAAGGAAACAAATTTGCTGTAACCAAAATTCACACTTGATAAACATTCCAAATAATTTATTTTCTTTTAAGGTTTGCAAGTCAGCCCATAATGACTTTCATGCTCCTTTTTATTTTTAGAATAAACCCAAATTTCATCAATGAACGCAACCCCAAACTTATCCATGAAGTCACAGAAAATTATATACATTAGATCCATGAATACATCAAGTGCATTGTTTAACGAAAAATCCGTAACTACAAAATAATAATGGCCATATCTAGTATGAAACGCGGTCTTAGAAATATCTTCTTACTTTACTATCAACTGATGGTACGCTAACCTCAAATCAATCATTGAAAAATACTAAGCCACATAGATATAATCAAACAAATCATCGACATGATGAAAAGGATACTTGTTCTTAATAGTGATGTTATTCAATGCTCTATAATCTATGAAATTTCTCATTAAACCATCTTTCTTTTTAACAAACAAGATAAGAGAACCCCATAGTGATGTGCTAGGTCGAATGAAACCATTATCTAATAACAACTGCAATTGCTTCTTTAACTCTAAAAGTTCAGATTGAGCCATTTGATAAGGGGTTTTTGAAATTGGCATGCCATCAGGAAGTAAGTCAATAGTAAATTCAACTTCATTGTCAGGTATATTACCAAGAAATTCATCAGTAAAAACATCAATGTAATCATTTATGACTAACACATCATTAATCTGAATAGTTCCTTTGTTTTCAACAATATGTTCAAGGAATCATTCATTTCAATCTTTTACTAGTTTCTCATCTTCCTAATATGTTATCAAAAGTATGGGTTCATTGTCATAGACAAACTGAAAATCATTTTGAAAAGAAACCACTTTTTCTCTGAAAACAATCATAGCCTGATAAATAGGAAGCTGATCCAAACCCAAAATTTCCTCGAACTCTACTAGAGGAAAAACAATAAGGTTTTCAGGTATATTATTTCCTCACACAAGGACATGAAGGATCTTATAATTTCTTTTTTTCAGAACATTTCCTCCCTGTGTATTTACCATAAGTTCGGGATTCATATCTTGATATGAAAGACCCAATTTACTAGAAAACTTCTTAGAAATAAATGAGTGTGTAGACCCTAAATCAAACAAAACATTGGGATAATCTGAACAAAAATATACTGTAGTGGATAATACATCATTTGAAGGCCCAAAATCTCCTGAATTATTTGCAATGGACTTCACGACTCATTTCATCTTGTAGTCTAGATACATTCCCTCAGTTGAGTTCTTCGTTTGACGCACATTTTCATAAATACCCATTTCATTGCACTAAAAATATTTTACTGACTGTAAATCAGATTTTGTCTTACCGTTAACTTGATCTTTTTCAGTGTAATTACGAGCCTTATGTCCCATTTTACCAAATTAGTAGAACTTACCAGAATTCAAAAGAAATTCCCCAGCATTTTTTACCACAAATTTCACATACTAAAAAATTATGTTTCTTACCATTAGACTTTTGTTAAGAGTTCTTAAATTTCGTCTGCCACCTCATCCTCTTATTATGTTGATTTCCAAATAACAACTGATCGTATAAAAACACCATTTCCACCATCTTTGCACAACAAACAATTTTTTCATAACTACTGAACTATGAGAAGCTAAATCCCATTGATAAGTTGGCTTTAATACTGAGTAAAAAAGGGTAATTTCATGATCGAGATCTTGTATGAAATTTGGAGCATACCTTGTAAATAGAGTGAATTTTGATTCATAAGAAACCACGGAGTCATCTTAATTTCTCAATTCTAGGATTTTTTTCCATCCTAAGACGAACCACCTTTGGAAAATATTTTTCAAGAAACATACCTTTTAATTCATCACAATCAAGAGCAAGAGTCTCTTCACTATCCCTGATATTTTTCACCATAGACCACCATTGATCAGCTTCTCCTTCAAAATGATAAACAACAAGACTAACCATTTGATGTTATTAACACACCGTGACATCAAAAAATTTCTTCAGTTCTTTAATCCACCCTTATGCTAGCACATGGTCAGATGATCCTCTAAATGATGGGGGATGTTGGCTCATGAAATGCTCCACTACTAACATTTTCTTTGGTGGTTGATTTGGCTGATCTCATGCATGGATTCCACCTCAGCTTATAGCTTGATTCGACTGTGTTGTCCTTGAAACAAAATTTTTAGTTCTGCTTCTGACCATCTCAGGTTGCTAATTAGGAAGGTTGTCTTCCTCTTGAGGTCGTCCCAACACAGCTGCCCTGTTTCCTCTTGGAAAAACAACTTTGAACACATAAATATCTTAGGCGATGCAACATGGTAATTCATTAATGCTCTATCATTTCAATATTAACATAAATTAATATATGGATATTGATTTAACAATACCCTAACAACTAATGTTATATAAACTGACCTCTGATACCAACTACAATGACATGACCTTAAACATTACATAATCTTGAATTAAATGAATAATTCACATTGAGGATCTTTTCACGATTAAGGGTTTAGATAATTAGGCCATAACTGTTACATTACATCTCAAAAATTACATGGTAGACACTTCTACACAGTTTCCATTTTTTTATAAAATAAAAACTCCTGAAAAAAGGGTCATGTCTAGTCACATGTTTCCAACAACATGACTTTTCCTTGATCACATCCTTTACCCTATTCATATTTATGTCCATTGAAAAACATTTCAAAACTTGGGATTAGCATAAAAATCATAGTATGGGTTATAAAACAAACAAGGAAACATTATTTCATGATTTTATACATAACTTATGATATTTAACATACCACTTGAAATTATATGATTTATGAATAACACATTGAAAACATAAATCATAAAGGTAACTTGTGGCATTTATATCATACATACATTGTAGTTATCACAGCTACTTATGGAATTACTTTTGGAATACCCGTCACAGTATATTCCCTAAATCACTTAGGAGAAACATTCATGTTTACATCTGTCACGTTACTCAATGGATTAGAGAGCTATGGCGGTCTCATCCATCATAGTTTTATCACGGAACCACCCATATACGTACAAATATCTATGAACCATGACATATTTGTAACACATAAAACAAAAATAAAATAAAGATAATATTTCCACATTTCAATCACTATTTATCATTTAAATATATTTTCTTAAAAAAATACATTATTAAAACAATTTTTAATACCAATATACATAAAATAGTATATGGAATTTTGTTTTACTTTTAAAAACATTGCGTTTTGATAATAAATCCAATGATCAAATAATAATCGCAGCTGTAGAAAAGCCATTGTCACCGTTTATGTTAAAAAAGAGACATTATTTTTTTTAGTAAAATGATTCCTAGAAAAAGATTCCCTTTGAATGAAATGAAATTTCATAGTTGTTTTTAGAGAATATAAATTATTGTCATGTATTAAAACAAAATATGCCTCAATGAAAGGAGATTGATTCGAAGCCCCTAACCTCATGTCTAACTTGCCCCGTTCATTCTTTAATCTCCTGAATAATAAACTAATGTTAATTTCAACTTTCATAAGAAATTTTTTTCAAGTTATTAATCATTTTAAATCTGTTATTACCATGTTATAAACATTATGTTATCATTTATGTTAATAACGTTCATTTTGTTGATATTTGGTACTTGAGTTAAAAATGGACCTCTTATAATTAAAAGTTGTTCACATGATCAAAATTTTATTATATCCAGAATGATATTCATGATTTAAATTTCATATATGTCATATATATACAGTATATACATTTATTTATATCAGTACATAACATTTGGTGGTAAAAATTGAAATTCACCATTCATGGAGATGGTACGACGTATATACGCATGAATAGTAATTTCATTTCTATTTCCTATTTTAATGGAATTAAAACATAATGATAAATAATTATATTATAATTAAAGTATAATATCATATATTATGTCATTAAATATATCCTTTATACATCCCACATATGGCATTAACGTGTCATATCACTTTTAGGGGCGGTAGTACATACATTCTATAATGAAAATATTGCTTTTACCCAAAATAAAATCCATAGAGGTATGATATAAAATAAAAATACAGAAGCATAATGAAAACATAATCATAATATATACCACATATAAATATAGTGGCATATTAATGGCCACCATGAGAGGCAGTGGGAGATAATCGAACAATCATTTTTTTGTGAGGCGTTAATTTTCCATTCACATAAACATTATGTTCGTCAATAATTAGATGGAGGTGTGTGTAAGTGTAGTTAAAATCCATATCATAAAAAATTATAGTATATTGAAGATTCTAGAGTAGTTATAATGGAATTTAATAAAAATATCTTAGGAGTTTTAGATGTAAAATTAATGAAAATTAGTTAAAAGAAACAGATACCTTTAATATGGGTAACTCCCTTTGGTTTGAACAAAAAGAACTTATTGAAGTGCCTTCTACCGAAGGTAAGGCTTCTAGGAGAATTAGATGGATCTTGATAGCTTATGTTGGTATTTTTTGGATAAGCCAATAGGATTGAGAGGTGTGAGGAATGGGTTAAAAGTGGATTCTTTTTATAAGGGGGAGTATGGGCTCTTACGGAAAGTGTAGAAATATTATTTTATGATAAATGTATCTTTAGTTTCTAAGTATAAAAAACTCATTAAAGTTAAATATAAGACGACTCATGTTATAAATAAAATCATCCAATAAGAAATAGAATTTTTTAGTTATTTTTTAATATTTATAATCTTATTTATTTAAATCATTTATTGATTAGGTTAATACTGCATCATTATTGTGTCATGAGTAATTAAATTTATTTGATGTATAAATATTATAAAAAAGTACCATAATGTTGTATATTGTTTTATATTTACAAATAATATTTATTGTAGAAATGATAACTTACATATCCCTTTATAATATATAACTTACTAAATGATATTTGTTTTTGTCATATTAGCCTTTATTTTAAGTTAATTAATATAATGGGTCATTATCACCCCCATGTGGATCCATGGGGTACCAAAATTGACCCAAAGATTCCCATGGTTTAAAATTACTCAACCAAAAAGATTATGAAATGTTTTAAGGCGATTTTGTATTTTTCTAATATTCACTTTACATTGATTACCATATTTACCTTTAACTGCGGTAAATAAAAGTCAAATGTTACTGTTCATGAAGAATTATTTCCATCTTATTGAACCAAATTTTAATTACTAATAACATCCATGTATGTTGGATTTTCTAAACTAAATCCACAGAAGTGGTAAAATATCATTTAAAAGAAAATGTCAGTTTTTGACTACTACTTAGTGGTTTCACTATTTATCCAAAATTGAGGTTTCTCTAAAAACGACCTAAAATTCATCATAAGATATATTTGATATTCCGATTTCAAAAAAAAATTCTATTTTAACAAATTATAAAAATATAAGTTTAATTAATTAATTTAAAATTAATTCCTATTATCAAAACAAAGAGCTTGTTTTTAAGAAACAATAAATATCAAAAGATTGATACTAGATTATGTCCAATTTCAAAGTGAAATTAATTCAATGAAAAAAATTGGATTAAATAGTTAAAATATAATAAAATTTCACTTTAAAACCATTTAAAAAGATAATCTAACTAGATAAATAAATTAGACTAAAATTCAATTTTGAATTAAAAATACAGTATTTTTCCCAATTCATAAAAATTGAATTTTTTCATAAGAACGCCAAAATTTTACCTAAATTAGATTTTGTTGTCCTAAATCTACAAAATAATTTTATTTTGTCAAATAGAACATATAAAAGTGACTATAACTAGATTTAATGAGGGTTCTCCATCAAATGGCGGTAAATCAACCTTTTGTGGTAAATTATGATTAAAAGTTGATTCATTCATATTTTAAGCCTCAAACAAATATGTATAATCATATTGTATTTAATTCTATTCATTCCTTCCAATATAATGGCTAGGTTTTAACTACCATTTAATCTAATATTATTATATTGTTAGTGTGCAATGAAATATTTCAAAGTAACGTGTTGTTGCGTATCGGGTACGCAATCGAACATAAAAATTCCTTTAAAGTAAAATTTATATTTAATTAAAAAATATGAATAATTATGGAAAATTCCTTATTCATTATTTAACTGGGATGATACATGTATGAGAAGACTTTATCATTGGAAATATAATCACAAACAATCAATATCAATGATAAGACTATATCAAAAAACACTTAGTACTTCTGTATTTTTTGAATCATATTTCACATAAAATAATAAAATAAAATCAATCATTTATTATCAATGAATGAAAGATATTAATATCATAAAATGTAAAATAGGTAGTATTTACCCCACATTAACGAATATATGTGCATAATATAACTATTGTTACAAAGAGAGAAATTTGAGACATAAATTCAATACCGTATTGGTAAAATTTAAAACATAAACCCTATAAAATAGAGATAATGAAATGGATATGTAAATCCCAATAATTTAATGTAAATTAATCATAAAATACATTCATGTGATGTAATTACACCAAATAAAAGAATCATGTGGTGAATATGGAAAGTGTCTCACATAAAGTAAATGTGAGGCGCAAATTCCTTACCTCAAGTCTCAACATCCATTATACAGATTAGAAAATTATATATAAAATATATAAGTATATTATATATATATATATATTAAATAAAAATATTAATATATACTATACAATATTTCATTTACCTATGATCTTTTATTAACAATTCCTGGTTAAAATTAAAAATTAGATAATAACTGATTCATTTTTCTTATATGTTTTTCCTTTATGTTTTCATTCCTATAATATTTATAATGGTTACATTATCTCCAAAATGTTAAACAAGATATAAATATAAAATATATTTATTATATTTTTACTAATACTCATCCATAAAATTTAAAAATAGAAAATGAAATACACCATTCTTGGAGACGATCTGTAGTATGTACGCATGAACGTTCTTTCGATTTTCACAAATTATTAATGAATATAGATGTAAATTATATTTTATCATTTAATAATACTTTATATTTCATAAATATAATATATTTCCATTAAATTAATCCTTAATACCATCAGTTTATAGTTTGAATGACTCACCCCGTTTCGAGATGAGAAAATCGGCCGAACACCCGAACAATGTAATTATATTCCACATGAAATAGAAATTAAGAAGTTATATTGGATATAATTTTTAAAAAATAATATTTATGTAAAATATATAATCTAAATTCATTTAATATGTCCTTATTACCATCTATTTGAATCATAAATGAAAAACAAGTCACATCGGTTCATGAGGCGATAGTCTTCCATATACATGAATTGTGTTATTATTTTCTAATGGGGATGCATGTAGTCTTGTTTATATAATATTGTATATAAAGTGGTATAATAATATCATAAATATCATATATAAATACTAAAACCATAATTATATCCATATGTGATAATTGGTAATGAAATATGAAAAACATCAGTCGCGAGGGGGTACACCACCATACACATGCATAGTGATTCTTAACTGTATTTATATGGGAGTAGAAGGATTTAGGTTATTAAATTAACATAATAACATATAATTATATGTAATATTATGATTTTATTTTATAAAAATATTTAAATAATATGTTAAGGAGGCGGGTTATGAAATAAAATAAAATGAATGGTTTTGGGATGTCACATACATTTTTGAAAAATTATTTTGGTTTGTACCCAAAGGCTTCCTAAGATTAATTTATGAAAAGAATAAGGATTATAGGATGATATTAAGTAATTAAGTAATTTATTTTTTGTTAATTTTATGATCCATTTGTTTTTGTAGTTGTGAATATGATAAAAGTAGTGGTGGACATTTATAAATTCGGGGAGTGACAAACATGTAATTTTCTAAATGAAAATTGTATACTAACATTTTATACATTGAAAAAGAATAAAAAAAAGTATATTATGAATAAATATAGGTAATAAGGACTAAATATATCCAACCAATAGGTATTTGAGTTGTTTCATTTTTATTTTACTCATTATCATTTTAGTATAACCCCTAGTTAACCCATTTTCCAATTAACCAAATTAATTAATTTTTACATTTTCGAATTTTTATTATGGATGAAATTTATATGAAAATTAATATAAATTATAAATTCTTATTATATAAAATATATAATCCATTTTTCAAATTACATTCAGATTAGAGGAAAAAAATAATTTAAAATTAATCCCACTGATTTGATGAAAAAATTATTCTCCATATAGAAAGCTTTCAAAGGATTAAATTGTTTTTACATAAAAAGTAGATATGAAATTAATTCCAATCACATAAATTTTATTGATAGATATATAATTTATTTAATTATAATTTTAAAATCAAATTATTTTTTAACATTTTTAAATTCCTTAAAATTTATGATTATTCTTAACAGAAAATAGAATTTTTCACCATCCGTCAAAAAATTTATTTTCTTGGTAAATTATAAAACAATTATCACTAATATATTTTAAACATGATAAATATAATATTAAATAATTTAATAAAAATATTTTTTAAATTAATTAATAAATAATTTCAAAATTTTGGTGCAAAATGAAATGATTTTTTTATAAAAATACAATTTTAAAGAGAAAAATTGAATTATTCTTATCTATTATCGAAAAGACACATAAGTTGAAGGTTAATTGTTTTATTGAATATAGAATTTATATATATCATTAATATATTTCTCCAACGTTAGTTGTCTAATTTAATAGGGTAAAATGTGTTTTCAGGACAATAAATATGATTTTAGAATAAGATTTCATCTTTTCCATTGGTTTTTATTTTCATATATTATTTATTCATCACCAAATAAATCATTATATATTCATACCATCCATCCAAATGTCAACGTGATATCAATAATATTAATAAATAATATTTTAATGGTTTTCCATTTTTCATTGAAAATCAATTTTTCATATAATAATAATATACACCTAGTGTTGTGTGTAACACCATATAAACTCAGAGATTCATGTAATAAAATATAAACTCAGTTCTATATGTAATAAAAAATATCAAAAAGAATAATTTTATTTGATAAAAATACATTCTTCAATAAATATTCGGCTGCTGAATTATACCGAATTTAGTAAATTTCATATTCATAATTGGATGTTATTTTTTGTAAGAGAGGGTTTGAAATTTGAAAATAACTTTATGGGGAACCCACATCATTAAAATGGTTTATAAAACATACTCTCATAAACAGTAAAAAGGATGTGCGAAGTTCACATGTAGTAGCGTATAAATAGGTTTTAATATTGGAGAACATTGGTAGGAAATTAAATCATAGACATATAAGAGAAAACTAACACCTAAATACTAATGAAGAGTGATAATGAAAATGGATAGGAGAAATTTAATGACCATAATTCGATAAATCCCTAATATGTTAAAAGGCCATTCAGTCATCATAAATTAATGATAATTTTTGAAATTTTATTTCATGATCGTTTTCATATTTTTGTGGAATTTTTTAGAAGATACACTTACCTAATTTCATTCCATTTCATAAGAAAAATATCATCCTTTGGTTTTCCCAGATCAATTTCCACTTAATCGCTTTACTCCAAATGATTATTTTTTCTTTCCTAAAGCACTAAAAGATTATAATATCCACAAATAATTACAATTCAATCTGTATTTCACATGTTATTATCTAAAACACAATTTTTAGCACATGTTATTCAATAAAATCCAATTTTCAAAATAATTCATTCAACGAAGAGTCATCATTAAAGCTCCTCCATGTCTGATGAAAATTAAAATATAAAAATATAGAAATAAGGTCATTAAATTTAAAAATAGACTTGTTAATAATCCCTCAAGATACATGATGTATCTATTAATATCAAATAATGAATATTTTAATACATTGAACATATATATTAATTATACATTGTTATAACCATAATTAGCATAAAACCTAAATGAATATATACATTCGTAGAAATTACAAGAATAAACTACCATATTGTTAAATATATTCTGAAAATAAAATAATTCTTTAAGCTCCATCAATTATAACACCAACCACTACATCTAAAAAATCATTATTTAGTTCTAATGGAATCAATAATATTCAATTTAATTTTTTCATATCTGTCACATCTATATACTAGTATCATTATCTCAACATCAAAATCAAATTAAGGTTTATATTCCCTCAATAATGTGTTTTTTATAAAGTATAAACTTGTAAATAAATCAATTTTCTAGGTTATCATCATCATTAATTAAATTCTTGATTATATTTAACAAAAACTTATACTATATTATCCATAAATATTTCATAATTTCAATTCCAATACAAAAACACTTCAATAATCATACTTCATTCTTAAGACATTATCAATTTTTCACCATGTTATTCTATAACGCCTTATTTATTTGATATGTCAATTGTAGTAGCATCATTAAAAACAACAAAAAAATTATTTCTAAAAACTTACTAATATTATTCTTGTATTTCCCCCAATGTAATTGATTTTTATAATGACCATAAATACAAAATTTTATTCATTCAATATTCTATGATATCATAGCGAGATTAGTATTCTTATCCATTGAGTTAACCAAAATTTTCATTTTTTATCTACAATTATTCATTTTGTTTTATTCTTTTCCACAGTAAAAAAATATATTTTTGTTCCTATAATACATCCTCATGGTTTCTTCTTCCCACATTCATAAAACATAGGAAACATAGCCTTCTTTCTTTCATTGTCCTCACCACTTAAACTATAATGTCCCGGGTTTTGGGACCAAGAATAGTTATCCAAGGGATTTTAATTTTACCAATAAGATGAGGGTACAATATCAAAAACAAGAATTTTAATGTATATATTTTATTTGGATGACTATATTTTGTTGTTTTTAAACATAGTTTATTCCCTGTGAGTTACCAAAGCTATTCTGTCATGTTTTCCAGGTGTTAGACCCCAAATGTAAAATCTATAGGATTATTATTAGGATGCACATATTGTGTCCAATTGTTCAACCCACCAAGTCAAAAATATGTGGTTCATCCATTTTATATGGAGGTCTAGGAAAAATGTTTCTAAGCATGTGAGATGATATTCAAGGTCATAAGGGTGATATAGACCTCTTGAGATAATGATTTTTCATGGGCTGCACATGGTTAGCCAAACATTGTAGCTAGCACATGTGAAAGGGTTTCCTTGGGCGGTGTTGAAAGGATGGTTGGAACAGGGGTAGTCCAATCATTACACAAATTAAATGGTGTGAAATTACTATTTCTTCTATAGAATATAATTTTATTCCCCCAAATTTTCTTCTTCTTCTCCAAGCGCTACTGCCAACTGTGAGTTTCTCCACCTCTGCGACTAGGCATGGATACATATCCTTCATCCTGATTTAGAATTGATTTCCATTAGTCACATTGATTATATATGACTAAGATATTAAATACTCTTAATATATTTATCATTTATATCACTATCATTTATTCTATCAATGCGTGACCTAATTATCCTTATTTTCAAGGCTTTCATCCATTTCATCAATTCCTCAGAAAATCGATCGATTGAAGCCTCATTTTTGAATTTTTTGACCATTCATTGTATAATTTTGTTGTTAAATAGATTTAATATTCATTTATTGATAATTTATTAAATATTTAATTTTTTTTCACACCAGATTCTCTATGTGTTGGTATAAATTTTTGAATTAAATATGTAGAACATAATGTGTCAAATTTAATTTCCCATGTGTAATGAAAAGAACCAAAAACGTATTTTCACCTCAACCGAAAACACCCATAGTGTGTGATGAAAATAGACTTATATCCTATGACCCTTTAGTGTAATTATTTCACCCTTTTTGGTGATGTATCATAATGAAATGTTTATAATAGTTCATCCTATGCTTATACCACTATTGGGATTTGTTAATTTTATCCATTTAAATGGAAATATTGCCTTATGACATCAATATATATCTATTTGTGATATATTATTATGCATGAAAGTTATTCTTAAATTGATATGGAAGAAAAGTTGGGTAAACTTTATGTTTATAATAAACCCATTTTTAGGTATAATGAATTCTAAACTACAAATGAAGCGACTTCTGATTTTAATATTTACTGGATTTATGTTATAGGTGTTCCCCAATGGAGTTTTAAATTATTTTTGACTGTAATATGCTTATAAATTATTATTTCTTATTTCTAGTTTGATAGGATTTATTACATGGACCTTATTTCTATTAAATAATTTAAATGGCAACTAGGTGTATCCCCATATCACTAAACATTCCTTGTTCAATGGCGTGTCCCATATTATTTTTTTATACCTGACTTATGTTGAGGTTTTCATAATGAAATGGACTTAATATTGTCTCTATAATATAAATGATTATGATTTGTGATACACCATTTGAAATACTCAAGTTACATTTAATAAATTCAATAGAAGGTTTCATATGTCAATTCATATTATATGTTCCTTGAGAGATACATTGGTTATATTTTTTGGAAGGCAATGTATGGGATCATAGGTATTTAGTTTTATATTATGATTTGTGTGATACTATGAAGGTATTTAATGGGATATCCAAAAAAAACTTTTTTCTACCTCATTATGATCAATATAGATTAACATGGGGATAAATTGGAAATTTTCCTAGAGGGTAGATGGTTATACCGTGCCATGAGGAATACCCGATCCCCTATAGAGTTAACATGGATGGGATTGGAGAGGTTCCATCTTCACCCCAGGTGGGGGTGATCCTTGAGATTCTATTTATGGATTGCCTTGAAAAAACGTGTATAGTATTGGGTATTTATATTTCACACATAGAAAACAATTATATTTATATATGGAGAACCTTAGAAGGGCTTAAGTTTACCTTTATAAATATTTAATGGGGAATTTTATTTTATTGTAAAAAATATATTGTTGTAATCCAGGGATGCATCTACTAAGAGAAATCGCTTCATTGGGATTGGTCTCATATTGATGATTATTTATAATGATCAATTTAGTAGACCCTTAACTCATCTATAAAGGTAGAAACTTATTTAGTGAAATTCTAGATTAGGTAAAATAAAGTATGATCTTTCAGGTGTCTTTGAATAATCAGAGTCTGGCATATATGTTTATTTATATATATTCATATTTATTATTATATATACACCTGGACATTTTTTATATTCTTGGACTGTATGGATTTAGACATTTTTGGTGGTTTCCTAATTTTTATATCACACACAATTCTCTGGATTTCATTACACTAGGGCACCGTAGATGATCTCACATTCGTAAGTCGATGAATTATTTCTTATGAAATCATGCATTAACTATGGTTTTAGGGGAACATTACTAATCCATAGCTCATGATTCTCATGGAGATATCCTTAGTTATTTTAATTCAATTTCTATAACAATGTATTATATTTTAATGCATGTTTTACATTTCTTATTAATTTTTATAGTCTTTTATGGACCTAAATGCATATATGTGCGTTTGGATATTTCCAGTATCAATTTTTATATTTATCTTTTGATGCTTTGTCATTTATTTTTACTTCATCAATTGTTTTCTAATGAAATATTATTATTCTTAATATAATGCTAATTTTATCATGAATGAATAGTCTCCTCACCATACCATTATTAGTCACTCACTACTAGTTGACAACCTCCAGAATATGGGTTGGCATTCTTGAAGCTGCTTGACATCCAATTCAAGTAATAGTTTAGTATCCATTCATGAGGGTATGTTAGTAATTTGTTTTAGACACTCTATTAATTTTCCTTGATATTTTTGGAATTGGATTACAAGTTACATGTAATGTGTCAGTTATCGCAATATATCCATGTATTGTAGTGATCAACCCATGCATAGGGACAACACCAAGTTGTTAGGGATCTGATTTTTGATCATGCAGTTCATTGCTAAAGTTGATTATGATTTCACAAAGAGTGACTCATTTATTTTTTTACTGATTTATTTTATTAATGGAATTTTACATTTGTCGAGGTATGGATAGAATATAGAATTACATGAATCTTTATAAGAACATAACAATTTAGATATCATATATATTCCATTGAATATAGAATTAATTTCGAGGCTCTTTGATTTTTGTGGATATGTTTTCTGTTTTGATTAAAATTCTAGTTATATATAATGTTAGGTATTTTAGTAGAATGATTTGTTTTATACTTTTTATTAATTTCATTAGCATGTATTTTTTGTGTAACATGATGTGTGATGTATTTTGTTTATTTTTCTGTATAAAATGATCATGAGACAGAGTTAGTATGATTATCCATTTACCTTTATTATATGATTAACTTCTTATTTTTTGGTTATTAGCATGTTTTAATTTCTATAAAAAAAATTATGTTGTAATTTGATGTAATTGTGATATATTATTTTTTACTAAAATTTGAGCATTAAGAGAAATTTATTTTTTCTATATAGATTAATTGTGGAACCAATACAAACAAATCATAAAATGTTTGATCAATGAACCATTGGTTTCATTGGTTGAAACCAATTGGTGTGATTACACGGGATACAATTTTCAATTTATAGAATTTTTTTTCCCTATATAAATTAGGAAATGGTAACACATATAATCAAACCATAATCTCTCTGCTTGATATACCATTATCCTGATGTATAAATCGGACGATTTTTAATTTTGACCTTAAATGATTTTTCTCCCTTGCAATGACTTATACCGCAATCATTTGGGCATGATGACCCATATGACTATTTTCATAAATGCCCAACTAGGCCCTAGTAGTTCAGTTGGAGAATTTTTCTAATGAGATAACCCACTAAGGGGTTTTTAATGAATAATTTTTTATATATTTTGGGTTGCATTTTGATGAACTGAAAATGAATTGTGGAACCCTTTTAGGTTTCCTTTATTCATACATGAATAGGAACCTTGTAGGTCTCATTTATTTTGAAATGAATATATACATAACCCTGCAGGGGTATGTAGAATTTATATAGTGATGGTTATTTAATGCATCGAAAGCTGCCTATATGGGTTCATGTATAAATATTTGGTGGAAATGTTACTTGAATATTCCCCCATTTTAATTAATAGGACACCCTTTATCTTCTTCATATATGAAATTTGTTGAGGCTATAGCTAATTAAATTTATAATTAAAACATAAATGGTGTTTTCCTCAATCTTGTTATAACAATTTTCTATAACTAATACCAAATGTGAAAATATTTAATGATAATTATAATTATAATGAATAATCTATTCGATAAACTTATAATATACGATAGTATATCAATTACATATCAATTAATAAAAGGAAGTTTTTCATATCATTCCATTGCTTCCTTGTGGAATTTCCGAAAAAAATGAACCAAATAAATTTTTGAATTCCGATTAGTGCTTCTTATTCCATAAATGAAGAATTTCGACTTTTAATGTGATAACTATTAATTAAAATAATCGTTATAATGAAACATCTAGACGTGTTTTTAGTTTTAACCATAATGTAATGGTTGTTTAAATGTTTCCTTGAGTTTTTTCTCAGAATAAAAATTTCAGCATCACCTATAGGCTTTGTCATCTTTATTGACTAAATCTAATGGATAGGTAGGATATCCTAGTTACACATATTTTGTGTGAACTAGATATAGGGTTAACAATTTATAATTTTGTAAGGTTAAACACTAGGGAAGGTATTACCCTCAGAACATAAAAACCATGAAAATTACTAGTGAGTCGTACTAGATGATATGTGTCATTTGGGTGGCGTACTTCATGAGTAGGGCTCCTTGTTTTTGAAATGACACTCAGATTAGAAAAATGGACATCTGGTACCCTGACCCTTATTCTGTGCCTTATCATTATGTAATGCTATGTTTTTTCAGGGAATACATTCCTAGGTCATGGTGGATCACATAGTGGGTAGTGTCACCCTTATTTTTTGATGAATAGCATGGGTAAGATTCACCTCATTTCCCAACCATATGGGTCATTACGGATCAAGGATACATCATTATATATAAATTATTCAAAAATATTTATAGTGATAATTAGTTGGTGGATAGTTTAATTTGATGTTACATTTTTATGATTAATCCCTATATAGTTTTCATTAGTACACATGGTGCCATTCGAGTTAATAAATAGGGAAGTAGAACGTATGTGTTTGATGTAAACTATTTAAGTCTTGAGGTTTTATTCCTCAGTCACATATCATCTCCATAGTATAGTGACCTAGAATTTAGTTTAAATATAAATTATCTTAATACTCATAAAGACATTATAAAGAGTATCAGGTGTTTCACACATTAAGAAAAAAATTTAGCTTCTATGCATAATATAATGGAACACATAGATGTATATCTGGAGGAGTGTCATATATATGCCTATTGTAAATCTGAACAAGTTCACTTGTAAGAATCTAGTCCCTCTCTCCATATAGTTTAACACTTTTTAATTGGGTGGTTTGTGTTCAGGAACTACAGTAAGTGGTCAATGGAACATGTGTCAGGAATGTGTTTCCCTTTTTAGTAAATCTGATGACAAGGATACTCTTATGGTGTTGACCATCACAGAAAATGTAGAAAATATGTGATCTTCCATTAATATGGAACACAACCATGGAATAAACATTTTTGAAATCATCAGATTTGATTTAAATTCTCTTAATAAAGGTATGTTTTGAACACATTGATTCTTTCAATGCAGCATGATAATGAAATGGTTAGATTTTAAGGCAACGTTTGAAAAGATTATATTCAGGCTGGACTGCGATGTTTATAATTGAATAATCATTTAATTTCTTAGTAGATAAATGAATCATGGTCTGTTATTATTGAGGAATAATTGTTAGGATCATTTTATATCTTTTAATATAATACATCCATCCATGGTTTAACTGATCTTCTAATCATTTTCTATGTGTATGGTTTTGATGAAAATGGAATCGAACACTTCGCGTTGTTTATGATGGGAGTGTGTTCAGTTTTGTTGGTATATTTGATATTCTCATAGTATAATAATTCCTTAGTGATGATCAAGTATTCTATCTTGACATCGTCTTTGGTACAATAAGACAACATTTGTTATACACAATGCTAAATTAAAGTCCCCATCCATTTGGATAAACATAAATTATGGGATTTTCACTTATAATGCATGGTATGTTATGAGGTGTGGTTTGTCTTGAGTAATACTTGGGATTCTTATGTACTAGAACCATGGATTGTCTCATAGAAACTTGCTATTTCCCTTTTGACTTGGTCACTAGGTGGGTGTCATGTAAGGATTGGTCATCTTGTCTGATACATGCTTGTTTTTTCTTTATACCAATATCTCAATTGTAATTGTCAGGTATGGGATATCATGGATGATATGATTCAACTCCAATTTATTATTATCTCGCTAATATGGTTTTTAGTTAGTCTCAAATTATGTTTATGGATGGTGACAATCCTAGCATGCTAGATCGATTATACACCTTGTTGGTGGTGAGACACATTATCATAATGTGAACATTTTTTCTTGAGATGTCACAAGAATATAGATAAGGGATTTGGTGGATGTTCTCAATGAAAACTCAAGGATCCATGAATAAAGACATAGTGTTTTGAGTTCGGTTATGACGTCCATCTAAGACTATCATTTTTTAGAATAGTCGGATGGGAGTTCCCATACATGGTTCTTTTTTGTTTCAGTTACTATGGTCAATTAGAAATCATTTCCTGCATGACATCATGTTAATATGGGTGCGGTATAAATGTTGGATGTTTTTTATAGGTAATCATGTTTGACCAATTTCACCCTAATCAAATTGAATTCAAACGATTCAATCAAATGAGAAACATTTCATCTCTTTAAATGTGATTGGGTATCCATGTTAATAAAATCATGCTAGTATCATTATTAGAACCCTAATATTGTGATTAGATATGAAATTATTATAGTGGAGTAAGATGAAACTATTTTTGTAGTTAAATAATATAACCCATGGTGGGATGATTTATAGTCTTATTGATGAAAGAGGAAAAAATGTGAGGGTATCTTCAATTATATTGGATTGGGTAAGGGTCGTCTCAAGGATTAGTTCAGAATTTGATTATTTACTCAAGTCTATATGGAATATATTATTTTCACTTAAGCAATTAGAGTAGGTATATTGAAATTTGGGAACCCAATTCAGACATTTTAATTAATCTTCATGAACTGGGTAGGTTGTACGATCCTTTCATCTTTCCCAGTAGCTTCTTTGGGATGATATTTTCTATGGAGGAGAGTTTGTGACATCAAATTTTTTAGAACATGTAAAATTTCTAATGGATTTGAATTTTACCATTAGGTGGATAAGATATTATATAAAATGATATTCAATATGTAAATATAATAATTTTAATAATAAAATTATTTGTTTTTAGACATCGTTTATAGCCTGAGATGTTCCTTGGGGGTTCCATTGAGCTTGAGAAGCATTATAGTCCAAAATCTCAAATTAAAAGATGGATGATATGTGTGCATGGTTTGAATGAAACAGTGAATCCCACCAAGGGAAACTATGCAGCTCATCTAGTTGAGTTGTGGATATCACAAGGAAATTTCTAACCATGAGAAAGAAGTTTCAAAACCGTTGAGGTGCTGTCGGCATATTAATAGAGGGATTTTCTTGGGATGTGTATAGTTAGCCAAATTTTGTGTCCTACATGTGAGACATGTGACCGACATGATTTTCATGCATATTTTATCTAAAATTGATTGTTTTAAATACTTTTTGAAATTAAATAATGAATAAAGTATTTTCTAATTAATTTTGGGGAATTTATAATTATTTGATTTAAATAAATCAGAATGAATCAAAATGTTATGAATTATAAATATGATATTTATTTGCCTATAATGTCTAGAATTTAATATTTTTTAAATATATATATGTCAAAAATTGGGCCAGCATTTCTAGTCCTCAACCTCAAGGGAAATAAATCCACCTAGGAAACCCATATGTGCCAACTGGCCATGCACGACCCGACGGACAGTAATATGTGTGGTGTGTGATCCCATGGAGAGCCATGATCATAATTAGTATGAATAATATTCTGGTCCGATAAATGTGTCTTGACCCATAGAGGTGTGTACATGTGTCTCGGGAATCCCACCCAGGTGTGGACTTTTGATAAGATTGTTGGGAATCGTTTCTTATAAATGAGTGGTTCCTCGACCATTCATTCCAATGTGGGAAAAATGTTTATTTGATAATATATATCCCAACTAAAGAAATTACTTACTCATGATCATATTGAATCTTCTACAGTCTCCACTATGGATCCACTAATTGATGGCTCCAGTCGAGCACTACATCACCGTAGATTACTATATTCAGATACAACTCGAGCTCGATCATTAGCTGATGTCCACATACAAGGGTTTCCGCCACCTCAAAGAACATATGTATCCTTAAATGACCAACATGAAGCACATTTTGAGCTCCCTCCGGCCACTGTGAAGGGAAGAGGTATTGAGGGACCAATTTAGTACACTAACCTCTATTACTTCACATCCTTTTCAACTAACATGTCCACTAAGGAATTCCTGTTATTCAAAACATCTTCCACCCCATGAACCTCTAGGTGAACCCCATGGTACCAATCGATGTTTTTATGATTAAACAACAGTATTCTGTGGGTGTTTCTAGAATCACTAATATAGGACTCGGGGACATCTTTGAAAGGATATTTAAGGAGCCTTGACAATCATAGGATGAGTTCACTCAAAAGTGTCCTACAAATTAATATTTCTCACCATTTCTTGAAGAGGTTCAGCACCTGACTAGGGGATTCCCGATCAACGATAACACAATACCCATTTTCTTTTCTATTTTATCTATCATTCTATTATTTAAATATTCATTTGTTTTTATTCTAATAATCTTTTTATTTTCATTCTTTTAAATACAATTAATTCTTGAATTTTTCATTTCAATGTGTTACACCATAAATATTTTATTTACATAATTGATTTCATGTGTTCAAATTTTATAAATATTTTTTTTATTCTTTGTTATTTGATTTTACTTTATTTTCTTTAATTCTCTACCTCTCTCTCACAAAATATTTTTATTTTATTATTAATATTCATTCTTTTTTCATTGTTTTTTATTATTTTTATTATTTTTTTCTTCTTTCTGTACACAAGAGGGATCTATTAACCGGAACGATGAGGGTATGACTGTATTCATTGACATAGAGAGGTTAAGGATTTATTGATTTCTTATTTAAATTTTATATTTTGTTTTTTGATGTATTAGAGTAGCCTGCATGTATGTTATGAATCTCCCCCATGTCATGATACTAAAATTTAGTTATATTGTTTTATTTTCCAGATATTTCAATTATTATCTTTTTACACGACAGGGTTTAGTTATTCAATGGATGGAATGGAATAAGATGTAGTATGGTCCTATAATATGTCACACACTTTACTGAGGTGTTCACTAAAAAATGATTATAGATGAATGTATTATTTAGATTACATAATGCATTCAAGATTTCACAACACTAAATAAAAGGATTGTGATTCATGCAATAGATTTAATAGTTATATTATGAATCAAAATTTTGATAAATAATGGAGAATATGTTTTGAACCTAGAAATAAACTCTACACCAACATCTTTCATCCTAATTGAATTATTAATTAGAATTTATTGTTAGTGTATGTTTCAATTTTTATATTTTATGGCATTTTATTATAGATATGATAATCAAAAACCAAATTTTTCATTATTTTCGAAAAACATTAAAAAACTAAAAATAAGTTGTTTAGGTTAATTAAATTAATTATGTGCACAACTATGAAACTCCTCATGTTTGATGACCCTAGTCAGCATCTGTGCCTCATTAAGAAAATAAACATTCATTATTCATTCCCTACGACGGGAAAACTATCAAAATAAGAACATTATCTAGAGGTCCAACTAGTATATTACTTATCATTTTGTGTTTTCACATTATTTACTGATTTTCATTATTTTCAAAATAAAAAACCCAAAAAAAAATATTTATTTGTAAAAGCTAACCATATATTATTGCATCGACAAAATACACATATGTGTAGGAGAAACATGAAGAATAAATTGTATATGATAAATAATCAGTGAAAAAACATAAAAAATACTATTAAAACTAATGGAGAAGGGATATCTGTAGCATCCCGACTTTTTTTCACATAAACATTCACTACATTATACAAAACTGAGGATCTTTAAGGTTTAGTGTCTTGGAAACCAGGAACTTAATACATGAAACAAAAAAAAATTCTTCTTAAAGACTTGAATGGCTTCTACTTATGTTCATCCTAGGTTTGTTTCTACATCTCATAACCTGGGGACATACATCAAAAGAAAGGGTGAGCAGAAGGCCCCGTATGTGAAACAAGGGGAAACATTCACATGTGAACTTGAGATACATCAACAATGTCATGAAAAAGAACATTAAGGAATGAGAAAGAAATCATGTGGCATATCATAATAAAAATAACATTTTTAATAACTATAAGATGTGGCTACATAATTTCACATAGACAACCATGAACATATCACCAAGGTCCATCCCCAAGGTTTCATTTTAAAATTACCAAGGTTATTCACCAAGATATTGTGAAAATTGTAATCTCTATTGGTTACATCATTACCCAATGCATTGGAGCGCTATCCAGGCGAACCCTTAAATTTTCCTTTATTATCATGTGAGCCACATATATCATCATAAAAAATTTCATAAATAACCCATATAGCATAAAATAAATGGGTTTCATTTCATAATCATAACGTTTTAAAAACTACTTTAGAGACATGATCTTTACGTCACATTAAAACCCACAGAAAAGGAAGGTGGGTCTCATGTATATAAATCCAAGAATTTAAATTAGAACATTTTGATATATATATGAATACCCCTTTATAATAAAGAGCTTTGAGTATTCACTGAATAAAAAAAGAACATTAGAAAAATAGAGAGACATTTTGAGAAGGAAATTCTGCAGCATAATGGCTATGTTATGAGGTTTTAGAAGACATTAAAAAGAGAGGGGACATGGGTCACCCAATAATAAATGTTCAATAAAACATTAGAGGGACAAAATATGAAGGATATATTAACATGGTAATGAATTTTTAAAGTTGTACCATATGAAATGAAGAACAAGAAAGGAAGACCAAAATAAGATTTCTCTTATGAAAATTTGGCAGCCTAACGGCATCACTTAAACATAAAAAAATGAATTGATGAGATCAAATAGGGTCTCTCATCATGTGAACATAAAGGATCATTATTATAGATATATAAATCATACCCCAACATAATAAAAAGTAAATTGAAAGACTTGACATGAAAGTAGAACATCAAAACGAGAAGGGTGAAAGAACCACTTAAAAAAAATCGGCAGCCTAACGGCACCACTTAAAAATTCAAAATACTGAATTGAAGAGATAAAATGGGGTATCTCATCATATTATCACAAAAGATCAGTATTATAGATATATAGATCATACCCCAACATAATAAAAAGGAACTTAAAAGACTTGACATGAAAGTAGAACTTCAAAACGAGAAGGGTGAAAGAACCACTTAAAAAAATTCGGCAGCCTAACGGTGCCACTAAAAAATTCAAAATACTGAATTGAAGAGATCAAATGGGGTCTCTCATCATATGATCACAAAATATCGTTATGATAGATATAGATATCATACCCGAACATAATAAAAAAGAACTTGAAAGACTTTACATTAAAGTAGAACTTGAAAATGAGAAGGGTGAAAGAATCCGTTACAAAAATTTCGACAGCCTAACGACGCCACTTAAACTTTCATAAAATGAAATGATGAGAGTAAGAGGGGTTCTCTCATCATAGGAACATAAAAAGGGAAGTAATATGAATATAAAAGAACATCCTCCAACATAAGAACATGGAGTATAAAAGAAATGGCATAAAAGAGATTACTTGAAAAGAAAGAGAGAGGTCAGATCCCTTACCTTAAAACGTAACTCTTAAAACTCAATGGTTGGGACCTTGAGGGATTGGGGTTCCTAGGGAGGACTCCTTGGGAGGTAAGGAGACAAGAAATTCGTTGAGTATGGTTTTGTAGTCGAAACAATGAGAGGAGGGATTGGTATTTATAGGGAAAGTGAGGGGACAAGGCATTAATGGCCAAGGGACACCTCAAAAGTGGTTTTCTCAAAAGCATGGGCCTTCCCATGGTACTTCCCATAGAGTTAGGACACATGGGGACCCCAAAACAATAATTAATCCTCTTTAGTCGACCATACCTTAAAATATCTCATGACATCATCATGACACAGTTATGATGTCATTAAACATACAGAAACCCTAAAACTGTATTTTTACTATTCACTGAAAATTCAACTTTCTCAGAAAAATACCGAAATTTCACATTAACCAAATATCAATGCTCTGATTTCAAAAATGAACTCCATTTTATAAAAATAGTTTTCTAAATATTATTAATTCATATTTAAATAAATACACTATTCACCGAAAATTCATTTTTTTCAGAAAAATCCCCAAAAATTACCTTAACATAATATCGATTCTCTGAGTTCAAAAATGAAATCCATTTTATAAAAATAATTTTCTAAATATTTTTAATTTAATTTTTAATTAAAAAACACTATTAACCTGAAAAAACTTATACTTGAATAATAATTTATGAAACTGTTATTTACCCATTTTATTGAATCTCATTACTTAATCTAGGTGTCTAAATTATATTAAAACTTTCTATGAGTAAAATTACTAATCCATTTGGTCACATTACTAATCCTAAGTATAAAATCACTATTCATAATTTATTATTCATCAAAAATCATGTTGATCTTATTAGACTCGAAATTTCGTACTGAACATAATTGTAGAAGACCATTTTTTGAAAATCATTACACATTTTTATTTATTTAATCTTTACATAAACATTTTTAAAATATCCTTTCTCTAAAATTCATCAATAATATTCATACTATATTTATCCGGACATTTGATAATTCATAAACATCATCATAAGAAGAAATCCCATTTTTTATTTAAAACAAAGGATTACACAAGGCAGTTACGGTCTCCTTACATAGCCCCTTATCACACCAGCATATGACCTAAGTGTAAGGTGTGATGTGGTGAGAGAATCTGAGGGAGGCTCGGCCAACATCACACGTGTAGTAATTTCTAGCAGTTTGAACTTCTCGCGATGGCGACCCCGTTATAACTTCACACGATGAAGTTCAGCTTGGGTTTGGTCTAGAGCAAAGCCCAGTGCTACTACCTCCTTCCAAAGTTCTGTTAGATGGGCTTCGATCAGTTCAAGACTACTGGGTGAGGCCATCTAATCTTCTTTCTATATTAATTAACCAAGATATCTTGTATTTAGAGACAATAATCAAAATGTTTAGTTTCTAGCGGTCATATTGACAAATGGACAAATAACAGTCAAAACTCAACAGTCTCATTTTAATTATACTCATGTTATCAAATGAAACATTTTTTTGAGTATAAAAATAAAATAAAATAACACATAAAATTAAGAAACAAGATTTATTGAAAATTTTGGGTCGTTAAAATCTTCCCCCTTTAATAAATTGCGTCCTTGCAATTTTTATAATTGGGTTTTGAAATTTCATTAAACGTCCCACATCAGAAAAAGAGGTCTGTAAAACTATTACATTAAATGAAATAAAGGGAAGTACAATGGTCACCCGAGTTAACCCACACTAGGATTCCATGTAGGAAAACATAGACATGGAGGAGAAAACAAAGGGTCATGTTCTGAGGAAGAGTGATAGAGAACATGATTAGGAGAAAGTTAACCATAAGAAAATCCCAAACTTATGATGTGTGTAAACAGTCTTTGAATACCTAGTAGGAAACGTAAACAAAAAAAATTTTTGTTTTACATTTCTTTTCATAATTTTGAGGAATTCATTTACTACATAGAACAAAAACATATGAAAATATACCTACCTTCATGTATAGTTTCATCCTTTAATAAGTTTCTACGCAAAAATAATCTTTTCTCCAAACGATGAGCATTAGAAAACACTTGGTCTCATCAAAACACAAGAATCATCTTCTAGAGAATCTCATAATCCACAAAATATTAACCATCTATTTCATCTATCTTTAAACATTATCCCGAAAACAGAAAGGGTAAGGTAAAACAACTCTTCAAAAAGAAAAAATCCCATAGGAATGGAAACTAATTTTAAATCTTAAAAGTTTCATGATAATACCCATAGTTCATCATAGACCATTCCGTAAATAACTGTCCTTAAAAAATCCTCAAAATAAACCAAACTAAGATTGAAACCAAAATACAAGAAGGATTTGATAACATAGTCTTCCAAGGTAAACTTTATCATTCATCTCCAAACAACATCAACCACTCCTAACATATTATAACAAATGTAACTAACCTAAACATATTTACCCTAAGATAGGTTAATCATTTCCATAAGTAACCTAAATTACTATAAGTCCACCTTAAATTCATCGATTCTTTAAAATATAAGTCAACCTTACACCTCAATGAATATACCGTTGTAATCTATTTACCTCGATCATATAGGGTCCCCAAAATAGTGAACGTCTTCCAAAATAATAGTCATCTTTTAATCCACTAATCATCTTTGTCATATTAATACGGAAATCATCATATTTCCTATCACATTGGTTTTTGGGACATGTTCTTCCATTTCCCACCATTAACTAAGAAGATAAAATATAATTAGGGGCTTAAATACTTCGCCTATAATCATGAAAAGGAAACTTTAAGCATAAAAGGATAAACTGGTAGAATAAAAGTATATCCTAACTTGTGATCCCCTAGGTTCCAATCTAGGTTATCCATGATCATATATTCTTATGTGACTCTTTATTTTATTCTATCTTTGTTCCTTTAATAATGGTTCATACTAAGCTTATAAATTTACCAAAGCATATCCCCTGGGAGTGTCGTAACCAAGAGTGCAGCAAGGCCCGTTGTCGTGTACCAGTTCCCGTTCGTGTATAGCTCAAACCGGTGTTTTCGGGTTTTACCCCTATGTACATCTGTACCATATCCACCTCTACCTGCTCGTATCCAGACAGGGATGTATTTGCTTGGCAACCCCTTACTCAATACTCACCAAAATATCTGGAAGATTACCTATATTTATACTTTTCTATAGGGTTCTTCCTAAAGTTTTCATTTCCTAATTTCCACAAATAACTAAACCATCCTTTGATACCAACTGTAGCATCCCGCCTTTTTGTCACATAAACTTTCACTACATTATACTAAAATGAGGATCTTTAAGGTTTAGTGTCTTAGAAACTAGGAACTTAATACATGAAACCAAAAATAAATTCTTCTTAAACACTTTAAAGGCTTCTCTTTATGTTCATCCTAGGTTTTTTACTGCATCTCATAACCTAGGGACATACATCAAAAGAAATGGTGAGCAGAAGGCCCAGTAAGGGAAACAAGGGGGAACATTTACATGTGAACTTGAGATACATCAACAATGTCATGAAAAAGAACATTAAGGCATGAGAAAGAAATCATGTGTCATATCATAATAAAAATAACATTTTTCATAACTTTCAGATGTGGCTACATCATTTAACATAGACAATCATGATCATATCACCAAGGTCCATCCCCAAGGTGTCATTTGAAAATTACCAAGGTTATTCACCAAGATATTGTGAAAATTGTAATCTCTATTGGTTACATCATTACCCAATGCATTAGAGAGCTATCAAGGCACACCCTTAAATTTTCCTTTATTATCATGTGAGACACATATATCATCATAAAAAATTTCATAAATAACCCATATAGCATAACATAAATGGGTTTCATTTCATATTCATAACGTTTTAAAAACTTCTTTAAAGACATGATCTTTACGTCACATTAAAACCCACAGAAAAGGAAGGTGGGTCTCATGTATGTAAATACCAGAATTTGAAATAGAACATTTTGGTATATATGTGAATACCACTTTATAAGAAAGAGCTTTGAGTATTCAATTAATAAAAATAGAACTTTAGAAAAATAGAGAGACATTTTGAGAAGGAAATTCTGCAGCATAATGGCTATGTTACGAGGTTTTATAAGTAATTAAAAAGAGAGGGGACATGAGTCACCCACTCATAAATAATCAATAAAACAGTAGAGGGACAAAATATGAAGGATATATTAACATGGTATTGAAATTTGAAAGATGTACCATATGAAATGATGAACACGAATGGAAGACAAAAATAAGATTTATCTTATGAAAATTTGGCAGCCTAACGACATAACTTAATCTTCAAAAAAATGAATTGGCGAGATCCAATAGGGTCTCTCATCATGTGAACATAAAATATCAGTATGATATATATATATATATCATACCCCAATATAATTAAAAGGAAATTGAAAGACTTGACATGAAAGTAGAACATCAAAACGAGAAGGGTGAAAGAACCACTTAAAAAAATTCTGCAGCCTAACGACGCCACTTAAAAATTCAAAATACTAAATTGAAGAGATCAAATGGGGTATCTCATAATATTATCACAAAAGATCAGTATGATAGATATAGAGATCATACCCCAAAATAATAAAAAGGAACTTGAAATACTTGACATGAAAGTAGAACTTCAAAACGAGAAGGGTGAAAGAACCACTTAAAAAAATTCGGCAGCCTAACGGCGCCACTTAAAAATTTAAAATACTGAATTGAAGAGATAAAAAGGGGTCTCTCATCATATGATCACAAAATATCAGTATGATATATATAGAGATCATACCCCAACATAATAAAAATGATCTTGAAATACTTGAAATTAAAGTAGAACTTGAAAATGAGAAGGGTGAAAAAATCTGTTACAAAAATTTCGGCAGCCTAACGGCGCCACATAATCATTCATAAAATGAAATGATGAGAGTGAGAGGGGGTATCTCATCATCTGAACATAAAAAGGGCAGTAATATGAATATAATATAACATACTCCAACATAAGAACATGGAGTATAAATGAAATGACATAAAAGAGATTACTTGAAAAGAAAGAGAGAGGTCGGATCCCTTACCTTAAAACGTAACTCTTAAAACTCAAAGGTTGGGACCTTTAGGGCTTAGGGGATCCTTGGGTGGACTCTTTGGGAGGTAAGGAGACCAGATCTTCGTTGAGGATGGTTTTTGAGTCGAGATGATGAGAGGATGGCTTGGTATTTATAGGGAAAGTGAGGGGACAAGGCATTAATGGCCAAGGGACAGCTCAAAAGTGGTTTTCTCAAAAGCATGGGCCCTCCCATGGTACTTCCCATAGAGTTAAGCCACATGGGGACCCCCACACAATAATTCATCCTCTTTAGTCGACCATACATTAAAATATCTCATGACATCATCATGACACAGTTATAATGTCATTAAACATACAGAAACCCTAAAATTGTATTTTTACTATTCACTGAAAATTCAACTTTCTCAGAAAAATCTCAAAACATCACATTAACCAAATATCAATGCTCTGATTTCAAAAATGAACTCCATTTTATAAAAATAATTTTCTAAATTTTATTAATTCATTTTTAAATAAATACACTATTCACCGAAAATTCATTTTTTTCAGAAAAATCCCCAAAAATTACCTTAACATAATATCGATGCTCTGAGTTCAAAAATGAAATCAATTTTATAAAAATAATTTTCTAAATATTTTTAATTTAATTTTTCATTAAAAAACACTATTCACCCGAATAAACTAATACTTGAATAATAGTTTATAAAACTATTATTTACCCATTTTATTGAATCTCATTACTTAATCTAGGTGTCTAAATTATATTAAAACTATCTTTGAGTGAAAATACTAATCCATTTGGTCACATTACTAATCCTAAGTATAAAATCACTATTCATAATTTACTATTCATCATAAATCAAGTTGATCTTATTAGACTCGAAATTTCGTACTGAACATAATTTTTGAAGACCATTTTTTGAAAATCATTACACATTTTAATTTATTTATGGTTTACATAAACATTTTGGAAATATCCTTTCTCTAAAATTCATCAATAATATTCATACTATATTTATCCGGACATTTGAAAATTCATAAACTTCATCATAAGAAGAAATCCCAATTTTTATTTAAAACAAAGGATTACACAAGGCAGTTATGGTCTCCTTACATAGCCCCTTATCACACCATCATATGACCTAAGTGTAAGGTGTGCTAAGGTGAGAGAATCTGAGGGAGGCTCAGCGAAATCGCACATGTCGTAATTTCTATCAGTTTGAACTTCTCGCTAAGGCGTTCCCGTTCTAGCTTCACACGATGAAGTTCATCTTGTGTTTGGTCCAGAGCAAAGCCCAGTGGTGCTACCTCCTTCCCAAGTTCTGTTAGATGGGATTCGATCGGTTCAAGACTACTGGGTGAGGCCATCAAATCTTCTTTCTATATTAATTAACCGAGATTTCTTGTATTTAGAGACAATAATAAAAACGTTTAGTTTCCAGCGGTCAAATTGACCAATGGTCAAATAACAGTCAAAACCAAACAGTCTCATTTTAATTATACTCATGTTATCAAATGAAACATTTTTGTTGAGTATAAAAATAAAATAAAATAACACATAAAATTAGGAAACACGATTTATTCAAAATTTCGGGTCGTTACAATATCTCATTTGAATATGTTCTTAAATTGGTTAATAAATCATAACATAGTTAACAAATTGAATATCTGAAATATTTTTGATGACTTGTGGAATTAGTGTGAAGAAAAACTAGATATCCACATAAATTTCAAAGAAAATGAGGTAGCATCATTAAAGGAATACTTAACGCAACTGTTGGAATTTTTGGAATAGATGGAGGAAACTGACTACCAGCCTCTATCAACTGATATCAATATTCAAGAGGCACTTACCAATGATGATGTTATTGAACCTGAAACAAATCAGTGAGATGAACGTAGTTTCAATTCTGTTATTTGTGATCGTATTAAATATAATTTTAGTATCAGTTTTTTAAAAAAAAATTAGATTTTATCAATTATTTCCACAGCCAAGATGAACAGGAAGAAATAGAACATAGAACTTTTAAGTAACATATAGAGTTCTCTATTTTTTATGGGATATACATATGATGAGTCCAATTTAGATGACCATGTATCTTAGCTTGAGGAAATCAAGAGAGATAAATCTCATATTGAAATGTGGTATTTCTTATTAATAATTCACAATTTAATGTTTTTCAATTGGAATATCATTATTAAATTCAATTTTATCATTCAATTCATGTATTCACAGTTAATACAACACAAGACATGAATGAGAAGGTTTCATAATTAGAAACCATGGAAGTTTATGATTTATTATTCATCCATCCCTTTCCCTGAAAGCTATACATAATTTTTATATTGGATGATCTGGTATAATCTATCCATGTATCATTCCCAAATAAAAGGAAGAGGTGCGAGCTGGTAAAAGCCACATGTTGTGGTTCAATTCTAAGAAGATCTACCAAACATAAAAAAATTGATAATAGTTGGTACTTCCCTCTAGAGGTAGTTAAAATTTAGGTCCCCCATGGTGGTTCATACCATTACTTATCCTTTAATTTTCTTTCTAGGTTATTACATATTAAATTCATTATTTTTATTTTTTAGAATTCAACCCAATCCCTCTTATCTTTTTGAGCTTAAATGACCATACCCTTGTACTTAATTGCATAATTTTCATTCATAAAAATAAAATGGCATAAGGAACCACCAAACGATGAAGGGGGGAAAATATATATTTATGGAATAGGGAGTTCATTCATACATTATTTATGTGCAAACACTCTACTATTTCTTTCAAAAACCTATATTGATATTTTAATTGGAAATTGCATGCAGATGATAGAATTAATAATTTACATGACTTATCAAGGAGAAAATAATTTCTTATGAATTTTGTGAAGTGATTTAGATTTCAATATTAATGAATTTGACTGACTAAAATAGAAAAATATAATTATTAATGTGAATCCTAGATGTTAAAATAAAGACTCGTGATTTGAGGGAATTAGTTGATTTATATAAATAGAATTTCCCAATAATTTTTCTTTCATTGAATTTATAAAATTAATCTCAATTTATTTTTTTTTCATGACATTATATATTTTCCCAAATCAAATATTCTATTCTCAATATTATTTCTGGACCATGCACTTCTAATTCTATCTTGATAAAATATCTTTAGTAATATTGGAATATGCCACCACGCTGAAAATTAATTGAAACTTTTCAAAGTTATGAGTATGAAAAAACTCATTTAAAATGATTGAAGTGTAATTTTAAATGTCCTAAAACATTATACCATATTTTCATACAACATTTGTTATCCCATCTAGACCATGAAATACCTTTTTATGAATTATCAACGTTTGAATAATTTTTTATCCATTCCTACCAACATCGTAGTATTTTTCATGATATTTTAATGGTGAAGTACGTGGGTTATGAATTTCAAGGTAAAAGGTATGAGAAAAGTATAAGAAAATGTGTGGGGGTGTTATTTGGGGCGATCATGTAATTTTCCAGATTCAATTATTATTATTAATTTAATTCCATTATTGAATAAAATAAAAAAATGGAATGGGTTATGACATAAAAGAATAGAAATCAAATTTACTAGACCAATAGTTTTTTATCATATGTGGTTTGTTGGAGGATATAAGGTTTATTCGTAGAATAACTTTTAAAAAATTCATAAAGTATTTTGAAATAACAAAGAATAAATGTATAGAAAAAATTCAAGGTGGTTCACAAATCATTCATTTTGATTTACATTGATCATCATCTTACGTTGAGTATTTGGGAAATTTGTATTTCAAATTTTAAATTTCAAATTTTCATTATAGTTATATTTTTTATAACATAGATTGTGTTTATGATGTAATCCTCCTCCTTCAGCCTTAATTTTTAAAAAATTAGGAATTCGAACCAACCATAGGCCTCAGATTCATTAGAACCTTAATTGCAATGTCTTTATGATATTATCTGACTTTTTTCATTTAAAAAGAGAAATTAGTTACTTTAAAAGGAAATGGATATGTATGATGTTCCCATGACATGAGGATAACTCTATTTTAATTGTATCATGTGTGATGGGTGAAATGATTCAAAGGTGTGGTAGATCATGAATTTTCATGTTTGATAATAATTATTTTATGACATTTAATGAAGGAAAATATAAGTACCATGTTTTTCAAAAGAAGATAAGTAAATTATTTGAGTTTATTTTTTGTTCGAAAATTGACAAATTAAAATAATTTTTTATATGGAATTTTAAAATTTTTATTAACATTGTTAAGTTATTTAATTGTGCTTGAGGATTAAATAATGATATCATTGGTTCCCTATGAATTCAATGTTGATATTTTATGAGTGAGGAAAAGAATGTATTAAGAATTGGGGTATTTAACCCAATAACTTATCATGAATATTGTTAAACAATTTACAATAGTTTTAAATGGAATATTGATCTAAATACCAATGGAATTAATTTTTTATTAATTCATAGAATATTATAATTAAGTAATTAAAATTAATTAAAAGGAATCAAAATGTCATGAAATAGAAGTATACAATTTATAAGAATATATTTTTGATAATTTATTAATCTTCAAACAATATTATGTAAATTATTGGGCCAACATATCCATACCACAACCACAAGGTCTATGAAGCCTCTTAGCTATATCAAGTGAGATGAATTGTCATGTATATCATGAGGGAGATCCAATCATGTAATATGTGAGCCCATATAGAGTTGTGGTCACTATTAAACTGATGGATCATGTTCACCATGAATTTTGGATTAGCCTATAGTGTTGAGTGTATGTCTGTTCTCCAAAGAGTGAACCTCAGTGCATGGTTCAGAGTCGATTACTAGAAACTATTTTTCATAAAATAGCATCACATCCACAATTCATTATAATGCTAGAAGACATCATATGGTTTATTGTTCATATCTTTTAAAACCCTACATGTTCATGCTTAGATATAGTATTCTACGATCTCCACCACGGATCTACTGCACGACATTGCTATCCACTGATGGTATCACTAGAGATTACCATCTCCTACCACATACTGTTCTTTATATTCATCCAAAGTCTACTACCAAGGCCTTCCACAACCTCAGATCATCTTCAGAGCATTGGATAAACACCATGATGCTCATTTAGAGCTCCCATCGACCACTATGAAGAATTAAGGGGTTGTGGGAACATTGATGTCCACTTAACTCTATTGTCTTACAACATTCCCTGCTTCTATATCCATAAAGATGGTTCCACATGCCCCATATCACATACAAACCTTATTATTCTCAATGCACCAGTATGAATCACCCGTGGAACCAATATCAATACTATGGGTTTTAGGGAGAACGTTAATCAGTGATTCTGTGATCCTTGACATCAGATGATGAGGGAACTCCCGATTACCTATAAAAAAATATTCATCGCCACTACTTGGGAAAGGCTAAACATCTGACTAGAGGATTCTTGGCTGAGGAGTATATTGTTCCCATTTTGTTTTATGTTTTAATTTAATTTAATTTAATTTAATTTAATTTAGTTTTTATTTAAATTTAGATTAGTTTAGTATCATTTAAATACAAATAAATCATGAATTTTCATTTAAAATGTTCCAATATCTTTTTATATTATTATTATTATTATTAAAATATAGCATTTTATTTTACTGTTTCCTATTATTTTTTAATTTCTCTATATTTGGTTCTTCCATTTTGATTTATTAATTTCATTACTTATTTATTCATTTATATTATTTATTTTACATCTCTTCCATTGATTAGTTATTTTTTATTACCTCTCGATTGAGGCTTATCATTATCCTTTTTTAAAGGACACAACATAAGTTATATTTCTAAAGAAATTTGTAATTTGACGACACTAAATGAAATGATAATGATTCAAGCATGGGAATCCATTTCTAAATAATAAAAATAAAATTAAAAAAATAAATGAGAATAAGGATATATTCCAATCTCGAATAGGGGACCATGTAATTTTTTTCCAATTTTTTTATTTCATGTTAGTTTAGTTTAATTTTCAGTATTCATGTCTTTTTAATATGTAGAAAAAAATAAAAAAAATTATTATTTCTCAGATTTATTAAGTAATTGAATTTAATAGAAAGAAATATCATTTAGGTCAATTGGATTATATGAGTTGACATACTGATAAGTACCTCAATTGAGGTGACTCTAGTCATCCACTGTGAGGCATTAGGAAAATAATATTCTTTTTTCCATTCCTTATCATAGACATGTGTTTAGGGGGTTCCTTGGGTAACATTGAGTACATGGTTGGAACATAGGTTTTTCAATAGTGAAAGAAAACACCATGCCTCAATAAATGAGGTGAAATTCCTATTTTCTCATCCAACCTTTTATTTTCATCTACCATATTTCTCTCCTCCCCCTCCACAAGAAGAATCCCTTCATCAGTTCCTCATACTCTCCTCCAGTAAATGGATAATGTCCCATTATCTATTATTGGAATCGATTACCATCAATCTCTCAGGATTTACATTATGAATAGAATCAATCCACTTTATACTTTCTTCATTTCTATCACAATCATTAATGATATCTAAGTGTGAATTATTTCTTCTTATTTTCCATGATTTCATCAATTTTATTGATTTCTCCGGAAACATCCTGATTGGAACCTTGATTTTGGATTTTTGGACCATCCTTAGTATAATGTATGTGTTATATAGGTTCCCCTTAATTTATACCTTATTTATTAAATATTTTTTCTTCTACATTTATGATTATTTAATTGTTTTTTTAAATTTGTGAACTTAAAACGCAGAAAAAAATTTCTCAAATTAAATTTCCCTAGATTAATATTCTCAGTGTAAATAGATTCCTACATTAACCCAAACCATCCATTAGGGTATGATTCAAATACTTATATGGACTATTCCCCTTCTTGGTAATTAGTTCACCCTTAAATGTGATGTTTCATGTTTTCATGTATATAACACTTATCCATATGCTTAGATAACCCTTGGGTGGGTGAATTTAAATTAATTAAATTGAATTATTGTCATATGCTCTGTATATCCTTCTAGGTGTGCTAAAGTAATCTTCATGAATGCGATTTTTAAATTGAGATAATGTAATTGTTTGAGTAAAATATTATGCTTTATTGTAAATTTATCATTTTCTGTGTATTGTCTTCTAAACTAGAATGAAATAGTTTAGTATTTTTATTATAACATGGATTTTTCATGTGTGTTTCAAGTGACCTTTTTATTATTTTTTGAATGTAATGTCCTTCGTCATTAATATATTAAGATGTGGTGTAGGAATCCTATGTAAATAGCCTATTTTTATTATATAATTGATATTGTAAATGGTTGTGGCCCCAAACATGTTAAATTTCTCTATAGTGTGACACAACTATGTACATGGCCCATATTCTATTAGTTATACTATACTTATGATGAGGAAAGATTATATACGTGAATTTCATAACGTAAAATGACTTTTAGTGATTAAATGAATTGTGATACATCTTGTGTGACATTGAGGTTTCATTTATAGAACTCTGTGGATGATCTCATAGGTCATTATTGAGTGTATTTTTTCAGAGATATACTTGGGTTTCTTATTTCATAACATCAAGGATGATCTTAAAGTTTATGGGTTTAATATTTTTCATCGAGTAATATCTGAAATGCCTTAGATGGTCTCACTATGGTTATTTTCTCTACATCCTTATGAACAATACCAATTACCTAGGGGAAAACCAAGGATTGAATTTGTGGATATTTGGTTATACAAGGCTAAACGTGATACATAATCTCATATTTGAGATACTAAGGATAATATCAAATAGGTTTCATCTTCATTCCATTTATCGAGTGATACCTGAGATTTCTTTTATAGATATCCTAGGATGGACTCATATGGTGTTGGTTATTTATAGTACCTCCATTGAGATAAATGTGTTTACTATTTGGATCACAATTGATGGGCTCAGATTCCCCTTTATTAATCATTAATTGAATCTGTTATTTTAATATTAATAAATTTATAGTAGGTTTCTAGGGATTCATCTACCACGAAAAATAACATGTTTGGGCTTGATCACTCATGATGATTATATTATAATTAAAAACATATTACACCAAAAATACAACTATAATATTAGAACCTAGTTCATATACATTCTATCTTAGGCCAAAGTAGGATTTCTAATCCTGGATTCCTTGGGGAACCAAAGCTCAACATGTTTATTTTTTTATTAATTTTAATATTTATTATTATTAATCACACTAGAATTTTTTATATTCATGGTATATATATATTTAATAATGATTAGTAGTTGTCTATTGATTATATCTCATACCCTTCAGAGGAATCCATTTCATTGGGGGTACCTGACAAGATCTATTTTTCGCATGTACACATAGTTTTTGGTGTGCTTTCATGATTGTACATGGGATTTAGGAGCACAAGACTATGTCTGATATCATAATTCCCATAGAGATATACTTGGGTATTTTTATTCATATTCATTACCCTTATATTATATTGTAATGTCTGATATAATTTTTTTATTCATTTACTATATTCTTTTCTAGATATTCATGAAAAGTTTTACTTTTTTCATTGTCTCAACTATTAATTATTATATTTATCTTTCACTTCTTTTTCTTTTATTTTTACATATTTTGTTTTTGTATAATGATAATTTATTATTTATTCTAACATACTACTATGATAACAAGGGTATATTTTACTTTTCATACCATGCTTAAACCCTGACTTAAACAAGGAATCCTCTAGCATATGAGGAGGTGCGCTTGAGCCCTTGTGGTGACTGGTTTAGCTACTAGTTGTATAGTAATTTATGCCTATATGTAACATGAAATCTCAATGAACATTATCATTCAATTTCATGGTGATATTGATTTTATTATTGGTAATTTTATTAATAATATATCATGTTAATAGAATATGAATAAACACAATATACTTTACTGTATTCATAATCCCATTTGGTTACTCATTAATACATTATATATCACATTTAACCTTATTAAAGATCCTTATGGTTCCTTACATTGACCAAAACCAAAAATTATAGTAATAGATATAATAATAATACTAAAAACCATATAGAAATGAAAGTAACATATATGATTTCTAAATAATGAAACCTTGTTTGAAATATATGGAACATTAGGTCATCTTTAGTCATTATTCAAATAATTCATCATAGTTGATAAAAATATTTTGAATTTACATTGATTATCTATATATAGTGTCTGACTATTTGTAAATAAAGGCTCTTTATCATTCACTAGGTGATAATCGAGTCCATCTCAATTCCCCATTTTCATATTTATTACCCACAAGTACCTTTTTTCAATGAAACATCTTTTTGCAGTATCTATATAATGATCTAATTTCTTGATACAACTCATTATATGTTGTCCCAAAATTTCATGACAATTTTTATACCTTTACTCATAATTATAATTATTATTAAACATATCCATAGACATATCCAAATGGATCCTAGTTCATAATGGATAACTAATCCCTTCCTCCAATAAAAACTGCAGTGACCCAAGTTTCTCAAACATAGTTATTAAGTTTTTAGATCAATATTAAATAAATTTAAAATACACATGTCTATGAATCATAATGGTTTAGTTCCTTTTAGGTATAGATACACAATATTCATATTTAATAAACGATCCATAACATATCCCAGAAAGATCATACCATATAGCCTCTTCGTAGAAATACCCTTCCTAAAAACATTCTAAATATACCATGGGATGGAAACATAAGAAATGGTGATAAAATATTCTATGTATGTTTATAGAAGTGAGATATCAATAAAAAATTAGAATTTGAGAATTAGAAAATGAGAATATCATTTGAAAATAGTATCATACTTATCGTATATCATAATCATGATTTATAGAATATATCTTGAGAGTTTATAAGACATGAATCATAATGGAATACAATAAAATAAACAATGATAACATAAAAATATAATAAGGCATAAATTTATTTCATACACATAAGAATTGAAAATAATTTACATTATATTTTAATGATCATTAACAAGACTATTATAGAGTGATGGGTTCACTCCACAACCCATCATTGTAAATGAATGCTCACTCCAAAGAAAATCATTGTGGAAAAGTCCCTTACAGAATTTGGTTCACCCACCATTATAGTAATGTTTCTATCATGAGATATCAATCTTTACTCATTTAATTGGAGGGAGATATAAGTTCTATAACAACCCTGTGGTTTATTTCGCACATAAACATAATTTATTATATAAAATTTTCACTTAATACAACATAGAATATTGAGATATCTAGTGCCTTTGAGGATTGTGAACATTACATAACAACATAAAACATAAAATACAACATATTTATCAAAAAATATTATAAATTACCACAAATCTCCTTCATACATAACCTCGTATGAAATAACTTATGGACATACATAAGAAAAGGGTGATCTATAAAGCACAGCGTGGGAGAAAACATGGAATAACATGTGGTATATATTACATGTTAGGAAATAGGAATATCAATGGATAATAAATGAAACATGAACATAAAGGAATGATATAGCATGATTATGATAACATTGAGATGTTGCAACAACAGTTCATGATATTAGCATGATCCAAGGCTCACTGCCCATGGATAATGAGTAAACCCTCATCTCACTTGAATTATCTTGAGTAAACACTCATATAACTTGAATTATAATGATTTAACACTCATTGTACATGCAATATCATGATACTACTCTTTAACAAATGAATTGGAGTGCTATCAGGGAACACCAATCTTAATCATTTCATTTCATGCATAAGAGTGCCCAATGATCAGAGAACATGGATTCATTAATAATCATAATTTATTCAATGAATAAGAGACGTGGAATAAATAATTGTAATTACTTAATAAATAAGTTCACGTTCATAAAGTTTAATACACTTGATAGATAAATGGATATATAATTCAACTACATAATCAATTTTTAATGGGAAATTTTGGTGTATCTTAGGCAGCATAATGACTACAAATAGAAATCATAAAATGGGTTGATGAGAGAGAAAGGTCTCTAAAATAACTTGTATATGGAATTTATAGTATTTTTGTCATGTAACATAATATACAATCATGTGTAATGGATTTTAGATGCATAATAAAAATGAATTTTTTGAATGGCAATGAGGAGAGAGATAAACATTATGGAATTTCAAAATGGTAATAGGTGTTCATTGGGGGCATTAGTGAGAAAGAAATGTGTCTATCACCATTAAAACATAAGTTTAGAAGTATAATGGAGGTGATAAATCATACATTATCATTCGTAATTTGAAATAAATATCCATAAGAAAATTAGGAAATGTGGACATAAATAAGGATGGAAGGAATGTGAGGATCCCTTACTTAGAAGTGTGATCTAAAAGACTTAGGAGAGGCTTGATAGAGGATACATGGGAGTTTGGGGCCCCTTGAGAAGAATATAGAGAGTGGGGGGAAGGGGTTGGTCGAGATACAAATGGTTTGACTGAAGAGGAATGTGATATATAGTGGGTTTATATAGGAAAAGAGGGAGAATTCATTATTATATAGGTTTTATACACTACACATTAATCCAATCAAAACCACAAACATTACCTTGGGGTTTTCCATGTATTTTTCCAATGGGGATGGAAAAAATTATTTTATATATCCAATAGCTAATCATATTAAAATATTAGGCATGCTTATGTGGAGGTCAGTCAACCTCTCAAGGAAATCATTTTAAATTCTAAAAATATTGTATATGTCTTTGAGAGTCCACTAAGGAATCATAAAATTAATAAAAAAAATATATAATTAAATTATTTCAAATGAAATACATATACTGGCTGGATATCCAGTATATGGTCTTTTGTTACATCCCTATTGGTTCAATATGATGTCATAAATCATATTATATATTTAAATCGTATTTAAATTTTATCCAAAAATTCAATTATATCATAAAATTATGAAAAACATTACCATTGACAATATCGAAATCCAGAATCAAAAATAATATTCATTTTATCTAAATAAATTAATATATATTTGAATTTTTTAATTTTAAAATGAAAACTGACATTTATTGATAATTCATGGGTTTTAAAAAAAACACTTATCGAACCATAACAAAAATTCCAATTGTATAATATTTATAAAATAATTTATATTTAATAAAAATTACATTAGTTATAATATTTCATAAAAATATTATTTAATTCAAAAGTCCATTAATTCGTCAAAATTGAATTTTTTATCGAATATTAACTAAAAATATTATTTGTGCTTTAATACCCATTTACAGAGTAATAGTAATTATATTAATGTATAATGTTTATTCTATACAAAAATAATGCACACAATCATATTTCTAGGGTCTTGTTATATAGCACCACAAGATTTCAAAGTATGTTATCTCTTTAATGTAATTTAGTATCTTATATTACACGCAACACAAATATGGATTCCATTCCGCACAACATTGAATTTCTGCAAAAAACACATCAATATTATAATTTTTGTAATTATATATTTATTTATAAATTAAATATTGTAATATGAATAGAAGCAGATAAATTTTATATGTTATTTGTAATGATTTCACAAAAATAAATCATATTTATAATGAAATGTATAAGTTTTGTTAAAATAGTTATTTATTTAGTAAAACATTTTTCTTAAAAGTAAAAATTTTCCTATACTTTTGTGAAAAATAACCAAATACATTTTAGAAGCTCCTACAAATATAATTTGATAAAAGAGACTTCATTTTTGAATTCATAATATAAAAATTATCTTAAAGAGATATTTTTTTATTTTTCCAGAAACATTAGATTTTTGTGGAATTGTGAAAATTACAACATATTACATAAAAACTATCATTTTCAATTTAATTAATTATTTTTTTAAAAGATATTTTAAATTAAAAATAGATACATAAGATATATATTATTCTAATTTATTTCATTTGAGGAATTTTGTAATAATATTAGATATATAAATATTATTGATCTTCTTAACGTCTTTTACTCATCTTCTTGGAACATTAACAAATTTTAATAAAACATAATTTTACCACTTCTGTGAATTGAATTTCAAAATTCTAATAGACACGGTTCTCATCAGCATGTAAAATGTTGTTAAATATGAGGATGATAAAATTTGGTGAATAATAGATTCTGAATTTTATTTACCATGGTTCAAAGGAAATTTGGTAATTAAAGGTAAAAATTCAATTTTAATTACCCCAAAACGTGTCCATATTATATTGGAATTTTTTTTTTAAAAAAATAAACCTTAGTAAAATAATAAGATCCCTTTTTATCAATTTTGGTCAGATTAAGACATTTATTATATTTTGTTTCAAGAAATGTCAGAAGTTTTAGATACAAATTTTGATAACTAAACCATTATTAATATAGGGTTACACATAATATAATTGGACAATAAATATTCATTAGAAAGATAAAAATATTTCCTACATCATTGTAATTTATTTATAATTTTTAGACATTATATAATTAAATTTATTTATGACATAATGATGATAGAGTTATTATCTTATTAATGAATGATTAAAATAATTTATATTGTAAATGAAAAAATAAACGTAAATTTATTCCTTTAATGCCATACACGAATTTTATTGGATAATATGTCATGTTTGGTTCGATTAAATATATTTCATTCCAAGTAGTCGATTTTTATTACTATAAAAAAACAAATATAAAATTGTGTCAAAATTGATAAAAATGAGTTTTTAAAACAAATACTAATTTATTAAATGATATATTAGCCATACAAATCAATGATTCAGCCAAAAGACTACGATAAGGATATATATGTTTTTATTGAACCATTTTAGGTTATATAGGGATTTTATTTTATTTTTATTAAACATATAGTATAAGAATAGAAGAAGATAAGGTAAGAGTTAAACTATTTAACTAAGGGTTAAATCTAAAAGATATGGTTAATATGGTGACCTAAACATGTCTAAAACCTATTTTATTAGATGATTTGTAACAATATCCATCTTATAATTGAAATTAATTAATTTGGAGATATTATAAACAAAAATTGAAATTTTAACAAATTAATATTTATATCTTTTCATAATGTTCCACTCACCACTCGTATAAAAGGGTACATCACCTTCTCTTAAATACACACCTCCAAATCCATTTGGCTCAGCCAAGACCTTCTCAAATCTCCATCCAAATAACCCAAATTCATCCTATATTCCTGACATTGACCATAATTCCATCTTATGGATCCTTTTTGTTAAAATCCAAAGGAAACACCTGAAGAAGAGGTAATTATTTCATCACCGCTTTCAATATTCTTTTCTTCTTCTACTTTTACTATCATTTTTGTTTGCATAATAAAATAATAACTCTACTACCTTAAAAATAATTATATTTTATTATAATTTTTTTACAACTATATTCATTATTTTATCCTTCCTATGTATGACAAAGTCAACATGGGTGTGTACATACTACTTACTCTCTCTACGACGTGGTGTAGTTTGTTATTCGACACTACATTATTAGTATGGGTATAATAATGAGTATAATTAATTTAAATAATGAATATAACATGGTAATTATTCTGAAAATATTTTATACCTTTCAATTAAACACTGTTTCACCATCAAAATAATGATATTGTTGCTCATGCATAGGTACGACATTCCGTCACCACGACACGATTAGATAAGTCTTCAACAGTCACCATCATAAATTATATATATATATATATATATATATTATGTATGAGATATATGAAATAATATTTCTACTGAATGATATATATTTATGTAGATAAATATATGTCATTTACTTTCTTACATATTATAAGATAAGAAAATAGAAACAACATTTTTGCGTACATACGGACTACCGTCTCCAAGAACCGTGTATTCCATTTTATATATCTATCTATTATATATATTTATATTATGAATAATATATATATATATATATCATATTAAACATCCTAGAAGTATGTAAATCATGATATATGTAATATGATCAAGGATAACAAGTCAAAACACTTATGTAAAACAATGTGATATTACCTGAAATGTTGCATTAAATTGGAATTGATAATAAATGGGAAATATAAAGTAATAAAATAATCATATATGTTATCATAAATATTATTATGAATTTTATATAAGTTAATAATATGTTTAAAATCATTTTACAGGAGTTTCAGCGTCATACAGAGAGTATTAGAGTTAAGGCAAGGGTTAATTCCTCTATCTCGTTATTATAATAGATTTTTTATCTGTAAGTATTTAGTAGACATATTTATCATCAATTTCAATGATTCATAAAAGTGTTATTAAAATTATTATTTCGATGGGACTCTTTAAATAAAACTTCATTTGAAATGTTTTGAATGTTTATGCTTCTAAATCATTCTCATTAATATCTTTGTTTTCAAATTGGTTTTATGGATTTATTTATATAGACATGAATGTTTCAAATTGATAATTCCTTTCAATATATTATATGTGTAAAGGGACACTTTGATTAAAAAATATCATTTATGTAACTTCCATTACAAATTGTGTGACTTTTTAATGATTTCATAGAATATGTATTTTCTCGAAAAGAGTATAACTAATCTTTTGAAGTATGCCAAAATCCTTTATTGGATATTATTATTGATTGAGGATGATTTATTATAATGAAATCATTCATTGTGTATTAGATGAGTTAGGAAATGTTTGACTGTGAATGTTTTAATTTTCTACCATTCTTGTTTTATAGTTAATGTATTGACATTTCTTCTACTAGTTTTAATACGAATGATTATGTTAGGTTTCAACATTTTTATATGTGGAGTGAATTGGATTTATTATGTGATGGGAGGGGCCCATTATATCCCCTCGATGCATCTGTACATCTTATTAGACAAACTAGTGTGTTGGCACAAGACCCCAATTGAATATTTGTGATTATTCTTGGTACAAGAACTTTACATATTACTTTGGAAGTCCTTCATTATGCATTAACTCATTATGAAATTAGTTATTACATGTAATTATTTGACATGTAGAATATCCATGTTCATATTTATATGGGAGAATTTGATTTATTTAGACCATATTGTGTTCAAGTTTATTTTTAGAAGGATTATTTTTTTATTATACATATTTCCTTAAATGTGTATAGCTTCCACTGAATTATTTACCCTTACAGTGAATCTGAGATTTCCCCATTCTTCTTTTCATTTTAAAATGATTCTATGAAGTGTATTATGATTGATAGGAATCGTTAAGATATGGGAATAATGGTGTTATCAATGAATTATTTATTTTGTTTTTTATGTTTGAAATTATAATTTAACATTCATGTATATAATCTATAATCCAATACTGACAATCTGATTTGTCCTTTGGGACATAATTCCTCGTAATCATGCCAATGTTATGTAATAATGCACAAGATCTGGGATTCTCAAGTATGGGAATTTCATTTTTTATTAGTGGATGTTTAGTAGAAACCTTGGAAACTTTATTTAGAAACAATATGATTAAAGAACATTTCCCTAAGAGGGACATTGATGATTAGTATAGAAGAACTTCCTATAATATTTCTAATGTAGAGATTTTTTGAGTTTTACAAAAATATTTCAATTTTTGGATACTAAAAGTGTATGTGGTTCTGGAACAGATGAATATAGTATTGAAAACTATGAAAAGGTGTTTCGAGCATGACCCTTGTGTATGTGGTTCTATAAATTTTAATTATTGAATGTTTATTTATAAATATAAATGAATTTAACATATATATATATATACAAATCAATAAAAATTCAAAATTTTATTAAAAAAAATATATATTAAATATAGATATATAAATTATAGAGAAAATATTAATTAAAAAAATTAAAATGAATAAATAATAAGAAGTTATAAAAATTAAAATGCACAGATAATAGAATTTTAAAAAAAATTATTAAATAATTGAATAAGATTAATATATATATATATTAAGAATGAATCAAAATAAATAATATATTTTAATTATAAAAAAATAAAATTAATGAAATGAATAAAATGTTATATTTATGACATAGTAATGTAATGATCTTTTTGAATGGTTTTTATGTATAAATACACACTAATACATTTAATATAGAATTAAATACATAAACATTTATATATACACACACACACACACACACACATATATATATATATATCTATTTAAATAATATTTCTTAAAATTTCATTTATATAATAAAACATATTTATGACTACATTAAATAATCTATGGTTTATAATTAAAAATAAATATTAATTAAAAATACAGAATAATTTCATCGAGTAATGGATATAATTGAATGTCATTATATTTTCCAATTTAAAATAAATCAAATGTGTGTTATATTGATTTCAAACATACATATATGTATTTAATTAATTTTTAAATACAATAGACAGTCAATAATGTTTCCATAATTAATGACATTTTATATAGAAACATATACAACTAATATTTATGTAATTTTTCTTTGAATATTTTAGTATTCATTTTAAAATTTCATTTCTTAACTTAATAAATTTATTATATTATTTTTTAATTTGTAAATTTTATTTATTTATATTTAACAATATTAAGGTGAGGTATTATTTATTAATTCATAATTTCTTTGTAATTTAATCAATTAATATTATTTAGTAATATTTATTTATTTACTACCTTTTAATACTTTCAACATGTATTCATCTTTATTACAATATATATTTATATTTATATTTTAATTTATATTTAATTAATAAAACATATCCATTTTTTTAATATTTTTTAAATTTTACACATTTTTTAATTATTCAATTTAAATCTTTTTTAACATGCATGAATTTATGATTATATAATCATTAATAATATTAAAAAAACATTTTTAATTTTTTATTAATATGTATATTTATAAATATACATTTACAATATTTATAAATGTAATTATTTATAATTAAAAACATGAAAATATTATTGTTTTAAAATTATTTATTTATTTATAAATAACTAATTATATATATTTAAATAATTTTTAAATTATAATAAATTTATCTAAATAATGAATATATTTACTGTATATAGTTTTATATTTATATTTATATATTTATTATATATATACATATAACTAACAAAAAGTATTTAGTGATACAGATATGTAGATGTTATTTTCTATAAAAATATTTATATAATTAGAAATATATAATAATATATTTAAATAATTTTAAAAATATAATACATATATTCTAATAAGGAATATATTTAATATATTTTTATTTATATATATGTACATTTATTAAATATATATAATTATATAAATATATATATATAAATATAAATGTATTTATAATTATAAAATTATAAAAAATATATTGAAAATTGTAATATAATATCTATATTTATATTAATATTTATATAATTTTGATAAATATTTATATATATTCACATAAAAAAATATATAATTATATTTAATAATATAATTATATTCATAATTATAGAAACATAATTAATAAATTTAAATGATCATTAAATATTCAATATATATATATATATTTATATATTTATGATTAAAATATATATAATTATATAAAAATATATAATGTCATAAATATTTTTATAATTATACCTAAATAATTATAAATTGATATATATATATACTATATTTATAAAATTATATATTTAAAAATATAAATAAAAAATTATATTATTTTTAAAAAAATCACAGAATTACAAATAAATAATGATATATTTAAATAATTATTAAATTTTAATAATTAAATATATAAATATATATAGATATATAATTATATAAATATATATATAGTTATTAATAAATAATATAATTTTTGAAAATGATTTTATATAAGTATAAATAAATAAATAAATATTTAAATAATTATCAATAAATAATTATACATTTAAATACATGTAAAATTATAGAAAAAATATTTAAATAATGAATATATTTAATATATATATATAATTATAAATATATATATATTGATATAAATATATTTATAATCATATTAAAATATTTATAAATATATTTACATTTTTTTATTTTAATTATATTTATAAATCCTTTATGAATGCTATTGTTTTATCATCGGTAAAATTTATCTTTCTCATAGATTTTTTTTGGAATTCCTTATCAATCAATCCACAATCTATTAAAAATAACTAACAACGACCAATTTTTTCACAATTCTAAAGCTTTCGCTGAACACCCAAAATATATGCACTTCAACTCTATATTCACTCATAAAAATCAAGGCATGAATCCTGAGTATGTTATCTTATCCTCCTCCTCCTTTATTGATTTCTTTTATTGGGTTCCACATAAGATATCTTGTGTTATGCATTACCTTTTTCATCTGGAGTCGCTTGCCAATTTGTTGCACTAAATTTATATCAACTTGGATCTCTTTTACACCCTATATGACATGACCAATATAGAATATATATTTTATTTAACCATCAAAATTGTTTTATCTATAGTGTTAGGGATGTGATAGCCTAATTTATTTCTCAATATTGTTATTATAGATGTGAAACCCTGGGTTGTTGATTCTAGAAGTATATTTTTAATAGTGCAACTACCAAGGATCCAGTAAGATTTCCATGAAGATTTTTCTTTTGTTGATATTATCTAAAAAAATTGTTTTCATCCATTTTTACATTTCATGGAAATGTTTCGTCAATTATTTATCATTACTATTATTATAAATATTTGTTAATGGGATCTCATTTCATCTATATTCCATGTTTAATTCATAGTTTACTTTACTATATTTTTTTAATATAAATTGTGTTTTCAGAAATGTTTTGAATTACAAAAAATTTATTTGTATTTATTTTCATAAGTCCATACATCCAAATTTTTAATTTTTTTTATTTTTCATCACATTTAAATCTATGAATCCATCTATTAGTTGGTAACTTATTTTTAATAACTTTTTAAAATAAAATTATTTTTATCTACATGACTATAAGAGTATTGATCTTAACTATGGTTTTATTTTAATTTTCGAAAACATTTTACCTTGGGATTTTGAAAACAGATAAATTTATGATATTTCAATCAATTATACTTACCTTTTTGAAAAAAAAATAAATTTTGTTAAAACTAATTTTTGATAAATAATTTATAATTGAAATTTATTTGAATATTTTTTGAATTCTAACTATGTTTTGTTTAGATCACACAATACATACACACCAATACTAGTATATATATATATTATATTGTTGTATACGTTACGAGGTTATAATCAAAATTTGGATGGAATTCATGTCGTCCATGTATGGAAACATTGTTGGATAAATATTTCCAAGGGACATATAGATATTTTTGAGTTGGGGAAAAGATGTCGGTTTATTTTGGGATTTTCACTTATTGTAAAATTAATAAATATTCTCTCTTTGAATTTTATTTCACATTAGAAAGGGAACTAATTATTTATTTCTCTGATGTTTAACATAATAGTTTAATTCTTAGTTATTATCCCTTTGAATACTCTATTTTGATTATTTATTTTCAACTATTTAGTTTATATAAATCAATTTGTAATGTTGATACATTATATGTTGGACACTCGAAAACATTAACAATGTAGGTTTATTATTGTTAAGGGGTAAAATAATTCTAATTTTATATAGATTGATACAATGGTTCTATCAATTCTAGTATCACCTATCATGTGGTAGTGTCCCAACCAAAATACCACTTTTCATGACTTTGAGATGGCATGCCCCAAGGACTAAATATCATCTTAATAAATTCCATAGACCACCATCAATGAGTGGGGGATTTTAGTGTGTCTATGATGAGACTATTCCTTAATTGATCAAATTGTTGCACTAGTAAATATATACACATAATAAACTTTTAGACATAAGAGACAATAATTATCAAAAGACAACCAGAAAAACAATTTGGAAGAAATATACAAGATTAATAAACAACAATCAAATGCTAAGTAATATCCAGATAAAATATTGATGATGAAGATATGACATGTAGCTATACGAAAAAGACTATATTTTCATATTTGATATGGTAATATACCACATGCTCCAAAACATCTACAACTAGCATCTAGACCATATGCTCGGTCGTCTTCCCCCACTGAATCCTAATGCATGAAATCAAAAAATCAGAAACAATCAGCTTCCCTTTCTTAATAAATGATTCCATGAAGTCTACTATTCTTAAAAAATTGACTGGGTTGGTTATGAGATACAATTTGAGTAGGTTGTCACCCATGGTGTCTAGGCCAATCAATAACGTGCATTATTTAATGATAAGTTTTCCATAGTAATTAAATGACCGAAATAAATAAATAAATGCCTTAGACTATGTTTCACTTAGACATCCATCAAATTTACCTACTTTAGACCAAACTGGTGAGTTTGAACCAAAAGACCTACAATAGTTAATTGGGAGAGACAATTTTTAAGAAGGTAGATTGTCCCCAAACTTGTGATGGTGCATAGAGTACATGTGACAATGTTTTATACTAAGGGATCAATTATTATTTGAATTCATTCCATTTCCTTTATAATTCATTTTAAAACCAATAAAAATTAATGATAGTCACTCTCTACTCATCCATGGACACGGAGGAGAATTTCCAAGTAATGATCGAGGTGTTCAGTTTAAAACAAATGTCGAAGGATTTCGTACAAGGAAAAAAGAGGAAGTGGTCAAAAGTGTCACTCTAGGCATCTTGTGAGAAAATAAAAAGTCTAATAGTACTATGAGTTGGCACTTAGTATCTCACATAGGAATATGGTTTCACTCTTATGGATGTAAATCATATGATACACGATGACCCTATCTTAGGCATAGTTGATTTTTACCACAACGTGCCTACAAAACACTAAAAAATTCTAAATAGGGAATGAGATTCTATCAAAGGTGTCCTCAATTTTGAACCCCCTATATCACCCCTGACACTAAGATGAATCAGTTCAGAATGCAATACATTTATATAATTGGAATTTAAAAATTTCACATCCTTAGTTCAAGAATTTATATTAAACTATGAGCATTAGTTATGTAAAACCATTTGAAAATTACATTTATGAAACCAGTCATAAAGCATGGTAACATTCTAAATTAAATTTATGTTCTACCATTTCATAGGGAATTGTGTATAGTGGTCTAAATCATTATTCCACTTTTAATTCAATAAATCTAAGAGATTAACGAATTAATGAAATAAAGACACACCACCCAAGTGTTAGGATAAATTTGAACAAAAGAATTGTATCCTCTACGATCGAGGAAAAATAGTTTTATTGAAAATACCTAGGTTAGAAATCTATAGAATTATTTCACCACTAACTCAAGACACCAAATTCATAATAAGGCACTCTTTTTAAATTAATTGAAGAATTATGGGCAAAACCAGAAGGGTCAGCCTCATAGAACCGACACACAATTTATCTAAATAAATGAAATGATATGAATGTTCCTCGACCACCTACCATGTCCTTGTAAATATACCCATGTCCAACTTCATATTTTGACTCTAGATATATTGTATGAAAATCAAGAAATCATCAAATTCCCATAAAATGGGGAAAATGATATTTCTTCCATATAGCACAAAATATGGGAAAAATAATTATCAAAATATTATATAGAATAGAATATAATATCAATATAGATCTAATTCTTATGATGGTGATTGATTTAGGTTCAAATATAGAGGATTTACATGGATCTCTATACAGGATATAGAGAATCATAATCCAATGGAGAAGAAAGAACAGTATATTGAGGAATAGTGGGGAAGAAGAAATTGTTTTAAAACATTAATAGGGGTAAATTTGTAATTTAAAACATGTTTATAACTACACATGGTATGACCGCGTAGTTGGAAAAATAGTTTGTCATCCCTACACCACATGCTTCTTCATAGGGGCATGTCCCATGGTTAGTCCTTTGGTTTTTTAACTATGAAAAAATCACTATCAAAAAATATGTAGATGGGTAGCATGGTCATGGGCCTTTGGTTTCTTGATTTTAGAAACCACGTGAGACCTCAAGGTCTCCTTATTTGAAATATCAGGGTTTAGGGAAACTGTTCGGGTTTCCCTACATAGTTTCCCTTAACCATGCAGTCTAGCCTTTTCAACCAATTTTGGGGGTCCAATCATTGAATTCTCCCCATACACAACATAATTCTCCCCTACTTAATTATGCATTATTTTATGTTATATTTTTTGAATTTAGACGAAAAAATAATTGTCATATAACTTTGTAAAAATTTGTGATGTTACAACCATCCCCTCTTCATGAAAACCCATGCCAGTGTTTGAATTTCAACGACAGTAGAATTACATATTAGATGATTTCTTCCAATTGTGCATGTACATCAGCTTCCCACTCTCATGTCTCATCCTCTTTGTTCTCGCACATCCATATCCCCATACCCTTATGAATTGACTTACATGTGAGATCATTCAGGCTCGGATCAACTATATGTATTGGATGCTCTATGAAGGACACGTTTTCCTCCAGCTCAATATCCTTAGGGTCACAATAACGAGACATGATTAAATGAAACAATTAAAGCTATGATATTTATAAAATGTATTGTATAACACATGAACTTTGAGGTAATTTAAATTGATATCCTATTGGACCAACTCTCTCTATTATCATGAAAGGCCTGATGTACTGAGGTGATAACATTCTTAGTCTCGAAATTCATTTGAGACCCAATCTAGGCAATATATGCAAAAATAAATGATATCCCACCTTGAACTATAACGGTCTATGGTGGCAATAAGTTTAAGGATTATTCTAAGACTAAGCTCTAATCATTCAATTCTGAATTAGCTGGTCTTGCTATGATGTATCCTAAAATAGATGAGGACCCTGTAGAGAATCCTCACCTGCCTGTAGCGAGCACAATAGTGAAGAACACATTTTAATGTAGATTTCCCCATACAGATCCATATGAACTATTACCAGAAAGTTTTCATTGTATGAATATATTTCTTTGAGAAATATTAGTTTCCCATGATCCTATAAAATCAAGGATAGAGGTACATTATATATCCTTTGACACGCAGATCATTATCTAGGATAGCCTATCAATCTGAGGGTGAAGTGTTATAGTCAAGAGAACATAGAAACCTAGTTCATTTTGCATCCCATTCCAGAAACATAATGTAAAGTGGTCATGACCATATGAAATGATCGAATTGTAAACTCTCGTAAATCATGATGTATCCCATATATATAGCCTTCCTAGATCATCCATAGATAATGAATTCCATATTGATAGGAAGTGATTGAAGTTTTCACCCTGTAGATAATCACCCATAACACATTGATGCCATAAAATGATCATGATAATACTGTAATGAAATCTGTGGTGAAGTAATTCTATTTCAACTAAACCATGTATAGAGGATTTATAAGTCTAGTATATCAGCAATGCATTACCTTAAACTAGTGACAGGTGGAGCACTAAGTGATGAATCTTGTTATATGTCTCTTCATAGGTATCAACCAATACTGACAACACATGTATTAATATATTTTGATAACACCATTTGGAACTACCCATATAGTGGCATGATACTCTTTAATAATCTATTGCTATGTATACTAAGTCACCATACATGGCGATAATAGAGTAGGGTCTCACTCACATCCACAACCCACCCAGAAGGTGGGTTCTCAAATGTGATGCTCTCCCTCAGTATGAGGCCTTTTGAATCAGAAAAATTCAACATCCGGACCCACTATATAAGAGAGATTTCCACTATTAAAGCTACTATAATTCATTACATATGTTACTCATGAACAACAAGATGAATCTCAAATATAAGTGAAATCAACATCCTATAATTTCTATCCTCCTTAACAAACATCATCTTATACTTATAGATCATGGAATCATCGATGGAATTTCCATTTATGAGTGTGTAATCCATCCCAAATATTAATGATTGTAGGTATTCCACCAACTTATGCTGCCTAATACTAATTTCTAGTTGTGTGGAGATTTACATGATACAATTATGTTTTATTTTAAGGATGTATAAATAACCCAAAAAGAATGTTCCTCCAATATCACAATGAAGTAACCATGAATACAACATCAAGGTCATTCACGGGGTAATTATTCTTGTGAGTATTTATCTAGAGATACATGTATGCTATGAATTTATCCCCATGAATCATATTTTCACCCATCATGACCCCTAATGCATCAGAATATATATTATAACTTATTCCCTCCTCAAGTAGAATCAAAATCAGATCATAAGTGTGTGATCCCATTGAATCCTAAAAATTTGTCTCACATGACTAAGTATATTAAAACATCACACATTTTTAGTAATTTCTATTTCGGAATCTGCTAAGGGTGATAAATCATATATTAATAACCTATAATACCCATACATTTAGAATAATTTATATATATGAAACATATTCATGGGATGTACCCAAAATTCCGTGACGCTCACCTTTTTGGAGTCTAATAAAACACCAAACTTATATATTATATGACCCAAGAAGTTAATATTACAGATCCAAAAGTGGAATTTATCGATCTTCAAATATATTTTTTTCTCTCACAATGTAATCAGCAAGCTCTCATGATTGATGGCATGGTCATGACTAGTGTACGTGTACCCTAAGATGTCGTCAATGAAGACTACAACAAATGATTCAAGATATGGGTGGAATATCCAATTAACTAGATCCATGATGAATATTTTAACTTTGATTGGGTATAATAGTATAACCATATTCTCATACAGTTCTTACCCTATCATGAACATTTTACATGGCTTTTCTAATGGCCTCACATATACCATATGGTATCCTAACATCATATTGGACATAGAGAAAATGGATAACAGTTCGTACCCTCTCATGAACATTTTACATGGCTTTTCTTATGGCCTCATAAAAACCATATGGTATCCCTACATCATATTGGACTTAGGTAATATGGTTGCTACTCGGAGATGGTCTAAGAGGTCATATATATGAGGAAGTGTATACAATTTTTTCACCATAATCAGGTTCAATCATCGGTGATCCTAGAATAATCAAAGCTTCCATCTTCCACCATAGAAAAAATGACTTCTGAACTCCATGACGATTTTTCTAAGTCATATTAACCCATATGGAACTATGTCTTTGAGTAGCTTCTTCTATTCCTAGATCTTTGTATGTACCATATAATAAGGGGTTATAGAGGATGGTGTCAAACTTGGAACAAGATCAATGTTGAAATATATCTCTCTATCAGATGGTAATCTAGAGAAATCATCCTGTAATATTTCCATGAAATGATCCAAAACACGAGGGAAATCCAAGAGTTGCATCCAATGATCTATCATAAAGAGACTATCAATCTAGTCTATTACCACTCTGAGACTAGTATTCTTGATTATAGCTCAACTATCATAGATATATCACTTTCCCATGTAGATAAACATGTTTCCATTAGGTGGTGTGAAATATACCCAACAATGATAGCATTTCTCCTAGGCTCAATAAGGCACAATCCATTCCATACCCAGAATGATGTTGATCTTACTCATCATAATGATATAGAAACTCCATAGGATGGAATACCAACCTATTTTATTGGTCAGTCATGGAATGGTCATATACCCTCTACCGAAACTTCCAATGTTGTGTCATGGGTCATAACACAACTATGGTACTATATCACTAATCCACAATTTCTCATGGTTGTAGTTGATATAAAAGAGTGCGATGAATCTGTATCTAATAAGGTACATACTAAAGTACATTCTACCATGACCATATCTATTAATATAGATGGATATGGACATTAGTATTATAGAATTTTTAAAAAAAACATATATGGGGTTATAATCACATCCCTAATATGATTCTCAGTTATCCTGAGCCGGTCTTCTCTGTTAACGATGGAACACTGAAGCATGTATATATTGACCATGACCACCTACTTGGCATGAATGACATTTATAATACTAATTTACTTAGAAGTATTCACTAACCCTACAACAGAGGGTGGTTATAGAGTATATCCTTGTTCACTTGTAACAAGAAGAAATGGTTGGCATGAACATTGGATGAGACCTATCCCACCACCATCCAGACACTTGACCATGTTCCCTATACAATAGGTCTTTTTTATGTCATCTCTTACCACACTAGTGACATGCCACAATGTTTTTGGTGTGTTGCACCTAGATGGTATTTTCACCGCGTGTACCCTCAATTTAGTGATTCATTCTGTGGGATAAACTCATGCTTGTTCATGAAGCTAAACTTCCCTACTTCAAGTCATCTGATTCCCTTAGTGTTCACATAGTGATGATGGCTGGATTTATTATCTCTGAAATGTTTTCTAGTCTAACTATATTTACATTCAAGTTATTATAATAAGAAATACCTTCAAAAAAACTTCATAGTAATAAGCCTGTGACCATTCAAGGTCAGTGAAAAACAATCCAATTCCTTGAAATGATATGATTATTCCACCACTAACATGTCACCAATATCAAGGTTCTGCATTAAAAAACATGATCTACTCTCAGTGTCTGAGGAAAGAAACAATCAATGAAGTATTCTTTTAAATACACGTAGAACATACCCTAACATCGACTAGCCAGAGTAAAAACATCCCATTATCTCTTGGCGGAGTCACTCATCCTGTAATTCAGGACCATGGCCCAATTCTCTAGAGGTGTCACAAATTTTTCAAATATGGACACCATGGAGCCAACCAATACTCATTATCTTGAGGCCCATCATATCTGAGATGTCGGGGGATGCTGCTACTTGAACTCAAATCTCATATATTCCACACTACGGGAAAAGTAAGGAGCACCCAAATCTTATTTCTTGAACTATAATAATCAATAGAAAAAATCATCACTGAAACCGAGTGGCGGTTCTATAGGAGGTTCGCATGGTGGTACTATATGTGGTATCATGGGTGGGTCGAGGCCCAACACCTCTAGGTTATGCACATCACCACATTCCTAGAATAAAAGATGATATCAACGTGGTGGAATAGCTCTAGGAATTCTAGGAACATAACAGGGAATGTATTTTTAACATATAAGGAAAGAGATAATAATGGACATGTATAATCCCCACTTATAAGCATGATAAAACCCTTAGCTGACTCCAAGATCCACGGTTAGGTGATCCTAATAAATCATAAGAGAAACATAAGTCACACGACCTACTTCCCCATAATAAGGTTATATTAGGTTTAGGACTCGGGTTACATACATAACTAGTACATCTAATTTTATAGATAAAACTCATTTAAATTCATAATTTTGCTGGATTTAAATTAAGTGGCTGAATTAGATGAATAACTTTATCTAATTGACAATGAAATATACCACATATAAATTGGATAGTGGTGTCGATTTATTTATAACCAAAATTTTTTTTAGCCCAATAAATTAATGGTCCATTCCTCAATGTTCCACAATTAACTACTTATGGCATCTACATAAAACTATACAAGAAAATAGTATTAGATTAAGGATGTTGCTTTAAATTCCAATTGTGTTTTCCTTATTCTGCAAGAAATGTCAGGAAACACAGACACAAAAAAAATATAAATATATATATATATCAACCAAGCACTAAAAAGAATAGTAGACACAGTAAATATAGAACATACACAAAACACAAGAAATTCATGCAGAAGATTAGATATGACATGGAATAAAGCATGGTATTTTTGAATCCACGGTACCTAGTATAATGCTTGAATCTAATATTACCTTATTTTCTCCAATATAAAAAAATAGTAAAAAATGTAAAATATCTTTTGATACCACATTGTAGAATCTTACCCTGGATGCCAGTTAGTTGGGCCCCAAGACGGTGGGCCATAAGACCTCAATCACATCTCCATGAATGCTAGAGTCTTTTGACTAGTAGTGAGAACCATAAGTGTGTCTGTGGGGATACTATTTCACAATTGATCAACATAAATCCTGGATATATATATATATATATAAATTATTCATGAAAATAGCTGAAAAAAATTATAATACAATAGTCAAAACAAGTATAATGAAACAGGCATGGTGATTAAGCAACAATGTGATGCTACGTAATATCTAGATACAAGTATGATGATGATGATATTAAAATTACTTATAAAATAAATAAAATGAAGTGTCTTGGGATAGAAAATTATTAAACATGATAAAAATATAAAAAATTCAAAAAAACATATAAGACTAGTATGTTATGTTTATGATCTTTTCTCATCCCCAACTCCATCCAAAATTGGGATAACAGACATCGACATCAGTCATCTTCCCTGATTCGTTACCAGCATCCATAATGTCAACTGGGGTAATGAGGTATCAAGAAAAGGGTGTGAGATACAATCTATGTAGGTAATCACCAATGGTGTATATGCCAATAAATAACGTGCATTACAAAAGGGGAGTGTTTCATAATAATTCAAAACAATACAATAAATAAATAAATAAATGCATTGGATTGGGTTCCACTTGGAAACCTATGCAATTTACATACATTGGTATATATGGAATGTCTAAATGAAAGGACCTGAAATGGAAAATTGTGTGAGACCTTTTTTATGAATGTGGACTATCCTTAATCATGTGGTTGGGCTTGGAGGACCCGAATCATCATTTTAACACCAAGGGATTGATTCATAATTTAAATAGTTATTTTCTCCTTTTTTATTCATTTGAAGACAATTAATAATAAAAGAGACTAACACCGAGACTATCCATGGAAACATAAGGAGACTTGGGAAGTATCACTAGTGGTTCTCAGTCTTAAAATAATGCCTATTAAGTCAATTGAAGGTCACCGAGCATGAATTTCCAACGGTCACTCCATGCATGGTGTGATTAAATCCAATATCTAACATACCTTCCATTCAATGCCTAATATCACATGATGGAGCTTGTGTCAATCTTGTGATAAGTTAAAAAAATATTATTTATGATATTTTCAATAGGGTCTCTCTTAGGGAAGTGGTGTCAGACTCAGGAAGAGTTGATGTCACCCATTATGTACCTAAAAATTATAAGAAAGTGCAGATATGGAATGTGATTCTATACGAGGGGTCCATAAATCATAAACTCATTAGTCACCATTGGAACTATGATTATGTAGTTGATAAATAAGTACATTTATATTACATTCATAAAAAATAAAACATCATTAATTCAAGAGATTATGTTACACTAGGCTAATTGGCCAGAAAAACTATTGGGAAATTCTATTTAATCCATAATGCATAAATCTTGGTTGAATTTTAAATTCAATTTATATTTGAAAATTTTATTAGTCATTGTGTACAACGTTATAAATCCTAGATCAACATTGAATTCCACTATTCTAAGGGAACAATCAATCAGTTAATTAATTAATTATATAAATATTTGGTGTTATAATAAATTAGAACACTGGAATTTTAGAATATATTTTTGAGAACATCCAATTTGATTGAGAAACCAAATGAGATCAATCCATATATTTTCTTATCCACTCACTCGGGGTCTCAAAAGGCAAGGGTAAGGAACCGATTTTAATTTAATTGTCAAATTATGGGAAGATTCATTATGTTCAGGCTCTCTACCCCACACAACAATTTATGGGATGAAAAAAATTACGGTCAAATCCTAGACCACCAACCTTTGCCTCGTTGAGCATCACTCTTTCTTTTTCAATCATTGATTTATGTTATGATGGAAGAAAACTAAAAACCCATCAAATGACATGAAAATGGGGCAAATGATCAATGATCCAAACAATGAAACAGAAGGGATAACGAACTTTACTTGTCATGGAGGGGATTTAAGATATTACTAAGAAGGATCTGATTCATTCAAAGGTGATCGATTCAAGGGCCCGGTGGAAGTGTTACTTGGATCCCAATGTAAGAGAAGGGGAAACATCCCATAAGGGAGAATAAGGGACAATCTATAGTTTAATTTTGGAAAACAAAATTTAGGAATAATTTAATTAAGTGGGGTAGATTATTAATTCTAGGAACATTTATTATTGTGAATAGTTTGGCCACATGGTTGGCCAAACCGTATTGCAACCATTTCCCAATAACATCTTGAAATGGTTGAATTGAACGGTTAGGTGCACGATTTGTTTAACCATTTGAAAACCCTGAAAAAGACAGTGTAAAAATGGTATGTGGGTTGCAAGGTGGTAGAAAAACCCTGCATCCCCAATGTAACCCTACCTATAACCACACTATTTAGGTAAACCGTGAGAGTTGGGCAGCGATTTTTGTTATAAGCATGAAACCCATTATTTTCATTCCATTTCGAGGTTAGAGTATTAAAATGATCCTCAGAGACACCTAAATCCTCCATTACATCCATATTCATCATTAAGGCCCATTTTAATAAAATTAAATGAAGAAATATATAGTTTTTCTGTTTGAAAATATCCTAGATATTACACCTAATGTTGATATAAAATTAAGATTTACTAAAAAAACTTAATAATTCAAATACATATGGTTTGGGTTTCATTAAATCATAATACTTATTTACTGTATATGTATAATCCGAAATATATTACTGATTATTTAAGAAAATAGTCAAATTTATTACTTAAAATAATTTTATTTTACTTATCAAAATCAATCATGTTGATGATACTTAATAAGTTATCAAAAAAAATTGTTCCCTCCAACTTAATCAACCAATTCACTATCTAATCAATGATGTAATAAACTAATTCTTGTTTAATATTTATCATTAACTTATTATTCATTTTGGAAAATGTAAAATGAAATGAATTTCTTTGTAATACTAATCAAGGTAAAAAAGTGAATACTAAACTATGTATATTCATCCCCTTTGGACTCTTCATTTAAAACTGAATTCATGTTTACTAAAATTACTCAAGATATAAAAACATAAATATGTACCAAATATAAATTTCCTTTAATGGTAAATGTTCTAATACATTGGAATATTGAGGTTACATTATCATAATAAAATGATGTAACATAACCCAAATATATGATTTATACAATACTTTATTGATCTTACAATTTCTTGGAGCTTATATAATATATAATAATGAAATTATATAAATTATATAATGTAAATAATTAAATAATAGGAGTCAAAACCTTAAAATCATAAAATAAATAATTTTATAATTAGTAAACATGGTTAATAGAGTTTACTTAAAAATAATTGTTAATATATAATGTGAATTACACACAAGATTTTGTTTCCATATAACTCCATCCAATATCATGAAAAAACATTATTCGGTCCTCCTTTAGAAAATTATTTACTAAAAATTCTCAGTTTCTCACATAAAAACAATATCATATTTCACTTCAACAATTCATAAACTACTGAAATTATCACATGGTCTTCTAAACACCTATAGTGATGTACACACTCAAAACATGACTTATCTTCAATGTTGGTTCTCTAGAAAAAACAACACATATATTTTTCTCTCAACCAATTTAATAGAGGAACTCCAATTCTAATCACACTCAGATAAATTCAAATGAAACCTAATACTGATATCAATAAAGAACTCCATCTAACACTTCATGACATCTTGGAGAATAGTTTTCAATGCAATTAATATTTGCAAAACCGTTTTGGTGTTGATTCCTGAATAAATTTCATGGAATTATGAAACTTGTATTTATGGATTCTTGTGTGATATATGATGAAACATGTTTTGGTAAATAAAAATTCCATTGATTATATTTTGAAATAATCCCAATGGGAACCTTGTTATTTACATGGGTAGTCCTTGAAAATCTTGCTTGGATTTAAATTGTTAATTTATCCCTATCTTCTGAAAAATGTTATATTCGTGTTAGAATTATAAAATTATTATAAATTTTTTAACAATCTTTATTTTCTATAGACTATGTGGTGGACTGAAAAGACTATTTAATGTCATGCCTATTTTAAATTTTATTTTTGGAATATGAAAATTGGTTTTAAATGTTAATGTGTGTTTTTATATAAAAACATTGTGAATTCCCCTCCAAATTTAAGGAAATGGATTCAATGTTTTTATACATATAAAGGGATTTCAAATCGAAAATGTAATTTTATAAACATTTAAAATTGAATATATTTCTATGAAAATGGGTTTAAACTTTAAATATTTTTTTTTTCAGTTTTTGAATATGATTTTAAATTTTCTCAATTTATGCTAAATGTTTTCATAGAAAAGGGGGTTCATGTCTCATTGAATGTTTTCTATAATATATGCTGGATATTCATGTGGAATTTTAAAAAATGGTTTTTAAGCGGGGTTTTAAAATTTATAAAATACATATTTTTAATTTTTATTATGTTTTTAGATTATATTATATAAAATAAATTAGTATGTGGTAGTTTAATAGATTTTTGTATCATTAATAATGTTTTTTAATTATTTTGGATTCAATATTTAATTTGGTAATTGTTCATAGTCAAAATATCATTAATTTAATATTCATTAATATAATTACGTAATCATATTTTTTTGGAAGTCATCCAATCATTAATAAATTCATTATTGGGATGACTATTTCTATGTTTTATTATTTTATTTCAACCAGGAGACACACTATATTGTCTGAAATAAGCGGTACTAGGAAATCATTCATTTGATTCCAATAGTTGAGAATATTGTAGTCTTGGTTCAATAATTTTTCTATTCATGGGAAAATAGTTATTTTATACTTGAGATAAGGTTATAATGTATCCCAACCCATAAAAAATTCGGAATGGGGAATAAAAGAGTAAAGGCAATTTGAAAATTTACTATATGGTCACCTCATATGTCAAACAATTGTATGACTGTGAAAATTTTCAACTTTAGGCAACGAACTAAGAAATATTGTTCGGTTCTTCACCAACTCCCAGCCCAAAAAATATTATTTAAGGAGATAAATTTCATCCTCAGTAGTTTCATCTCCCAAATAGTTATTATTTCATTTTGTTTCCTTAGACTCATCCCTCATCTATTCGAGATATAAACTTATATTGCATGAATAACTCTAAAATGTATTCATCCCATATCGTGTATTGGTGTTCATTTTAGAAGAATTAAGTGGATAACACATACCATAGTGAAGTAATTATTTTCATAAATTAAATTAAACATTTCCAAATCATACTATAATTATTTATACAATCTAATTTTGTGTTTAATCTATTATAATTATTTATAAATTTCACTATTGATAATTAATATCATATGTGTATTTATTTTTATTGTTCAAAATGAAAATTATATGAACCTAATAGGATATATATGAATAAAAAATGCATTCACACTAATAATATGACAAAATATTATGAATATTGATTTTTATAGATCACCATGTTTTCAATAGATCATGCATACAACCCTACTTAAATTATTTTTTAGTTTTTACATTGTTTTTATTCAACACAAATTAAGATGGATGAGTCGGAATAATATTTTATTTTTTATCGAATTGGTTTGATCTATAAATAACATACGAAACACGAAGAAAACAGAATGTGCACACTGATTAGGTTGATATTGCGGTATATGGATCATTTGATATAAATACCAATTTAAATGATGATGGAGATCAAATGAAAGAAATGAGAATTTTAGTTGAATATTATCTTTATGATTGTGTAATGAATTTTGAGAAGTCAAATATTTAGGCTAAGAGACCATTATCTACTAGCTATACTAAGTACAAAGCATTGTTAGTTTTAATTATGTAATATAATTTGAAAGAAGGTAGCAGATGAAGTTACACCATCTTTATAGAATTACTTAGTCACCGAAATGATATGATACCTTAAGAAAATGAAAAACCCTATAAAAAATATTTCACTAAAAATTAAAATGTTCAATGGGAATGATTTAAAAAAATTTATACTTGTATGAATGATTTTTTATTATTTTTCAAGTATTATCAATAACAAATAAAATTCTATAAGAGAGCCAAGGATCAAAAAATGAAAAATTAATCATGACCCATTAAAGTTGTATGGTAATTTCCTATCATTACATGATTTAAATACTATATTAATGTCAAGAAACCATGATAATGTTTACATGGAGTGTTGATACAAAAAATAAATATGGGAAACAACGTCATCTAGTATATTCTCATTAATGGATGAAATTTTATTATGTGTGTCATAAAATTTTAAATGATCTGAGAAACAATCATATTGTGTTATCTACATATAGAATAACTTCATTTGGTGTTCAAAGTAATACTCATAGTACATGTCCCATCATCTTCATAAATTATATCTTTCCTCCAAGGTTATTCAATAAGTTATAATACATTATGCTATCACCGGTTATATTAAGACCACTATAAGCTGATAATTATATTTATATCTATTTTGATTTATTGATTGAATTCATATAATTGATGTGGGATATATATTTTATAATGTATACTTATCATAAGTGTGAATAATTCATATTAACGTCCATATCGTATTGGATTATGAAAGACATTCCAACCAATGTAAAATCATAAGCCTATAGAAATTAAATAATTATGGGTTGTACGATTTGTGAAGAATGCACACTCAATACTGTTTAAAAATTACCTGATGATTTTTTTAGGACATCATAAATTTTTTCCTTGAGTAAAAAAATAATGATCTGAGAAGATAACATTCAATGGTAATATAGAAAAATGTACAAAAATATCTCCACAAAAATGTGATCACTTGTTCGATTAATTAGAATACACTGACATAATTTATGGTTAACTATGTTATAAAAATCTTATTCAATCATTTAGAAAAAATATGTGAACATTTTATTGAATTACCATATTGGATCTTTTTTAAATATTATACTTTATTTATTTCATGAATGTAAGAAAAAAATGACTGTGATAGTGTTTCTGTCATGTTACTAATTTTTTTGGATAGAAATAGATGGAATCAAGGCTTGATTGGTAATGATTGACATTGGGATATGGGAATAGTTGGAACTGATAAATGGTAATGGGAAAAAGTTTTAACCTAAATAAGAGTAAACTCTATCCATACAATAAAATTTAAAATTGTGAATTTTTCATAATGTTGTAAATAATCACGAGGGGTATTCACAAAATATCATGAATTATATATAAAGGGATAATTTGAATCAACAATGACTAACATCATATTAATTTTATGCTATTAAACTTGAATTTTTTCATATTTCATTATGAATAATTGTTTATAAAAATGTATGACAAAAATTTACTATACTATACATCTTTTTAAAAGACATATGCAATATTTATAGTCAAATTGATGCTTCCATTAATGAATAAGGGGGATGCAGTCTTATTATGTTAATTTGCGGTGTTATTCCCACCACCATTCATTGATATAATAGTCCACCAGATGGATAACTAGGTTATATAGGTTCAACTATATGGTCATATCTATTACATATGGATGTACCCCATAGAATACTAAATGGCAATTTTGAAAGGGTATGTCAAGAATCTATGTAGTTCATAACGTTGTATTGCACAAATATATATTGTTGAAGAAGTTGGTGAATTCTATTCAAATAGCTATCAATAAATGATAGCATTAGTTTCCCAACGTCTCATCATATTGTATTCCTTATGGGAAAAGATATTTCTTGAATATATGTGTGTAAAATTACCATAATATAGGAGGAGATATTTTACCATTATATTTTACATAATAGTGTAGATGTTGATTAATACATTGAATCCCACAATGAAATTATAAGACATTTGAATCCTTCACGAGCTAGATAATTGAAATAAAATACACAAATTCAATAGTTTAAGGTTCATTAATAGATCAAATATATGGGGATTTATTTAAAAAACATAATTCCATTGCATAATGACTATGATGGATAACCATGGGCCCAAATAAATGTTTCATATATTACAATAGTTTTGTAATCAATGGTTATATGTTCTATACAAATGAACATAATGACCGTAATATGATGAAATGTAGTGGAGTTATTCTTTTGAAGGATGTGATGCACATATCTGGTTCCATGTATAACAATCCAATTTTATGAATATATCACATTTCATTATTATCGAACCGATATATGGGATGTATTATACAATTTTCCATGTGTTGATTTTCTGTTCCCATTTGGTTGACAATAGGAGTGCAGTGTATGTTGGGAAATGGGCTTTGTGAATGTGATTTTTATTGTGGAAGGGGAACGAAATTATTCATTCATAATGGAATCACATGTATTGAAAGTATTTTATATATTAGATCAAAAAAATTAGAATTGTTTTATATTATTTATAGTACCTAAATAAAATATAATGTCAGATGAAAATTCAATCGAATATGACCCTTTCATTCAGATATCATAATCCATTCATGGAGGTCCGAAGGATGAAAATTACTCTTAGGTTAGAGAGGATACCAAACTGGGGATATGGATTCATAATAGATAATACAAATCCCTTAGTCCTTTAAAAATAACAATTTAATGATACAGATGATGTTTTTTAATAGACTTTTTTTATCATAATATTATATATTCTCTACTGCATTAACATAACATAAATTAATTTTTTGACTACGTGTGCAAAAAAATTATTCTACACATGATAATGTTAATATTTTTGGGGATGAAAGGAATTTTGATGCTAAAAATTTAAAAGTATTAGGGGTTAACAATGTTGAATGAAACAACAAGAACAATTCATCATTAAAGTGTTGAGTACATTTATAAATGAAATAAGTAAGGCTATAAAATTTTAGGATGGCTGAAACCAACACTATAAACATTTAAAACCCAAAAAACCATGTTAATTAATTATGATGGGGATATAATGAGGATGAATGTTCTGATATATAAATATTTCTCGCATCTTATCTGGCTTGTAAAGAAGGAAATACTTTAGTACGATATAAATTTATTATTATTATATAATATCTATATTTAACCCAAAGAGATATATAATGAAATAATCATCTAATTTTCATTATTCATTGCATAGATTTTTTCTTTTAGAGGAGTTCCATAAGAAAATTTTCTTAATGGCCACTGTAAAAGATAAAGAGGCTTTTATACTCTTCTTACCATGTTACATATTAGGGATGATGAGGGGAAAGTAATGCCCCACCCACTAGTTTATTATCAACACATTATAATTAATGAATCATGTAATGACTTCCTCATTCAGAAATATAAGAAATAATTTTAGGATCATTATAGTTGCCAATATATTAATTTATTAGTTTTTATTTTATCCAATTTGTCCCCGAAGTTATAATTTATGATATAAGAAAATATTGCTGAAAATAATAAGAATGCATCAAAACCTATGTTCCCATATCACAAAGCAAGGAAGGGGTTTGATTCACTAGAGAAGAAATTGCAATAAATTTTAAATCAATAATAGATTATATACTTTATATGAACAAAATGATAACTTTTTTACTATTATTGATTTATAATAATTCAAAGGAATCTCTATCCCAAGCCAGGTACTATAGAATGAGGCTCGCATAAATAAGTAGGGTAAACTATTTGATGAAAAAATAAATTATAAGTGAAACATGTTTAATTTTGAAATAAAAGTAATTTTTTATTCATTATAATAGTATTTCATAAAAAACTATCCATTTTGATAAGTTATTATATGGTTTAGACATAAGAATTAACAATGATCAAACCAGAAGAAAAACTACATAACATAGCTTTTAAGCATCCAAAAAAATATGGTCATGTTAGAGGAGTTGATTTTGGAGTGTATCTAAGATAAAAATTTTGAAATATAAAAGCACAAGAAGATAATTATGAGATGAAGAAATTATTACATGAAAAAATATATTCTTTGTAAGATTTTATTTTATAGTCTGGTTTGGCAGACCAATATATGAAAATGGATCCAATAGAAATGAAAATGGAGAAAAGATCCACTCCAGAAGAACTAAATCTCCTTGCTAGCTCTGATGATAGTAATTATCCTCAACATCACACCATATCTTAGTTAATTTTTTTTCATTACCCATTCCTCTAAATTTGAATCAAATTACTTTATATAACTTTATATTACTATAATTTTTTAGTGTAATGTTGTATATGTTTTCTAGCACTCAACACCCATAAAAAACCTTTTTATAAGGGGTATGGTGTATAATATTTTAAGAATAATGATACAGAATAAAGAAAACCAAAAATCTCACAAGATATTATGGACTAAGGCATATAAAAAATTGATGATTGAGTAGAATGTTTCACTTGTTGATTCATATATTACAACCGTCAATGATTCAATTCGATCATTCATATCATGTACATCTAATATTATAAACAGACATAAGTAATGTCTTTACTAGATTTCTTATTATGAAAAAACATATAAGAGTGGATGATAAAAATTTGGATGTGAGGTATGGTATTAAATATAGATAAATAGATGGAGAAATGAAGGGTCAGATCAAGGAAATCTATCAAATCATCCATGAAATAAAAATGATATTCTGTGAGTACATTCCCTTTTCCAGTTCCACGTCAAAATTTAATATCAACACAACATCATGTAAAGAAAACATTAAAATGTGAAATCATGTATTACAATCAATATGAAGAAGAATTATTTTGAAATTCCATTACAAATATATTTATTCATGATAGTATAAATGAGATTCTCATGATTGAATATCTAGGAGACATAGTTTTGAATAAATACATAAGGAATGTTTTTATAATACGTATTTATAAGTAGTGATAAAATATTTTCATTAATGTTAATAACTATTCGTATTTTCTATAGGAATTTAAATTATTAGTATATAAATGAAAAATCTTGTGAAGCATTATTTGGATTCGGTAATAAATGTTTCATTCATACACAAAAATAATTTTTGGAGATGAAAGAAATTGAAAATATTAATGATGGTCTATGTAATGAATTTGAGTGAAAAATAATAGATGTAATAACCTTTTTGATTCCTACAATATATGGGAATAAAGTATAGTCTAATCACAATTTTCAATTTTCTCATTATATAAATTTTGTAAGAGAAAATTTATGTTGAACACAGTCAATCAGGATATCAAAATTACTTATTTTTGGATCCAATGAATGGATATCCAACAAGCAGAACTCACATGATGTGTATTATTTGAATAAAAACAAAAAATATTTTACATCTAAAAAATAAATTATATGTTTTGGAGAATGTTTTAATAGTATTTTTTCTGATAGATAAATTACTAAATAATGGCTAAATAATGTAATGAATTCATTGAGTGGACATAAAAAGCATGTGGATTACATAAAATTTAAATCAATTAAGATATATATTGAAAAATTTACCTACCAAAACATATTTAGAAAAAAATTACTTATATTGATCAATTTTTTATAGATTCCGAAGAATGATAATGTCAATGATTGTGGATACCATGTTGTAATAAATATGAGAGAGATTGTAAACCATGAAAACTCCACCATCCCAATACCTGTAATTTATGAGTTCAATTACAATTTATTAAAAGTATTTCATAATTTTTTTCTTGTATATATTTTATTAGTACTATAACAATTTTTAATAACCTTCATACTCAAAAGAATAATTAGAATTAATGTAGATTAGTAGGTATTGTACATGGTGTCGAAATATTTTACAAGACAAGATTTAGGGGAATACCTATTACATTTTTGATATATTATGGGATACAAAAATAGAAATATATTTGGTTTGTGAATCATTTGAATAAGATTTATTATATATTATTATTAATTACTTACTCAAGGATACATATAATAGAGGAAATCAATTTATTTTGAATGAATTCGAAAATATATGGTCAAAATGTATATATTAATAATGAAGTGGTGACGTCAAACTACATATTTATTAAAATTTCATACCATTTTATCTACAGTTTTAGTTAATTTGATTAATATTTTTTATAAATAAATTAAATTAAATAAATACTTTGGGTTACATCATGTATAATTGTAATTGATAGAAGACAACAATAATACCATGGTTTCACTTTAGTAGTTCGAGGTATTTTTTGGGATATTCAATCATCAATTAAGTTTATGATAATTATTATGAATTCATGTGGTGTTCATATAAGTAATAAATCATGTTTTCAATAGTGAAATGGATGGGATAAAAAATATTCTTTTTAATTAAAACGATGTGAATTTATATCATCCAACAAATATATCACATATAATAAAAAAAATTACTTGTGTATATGAGTTTATCCTATAGCTATTATGCATTTAGATACATATTCAGTAGATCAATATAAAAAATGTGTCCACTGATTCATCAATGATTTTCATGTGAACATTATTTATGTAAAACGATCCATGAAGCCCATTAATAAAAAAATATTAATAATTCTCAATAAAATAAATGGGAATAGGGATGTTTCCATTTTTTGAACAAGTACAGATGATGTTTTATTATATTTTATCATATCCCATAATATTTAAAAGGATATACTAATTCTTTTCACAATATGGGAATACATAATGAGTGTTCTATATTTTAGTGTCATCTGGATGTAATAAATTGATATACTGATGTTTAATACTGTGAATAAGGGTTAATAAATATATAATAGAATTTATTATCTTATGAAAATACATAACAATTTATATTAATGTCTTTTCCATAAAACAATTTAAATGGATTATAATGGAGTTTTTAATTTCTATGATAGTGAAAGAAAATGATATATTATATTCTCTTCCATATAAACTCAATTGTTAATATTTATTTTTCTTTATTCAATTAAAAAAATAGTTTTAAACTTATATTTAATGTCTTTTGAGAATAAATAAATGGATACACTAATTTTTAATATAATCCATTAATATATAATGTGTTATTATATCTTTTTATTGAAAATAAGAAGGAAAATGTTTATATATTGGTTTTAAACCAACCAAAAAGGATTAATGTTTTATGGGAAATTTATTAAACATGAATGTAATATTATTGTAAATTGATTAAATATATAATTTTATTGGGATTGAGCTTAGAAATCATCTCATATGAAACCATAGTTGGAGAATAAAAAATTATATACATTATAATTATATATTAAAATAATAAGGAAAGAAATAAAAATAATCATTGGGAAACAAGTGTTGTAAATTTAATATATTATTAGGGGTGAAATATTTTAATGTATAAAATATATTGTGTAATAAAGACATTTTAGGATGATAATTATTTTTTATATACACTAATTATAAAAAATAATATAGGTAATCATTATCTATGTAGGATTGTATTTCATTACGTTTACGTTCATTTTTTAAAGGCCAATAATAAATTTTTATCTTCATATTATATGGTCGAATGTAACTTCTTTTAGTGTAATGTATTATTGAATAAATTCCATCTATTTAGTTTAAAATGATTATGAAAAATTATATATAAATTTTATAATATTTAACCAATAAAAAACATACTTTTAGTTGATTTTGTAATAATTGTATCTACTATTTTATTTTATTTTCTCATTTTTTTATTTAATATAATTATTGTTAATTTTCATGAAGATCGTGATGAAATGAAAGAATATATACCTTTATGATGGAAGTGGAAACACCATTCTCCCTGAAACGTGATGTGATGGAAAAACATAAGGTTTCATCTTACATCAAAATAGAAAATTTAAACTCATTCATATATTTGTGTAAAAATGTTAAAGAAATGTTCATATCAAATATTTAGTCAGCTACATGTAAATATAATACACAATGTGCACAGTTTAACTTAGACTGTATGTTTTTAGTCTATAATTTGTATTTAATTGAAAAAGTGCATCCCATACTCAAAACCAATAAAAAAAATTAGGATCATTTTTATACCTTATGAAAACAATTAATAAGCCATTTTTTATGTGTTTGAATCATATTTTCCTCATTGAAATACGTAGAGTGTCTTGTATAATGCCAATTATGTCTTTTTATTTAAAATAGTAATTTTAGTAAAAATTAAATGAGACGTACTCAAAATTAGGAATATATATTATGAATTTTTTGATACATTATGAAAAAACTATATATGGAATCTATAACAAAAAGAAATTAGCCACACCTCAATACAATATACGATGTACTCATTCTGACTCAAAGAGTCCATTATCAGTTTGAAATTGAAATTTTAGATGAAAACTTGTGTCACTCATTGAATTAATTCATTTGGGAAATGATATATAACTCAAGTTCAATGTGTTGAAATCATATTTAATTAATACATTTGGGAAAAGAGAAAATGAAATCATATTGAATTAATACATTTGGGAATTGATATATAACTCATGTTCAATGTGTTGAAATCATTCTAATATCAATCTAATGCACATTGTGAACAATATGACTCAAAGTGATACTTTTTATTTTTAATTGACATTAATTTTAGAAAAAAGTAATATTTCAAACTCAAAACTGATCAAACACATCTATACTTCATTGATATGTTATCAGAATGATCTATAATTAATTTTTGATGTGTTTGAATCAACCAATCCTCCATCCAATACCTAATGTGCTAGATATGAATCATTGTGTCCATTATGGGTTTAAAATTGACATTTTAGTTCAAAAAAGTGAAACACCCTAAAAATAGAATAAATTCCCTTGGACTATCATTATAAATTAATGAAAATATTCACATCTGTTTTCTTATTTCTATATATAAGATTCATGTTAAACCGAAAAATGATGTGATAGGTATGACTCATAATATGTTTTTCTACAATAAACTACCAATTATGTGATAAAGACATTTGAAAAATGAAAAATAGATATAACATATTCAGATTATTTTTATACTTTATAAAAATGATTCATGTTTCCTTTTTTTAGAATTTTCCAGAACACAATAAGATGCATGTTGTGTCTAATATGACTCCAATTGTGTCTTTGTATTTCAAAATAATTTTTTTTGTAAGAGACTATTCGGATACACAAAACCAAAAAAATGAAAATTTAATTATTTTTATATTTTATGAAAATGACCCATAAGTTCGTTTTGATACATATAAATCATCCACACATCAATCTGATATATGATGTGCTTTTTTTTGACTCACAGTGTCAATTATTAGTTTAAAATTTACATTTTAGTTCAATGTGTGTGTCACTCACTAAAAACCAAGAAATCATACTTGGGATGTCTTAATAATTTATTAGAATTACTCAAAAGTGATTTTTGATGTGTTGAAACTAGTATCATGTCCAAATGATAGACGATATGATTGTTATTACTATAAAGTACTTGTATCAGATTTAAAATGGAATTTTAGTAAAAATCACATATTACATACTCATACATGATAAAATTCATTCATATTGGTTTGATAATTCTGGGAAGTGATCTAAAAATAATTTTATAAATACAGTGATAAACCAAACCTCAATCTGACAGACATTGTGACTGGTATGAATCCAAGGGTGTCTTTTCATTTAATATTAACAATCATTATTGTGAAAATGTTAACAAACATACATAAAAAAAATATTAATATTTTTTTGATACTTTAGGAAAATGATCCACGATTCATTCGATTATTGTAAAAATAATCATCTCCTTAATAAAAAACACAATGTTCTCAATATAACTCAAAGTGACAGTAATTAATTTAAAATTGACATTTTAGTTCAAATGTTTCACTCGATGAAACTATGAAAACGTGATCGTATTATCTTGAAGATTTAGTAAAATGATTCATAAGTCATGTGTGACATGTAAGAATCATTCTCATATCAACCCGGCAAATAATGTGACTTGTATGATTCAATGTCTGGGTTTCCATTTTAAAATGAAATTTAAGTTAAAAAGAAGTGTGAAAAAATCAAAAATAATAAATCACATTTATATTATTCTGATACTTTATTAAAACAATAAAACATTTATTTTTGATGTGTTGGAATTATTCGTACATGAATTTGATCAATGGTGTGACTGGTGTGACTCCATGTATGAATTTTTTTTTAAAATTGACATTTATTTTTATAAATAAAACCTGTTATGCACATAAAACTAAAAAAACATTCATATTGTTTTTGATTCATTAACAAAATGATCTATAAGTCATTGAACATGTGTAGTAATTAGTCACACCTCAATCTAACACACAGTTTCCCCTTTATGACTCAAAGTGACCATTGTTAGTTTAAAATTGATATTTTCATTCAAAACATGTTTCACTCACTAAATACAAAGAAAAAACACTCAATATATCATGATAATTTATAAAAAAGATTCATAACTCATTTTTAACGTTTAGGAATTAATTTCATCACAATCAGACATATTATGGATCATGTATAACTCTATATGCTTGTATCTTGTTCAAAAAGATATTTTAGTAAAAAACACAAGTGACATATGAAAAAATAAAAAACATATTAAAATAATTTTATACATTAAATAAATGATTAATAAATAAGTAATGATGTGTAGGAAAAAAATTCACCTCAATCTGATGCATGGTGTGGCCGTTATGACTCCATTTATGACTTTTTATTTAAATTTGACATTAATTTTAATAAATTATACCAAAAACATTCTCAAAATAGGGAAAAACATTCAAATTATTGTGATATTTTAGTAAAATGATCGATAAATCATTTTTTATGTGAATGAATTAGACACATCTCATTTTAATACACAATATTCATTGTATGACTCAAATTTTATATTATCAGTTTAAAATTGACATTTTAGTTAAAAAATTATCACTCGTTAAAAACTGAGAAAACATGCATAGATTATCATTATAATATAGAACTAAATTTTATAAGTAACGTTTAACATTGAGGAATCAATTTCACATAAATATAACTCAGGACGTGTCCTGCATGACTCAATGTACATGTTTTCATTTTAAAATGACATTTTAGTAAAAATGGAAATAACATTCTCAAAAACAAGTAATCACATTTGGAATGTTTTCATAAATTAGTAAAATTATCAATATATAAATTTTGGAATGTTGGAATGATCCACACCACATTCTGATGCATTGTGGGATTGGTATCACTACAATTGTTATTTTTATTTAAAATCGACATTAATTTTAGTATAAATGAAAACTAAGATACTCAAAACCAATCAAATTAAATTTTATGGTTTCAATGCTTTGGAATAATGATCTATAAGTAATTTGTGACATGTAGTAATCATCCACACCTCAATGTGATATACATTTTGTCTGATATGAAAAAAAGAGTCAATTATCTGTTTAAAATTTACAATTTATTTCGATCCATTTCACATTCACTGAAAACCATGCCATTGAAAACATATTATATTGATAATTTAGGAAAATGATTCATAATCCATTTTTGTGTAGGAATCATTCTCACATTAAATAAATATATGATATGATTGGTATGACTTAATGTTCATGTTTCCATTTTAAAATTACATTTTAGTAAAAAACACAAGTGACATGATCAAATTCAAAAAAAATTATTCTTTTCATACTATATGAATATGATCCATATATAATTATAGGCATGTAATAATTAGTCTCATATCAGTATGATGAATACTGTGATAGGTCTGACTCTAAGTGTACCTTATTATTTAAAATGGACTTTAAATTTAGTAAAAAAGACAACTGAGATACTCAAAACCGATTTGAAGTGCCCAGATCAGTGTGAATCACTGAGAGGGGGAGGGGGTGAATCAGTGATCCCTTAAAACTTTTTACTAATTGATTCTTATCAATTAAACCTCTATGGCTTGTTAAGGCCTCGATCCAATCTTCTTATGTCTCTCAACCTTTCCCGGATAATGCAGTAATGAAAAGGCACATGACACAAGGATTTACAAGGTTCGGCACCAAAGGCCTACATCCTTGCCATGCTCTCCCAGCATGGATTCTCCCATTATAATCTGTTAGTATTACAATGGTCGATACAGCTTCCCACCGTATCTCTCCTGAGTCCCACAGGAGGGTCTTTATACTGCTTCACACAGTGTTACCAGAGTCCCACTGGCCTGCTCTAGAATCCCACTGAAGACTTCTTCTCCCTGAGTCCCACAGGGTCTTCTCCTGGCTCCTCGAGTCACACGAGTAGCTCTTCTTCTTGTTCAGCTCATCAAGTATCTTCAGAAGTCTTGGATAAAGACAGCTGGCTTTGCTCTGTACCTCTGATCACTTGTGATGATCAGGTCTTCTCGTCTTGCTCAGGCTTTATCACCTTCTTCTAAGGATGACCTGGCTTCTCTCCAACTACTGAATACTCAGACAAATGATGTCTTTAACTTCAGTCTGGTCCAGTCTCAGTTCAACTTCACTTCATGCACTGAGTGCATGGCAGCTCTTCATCTTCATGCACTGATAGCATGGGTTCTCAATATCTTCAAGAACTGTTGTTCCTGGACTTCTCAAAATATACTTCAAGAACTTTTAGTCTTGGTCAACTCAAATGCACACTCACTGATTTGAACTTTGATTACGTGCGCATGTGCATGCATGCATGCATGCACTTCCCCTTTCCTCTTCTTGGTGCAGTAGACCCACAAAGGGTGTAACACTTTAAGCACACACCAACTCCTTGAACATCATACACTTTATTCTCTTTTGATTACACACATAAATGTGTGTTCTACTTTAGTGTGGGTCACTCCTTATTTCATCTAAGTGTATACACACTTCTTAGTGCACACAATTAGGTTCGGCAAACTTGTTTCTTGTTTGCACACACACACTCATGGTGTGTTCTTCAATTTGCATACACAAGGTTCTCCACTTTTCACACAACTAGGTGTGGTCTTTGGCCTTATTCACTTACACACACTTGGCTACGGCCTATTCCACTTGCACACACTTCCTCTCGGCCTTTTTCACTTCACACACAATGTGTGGTCTTCTTAGAACTTGGCACACACTTAAATGGCCATAGGGTGTTCTTGTTCTTTAATGTGTGCACCCACAAGGCCACGGCCTTCCTTGCTCAATTTTCACACAAAGGCACTAAGCCTTGGGTTCTCCCTCTTTGCACAAGCTACTGCGCGTAGGGCGTTCTCCTCACTTGGCACACACACACAAGGGATGTGGTGGTCTTCACTTCACCCACTTGCACACACACTGCCACGGCCCCTTCTTTGTTCTTGTTTGCACATACACCCAAAGGGTGTGTTCTTTCACTTCACACAAGGCACTCCACTTTTCACACACACAACACAAGGTGTGTAATTCACATCACCCGAATCTCCTACTGCCCATATAAAGGCGCGCAAGTGGTTGATGAGCCGCGGCCTCCTCTTCTTCAACAGCCGGACAAGGGTGCAGTGGCAAGGCACGCAAGTCCTCAGGTGTAGCTTAGCCGCGCATGTGCAATGACACAAGGCCACAAGGGACCTCGGTGCAAGGCGTCGTGCAAGTGCTTGGAGTACAAGGCGCGCAAGAAACACTTCACCTCCTTCTTCTTTTCGCGCAAAGGAGTTGCACGCAAGGAACACCTTCAAAGCCTCAGGTGGCTTCGGGACAACAGCCGCGCAAGTGTGTTGCGCGGGGCTTTGGCTTCGCGAGGCACATAGTGCTTCTCACGGGACTGTCTTCAAATATTCAGCAAGCATAAACGAGAGCCTTGGTCTCTCTTTTTATAGGCGAGGAGAGCCTCTGCCTTCCGCGGAGAGATATCTTTCGAAACCCCGAGGATTTCGGTTCTTTAAAGATTTTTTCAAATCTCGTTTCTTCATCTGGTTCACGCGGGTTCTCTCATTTTTCTTTCCTCCTCGTGCATGCGATTTATAACGCATGCACGACCTCTGTTTAAACCCAATCCATGCAAAGGCACGAACCCATGAAGCCTCAGCAACTTCGTTTGCCTCGGCATTGCTTCGAATTTCTCCACTGGTAGCATGCAAGCTCATTTTAAAGCATGGATGTGTTCGTTGTGGTCGGACGAGCTCAATAGAGTCTTCAGATCAAACTATGATGGCCAGGATCTCGAAAACAGGTCGTCAGGGAGGCTCTGGTTCAGCGGGAGACGTCGGGTGGCACGGGGTGTCCTCGACTCAAGCTCGAGGTGGAAGATGAGCCACGACCGTTGGATCAGGCGTTTGAATATCCTCGGACGGCCTGGACCAGATCGCCTCCCCGCGGATCAGATGTGCGGCCGAGATCTGGCGCGCGATCGATCGTGCGGCCAGGATCGCTCCCGCGGAAAAATTCCGCGTCCCACATCGAAAGGGGCTACTGTTTTTCTGCGGTTTATTACCCTGGCGCTGCCCGCTACTCTCCAGTTGAACTTCTCCCCTCCCGGTGCCGCCCCGCACCGGGTTCTCTCTGCGGGCGCGCTCCGCGCCCACTCTCGCCTCTGCGGGCGCGCTCCTAGCGCCCCCTCTGCACACTCGGGTGCGCGGGCTTCACCGCCGCGTGCCCTCGGGGGCTTATACACGGCCCCCCTGCCGCGCTCCTCCGGGCGTGCCCCAGGCGCCCATGCAGTGTCCTACGGGTGCGCCCCTGCCTCAAGGATGCTGCCCTGGCCTTGAGGGTTCCCCATGGGCGTGGTGACCTTGAGTCCCACAAGTGCCTTGGGTGATGACCCTCGGCTGGCCTCCTTGGTGGATTATTTTTTGCTTAAGTGTAGAACAAGTCCTCTGTGTAAAAACAAAGTGACCAATTTCAAATTCCAAATGCCACAACTCTTCATCTAAGCCCTTCTTCCTCTTCTTTTTTCTTCTTCTTCTTAGGAATTCCATTACTTCTCCTCATATGATCTTCACTTAGGATATGGAATTCAAAAGGTTCTTCTTCTTCAACCGAACTCCTGAATCACTTAAATTACACATGTTCTTCAACATTTTTCATTGATCTAGTCAGAGATCAATTAGAACATCTTCTGATTCACATGCACTAAGTGATAGTGGAGGGAATTCATTAAACCACTTCATCCACTTAGAAGTAGTGAATGGATCATCTTGCTTCTTCAACTCCTCATGCATTGTCACTACAATGCATGGTCTTCTAACTTTGTTGTGACTTTGTATCCAGTTGATACAAGTTCTTGGAACTTTAAGAACAGCTCAACAATCGTCAGATGTCAACTAGAGAATGTTTCAACCACATCTCATATGCCACTTAGTTAATCTCCCTATGTGACATGCATCTTAGTACCATGGCCATTCTCCTTCACCACCAACACCATCACAACCATTGGCATTCACATCTTGACATTCCTGACTTCCATTCATTCCAAGACAACTTCATGCCACATTGACAACAAATGCAACACAGTGCACTTCAATCTCCCCCTTTGTATTTGTTGTCAATACACCACTTCAGCACATATGAATGGGTCAATATGTGTGCCAATATTTTCTCCCCCTTATTGGCAATCAAATGAAAAGGTGTGGTGTGGTTCACTTTCAAAAAAAAATCTCTTCCTCCCTTCGAATAGCATCTTCTTTAAAAATCACTAAGAGAGGGATGATGCCACATGTTCTCTTTAGCAAAGAACCTTTAGTAAATCAACTATAAGTCTACTTGGGCTAACCCGGTGTAGAAAACAAGAGTGATATAACCAAGGAACTCAATGCTGTCCAACATTCACAATACATGTGAGATCATGCTTAGGGGTTGAATTTTTTCAGATATTCAATGAATTGCTGAATCCTGCACATACTTCCCAAAACTCATTAGAAAGTTCAGGTGCACAGATAAAGCTCCCCCTTTCATCCATTTGTCTTCAATCCATACTCCCCCTTAATTGACAAGATAAACTCAATTAAGAAACAAGGGATGAAAGTATGATTGGAATAACTTCACTTTTCTCAAGATGGTATTAATCGAAGAACCCCATCTTCTTCATATTGACTCCCCCTCAAGGGGTGCACTCCGTTCTTTCCAAACCATCTTCCAGTTGAGAATGATCATCATCTTCAATTCCCTGCAATGTCAGCACATATATATACCAAGAGTATAAGGGAATAAGATGGAACCTCCTTGGTTCATCAATGTGAACAACAAGGCTGAGAAGATTCTCTCAACCGATATGTCCCATTTTCACCAGTCTTCACACTTGCACATTTGATCTTCATTGATGATTGTGCTGGTGTGGTTCCCAAAACATCTTCATGTGAAACCTTCTTCTTCCCTTTTTCTTTACCAATTGCCAGAGCTTCATCATCAACTCTTTGTAGTTCTTTGGCAAGTTGCAACTGATGTGGCCATATGACAAGTAAATCATTTGGAAGAGTGGCCTCAGTTTTGGAAGTTCCACATGGTTCTTTGGATGCTGCTAAGCTACCTCTCTTAGGCAACATATTTTCAATCAATCCCTTTTTCTTCTGGATTGATTGTCTTCTGGAGTTCGGTCTGCTTCTATTTAGTTCCACGGCTTGTTCACACAGATCCATGGTGTGTCCTTTCTTTCCACAGTAGAAGCATTTCTTGGTGGTCCTTCTGGATGCATCACCCTTCTTGGACACAGACTCCAAGGACTTCTCTTTATTTCTCAAGCACTTATTGGGAGCATTTTCTACTTTCTTCTTGCTTCCCAAGGAATCTTTTTGAGCCAGGTTCAATGATCTTCTCTTCATTCCAGCTTCAGATACATTCGAAGATTGATATGTATCAACTCTTTGACCACTTTTGCAACCATCCCAGATATTGTCAAGTAATCCAAATCTACTTGCAGTAAACAGATGTCTCTGGACCTGTGGATGTTTCTTCCTTCCTTCTGGCTTGCTCCCCCTTGGCATGGGCTTCCTCTGTGCTTTAGCATTCAGTGGATTGTACCAACAATCCTTTGCACAATTCCCATACTTATTACAACACCAACACTGACCCACAAATCTTGACCTATTCAGTCCTTCTGATTGTTGGGTACTTTACTTGACTTGCTGTGTTGTTTCAGGAGAGCATTCTTTCTTCACTGTCTTCATCCATACTTGTTTGGAATTATTCTTCCATCCTGCACTTTTTGTGGAAACACAATTAGAAGCATTAGTACAAGATGGTATGGATGGTACCTTCTTTCTAGAAGATGTTGCACTTTTATTAGAGGATGTCTTTCTCCTAGAATCATCCTTCTCAAAGCATACTTGAGTAGAAACATTTCTCCTTTCATCTGACTGGGAGGCTTTGGCTTTGGGTGATTGCAGATTTTTCAATATCACCTCCAGTTCAAAGCATTTCATGTTGAGGGAGTTCTTCTCATCCTCAACCAATCTTAGCCTACCTTCCCAATTCTGTTTCAGCTGTTCTAACTGGTCTTCATGCACCTTCTTTATTTCATGCAATGAGTTGTCAAGCTCCTTCACCATTTTGACTTTGTCTTCGAGTTGAGCATCTCTGACATTCATTGATACTCTGTGCAATTTTTCAAGTGCATGGAAAACTTCTTTGACCATTACTTTAAAGAAATATTTCTCAGAAAGGCTTTTTTGCAATTCTTCAGTAGTGTCTTCATATCTTTCATTGCAAAGAGATACTGTTTCATCTTTAGCCTTCACCAGCTTTCTGAGAGTGTTGGCTATGCCAACCCTTTTAGCCAGCTGATCTTCCATAGCATTGGCTTCTTCTTCTAACTGTGATTTTTCTTCATGAAGATCATGGATGCCTGTAGCTATACAATTTGCCACTTCCATGGGAACTGTCTTCTGAAGATATTTGAGTGCACTCTGAAGATCATTCATTGTTTCAACTTCATCACAGCTAGGACATGCTTTCTTCATCTTCTTGGCCTGTTTCTTCTTTCTATTTTTCTGTGTCTTGGCAGATATCTCCATTTGAGGCTGGTCGCTCGTTTCCTCAAATCTGCACTTCATAAAGACTCCCTTGGATCTTTTAGAGGTAACCTTGCTCTGATACCAATTGAAGTGCCCAGATCAGTGTGAATCACTGAGAGGGGGAGGGGGTGAATCAGTGATCCCTTAAAACTTTTTACTAATTGATTCTTATCAATTAAACCTCTATGTCTTGTTAAGGCCTCGATCCACTCTTCTTATGTCTCTCAACCTTTCCCGGATAATGCAGTAATGAAAAGGCACAGGACACAAGGATTTACAAGGTTCGGCACCAAAGGACTACATCCTTGCCATGCTCTCCCAGCATGGATTCTCCCATTATAATCTGTTAGTATTACAATGGTCGATACAACTTCCCACTGTATCTCTCCTGAGTCCCACAGGAGGGTCTTTGTACTGCTTCACACAGTGTTACCAGAGTCCCACTGGCATGCTCCAGAATCCCACTGAATACTTCTTCTCCCTGAGTCCCACAGGGTCTTCTCCTGGCTCCTCGAGTCACACGAGTAGCTCTTCTTCTTGTTCAGCTCTTCAAGTATATTCAGCAGTCTGGGATAAAGACTGCTGGCCTTGCTCTGTACCTCTGATCACTTGTGATGATCAGGTCTTCTCGTCTTGCTCAGGCTTTATCACCTTCTTCTAAGGATGACCTGGCTTCTATCCAACTACTGAATACTCAGACAAATGATGTCTTTAACTTCAGTCTGGTCCAGTCTTAGTTCAACTTCACTTCATGCACTGAGTGCATGGCAGCTCTTCATCTTCATGCACTGATAGCATGGGTTCTCAATATCTTCAAGAACTATTGTTCCTGGACTTCTCAAAATATTCTTCAAGAACTTTTAGTCTTGGTCAACTCAAATGCACACTCACTGATTTGAACTTTGATTACGTGCGCATGTGCATGCATGAATGCATGCACTTCCCCTTTCCTCTTCTTGGTGCAGTAGACCCACAAAGGGTGTAACACTTTAAGCACACACCAACTCCTTGAACATCATACACTTTATTCTCTTTTGATTACACACATAAATGTGTGTTATACTTTAGTGTGGGTCACTCCTTATTTCTTCTAAGTGTATACACACTTCTTAGTGCACACACTTAGGTTCGGCCAACTTGTTTCTTGTTTGCACACACACACTCAAGGTGTGTTCTTCAATTTGCATACACAAGGTTCTCCACTTTTCACACAACTAGGTGTGGTCTTTGGCCTTATTCACTTACACACACTTGGCTACGGCCTATTCCACTTGCACACACTTCCTCTCGGCCTTTTTCACTTCACACACAATGTGTGGTCTTCTTAGCACTTGGCACACACTTAAATGGACATAGGGTGTTCTTGTTCTTTAATGTGTGCACCCACAAGGTCACGGCCTTCCTTGCTCAATTTTCACACAAAGTCACTAAGCCTTGGGTTCTCCCTCTTTGCACAAGCTACTGACCGTAGGGCGTTCTCCTCACTTGGCACACACACACAAGGGATGTGGTGGTCTTCACTTCACCCACTTGCACACACACTGCCACAACCCCTTCTTTGTTCTTGTTTGCACATACACCCAAAGGGTGTGTTCTTTCACTTCACACAAGGCACTCCACTTTTCACACACACAACACAAGGTGCGTAACTCACATCACCCGAATCTCCTACTGCCCATATGAAGGCGCACAAGTGCTTGATGAGCCGCGGCCTCCTCTTCTTCAACAGCCGCACAAGGGTGCAGTGGCAAGGCGCGCAAGTCCTCAGGTGTAGCTTATCCGCGCAAGTGCAATGACACAAGGCCACAAGGGACCTCGGTGCAAGGCGTCGTGCAAGTGCTTGGATCACAAGGCGCGCAAGAAACACTTCACCTCCTTCTTCTTGTCACGCAAAGGAGTTGCATGCAAGGAACACCTTCAAAGCCTCGGGTGGCTTCGGGACAACAGCCGCGCAAGTGTGTTGCGCGGGGCTTTGGCTTCGCGAGGCACAAAGTGCTTCTCACGGGACTGTCTTCAAATATTCAGCAAGCATAAATGAGAGCCTCGACCTCTCTTTTTATAGGCGAGGAGAGCCTCTGCCTTCTGCGGAGAGATTTTTTCGAAACCCCGAAGATTTCGGTTCTTTAAAGATTTTTTCAAATCTCGTTTCTTCATCTGTTTCACGCGGGTTCTCTCATTTTTCTTTCCTCCTCATGCATTCGATTTATAACGCACGCACGGCCTCTGTTTAAACCCAATCCATGCAAAGGCATGAACCCATGAAGCCTCGGCAACTTCGTTTGCCTCGGCATTGCTTTGAATTTCTCCACTGGTAGCATGCAAGCTCATTTTAAAGCATGGATGTGTTCGTTGTGGTCGGACGAGCTCAATGGAGTCTTTGGATCAAACTATGATGGCCGGGAGCTCGAAAACAGGTCGTCGGGGAGGCTCTGGTTCAGCGGGAGACGTCGGGTGGCACGGGGTGTCCTCGGCTCAAGCTCGAGGTGGAAGACGATCCACGGCCGTTGGATCAGGCGTTTGAATATCCTCGGACGGCCTGGATCATATCGCCTCGCCGCGGATCAGATGTGCGGCCGAGATCTGGCGCGCGATCGATCGTGCGGCCAGGATCGCTCCCGCGGAAAAATTCCGCGTCCCACATCGAAACGGGCTCCTGTTTTTCCGCGGTTTATTACCCTGGTGCTACCCGCTACTCGCCAGTTGAACTTCTCCCCTCCCGATGCCGCCCCGCACCGGGTTCTCTCTACGGGCGCGCTCCGCGCCCACTCTAGCCTCTGCGGGCGTGCTCCTAGCGCCCACTCTGCACACTCGGGTGCGCGGGCTTCACCGCCGCGTGCCCTCGGGGGCTTATACACGGCCCGCCGGCCGCGCTCTTCCGGGCGTGCCCCAGGCGGCCATGCGGTGTCCTACGGGTGCACCCCTGCCTCAAGGATGCTGCCCTGGCCTTGAGGGTTCCCCATGGGCGTGGTGACCTTGAGTCCCACAAGTGCCTTGGGTGATGACCCTCGGCTGGCCTCCTTGGTGGCTTATTTTTTGCTTAAGTATAGAAAAAGTCCTTTGTGTAAAAACAAAGTGACCAAGTTCAAATGCCAAATGCCACAACTCTTCTTCTAAGATCTTCTTCCTCTTCTTTTTTCTTCTTCTTCTTAGGAATTCCATTACTTCTCCTCATATGATCTTCACTTAGGATATGGAATTCAAAAGGTTCTTCTTCTTCAACCGAACTCCTGAATCACTTAAATTACACATGTTCTTCAACATTCTTCATTGATCTAGTCAGAGATCAATTGGAACATCTTCTGATTCACATGCACTAAGTGATAGTGCATGGACTTCATTAAACCACTTCATCCACTTAGAAGTAGTGAATGGATCATCTTGCTTCTTCAACTCCTCATGCATTGTCACTACAATGCATGGTCTTCTAACTTTGTTGTGACTTTGTATCCAGTTGATACAAGTTCTTGGAACTTTAAGAACAGCTCAACAATCGTCAGATGTCAACTAGAGAATGTTTCAACCACATCTCCTATGCAACTTAGTGAATCTCCCTAAGTGACATGCATCTTAGTACCATGGCCATTCTCCTTCACCACCAACACCATCACAACCTTTGGCATTCACATCTTGACATTCCTGACTTCCATTCATTCCAAGAAAACTTCATGCCTCATTGACAACAAATGCAACACAGTGCACTTCACGATTAAACACTTTATATTAATTTTATACTTTATAAAAATGTTCTATATGTTATTAATTATGTATATGAATTAGTTTCACCTCAATCTAATATAATATGTTCCCATTATGACTCAAAGATTCAATTATGAGTTTGAAAGGAAGTTTTATTTAAAATTTATTAACTCCCTAAAAACTGAGAAAACACACATAGATTTTATCGATAATTTATTAAAAAACGTATGAAGTCATTTTCGATGTGATGGAAAAATTCCAAGAACAAACTGACACTTGATGCAACCAGTAACACTCAAAGTGCGTGTTTCCAGTTTAAAATGACACTTTCATAAAAAAAGAGACACACTCCAAAATAAGTAAACAAATTCATATTGTTTTCATACATTATAATAATGATACATAATTATTTATACATGTCGGAATCAGCTACAGCATAGTCTAATGAACAACTTTACTGGTATGCCTCCTTGAGTATCATTTTATATAAAATTGACGTTAATTTTATTAAAACAGAATAATGTCGTACTAAAAACATAGAAAAATAATTCTATTTATTTTCAGACATCATAAAAATGAACTATAATTCATTTGGAATATGTAAGAATCATTCTCACCTTAATTGGATGCAATATGTGAGTGTTGTGACTACAAGGGAATGTTTTAATTATATTAGTGTCATTTTCAATCAAAACAAGCATCAAATAACCAAAACTCCAAAATCATATACGAGATTGTTTTATTATTACTTCATTTTCTATTACTTTATTAATTTATTTATAAATTTAATTTTTTAATTATTAATTAATTTTCTCAATGAAAATTCTGGAATATTCCCCAGAAATGTTTTGATGATAAAGAATGAACTGCAACTCAATCTGATGCATGGAGTTCCAAGTACGACCCAATGTTTTGTTTCAAATGAACACATTATGATTAATTTTTTTAATGTTATTTTTAATATAATAGTTTTTTTCTTATATAGTTTCTTTCTATTTCTTGAGCTGAGTAGTTTGTTCATCAATAGCATGAGTGAGGGTTAGGGGCCACATGAAATGTGACAATGATGTTTTTGAATTTATGTGATTATTTATACTTAATCATAGAGTATTATAATCCAATGTTCGAAATTTCTATAATAAAGTGTTATTTTGGTTTTTTTATGTAAATATTATTTCATTTATAATTCGTTTTTGTACATATGATCTACTATTTTTGGTGGTACAATGTGTAGTAAATTTAGCCGCACAGTATAGTGTCCCTGATTAGCAGTGCTTCCAAAAAAAGTTTGTAAAGAAAACATTATCAATGGTTGTTGAAGTTCTTATAATGGACCTTCTTTATAAGAACTAATTAAAAATTCTAACAAATGGGTCCTTTATTATCAGTAAAAAATGATGATAAAAGACTAGGTGTTTTAATCATGGTTTAGAAATTAGTAATTTTTTTCACTAAAAAGGACATTTTTAGTGTTGTTCAAGGCATGTTTAGTAGTAGTCAAATGACATCTCGAATAGGGTGTGAGTAAAACTCAGTAGTTTACGAGTAATTTATTTGGTGTCGTAAGAGAAATTTAGATGGATATAATTACACGAGGGGGTAAATTTTTGTTTAAAAGGTATAACTAAAACAAAATAAAAATCTGCATAATGTATCATTATAAGACTAAGACATCATCTAATGATCAATGTTAATGAATCATTTTCACAAATGATCTGATTTAGTCAATGAATGTTCTTATCATATTCATAGATATAGTGATAAAAAACAACATAGAAATGTATGTACGAAAACTATATTTCTATTACATGTACAATAGAATAGACATGTAAATACTATTAAATCAATAGCTTGTAAAAGTAAGTCTAAATTACAAGTTATATTCAATGAATAAAATCGTGTATCCTTAATAATGATAGTAGTCAATAAAATTGACTAAATATATCCATAATTGTTTTTACATGATGTAATTATTGTCTATTATTAACATTAAATGGATTGATATGTTGATCAAAATGAGATCTATATTCCTATCCTTAGAAGCCCTCAATATGAGGATCAATGTCTACCTTCCATTCCTTTGAAGACCTCGATCTGATTGAGCATATTAACTATAATCATATCCAAAAAATCCAACCAATGTAACAATGATCAGAAAAATTATTATAAAATATAGATAACTCTAAATAGAAAATCCCTGACAATGATTTTTTAGAACTACAACTATTTAAAGTATAATAATGACATTGGAATGCAATGTTCATGTAGATAAATCTATTGGCATATTTTGTAGCAAAATTTTCAACTCCAAAATCTACAAATTATCAGTAATTTACAAGCGATGATCCAAAATGTTATATTTTTAATTTTGTTGTAATGAACTCAAAATGTTGGTTCTTGACATCTCATACTGATCTTGCATAACTGAATGGACAACATTTTTTTATCATCTTTACAGTGATACAAGTATTTATTATGATACAAAAAAATCATAAGGGCTCATATTATAATCATCAGTCAGTCTGATGGAATTCCTTATTTATTTACAATTCTTTAATCCTTATTTGAATCGTTCTGATGCATTAAAAAACAATCCATTTAAAATCCACCAATGTAGATTGTGTAATATACAAAAAAATTCAAATTATTGGTTTGAATGAAGGTAAATTAGATTAAATAGATGCATACACAATCTATTGGATCATATTGAAGAAATTGTTGTTTATGTTCATAATATATTACAACTTTTTCACTATATGTTAAAACAGAACTATTTTCTATAAAAACATAATTAAATAATTGGGACATAAAAAGTTAGTAAACAATGTTTAAAGAGGGGATTTTAATCTAAAGGAATGGATAATTATGAAATAAAATTGTTGACTAAAAAATCTCCCCATTTTTTGTAAAACATAAACCACAATACATAAATTAACTAATATAACATAAGAATATATATTACACTTAGTTTTTTTTTTTAAAATTGAAGATATCAATTAAATCTACTTATGAGTTTATAATCCATTTTTAACATGATGGAACATATCTTACATCTCCGACTTTGAATAAATCACCCCATTAAATAATTCTACTTCCCATATATATAACATCCCTAATATTAAATCTTAACATCGTTTTCATTAAATATTCTCCCATTTTATAAATCATTCTCCCACTTTGTAATTATGAAAAAGGAATGGGAAAAACTACATTTACTAAAAAAAAGTAGAAAAATCACATTCAAAACATTATTAAACTAATATATCATCTCCAAATAATATAAAATAACATATATGAAATTGTAATTAGAAATAATTCAAGCCCATGGTTTTTTTGAGGAAATGATAATAAAATTCATCATCGATTTAAATTTTTTATAAATTTTCATTTAGAGATGAAAATAACATTTTAGTCTTTCTTCATTGTGGTCACCATAAAGGTGTTTTTATTTTTGAACTCATGATAATCAATCACCAACATCACTATATTTTCTTTTAAAATAGTATTATTCTGAACATCTGCCTCAGTTCATTTAACATCCTTCAAAAACCATTATGTTCTCCCCTCATAATTATTACTTCAGTTCCACATGATTTGATTCTTCTCAACTCCAAATCCATGTCATGCACCTCTCATTTAAAAATTTAGCATCCTCTATCTGATCATCTATATTATCATTGGAATCTTCTGCATACTACACACTTATACACATATATATGGACATCATGTTGATGGATAAAACTACTTTAAAAAATAGTTTTTTAATTCAAGAAAATAATCATCACGATCATGTTTATCAGTACCTATTGTATTTGACATCTTTACTATATGATTGTATGAGTACTTTGGGTTTTGTAATTTTTTCAAAAAACATTCAAATCAGTCTCTATCCTGGTACCATTTTTTTCAATACTTTGACTGATTCTAATTTCTTATTCATATATTCCAGTATAAACATATATCCTGATTCAATGTTTCTTATATAAGGAATATGATCAGTCAACCATTAAAAGGAAGTACAAATAAAATTAAAACCATTTTGAGAAATAGTTTCTTTTAATTTTGATTGATCGATCTCATCCTACAGTGCCTTTGGTCTATTCCTTTGGACGTAAAATTCATTTCTTTTCATGTCAACATTATTTTAATTTGTCACTTGAAATTTTGGTTGAAAATATGTTTCATCTTAAAAATTCATAACATAATTCTTTTTATTAGATTCTACTATAACACTAATATTTGTATATGAATTTTTATCTAGGATTTCATCCATAAGGGATGGCATTTTATTCATTTATGATATCAATCCCTCTTGAGAACCATGTGAATTATTAATTTTATGAGAGTATATTGGTAAATTTGATGATGATAAAAGTGATTGGATTCCATTTATTTACATTACTATTTAAGTTTCATCATTAAAAATTATTAATTTTTTTGATTTTCCTATTGTTCTTCTTTTACTTCTGTTTATACTTTTTCTAAGACATCTTCTTCCTCAAAATATTATTCAACTTCTTTCTCAATATCTTTTTCTAACTTTCTGGTAGATTTCATGGTTCCCTTTCCAAAATATTAAGATATCTATTTTGTCGTAGGAATAGTAGGAGTCGATACATTAACAACCATTTTACCATTCCATTATCATATAATAAAGGGATATTATAGAGAACCACTGAAATTTGTACTATAAATATTCCATCATCTAGATTAACTTGATCTCTATGTGAAATTTGAAGGACTATATTCTCCTATGCTCTTTCAACATATTTTAACAAAATTTAAACAACACGTTATTCACGAAACCTCTTAATATTTTAATTTTTTTTTAATTTTTTTTCAACTATATTGACGTTTGAATTTTTAATGCCTTATCCTTATCAATATCATGATATATTTTGGGATCCCATGGTTTCTTTTGTGCTATATATAAAAATAACATTGTAAAGTCATCATCAGATAATCTCTTTTCCTTATTTTGTTTCAAATGAGGATAATATTATTCTTTTCTATTATTATACCTTCATAATTAGCTTTATTTAATGATTGAGCTTCGAAAAAAGCTCCATAAAACTTTTATACAATATTTTTTGTCATAGAATCAAAAACCAACTTCATCCTTGGAATTTTATCTTTAGTAATGAAATATATCTTATTTCAGATTAGGTATGATTTATTCTAAATTGAAAATAAGTCAACATATTTTATTATGATCATGATGACGAACGATGGAAAAAAATGACATTTGACTTGAGAAAATCAGTTTTATGATTTCTACTATAATGAGAATGAATTTCATAATGTAAATTTTCCTTATTTTAACCATATATTCTAGAAAAAACAACTGATAGATTCAATGTATACCTATCACCTTCCATTGGTATAATATATCAGCACAACCACAATGAAACAACTCTTTTTTCTAGTCTTATATTAGAATCATTCGAATCCTTCTTGGAGAATGAAAACAAAGAAGCTTCAACAATATTCGTTTAAATAGATTTAAGGCAATACAATAACTTATGGTAATGTAAATATTCTATTCCACCAAAAGAAACACCAACCACGTCTATTATTATTTTGAATGAAATCTTGTACCAATTCGTAGACATAGAGAAATATTTTTTTACCATATTCATTAGATTAACAAATAGTAAAATTTAATTATGTATCCAATTCTCGATAAAAATATCTTATTCTTTATCACGATTCTATACAAAAATATATTCCCATCCTTGAAACAAAAAAAATCATTTTCCTGGTGAATCAAACTAATCAAACCATGATCTTTCAAAAATTATATATCTAACATCATACTTAATTGAATAATGTTATTCAATTTCAATCATAAAGGGAACAATGTTTTGTGATTAGCTGAATGGAAAAAAATCATACAAATAGATTTGATGAGTGGTGAGATTCGACAACGAGAATAATGGAAATCGATGAGGGAAAAGAATAGTCCCACTATTATATAGGCACTGAGGGAAATAATTTTCCTTCTATATTCAAATAAATGTTAGAAATTGAAACACTTTATAATATGACAATGTTTTAAAGGTAAATTAAATCTCAAAACTTTTTAAAACATAATTTGGATATACAATCTTTCCAATAATGATAGAAATTAACATTTTTCAAACAGTTCGATGTTTTTTTAAACACAATGTATAACAACCAATAAAACTATATACTAATGTAATAATTAGTGAAAAAATAAAGAATATAATAGTATCTTTTGGGGTATAATGTTTCAACTGTATGATTAACATGTTCTTATTGTATTTTGTAAAATATATTGATTTTGATAGTTTTGTATAAAAATTTAATTTAGATTGTTTTATTTAGAAAACTGATTTTGATAGTTTTCAATAATATTTTTAGTCTATAAATCATATAAAAGATTTCCGAGTCCATGAAGCAATTTAATAATTATACCCCCAAAATTTTAATAAAATACTGAGTCCAAAATGGTAATTATATTATTTTTTTAGAAATAAAAAAATATTTCAGAAAGAAATTTCTTTTAAAAAACATATGAACTACCCTAACAAAATGAATAATTTAATGTATGTATATTGGTAAAAAGTAATTAGTTATGAGTGATAACTTAACATTTATCATTCCTATGTTTTGTTTAAAATATTCAAATCTATCATAAGTATGGTGTTTGAATAAATTTTTGCATGTTGTTCTTATGTTTCAATTAATTGTAGAATTGAATATCATTTATGCATGTGATCCCCTATAAATGGTATATTATATACATTTTCTTATCACATGAGTGATGTTCTAGGTTTTGACATAACTAGATGGTAGTTTCATTTTAAAAATATATTTTTGTTTTAGTAAAATTCATGCCATAGTCAGTGTGTGTGTTTCATCCCAAACACTTGAGCATAAAAACTTCTGGCTTCTATATATTTGGATTCTACAGTGAGAAATTATACTATGAATTATTTCAAACATAACCAAGAAAATAAAAAGTCATTTTAGAAATGGCATGTTCCAGATGTACTTTTCTTTTCAATTTTATATCCACCACGGTTAGCATCTGAAGAAATATATTTCAAAAATATTTCTAGAAGAATATAATATTCATAAGAAAATTGTTCCCCTAAAATAACAAAAAATAATTTTACTTCTTCAACATTGGATTTGGTGGTTTTCTTAATATCGTTCACATAAAGATACTAGAAAAAATAAACCTGTACACTTGCTATAATGTAAAGTAAACTTCTTATCATACCTCTAAAAATATAATGATCAACTGATTTTAGAGCCTCACAATGATGTAATGTATTTGGGGTACCAATGAGAGAAATAATAATTTTAGAATATGTTTAGTCACCAATTATACTCCATTCAGACTCAAATGTCATATGCTCTACAATAGAAGCTATTAATTATTTTGGAGTGGAACCAAATATTATTTCATCATTATAAATCTGTACGATCATAATGTTTTAATTTATATTGTTTATACAAAAATTATCTACATATCCTATAACAAAATTATTTTGGGAAAAAATCCTGTTAATTTATCATACCAAGCTCTAGGGGCTTATTTAAGCATATAATGGTATTTGGTATGTTTATAAAAATGTTCTAGATGTTTTTTATATTCCAAAGTATTCGATGTTTCTACATAAAATTCTTCTTAAACATATCCATTAGGAAAATATCACTTCACATCATTTTTGAAATAGTTTGATATTTAATAATGCTGCAAAGGCTACATGTATTCTAAAAGATTCACGTTTACCAATCAAAACATAAGTTTCTACATAACCTATTACCTCTTGTTTTTCATATGATTTATAAAAAATTCTATCTTTATTTATAATTATTAATCCATTTTCCTACCATTTATTATGAAAACCCGATTTTACTCCAATAGTAGAAGTTTCATTAAGTCGTTCAACTAAATTCCAAAATGTGTTCAATTAAAACACACTGTGTTCATATTTTTGTTAATTTATCCAATATACATCAACTAAAGACTCGTCAGTATTATTAGATTATAATTGAGATAAAAATATTTGATGTTCTATTTCATTTCTCAAAGAACTTCTAGTTTTAACTAGTTGATCAATATTATCAATTATTCATTCACTTGGATGATTCCTAAGAAAAAACCAATTTCTTGGTATTTTAGTAGTAAGTTATTTAATAATATGTCGAAATCATCTTGATTAATATCATCAGAAACAAATTATTTACTTATTTCCTTAGGATAAGTACTTTATAATTAGGGATGAAAATTAGTTTTAGAAATAACATCTTTGAATGAAATTTGGGGTTATTTTAAAAATAATGGGTTCAGTTTCATCATACATAACATGTACTGTTATCTCAATAGTACAATAATTTCTATTAAATACTATATAATCCATAGATGTTGTAGAATAAACTAAAAATATTCTTTTCAAGGATTTGGGTGAAAAATTATCTAAAGTAACAATGTTATTCAGAATAAATACATTGCAACCAAAAATATTGACATAAGAAACTACTGGTAGTATTCTATTCCACTACTCATAAAGTGTTTTACTAATAAAATAACTAATAAAAATCAATTTATTGGATAATTGAAAAAACTAACAACTTATGCACAATTTTTTATAGAAATCATGAATTTTCCCATCATGGTAATACTAATCTCTTATATAATTCTATTCACCATTATAATACAACATTTTATTGGGGGTGTTCTAGGTAATAAACAGTTATGTTTAAAACATATATTACTAAAAATGTTTCAAAATATGAATTTTCAAATTATCCATCATGATCACTATGAATATATATAAAGGAGTGTTTTTTTTCTCATTTTTATCTATGGACAGAAAATATTTAAAATAACAAAATGATTCACATATAATTATAGGAAAATAAACTTCACTGTATCTAGTGTAATCATCGACTAAGACATATATAATTAATTTTCCACTAATACATATATTTTGTATAGGAACAATTACTTCCATTATCACTAATTGTAATGAATTAGAGGTTGAGACATCAATAGATTATTTAAAACATCATTTATTTTTTTCTTACCATATTTAAAGGGGTTACAAAATTCAGATGTATCAAACCTATGTTCTGTTAGATCATGAACATGTCTTTTCGTAGTAGACCTAGATATTTTTAGAATGTTATAGTGTCCAGATATACTACTATATAACCAATACTAATCTTGAATTTCAATAAGGAATGTTAATTTATTGATCTTAAGGCCCCCTATATTTTGTTTATAAACATTCATATACAGATTGGAAGAAAGAAAAAATTTATCCTTGTAAATATGTATTGTACATTTATCATTCCCAATTTTTTGAAGGTATCCTCCATCACATAATTCAGTCATTATTATATGGTTATAACTAAATACACCATTAAATAAATTATTTTAAGTAAAATATTTTCCATAAATAAAATTGTTACTAATACTAGAAGTCTCACCTTGATCATTATCTCTAAATGACACATTTCCACCATTCATCTCAATTTTATTCTTAAAGAAATCCATATATCTATATATATTACTGAAAACCCACTATCCATGAACCAAATATTCCTTTTGGAATTAAAATTATTTTCCTAAAAACAGATACTCTAGATTTTCAGAACACAAACCATCTTGAGTCCGGCATTTTCTTGTATTATCAGAAAAGAGTATTTTTCTTGCAAAGTTCTTCCAAACATTAATTACTGAAAAAACTATCATTTGTTTGTAAAAATAATACAAATTAAATCCTAATTATTATAGTATGTTTAAAAAAAAATTCTTATTATTATCCACAACTTTGGATCTTATTGCAATAAGGTGAAATTTTAGGAACAAATTATTAATTACTAAAAGGTGTTTTTTTGTCAAAAATAAAACCTATATTATCACTATAATGAAAATTTTAATACATTTATTAATGTTTTCTTTATCATTTATGTTCTTTGATAAAAGTTCCTTTATATTATAAATTTCATATATTATTTTTATGAATAAATTCATTCATCATTCGTATCAGTTTTGGAATTTTGATTCTCATATTTATTTTGTAAAATATTATTATTCAAATATTTTTTTTCAAAAACTATTGAAATAGATTATTTTTTAGAAATATTTTTTATCAAGATATTTTTAATGATATGGTCCTTCATTAGTAGTATTTGTTATTCAAGAATCATTCTTTGAATTTTTAGTTTTAGCATTATCAGTTTTTTTCCAAATTATAATATTATAATTTTATAATATTTTAGAAAAGCTAGAAACATAATTATAAATAGGCAATGTATTATCTTCAATGGAAGAAGTTTACTTATAAAAATATGCATAACTTTTCTCATTATGAAAATTTTCATTTTAAAACATAGTAAGGTATTAAGCTCTGTATATATTTTTCATTTCACAATTATTTACTATAAGTGCTTTTTAAAAAAGGTTAATGTTCCATTTTTTTAAAACATTCATTGTCAGAAGCATTTTCAGAAGTATCTCCACCACTAGAACACCAAGCATTAGAATATTTAAAAAAAACTCATAACTTTTGACTTATTGTATTTCATGGAATTTCTATCTAAATATCATTCTATATTATATTTCCTTTTCTGATTAGGAGAATCATGTCAAATATTGAATAATAATAATACTATGATTATATGAATTGTGGTTTTCTAGGATTAAATAAATAATTAATGGAATTGGTGAAATTATTATTTTTTACAATAGATATATTAATACCTAATAGTTCTATTTTATCAAGACAACAATTTATTTTTTATTGATTGTGCACAATGGATTTCTAGAATCCCCTTAAGCCTAGAGAGAGCCCTTCTACATGAACGTTCTAAAGAATTCAGAGAAATCCTCTTTGACTGGATCAAAGATAACTATTTTAAAGTTGATATCGAATAGATCAAAGATATTTGATTCTAGTGGAATGATATATCATGATATCACCCATACATTCCTTCTTCTATGTCTATGGATTTTTTGGAATGCATGTGGATCACCTCAAGAAGAAATATGCAATTGGATTATACAAAACAACGAAGGAGAACAGTAGATCTGTCACTAGTTTCATCAATGAATAATAAATTTTATATAATTAAATATTTATTTAATTAAAATACTTATTAATAATATTTGATGATACTGTCTCTATTTGTAGTATAATTATCTATTCACTATTTCATTGGTTCAAATTTGTGGAGCACGACATTCATCATCATATAGATATCATATTGTTACTCGATTATGGAAAAATAAATATTAGGAACTTGTCATCACATGCTTCTACTACTCCCAAAACCTACAAGTTGTATCAGACCGTTAACATAATTATTTATAATTATTCAGTGATCATTGGTGATTTTATTATTTATAATATATTTTTTTCAAATCATGATTAATTATTTTTTTTAATCAAAATTTTTGATCAACATCTGTCTCATTTATTTCTCATAGATCTAATCAATATCATTATTTTTATTATTAAAATAAAATAGTGTAACTCATATGGTGGTTCCATGGATTTTGGATGGATGAAAATGGAATAAAATCTAAGTAATCATATTTAAATTTTATTTACTTATGTTCAATGCATTGGTAATTAATTCGGAAATTAATTCAAATTATGTTCCTCGATTAAATGTAGTGAATTAAATACCTTACACCGCAAGTTGAATGAACATAGAGATGCATGGTAAACTTGATTAGACATTGTGTTTCCCATGTACATAGCATGTAGTCAATTTCATTCAAATACATGTCATTTATTTCAATACATGACCTACCTAACTAGTAACCGTGTAATTAAAAGATCACAGAACATGTTTCCATTAGACACACTGTGATATCCTAGTTTTGAGGTACTCTTTACATGCTAATTCCCTATGCATGTACCTCAGATATATAGTGAGATCCATTCATGTCGTGTTCTTGAATGTTCATAGTGTGTACTTATAGAAAACTAAAAAGATTTAAAATTTATTTATTTTATTATGTAAACATTGAGACATTTACTCTCATATGGTCATTAAGTTGATATGAAAAACCAGGTGATGGGTTTTAATATATATATATATATATATATATGTTTAACTAATATCCATGTAATGTTGAGAACATCATATCATGTATGAGTCATATTACTGTATTTAATCTTTGTTCATTGAAGTATAACACGTGACCGAAAAATCATGTAATTTTACATTTAATGAAAGTACATTATAAGATTTTTATTCAGTATGTCACAAATGTAAAACTATACACAGGTATAATACATCTTAGATAAATTAATATGGGTATTTACCTCATTTTATCTATTTTACATTTATGTTAATAGTTAATTTTAAATTAATTTATTAAATGTGTTAAAATTATAATCGATGTGAATCTCAAGAAAAAGAGGATTAGAATTAAGATAACATAATTGACTAGTTAATGATAATAATTAATTGATTTACGTGCCCAACGATCCCGTACCTGAGTGGTAAGGGATCTGGCTTGGCATCCAAGAGACCCGAGTTCAAAATCGAGTGGAGGAAAATTTATGGGTTATTGTAGCAGCCATTGTTGTAGTCACTGTAGCAGTTATTGTTCGGTACTGTAGCATCCGTAACTATTCACCCGATTTGGGACTTCGGGCCACCGGTCTGGGCCTATGGGTCTCGAGGGCATTTGAGTCCTTAAAGGACTTCGGGCCATAGGGCCTTCAGGTCACGTAGACCATGGAGTAGCCCAGTTCACCCAGAATAGGCCCCAAAAAAGGATCAGAGCAACAGAAGTAGCACCCACCAGATGTAGAGCTAACCGGATTGGAAGAATGAGAGGGTATGGCAGCCGCCATCTGGACCAGGCACCATGCAACTTTGAATGGGGAAATGCTAGCTGATCAACAATGCAAGGTGGGGAGCTAATGATATGAATGATTCAAGACAATGGGGAGGGGCAGTTCTAGTGGGCTGGGCCTATGGGTCATGTAATGGGCATGGTATGCCTCTGGGCCTTCGGGTCATGTATTGCGGGTCATGTCGGGCCTTGTGCCTTGGGCCTACAGGTCATGTACGTGTTCCCTTTTCAACCCTTAAAAGGGGTATTATCTACAATAAAATAAAAAATAAGTCCTTTGGGACATTTGGGTTAAATGATTTACATGTGATTTTTCATAAATAAAATCATTAAGAATTGATTATTGGTTTTATTAATTTCATAATTCATTAAATGCTTCTGGATGATCATGAAATATTCCAGATAATTGTATGTTGGTGATTTTATTTAATTTGACATAAAATAAAATTTTTGGAATGTGGGACTTCTCTCCTCTTATTATGTATGGTCTGTGAGATCATTATTTCATTACTATAAACCTGTTTCCCGCTCACATTTGTGTGAGAAAAATTAATATTTAATGGGTGGAGCTCCAATATAGTGGATAATGTTAATGTACTGAGATGAGGTGGATCCAATCAATGGATATATATATAGGCAGACATGTGGAAATTTGTAACATAAGCCTTAATAAATTTGTGTCCTTAAAATGAATTCATCGAGCTATATGACATATCTTTTAGAATACTATCATGGAACTTCTTCGATCTCTTCACAGTTGGGATCTACTACATCCTTCTAATGTGAGAGATAATATTAGAACATTATCAAATACTTTGTCATATTAAAATACAATCATGATGTGATTAGGAGTATAACAATATTAAACAATTGAAATCATGTTACCATAAAGTACACTAAATATGGGTTTATTGCAACACATCCTATATAATTCCACCATTTCTATATTCAACTACTAATAAATATATGTTTTCTAACTCTCACTGGATCATCCTGATTCTGATAAGATAGGACATTACCCACGGGTTCTATCATGTTTTCTTCTATTGGAACACTACTTACTATATCTTCACCCATTTTATTAAAATATATCAAGTTTTCATACTATTATAGTATGTTATTTGTCCATTTATGTAACCTTCTCTCGATTTCATGAGATACCTCTATAGTATTCCCAAAATTTGATGTGAAATGGTATTTAATACTATATACCACATCAAGATTTTGGACAAATTTACATATTCAAACAGCTTCATTGGATGCATATAAATATTCTATATACTCAAAATCTTTTATAGAGTCACCAACCACTAGCAACATTACACTATTCAAGCTTACATATCCTCTATCGAGATAGAAAATTTATATTTACTACAACATCATATTCTTATTATTTATTTCCAAACGAGAATCAAAATAACCCTTGATGACTATCTTATTATTTAATCTATATTGTATGAACATATCCATAGTTTTTATTATATACTTAAGGATATCCTTAATAGTTGACTAATAATGTTCTCCTAGATCCTCATGAAATTTACATACCATGCTAAATAGATAAAAACATCAAGTCTAGTAAATAAGACGACATATATATTAAAATAGGAATATGACTTAATTACCTCTAAACCATTTGTAAACACATGTCTCACATCAATTATTAATGATACAAAAATATTTGATTACTATATCGAATTAAATATTCCATGACCTAGATGATTTCATTAATCCATGAATGGATATATGTAACTTTCAATCATTTTTGAAATCACCAAGAGTATCAAAACCATCCATTTGTGTAATGTATACAACTTCCTGATGATTCCCACTATGGAACGTAATTTTACCATCAATATAACAAATTTCATAATCATGGTATGTTGGTATAATAAATTGAATTATAAGGGAATAAATTATAGAAACTAGGGAAAATTTATAATAATTGTTAATTCCATGATGCTTTTAAAACCCATTATACAATAGCCTTTATTTATGGACATTTGGTTTACCTTCCATGCCCTGTTTTTTTAATATCCATTTGAACCCTATTAGATTTACATCAACTGGAACATCAACTATTACCAAATATCAATTCTGATACATGGAATCCCTTTTAGAATTCATGGCATCATTAAATCATGTAGCTTATGAGCTATATTATTCCACATTGCAGTAGAATGGTTTATTGGTACCAACGGAAAAATATTCACCACATTTAATGACTAGTAAACCGTATATCTATGACTCTCTTACCTCTCTAGTGCTCATACAGATTACATGTGTTTTGAAAGTATGTCTCTATGTGGAACTATGGAATCTAAAACATTACCAAATCTTGTGTATCCTGATTACTAACTATATGAAATTTAATATTTCACCCACAATCCTTCTTTAGGATATGCTCTTTTTGATGAAAGACATCTTTTCTTGTGATAGTTTCATTCTTGGATGAGTGGTTGAATAGGTTGTATCCATTTGCTTCCTTATGATACCCTATAAAGATACACATTGTGCCATAGGATATTATTATTTTTCCTATGAAATACATAATAACATTCCTCACAACCCCATACTTTTTATTGTGATAAAATAAGTTTTTTTCACTTTATAACTAGAGGTATATATGGTTTGATACTTTAGTTGGTACTCAGTTTAGTGTTTATGTTGTCATTTTTAATGCATATCCCCCCGATGATAATGGATGACTGGCATGACTCATCATCAATCTTACTATGTCTAATAAGGTATAGTTCCTTCAATCACTATCATTATTCCACTACGGTGTTTATGTTGGAGTGGGTGAAGATATAATCTCAAATTGTCTTAGAAAGTTGATAAACTCTAGGTTAAGATATTCACCACACTAACATGATCAGAATTTATTAATCTTATATCCATGTTGATTATGTAATTCATTATTGAACTATTTGAGTTTATCAAATAACTCAGACCTATACCTCATTAATTAACTATATCCCTATATGCTGACATCATTAGTAAAAGTTATGAAGTATGAACAACAATATATAACTTCTTCTGGAATGGTCCACACACATATGTTTGTACAAATCCTATAATCTCAGTGGCCATTTCATTATATCCATAGGGTTGTGGTTTGGCTATTTTTCTTTGTAATCATGGATGACATCATTGAATATGTTTTAGCATTGAAGAGTATAAATAACGATCTTGATAAATCTTTTTTCAAATGCTTAACATTTACATGACCTAGATGGTGATTCAATAGTTGGGTGTTATATCATCCATGTGAACATGATTAATTAACTATCTTCAATAATTTTCATTAATAATTTAATACATAAATAATATTATATTAATGAACCATATCATAACATATGTTATTTTTATAAAAGAAACACCATTTCATTGAAAACTGGAAAATAAAAACATTTTAATCAAGGATTGACATAGAAATTATATTATTAGTATAAAATGGTACGTAATAACAATCATATATAACTAATATCATTTATATACTATATTAAAAGAGGATTTTTCTGAAGGTTACATTAGTCAACCCCACACCATTGGAATCCCAGAAATCCACTATTCCTATAGAAATATTTTTTAGTCCACATAGTTAATGAATTCATATATATGTGTGAGCACCACAAGATATATCTATTACAAAATGTTCAAACATATAAATATGACACATGATAACCTTCACACCTTTTTCCTCCCCTTGTATCTTGGTGTAGTTCTTCTTCAAGTGTCCTTTCATTCCATGTGCAAAAAATATTACAATGTTTTTCCTTTAACTACCTATATGTCATCTTCTTCATAGAAGGATAATGATTTGGTTTGTTATACTTTTTCTAACACGTGGTTAACTTATCCTGCTTTATATAATTTTTCACCACATGTATCACCAGTTTTTCAATCCCAATGTTCTTATCCACATGAAAAATAAATATAAAATGTTCCAAATGACTCTTTTCATTATTTCTCATGTTATAATTAATAATAAAACTAGATAATGTCTTCAGTGGTATGGAAATTATGATATGTTTTGGTAAATAATCTTGTAATTTAGTCCTCAAGATGTCTAATCATTCAATGTATAATATAATATTGACTTCATGAGGCCCATCTGGCACAAAATCACAACTATTAGTTGTAAACACATCATTATAGATCTTTTACCTCTCTTGTCTCACCTTATCTTGATATAGATATTAAAGGTGATATGTCATGGTGTATTCATCCACGTACTAAAGTTGTTAGAAAAGATCAATGGTCATGGATGATTTAATGAAACAACAAAAATTTGTAGAACCATTAAAATTTTTCTCGTAGAGAGTCAGGTCTTCCTCACTGGCCAAATTACTAGGCACATTAGGAATAGGTTCTTCCTAAACATGCAATTTCCATTCATAATTTAGGTTGACTGATATGTTCTGTTTCCACTCATGGATGTTTTTTCCAATGATAAGGATATACATCTCACCTATGGATCACAATGATATGTTTAAAACCAATTTAATTGTTTTTTTATAAATAATACGATAATACTTTTAGAAATTTATGTAAAATTTTTTAGAAAAAATAATTTATATTTATTAATATCCCTATATTTTATTAAAACATTATGTCCCATTCAATTGGATTCATAATATCATGTTTCTTGGTCATTCTAGGGTAAAGGATCCAAATTCCACATCTCATAAACAAAACATTGGATGGTCATTAAAAATGAATGGTTTATGTAGGAATTAAAAATGACAACTACATTAACTTATAGTTCCTAAATTTATTGAGTGGACTCCCAAATCTTGAAAATTTTAAATTTTAATTCCTCAATCATTGCCTCTTATCAAAACCATGTCCAAATTTGGCAGTCACACCTTGATGTTAACTAATTTAACTCAACCAAAAACTACTAATTTGAATTCCTAGATAAAAGGCATCACCCCACAATGGTTGGTAAATCACATTAAGCTATAGTTAAATTTAAATAGAATTAGTTGAAGGTTATACTGATTCAAATTATATAATTGGAATAATTTATATATTATGAGTACATTCTTAATTTTTATCTTTATTACATTCTTTGTAATAATAAGTGTAGTTACATAAGTGATTAAAAATTTATTATATCATCTCTACTCCTAACCCAATTTATTTTAGTTCTATATTGCATGCTTGTTAATTAATTAATTAATCTGATTGTGAAAAAACACCCATATTAAAATAACCATGATCCTTGAATGAAATAAAATAATAAATTTGTGTGATGATGAACTATTACTAATTTCTTTTTATCTAGAAAATGATAACCTAACTATATACCTAAGGTGAAAACAACTTAAACCATTTATGGTTCTTGATATAGATTTCCACGTATCCACCAACATATATCTCTAGGAATGGTTTTTCCTAACATCCAAACATCGACCACCTCTACCATCCTGGTATCCACATTCATAACAAATTCATTTACTCACACATAAGAGAGTGGAACCAAAATGTTTGTTTTGGGGTTTAAAAAAATGAAACCATGGCTACACAAGACCTTATAAAATAAGAGGAGATGTGACACATAGACGAACGGTTTAATTTAACAATAAATTAAATAAAACAAATAAAATAAAAGGGTCTAGTATAGGATCACGATCATCCACATTCTTTCGATGATTTATTTATTTAATAACATTATCATTAAATTCTAATCAATTTTATTGAAGATAAATCATTCTAGAATCAATTATTTATCATATTTAATTAAAAAATCCATTTATCTTAATTATAATATTTTTTTCATTGATATTATCATCAATCCTGATTTTGATCAATTTTAATAAAATTATATAAATCTAAAATTTTTAATAATGTACTTTGGACAAAACTCACTTAGTACCCTTCTGAACTACATGACTTGTATTATAATCTTATCATGTAATATCATAATGTAAACTATCAACATAATAATCACATGCTTTACATGACTTTATTATTTATCATGTAAGGCATCAAAATTTTTTAGAGCAATAAGAGTAATATAACTTATACATGATATGCAGATCTGAAAATTATATAAAAATTGATTAAACATTTTTATATACAAGCCCATATCACATGGATTTTCCTATAAAAATAATGACTACACCCAAGTATATTTTGATAATATTTTAACAATATTCTAAATTAGTTTTTATTCTTTATAATTTTTTAAATTCATATGACATGTACATTTTAGAAACACGGTGTGTGTTTTTCACAATATATTCGTGGTACACTCTATGGAACTCGGTGTGTAACCTTTCTAGGGGAAATTTTGGAATATATAGAATGTACATTGTCTAAATGTCTCCTTGTCTCTGAGTTATAAGGACAACAGTAAACTAGATAGTGTAAGAATATACAGAACTCATTTGTGACTAAAGTGTTGAACACCAAGTGAAGAAGTTACATGGTGTGTAATTCTGTTGATCGGGTTACAATATTCCCAAATGAACACGTAATGTATAATTAAATTCAACATGTCTAATAAATTCACAAGATTTTTAATAATTAATGTGGAATTAATCACTAGTAAATCCCATGTCTTTTTGGGTTACATAGAGGGTACTCATGTGTTATCTGATCAGGCTCTTTGGCAGCACCGATAATATCTTTGAATTAATTTATTTCAAAAAATAATTATTTTTATTAATTTTTCAAGAAACAATGATTAATAATGAGGACCTACCAATTTGTATTAAAAATTATTAAACTGAAATTTATAAGAAATTATAAATGTTTAAATCAATCAATAGTTATTAAATAATTATAAAAAATTATGTGTCCACCCTGATACCACTTAATGGTTTTAGGAGTAGTGGATGCATGTGATGGGTTTTGCCCAATATTTCATTCAATGATAATTACAAATTAATAAAATATTTAAAAAAATGATAACTTCCATTATAAATGGAATTGAATATTGGAATATAGATAATATATAGAACACAATAACCAAAACACATGATCATCCAATATTATTTTTAATTAATATAAGCAATTAAAATATTACCTCTTTAGAAATTCTTTCTCTATTAATGAATCAGAAAACTGATCTATTCCATAATGTTATTTCATAGTTGGAATCAACATTATATTCCCTCTGGTTTGGATCCTCATCTGTTCTACAAATCATTGAATTCTTCGTTCGAATATCTCGGTGGTAACATGATTAATACAATCTCTAGTTTAGTTCACCATTGATTTCCCCGATAATGAATTATAAATGATTCTCTATGATATCCCTTGACATGAGTGTAGAATGTTGTCGATTATCACTCTCTATTCATTAGAGTTTTCCTAGAAAATGAAGATATTTAGGGGTATAAGGGATTCTCCAGATTTTGTTTTGGGAAAAAATGAGATGTCTCTCACAGAAAAATAATTTAATTGGATTTATATACCACTGTGGTTTTTAATAAATAATTTCACAAGCTACTGTTAATATTTATTTGAGTCCTAGAAAACCCCACTTCAATAAAAATAAAAATAATTTTTTATCAACATGCCCTTAACCGACTAATTATATTAAAAATTATTTATCAAAATATTATTCAATATACATATTATTTCTCATTGTACCAAAACATTCAGTCCATAAATCCTCTAGAATGTTTATCGAGAAATTAATAATGATTATTTATTTAATTATTAAATTTTATTAAATTATTTTCCAATCAATAAATAAATATTATTTTCACTAAATAAAAAATAAATATTTATTAAGTATTTTGCTTACATAATATCTTCTCAAATAATTGGTGGTGGAATATATGTGATAATGTAAACACGAATAATTATTAAACCACATGCACAAATAATATTTATTCAATTTTTTAAACAAATAAACAATAAATTATTATTTAACATAAATTTTGGATACACTTAGTGTGTGTCTTTCTAGGATTCATTCTCAGTGTCATTAAGAGATGCATCCTAAATTCTAAAAATAACATCTACAAACAAATTAAGGAAAAAATAGATAAATAATTTATTTTTGTAATGAATGAATACCTCCAATTTATGATTACAATGTAGTATAATCAATTTATCATGATATCTCAAATCAAGAAGGTTGCATGTTTGTGCCATCAATCTATGTGTTTTATTTCTCTTTTTTTTATTTTGATAAATAAATATTTCTCGTATATCAAAAACCCCAAGGATATATTTAGCATATATAATTTCTATAAAAGTTCATAATATATAAACATATATTAATGAATGTAATGGAAAAATCATTTATCATGTAATTCATTAATGAAATACTACTTGTTACACACCCACCGAATTCATACTAACCCTAAACATATATGATCATAGTATTCATAAATATATCAAATTTCACTAATTATGAAAATGATTAATAATAATATTAAATTACAATGATCAATACACATGTACATATACATGAACATCCAAATAAATATAATAATTTTGATTTATTATTAGCAGTTGTCATTCTCATAATATCCTTCACTGGATACTACCGAAGGGTGTACAACCTAAGAAGAATATTAAAATTCCAATATGGCTCAAACCATGATAACCTTGATCATTTATGTCCATAAAATGATTTTATTTATCTATATATCATATATTTATTCTTACAATCATGGAACATTTGGGTTCTCATCATAGCTAGGAACTACTAGGCGCTCTCTGTACGACGGTTACTCATAAGACATTATCACATTCTCTATTACACTAACGAATAAACATTGTGTGATAAGTATTTTATTGATATTAAAAAAATTAATATCAGTTACAATAATTTACACATATGTTGGTTATAGGGCACTAAATCTAATATTTGTTAATAATTATTTATTAAAATTATCTTATCTATGTGCTAATCGTATCGTTTTTCAAAAATATTTTTATTTGGAAATTGAGTTGGTTGTACATTTATCATTGTTCTATAAATAATAGAAGTTATATAATGTTATAAATATCTTTTATATTCATTATATAAATATTTATAACCCTATATAAGTTCTATAGAATAAAAAATAAACTACATCATTCATAGGGATGGTATTACGTACGTACACATGAACACAATTTTCATTATTTTTTATAAAAATATGAATGAAATATAAAATTTTGTCCCTAAATAATTATAATTTCATAATTAGAATAATATATATTTATTAAATCCCTCATTATATAAATAAATGTGATGTTGTAATGGAAATTAAATCATATCTCTAAGTGGAGGTGTTAGTGCACACGTATACACAAGCGGTACATTAATTACCCATTTGATTAAAAATATGTTCGAAAAGGTTCTACAATCAAAATAATATAAATTAATCATATTGAATATACTGAATTAATTATTTATTAATTTATAACACATATTTAGAGGTTTTATAACATTAAATTTACTCAGTTAAAAGGTATACCTCATCTTGGAAAATTATCATTTGCCTTACACCTTGAGCCTTTATAAAAAGTTATTATATTAAATCAAGGACCTATTGGATATGGAGATATATTTTTCCTGATTATATGGGTAGTAATTGGTTAATCAAATTGAATAATTCTCTGTTTAAAAGAGATTATATAGGGTTTTCATTTATATTTGAGGGAGGGGATAGACATAAATGTTATCACATGATTAAAATATATTAATTAATTACTATGGAATATACTTATTAATGACCCTTAATAGTTTGGAATAATATTATTGTCTCCAAATACCACTACAAAATAACAATAATTAAACTTTATATGTTAATTTTACACCTATCCATGTCTTCAACCCCGTTATACAACCATTAGAAAGTAATTAGTGATATTTTTTTTGGGTTTTATGATTCATTATGACCAAAACTGATCATAGCCTCACAAAATAAATTATAAATTATATTTCCCAATATTTATTCAATTTTAAAATATTCAATTACAAAATATGGTATAAATTCATTTTAAAATAATAACAAAAATGTGAGTAAAACCCTTTTTTGATAAATTTGTATTGAAGCATAGAAATGTATTTATTTTCATTCTATTCCTATTAAAATGAATAAAATTTATCATAATATAGTTTGTTGAAAATATAATTTATATGTTTCAAAAAAATATTCAATAATAATTTATTAAATTTAATATCATAAAAAACATTACGTGCATTAAAATATGTTTATTAAAAATAACACTTTTTTCCTTTATTTGATTTTATATTCCTTCCAAAAGTATAGATAACTAATGTATAGATTTATATTCATTTATTACTAAATAATTTCATAAAAATAACATTGTAATAGTTAATGATATATATTTTTTGTAATGATTTATAACTTCTAAAAAATTATAATCTTCAAAATAGGACTTTTAATCATTAAATAATTTTATAAAAAATATAAATAATTAATCACTACATATCAATTTTAGAATAAATTTATAAATATATTTCATAATTTATGTACTCTTAATCATACCATCCAATCCCGAATTTAGTTTATAGTGGTATTCTATATTCTGGTTTCATTTAAACATGGCGTTTCATGTGAAGAAAAAAATCTAATATTTCAAGAATATTTCAAAAGAAAAACATATAAAATCTAATGGTGTTACATTATTTCTCCATTAAAATCAACTTGGCCTCAAAATTTTACCACTCCAATACAAAAAAATGATAACATCATTGCTTCATCTTTTCCATTTTTCCGATATGGCTTCCATGAATTTTTTATTCCTCTATAAAACTTTAACTATTTGAGTTGTCTATTCCATAACATCTTATTTAAAAATTACATGATTTCTATAATATTTTCCATATGATAAAGATAATTATATAGTAGTATAAAGAATGATATTATAACATATAAATGATAATATATTCAATTACTCTAGAGATATACATGAAACACTTCATGAACATAATTGTGGATTGGTGGAAGGGCTATGTCATATGCTAGAGACCATTCTCGATCCTGAATATCACGGGTCCAATATACAAAGCTATCAGATTTCACATATTTATTTATCTCATAACAATTATACACAGAGAAGTTCAATGGAATACATTGTCACTAGTAATGAAATCCAGTTCACAAAGTTTATTTTCAACAGAACAATTCTGTCGACATTGAGCTTCCATGATATCCTACTAAATATCTCTAAACATATCATTCACTTACATAGCTAGCTACGGTACCTATATACTTTTTCCTGAAACATCATCCCAAAAAATTGGTGTACTACAATTCCATCCATAGGGGGCTCCATATTGATCAATCTGAAATCACTTATGAAATATATTATTATATGACAATTTAATGATAGGAAGGGGTTGACCCAAAAACACATTTGAAATAAACAAAATTGGACCTCAATATAATCTCTAGAGTTGGAATAGTTATCTCAAAATGAATAATTATCTATAGATGATATCCGGTATTGAAACTCAATTTCATATCTACATAATTCTGAATACTTCAACGAAACATCAAGGTAATCCTTGTATCTCAATCAAATATAATATAATGTGGAACCCCATGTAAACTCACCACATTCTAAATGTATATAATCGAATGTTATTGATTTGAGAAATAATCTATGATAGTAATTTATTGTACAATAATTTTAAGGTGATTGAATAGAATGCAAATTAAATTATGGCCTTTAATGTTTTTTGGAGTCTAATGAAGAATTCCATGTGGATAGTTTCTCATTTACATTTTTGTATTGGTAATGAATATAATACACCCTTAGAATTCTGTCTCTCATCCATAACTTTATGTCATATCATTCTCTGCGATACATACTCTATAATATATCTCTTTGTATGGTTCCACCAAAAATACTCTTATATATATATATATATATTACATGGAGTATTAATATGGGACGATGATCTGTGAGCTTCTCCAAAAATATCTTTCTTCCATTCTAATATTGGAAAGAAAAATACATTGTTCTGAAACCTTATCATTCATCCGCAATCAAGGTTCATGTTAGTAACATTTATTACATTCTATTATTGGTCTCTATCGTCATATTTTACCTCATTAATATTCATATTGATAGAGGGGTAAACAGTAATTTGACCAATATATTATTTTTCTACTTCCATAATTATTTCATGGTTAATCATTTTTAAATCAAATAATATCAGATCCTTTGTGATCCTTATAATTGATAAGCTAGTGTGACCCATTCAACACAAATCATTACCCACCTTGTTTTATTTTATAGGGGTAATATATTGAGTAGTCGTTTGATTAGCTAGTGTGACCCATTCAACACAAATCATTACCCACCTTGTTTTATTTTATAGGGGTAATATATTGAGTAGTCGTGATTTTGAATAAACTGTAACAATTTTCAATGGAAATTATTTAATTATTTATATGTGAATCTATGTGGTAATATTTTCAAATCATCATACAAACCACAACATTCACCATAAGGATGATGAATACATATTATTAATGAAATTATTGCCACTACTAACTTGAAATCAAGATTCAGTTAATTTTTCTAATGAACTATCAATTATTTTATTGAATATGTGATCACCATGTAATTATATACAAGAACACATCCAATAACATTATTTGATACAAAAATATAGATGATAACCCATTTTCATCAACTTGGTATTGTTAAAACAAGTGCCGTGAAAAACCATCATTTTAGATCCTTGATATTTTCAAAAAAATCATACGTCCAAATGAACATCACTCCCATCCGAGTTAACAAAGTGAGTAGTATTTATATCCATGATAAATTATTTAAAAATATTTAATAGTATCAATACCATTAGAAAACTATATATCTCACTCATAATTGTTATTCTATGAAGATATTCAATAACATCCATCTTTGATGTATCTGCTTATATTCCCTTTCATGAGATTATATGACATTGAAATGAAAAATTAAATATCCATAATTTATGCATACATAATTATTTATACATGTTATAATTTCTTAAGTTATCTAGTTCAAAAATCAAGTGATATATAACCTCTTCAATAGACAAGTATTTTTAAATAATGTTGTGTATAAAGACTACCAGAAACTGATTCAAATAATCTCTAAAAGATCAATTAATTAAATACATGATGATAGTTGGATAATTAGTGAAATCAAATGTTACAAATATAAATTCATTTTGTCTACATCTTGTAAATAAGGCTCTCTTGGGTCTGTATTCATTTTTTACAATTGATTAATCATATCCAGAATTAATTTCAATATTATAGGAGTATGAGATCCTAAAATTTGATCAATTATAGAGAATATGATTGAAATTATTGACTGTGATAAAGTTTTTTTTGTGATAATAAATTTAGAGTCACATTATTCTATATTACTTTTAAAAAAGGAATAGATTTACCATATATTTACACACATCTATGAATGATTTAATAATCAAATTTGTGAAAGATATTATTATTTAATTCCTAGAACTCAATTGGGTGCATTCTATATGGTCTTTTTGATATATGTGAAGCAGTATGAATGATTTTTATTAAAAAAAAGAATAATATTTAGATTAAAACAAGAAAAATCTTCTATAAAGACACAAAAAACACCCAAAAATAATCATTTCTTCTATATTTATTTTGTCAAAAAATAATTTACATAAATTTCCCATTTGAATATGAATTAAGAATCATAAAATGGAAGTAATTTATATTTGACTTTTATATTTACCATCATACTGATATAAATAAATAGTTTGGATTGTCAAAAAAATTCTATTTTCATTCACTAACATGTTATTTGGGATTTATAAGAATAAATACAATATGTTCCCAAAATAAAATATAATACATCTTGATGGAGAATATAATGATTTACTAACCAAATAATAAAAAAAATTAATTAAAGGACAATGAAAAAAGATAGATGATATCACCATACCATTAGTAGTTTTCAGTGTTAAAAATAATTCTACTAATTGAGTATTTAATGTGATGTCCTTAGAAAATTCATAACATATAAAAGAGTCTGTAAAAATAAAATAAAATAACACATTATTATTTATAGATTTCATGGTAGGAGTATACATCACCACATCATTATATTACCCAATATTAGAAATATTGATCACACAATATATTTTTTTCCTTGGGATTAATAAGTTAGTGTTTAGGATAGACATCACTAACAGTCAAATTTAATCATTAGTTAAAATAATATTCATATTCATTGAATTTAATCATTGGATTTGGTGTAGTTTATTATAAAGAGAAATACCTCTCATCAAGTCATTAGATAATATTTTCCCATCACTTCAGTATTGGATTTCATGATGAATATCCTTCCCATAGTAAAATCACTTACGAATATCATTAATATAACTTCTTATATGTTTATTATAACTCAAATAACCTTAAAAAAGACTAATCTCCCTCCCTATATGTTTTTTATTGTTAGAATTTCCTTTTAATTCCATCTTACTATTATTATCAAAACCAGGGAATTAATAGGTGATTCCAATATCATTTTCTCCCTTGAATTCACATCATAAGATTAATTCATAGCTAATTAAGTCTTT